>OY987326.1:126173974-126810355 GCA_963920685.1 Polydrusus tereticollis
AGAGCCAATCAAAATCGTGTTTGTCTGTCACGTGATATTTAGTAAATAATATTATTCTAATTGACGCCATTTTGAACCATTCTTGTGTTGTTCGTCAAGTCCATTTTCAAAATACCAAAAACACCAAAGACATTCGAAATACACTGACATTTTAATAACAGAAAAAAAACAGGTTATGTTATTGTTTTCTGACCAGAACGTCAGAGCCAACGTCAAGTTTATAAATGGTCAAATTTTGTATCTACGGAGGACGACGCAAACGTCAGACACGTTGCCGACGCAAACGGCACGACGTCAAGTTTATAAATCCAGCTTTAATATTGTTGCTAACGTTCAATCATTTTATCTGCTTGCATTAATTATTAGAAAACTATAACTGTCGTGAATTATCATGGCGGTGCAATACACTAATGCAGAATATACCGATATGATATTGGTATTTGAGTATTGGCAAGGAAATGGTCGAGAATGTGCCAGAGTCTATTCCGAAAGGTTTCCAAATCGTCGTATACCAAGCTACCCGACGTTTGCTGCTGTTGAAAGACGCCTGCGGGAAAACGGCCAATTCACTCCTAAAGCCATTGATAATGGAAGACAGCGTTTCGTAAGGGTTCGTGAAGTACAGAAATAAGCACCAGGAGGCTACGTAGGGAAATAGGAGCGTCCAAAGATATTGCTCATGAAGTACTTCAACAGTTGCTATATCCATACCATAAGATGCCAGTTCAAGATCTTTTACCTAATTATCCTAAAATGCGCCTGGTTTTTAGTCTGCTTGTTTACAGGCAGAGAGAACAGAATCCCAACTTTGCCAACAATATTTTGTTTACCGATGAAGCATGTTTCACAAGAAGAGGGATTACAAATTTTCAAAATGAACATGTTTATGCGGATGAAAATCCACATGCTATCAAGGTAAAACATTTGCAAAATGAGTTTAGAATTAATGTGTGGTCTGGAATAATTGGTAATCACATTGTTGGTCCTGTCATTATTCCACAAAGATTAACCCGGGAAATTTATTTGCAACATCTACAAAATACGCTGCCAGATTTGCTAGAAGACCTACCTTTACTTTACAACTTCGGAGAGATATGTGGTTTACGCACGATGGAGCTCCACCACATTTTGCATTAAATGCTAGAAACTTTTTGAATCAGCAGTACCCAAATAAATGGATTGGTAGAGGTAATGCCCCTGTAAATTGGCCACCACGATCTCCGGACTTCAATCCATTGGATTATTTCTTATGGGGGCATCTTAAGACAGTGGTTTACAGGACAACTCCAGATAACGCAGAACAACTATGGCAACGTATTCAAGATGCCATAAATATTCTTAAGAGCGATGAACAAGTTCTGCAAAGAGTGTTTTAATTTTCTTCGACATATAAATTTTTGTATTCATGAAAATGGTGGACATTTTGAGCAATTTTTATGATATTTCTATTTATTTCTGTTTATGATTTAGTTATTTTTTCCTTTTTTTGTAAAAACTAATACATATTAAGTAATAAAATGCAAATTTCTCGAAAACCGTCAGAGGAATCGAGTCTTATCAAGAGTATACCTTCTTTTTGTAGCAAATGAGTTGGTTCATCTGAATTTTGTGCCCAAACCCCTCTTGTTCCATTGGCATAGAAATCTGAAACAAGCAATTAGTAAAAAACCCAGGTTCTACGCCCATGGACTAATATTAATCAGAATTGTGGCATGGGTTTTTTGCCCCATAAAGCTATGCCAACGTACCAAATTTCGGCAAAATAGTAAGCAGTTTTTGAATTATTCCAGAAAAACGATTTAAAAATTGTCCCTCCAGCGCCGTCTAGCGCCCAAACTAAGCAACTTTGTACCAAGGTAAGTTTACTTAAATCGGCTAATTTCGGTCTGAAGAATATGTGGTAGGTTTTTGTAAAGATCTTTTACAGACACCCTGTAGAGAAAATTATACTACTATATAGGTGTTTTTTTAAGGCCGAAGGGGGGGAAGGGGGTGTAAGGGACACGATTTGAGTGTAATTCTCCCAGTTTTTTACATAAAATAACTAATTTTTGAAGGTACAATCATTGCATGCATTTTATTTATCTTCAAAAAAAAATCTTTATAAAATGTACAACAACCTTAAGATATATTTCCGAACCACATAGTATAAAGCATGTATACATATAAAAATCTCTATAACAAAAACAAGAAATAATAATAATTTAATAAAAATCAATTTATAGGGTCACCCTATTACGGTGGCTTCTCACGGCCCGTGATTTTGGGAGACACACGCAGCCCCTGGCCATTATTTGCTGACGAGCACAGGCTACAGGACTGTCCAATAACCACCGAGAATACGTGTTGTTGGCCTGCCCGAGGTACGTTGCATAGTGTAATTACGACGACGGGTTCCGTTCAAAATTTGTTGTAGCTGATTAGAAAAGATTCGAAAAATTGTCATAAGTTTCCTCATTATTGTTTAGGAAAATTTAGACAATATTTTCGGGTTCTGCGCCAAAAATGTTTACAAAATGTTCCCGAAAAAGATAAAACCACTTTTTTTCAAATTAGGCCCGGGCTGCGCGTTTGATGTTAAGAGTTCGACCAAGTTCAAATCGGTACACCCACGTGTGTACCGATGCGCGAAGGTGTGGCCGTTGCTAGGTAGCGAGCGTAAACAAACCAATGCGCAACTTGAGTGGAGGCCATTTCGTGTACCATTTTGAACTTGGTCGAACTCTATACCGACACCGACAGACGGTGGATCGCGGGCGCCACTAAAGGCCGGGTCGTGGGGAGCCACAAGTACACTATATAATTGCTCTATAAAAAAAGAAATAAAAAAATAACAAGTAAACATTAACTATTAAAAACCTATAGGTTGCATAATTTTATTATTTTGGCAACTTTACAGTAAAGATGAGCGACTATAAATTATTCAAGGTGATACAAGTAATTTTAAAGGAAAAGAACATACTATGAGACACCCATTGACATACTGCCATTTTATCTGTGTTTATTTGTTAATAGAAGACTCAGGTCATTAAGATAGTAAAGCCACTCTTGTTCACATAACGGGCTTGTTTCTAGAAGCAAAACTAATAAATCGACTAATTTCAGATTATTTCGTGCGAGTAAGACCATCCGCACACGAATCGACTGGCTTGCAACCCGAATTTCAAACCGATTCCACAATAGTCACACGCACAACTAGTGTGCAATCAGAATAAAACATCTGTCCGAAAAGGAGCGCAATTGATTTTGGATCAGTCGGTATTCTCTTTCCATAGTTTGTAGTCGCAGAGCTAGTTTTGGCAATATGTCAAGTACTAGTTCAGGCGAAGAAGACGTTGTTGCTTATTATCAATACAAAGACGAAGAGCAGTTAGTACGAAGGCAATGTTAGTGCCACTTCTTGCCATCCTTTCTCTGTGAGGTCGCTCCTTGAGTACCCAGGACGTTTATAATTCTAGAGTACTTCATGTTTCTCCACCTCTCCAACAAATGCTATATGCATTTCTTGATCACTCATTTCGACAACTTGCACAATTGCGTGAAAGTATGCAACTGAACCGTTTCGCGACCGGCAAGAACGATCGCAGACGACCAATTAGGAACTGATTAACTGATAAAAACTAACCCGTGAGCGGATCTCTACTCCGTACACGGATAACGTCACCAAACAGTTGCGTGTTCAAGCGGTTTAAGATTCGGGTTGTAAGTGTAAGCTAGTCGATCAATATGCGGATGGCCTTAGAGTACATGTTCCAGTTCAGCACTTATGAAGCATAATGGAATTTTCAATAATCATGCAGGCATCAAGTAGGTTATGTCCTAAATATTTCGATTTAAAACATGTTAAAATTCAAGTATTGTTTGATTGAAACTGTTTTAAACAAAAACAACAACACATGAATAATTCACAATTATTGGACCTATTTAATTCGTACCCCGTAAACATTTTTCCAACCCTGGTAGGGAAAAAGTAACGAAGTGAATTAATTACATTACTAACCTTTACTAACCTGACAAAATTGTTTTTTTTTCTTTTTGTATTATATATTATTAAGTTTACGTTGCCCCGTTAATACCGATAATTCTTAAAAAATTAAGCTCATTTGACTGAATCATTATTGTTCGTGGAAAGTGTAAATATAAATTGTGCATGTTTAAAAAGTGTGTTTGTAACACACATACATGACAAAACAAGGATATTCACAGCCAGAGAATATCATTTTGACATCCTTAAAATCACATTCGTTAAGATATACCCATAGCATATCCATATCATATTTAGAAATGTACATAAAAACTAAACGCGATAAATACAAATATTCCTTGTGTTACAATAAATCAAAAGTTGATATAAACTGTTAAGTAAAATTATACCTTAGGTTGTATGATAAATAAACAGTTTTATTCTTGCACGCACACATACATTTGCATCATATTATGACCAAACAGATACGTTTATACAATGTTGCTTTGTTTATAGCAGTGGCGGCTCGTCGTATAAAGCAGCTGAGGCCGGGCCTCACATGTAAAATTAATAAATTATTTATTTAAATATAAAACGTTTTTTAACTAATTTCCAATCATTAAAAGTATCAAAACAATCGAACATTGAATTACCATCAAAGTTCAACATATTATCTTTTAAATTTAGCGCGTACCCCATCTGAGCTTCCTTTACGTCACAAATCGCTTATAAAACGCTATGCTCTCCAACCCGGCACCTTCACCGCTTTAATCGCGCAATAGCCAAATTTTGCAGGCGAGTGAGGCCCACTTATTTGGGCCTATATCGTACTATTTTTACAGTAGCTTGCAATGGCTTGCATGTTGCCAAATGTTGATTGAACAAGGACACTTATTGACTTATTTACTTATTATTTAAATGTTTTATTTTTAAAAACATAAAAAAATTAATTAGAAATGATTGATAAATGTTTTCATTGTTCTATAAGATATTATTAATAAATATGCAATTAAATCCCAATAACAAAAAACAGATAAAAATTAAAGATTACAGGTGGGTGCCTAGTGCCTATTTGAAACTTGGCAATGTTTTATTGTTAACAGGCTCATCTATCTTTTCTTCTCGTAGGATCAGGGGTTGGCTTATTCTTATTAGATTTAATTAGATCGTTGGAAAAGCCTTTTGCCGTTAGGTTACGAGTTACGTGCCATTCGTTTGTGATTGTTAACCTATCGTGATTTTAGATTTTCGAGGCGGGTCTGCGGGTTAAAATACTGACTGGCATAAGGCCATTAGTTTTTATGGTGTTAATGTAAACATATAGATGCTTAGAATTTAAATAGAGCATAGTTTTAGATATTTTGAAGGGTACCGTTAGAAACGGCAGTTTTTGTTAGACATTCGTCGGGTACGCCTTAAGATTTGTATTTGTCGATGTTTGAGCCTATTCGTACATAAAAAAGTTGATTATTAAACTATATCACTGATATATTTAGTTTTTTCTGTAGTAGTTCTTACAAGAGCAAAATAGAGACACAATAGCGGATGCACTGAGAGAAATTGACCCTGACCTTGCAAATTGAATATTTTTCTCGTGAAACCTAATATTTCAAAATAATTATATTGCTGGTTGAATTCCTAACTATTCATTTTAAGCCAATGACCTTGAAATCGCGAAAAATTTTCGTCTGCGGCGCTATTTTCTAGCCTCACCCCCTTATACACCCACGAGCCGCCACTGGTTTATAGACATTTTTGGACGTTAAAAACTTTTGATGATAATTACAGTCAAAAATCGGACTACTACTGGCAAAACTGTGCATATCAACAGTATATTATTATATCGTGTGCGTACAGCGGAAACCCACCAAGTTCAAATTATACCATTTTGAGATAATTGTGTGTAAAAAAACATTATTTTTTTTTATTTTCTGGCCGGACAGTCATAGGATTTATATACGGACAAAACACTTTCTTTACTTTTCGTTGTGTACATGCTAATACAGGTCGTTTCCCTCGAGAACTCATTTTTTTTGTCCAAGGCTTTTGATACTCTAGACACTCCACTTTCTGAAGAGGAGACCTTTCAGTTGGGAATCCCCCAAGGTAGTGTGTTGGGGTGTCCTGTGTTTATGTGAATGATTTGGCATTGGAGATTCTTGGCCAGAACACTTCACTTGTCTCATTTGCGGATGATACAAATATTTAACTATCGGTTCTACTCTCTCTGAACTTCTCGATATATCTAGGAACCAACTGAGAAAGGCCCAAGACTGGCTTTCTAGGAACAGGCTGGTTCCAAATAATGGAAAGACGAATTGCATGTGCTTTAGGATAAAACAACGAAACCGTGACTTTCCGAATGAGGTGCAGTTTGCTGCAAAGGATGTGACCCTAGCCAAAAGCATAAAATATTAAGGTATACACATAGACCAACATCTCGATTGGGTAGATCAAGTTGCAAACGTCTGCAAAAAGGTTAACTCGGCCTGTTATTCCTTGAGAGTCGTGGCAAGGTACTTAGATCACAACACACTTCGTGATATATATTTTGCAAATGTGCATTCGATTCTGAGGTTTGGCATTTTATTTTCGAGAGGAAGCACTGATGCTCACAGAGTGTTCAATGCACAAAAAAGGACGATACGTGCCTTGAAATCCATGAAATATATAGACTCGTGTAGAGGTAGGTTTAGGGAGCTCAACATCCTTACACTTTCACATATGTGAGTGTCTGATAGTCTTCTTCCAAAACAGAGGCCAGTTTCCTCATTTAGAAACGAGTCATCGGTTCAGTACCAGATATCAGGGCTTACAGGTACCAATGCATAGATTGGCTATTACAGAGAGAGGACCAGCATATGCCTGCATAAAATTCTATAACAAATTGCCTGCGAATTATAAACTTTAATGAGTACAAGAAATCATTAAGTAAATTAATTTTAGCAATAGAGCCCTGCTCGGTGTCTGATTTTTTAAACCATCAATTTTGAACATTATAATTTATGTATATCTGTGTTTTTAAAAAGTGACTTTTTACATGACCTATTATTATAAATTATTATTAATATAAATTTTAAATGTAACATATGCATGTGAGTATTTTATATTATTACTGTATTATATATTGTGATGCCGCATCTTTTAATTGTAGCATTTACTGTTAGACTGCAATTTTTTGATTAAAGAGATATTTTGATTTGATTTGATTGATTGATAAACGTATCTCCTCTGCATGCCCTGCTTGTGGCCACACGCATAACATGCTGCATAGCATAGTATAGTATATATAATGTATATGTATGTTATGTAAATGTGCCTGATCAATGTCCTAAAATTATCTCAGCCATTATACCCACTAGCGTCTCTCCATTCTATGTCCATATACGAATAAGAATAATAAGAATGTATTTGGTACATTTACAATACAGCATTTTGCTATATGGCTACATGCGTATTTGTAAAGCATAAAGCTAATACAAAAATTGTTTTTGTTTGTTTGCATAAATAATAATTCAACTTATGAACAAAAAAGAGGAGAAGGAATTAAGAAATGACAGTGTATTACAAATTAATATACGAGCTCAATATGTATAAGCATACTGATCGTAGATTCTCCTAAATATACTGTGGGCTTTCTCTAAAACTGATCGGATGCGTTCAGATTAGACCTAGGGCAATGCCAGATGCTTGTGATGTCTTTTGGTTATATGAAATAAAGACATAATTACAGTTTAATAGCATGATACGTTTCTGATCAAAAATGTGATGTATGATGTAATGTCTAGTTATCACTATTAATAAAACACATTGAAGTACCTAGTTCTTTTCCTTTAACATAACAAGAAAATATTAAACAGAGTGTTCCAAAAACAAATAACTTAAATATTTTATAACCCATATTGTAATTAAGTTTTTGGTACGTCCTGTATCAAATCCGAGATTTTGGCGACCCACCTAGGTATCATATATATTAGCTGATTACTAAAATTCTATCACCTCTCGCGATTTCTAACACAAAATATTAATCACAAATGACTCACACCACGATGATATCCTTAGTTTACTTTCTTCTGACTACCCATTTATTCATAATAAAACTAGCTACAAAAGGCCATATTATCATAAAGGCTATTGTTTTGGATGGTAGGCCGGTAAAGAAACCTTTTCTCCTCACCAGGACTTTTTTGTGTGATGTTTCCAATTTATTCATCTGTAAATAAAATCGTTCAATAAAATTGGTCAAACAGAGATAGGTTAAATTGTATCATTAACCTGATAACAAACTAAACATATCCTGTAACCGTCGCAAGTTTAAAAGAAGAAACAGTTGAGCTAATCCGAAAACCTAAATTTCGAAGTTTCATTGCCTTTATTTGTATTGGAAGTAGAGGCTCGTTTTAAGAAATGCACATGGAAAGCCTTGAAATAAAGACGTTTCCATTGTGCAATATGCTGTCGCCAGCAACATACACCACTAGTGCGACAGCTAAATTGGCTACCACAGTTGCTGTCGCATATTACACAACTTGTGGTGCGTTTATATATACGTAACAAACCTGGTAAGTTGACTTTGACCAATCAAAATGCCACCTTAAATGACCTCGAGCAAAGTTGCGAGTGGTTTGTTTACGCTCTAACGCCGGACTCAGACGACTTGTGTACTAGGCAATTATTTGTCAATTGGGGATACTTGTTAAGTAGCGTGAGCGGTTCACCTGTACAATATTCGGCACTTGCCTTTTCCCATCGGCTGTCGGCAAATCGTGTCGAATGAATTTACTTGCTTACTTCGATACTTACTCGCCAAGCACACGAATCGTCTGAGCCTGGCTTAACAAGGTTACCGCACCGAATCGCTTCAGAAGACATTTCCTCGCAGGGTTGGCTGCCCAGTGGGTAACCCCCCGGGTTTTTTTAAGTGTTTTTTTTTAAACTATGTTTTTTGAATGTTTTTTCTTAAACTGAAACTATACATTTTACATTTTTATATTTTGTAAAAAAATAAAACATATTAATAACACACCTTGTTATAAAAAATAAACATAACACAAAACGAACAAAAATAGGAAGAAAAAAATGGGGATCCTACTACTACATAAATGTCATAAATGATTCTATTCATTTATTAAAATCTTGATAGAATTAAAAAAAAAAAAACCAAAAAAACCCAATTAAACCCGCTTATAAAACCCAAAAAAGCCCAGTGGGCTGGGCTTTATATAAAAAAACCCGGGTTTTTTCCAACCCTGTTTTCTCGTGGCATTTGCTAGGTAACGAGCGCAGACAAACCACTGCGGAACTTGGGTCGAGGTCATTTTTAAAGTACCATTTTGCACTAGATCGAACTCTAGAATATGCGCGGCAATTAAGGTTTAAAGGTGAATGTCCATCGCGACAGTTACTTTTTCAAAAGTATGATGGGCAAGACATTGCTGAAATCAAAACAAAGACCAGAGCAATGCACCACAGTTGTAAAAGTTGTTTAAGATGCGACAACAACGGTGTAGCCGATTCAAATCGCTCGCACAGTGAAAACAAGCCTTAAATGGTATTTAGTATTTTATGAGCCATTGTGCTGGTCTAGAAAAGAGATACAAAGATAAAAGAGAGAGTTCGTATACAGGTTAGATTATGGGTAACACAGAATATTCAAGAGAAAATCCAAGGCGCTACATGAATCATCTTTGTATAACGGCATAAAAGGATTAAGACTCCAAAAACATAATAGGTAATTTAGCTTTCTGTTTACGACTGATCTTTTATTGGCCCTTTTTGCCACCACATCACAACGACCAAAATACACCGTTGGTGCTGCAGTACAAATCGACAAATGACTGTTGTGTTCGATTTATTAAATATTTACTGTCGCATTTAAACTATTCTTGTCTGTGCAGTACATGCAAATAAATGCTTAAGTTGCCGCTTAACATGTGCACGATTTCAAAATATTGCATAACCGTTGTTATGACAACCGTAATAATGCACTGACCGGAGACAACAGTATCCACAGAACTGAAATACAATGCAATAAAATAGTAACATCTCTACCTGTAAAGTGTATTCACAAATATAAGAAACTGACCAAATGACTATTATATATTTCTACCTAAAATGGGGGTATTGACACAATGCCGACTGAGCTAGGGCCGTCTTAGAAAATACATAGTATTGAAATATTTAATTTAGCAGCAAATAAAAATATGAAACTAATGTTTATTCAAGTTTATTAAATTCAAAATACAAAAATAGAATTATGGTCTTACACTTACACTACTTATAATGCTAAATTATTATATTAATTAATAAATTACCCAACTAAATCTACTTCACTATCGCTATCAACATCTAAAGTGATAATAAACCTTTCTGTTGCATTCCTAATACAAATGTAACTTTCTTCTATTTTCTTTACATGTTGAACGCAGTTTTTCCAGTTCACCTCAGAAATTTTTTTAGTTTCTCTCGTCATAAATTAGATTAATACACTAGAATTAAGTGTGGGTGAAATATTATTGCGACGAATTCCAGCTTTAAGTTAGTGCCATATTTGTTCAGCAGGGTTAAATATACAGTGGTAAGGCGGTAGCCGCGATACTATGCGCCCCATTCATCGCAGTAATATTCTTTTTGAATAGACATACTTCTAAGCAGTTCTAATAAGTCTTTCTTTCTATAGTTTTCATGAAAATATATATCATTATCAAACATAATATATTCTTGAATTTTGGCTTCAGTGTCTTTTAAAGAAGGAGCTTTGTTTAATTGTCTACTATGGTAACTAGCGTTATCCATAACAATGACACTATTTGGTGGAATGTTCTGCAATAATTTAGTTTCAAACCAATTATCAAATAACTCCGCTGTTGTGTCTTCATGATAGTCAACACATGATTCACTAATATTTTTTGCCGAGAGAGATAGACCATTCGGGACCCACCCATCTTCAGAACCAGCATGTAAGATTGTTATTCTATTTCCACGGTTTGACGGGGCACGTGTCACACATTTGCCGCTAGAATCGACCCAACCACTTGACGGGGTGTCGTGGGTGTCAAACCACGTTTCATCTAAATAAATGATCGGCCTACCTTCAGTTCTGTATTCATTTACTTTTGTCAGATACTCCCACCGCCATTCTTGAAGACGCTTGGACTCCATCAAAACCTGCTTTTTATAAATCCTTTTGAATTTAAAGCCCATGTGTGGAAGGCGCTTCCACAATGTTGTTCTTGAGCATTTAATTTCTGTTTCATCTGTTGTCAGCCTTTTCATTAAATTGTCCAACGTTGGTACACTTTGCTCTTCATAGATTTTATAAATTTTTCGTCGTGTAAGTTCCTCGCCCCTTGGTCCAACGTTCTTGATTTTCCAATATCACTTCTTTTTCTGCGTTCCAAAATTGGACCGTGTGTAATTTTCCAAACTGTGGAAAAGGATTTTTTTGTAAGTAAAGCCGTTTCCTTTACAACTTCTTTAGGGCACAAATTTCCGCGCGACATTAATGTCAAAAACACATTCTTTATAATCTGTTTGGCATCTATGCACTCTGTTATTTACTTCAGTTTCATTGCTTTCACAAATCTCACTAGAAAACCAAGGACGAAACATTTTCAAAAAACAAACTAAACTCAACAGTGTACGTTGACAGACTAAAATCAAAAGGACACTGGTTTATTCGCATTTTTTTTTACGTACGGTAGTAAGGTACTTAAAATTTATTACGCCCATATCATTTCACAGAACTGGTTTATTGTTGTTTATTATATTTTGAATACCCTAATAATAGCAGTCATTTAGGTCGGTTTCTTATATTTGTGAACACACTTTACCTGCTTTATCTTTATACATACGTTATTTTCACCCTTATCATAAAACTCACTAATAACAATAGGCTTGTTTATGTTTGAGCTGCGATACCAGTGTTAATGCATGTAATTAAAAGAGTAAGGCGGCTAGTGACACTCTTTTATCGTTTATCGCAGCTACAACATAGAATTATAACAAGCACACAAAAGCCCAAGGATCTCACTCACCTGATTGGTTAACCTTAGAACATCGGCCTTTAAACTTTCCACAGTTTTGGAGATCTCCTGTGATATGTCCACGGTGTCGCTTTGTGAGCGTGTGCGTGTTCGCGACATGTGCTGTATCCCGCCATTTGGAATAAGCGTAGTCTTCTGCTGCCGCGACGATTCGTTTAATGTAGGTTTTTTGGGCTCTGGAATCTAAATTAACAATAAGTTTATGTCTTGTCATTTTATTCAATAGTAACATTACTAACATATTAGGGCAATAAGGGCAAAATACACAAGGCGGTTTGTAACAAAACGGCCGACGTTTTTTTAGTTCAAGGCAAGAAATGGACTTAAAGGCTAGACGTTGTTACCATTGTGGGTCTTTTGTATAGTGATTACAACTAAAATACTACTTCTTAAGTGTACATTTTTGTTCAGTTTTCAAAGATGAGGGTAGGGCGCCATTTTCAAAAAATAAAAAAAAATATTAATAAGTTCGATGAAATCCTTATACGCGTACTGTACCGGGTGATGCATGACTTAGTTGAACATAGGAAATCCCATGTAAATTTTGAGGCGGCTAAATATTGGCTCCTCGGTACATTTTAGAGACATAATTTCTTAAAGAGGCCGATATAATAAAACCATGTCCCAAGTTTGAATAAATTTTAATAAGCCAATCCTAACTTATTCAATTAAATGTGATGGCAAAATTACGAAATTTTCAGTTTAGGTAATACAGCAAACACCAGCGAATAATTTCTATGGCGCTATTGTCAAAAATTGACGTAAAGCTGGACATAACGAATAAAGATTATTTCACAATAAAAACACATTAACGTTTCACCAATCCAGCAATCACACGTCCAAAATAAAAGACACAATTATATTCCTCTTACTAAGCCTTTAACTTAATAATTTGGGTTGTTTTTTGCTAGTGTAAAACAAGACGAATGTCAAAAAGTGATCAAAGCAGTAAATTTTAATTTTTAAGAGGCACATATGTAGCAGGAATTTAGCAATTGACATTTTTAATAAATGAGATCACGAAAAATACTAAAACTTGGGTTAAAAATATTAATTATGGTTTACTTCTCGCATGCAAGGTAGTTTTTAAAACGATTCATCTCGAAAACGATGCTCTAAATCGTGTATAACTAAGATTACCTTCTTTTTCGCAAAAAATGTCGAAGTTTTCTATTTTGACATAGAAAAGATATAAAAATGTTTGGTATATTTTGACTCTGCCCTCCCCTATTTCTGGCGTCACCTTTAGATTGTTGACATTTTAACCACAATAGTTCGATTCGATTCGGCATGCAAAACTTACTAGAATACCTAAATTTTAAGTTTGTATCTTTATTAGTTTTAAAAACAATAAGAAAAAAAACATCTTCGGGTTTTGGTAGCCGGCAGCTTGGTTATGGGGGGGATATAGGAGAAAAAGATACATGAACTTCGGACCCTATTTTGACCTGAGCCTAATTATTGGCCATACCTTTTAGGACACTCTGTATAGGCCGTCGTTTTAGTCTGTGTCTACGAAAATAATTTAAAGAATATGTAGACATAGATAGCACAACCATGGATTGTCCCTGTTGAAGAAGCTTAACCTATGGCTTCGCTTCCCCCTTACGGACACCGCGTAGCTACAGACTGAAACGACGTACTATACAAGAGAATAACAATGTATAATATAGCGAAAAACTAATAGTACACAGAATGCCAAATACTTGTTTGTTTAAGCTTGTGGCGTGGTCGGATTACTACTTTACAGCTCGTCAGTGGAATGAATGTCCGCTAACAAAGAAGTGTTTAACATTTTATTTAACCAGCTGTGGAACAATAATAAAAAAAATAATTATTACCTCAATAGTATCTATGTACTCATCATCGCTGTGATCAGTTTCAACTGTTGGAATGCTTGGAGATATGGAACGAGATGAAGATAGACTCGAATTGAATCTAATAGGAGATCCTTCTCTTGATGCTAAAAAAAACATTTAAAACGTTAAATTTTTAAATAAAAAAACATAATTTTTACTGCAAAATATCATATTTTTAGTGTACAGTGTCATCAATAAACCGCGTCATAATATTATGTCACAAGTTTTGACGAATCATACAAGTAAATTGTGATTTTAATTTTAAAAATGTTGCCAAATGATGTGCGTAGAATAAATTGACGTGATTTGCTTTATCTGTAATAAATTTGTAGTTTTTTAAAAATATGCCGAGAAAAAAAATTCTGAAAGTTTAGAAAATTGTTGAGGCTAAAATTGCTTACTTTGTTTGCAATTCTTTATATTCCAATTATTCAATATACGAAATTTCAACTCTCTGAATTTGTCATTATTATTTTTTATTCTTATTTAAAAAAGTGCACTAAACACCAATAAAATAGGGTTCTTCTTTATAATTCTACTGTGTTCTAATGTATTTGATCGACCAATCTGCCATTGAAGTTAAGTACGACTACTTCCAGGGCGACGAGAAAGCAAATGTTCATGTATCACAATTTTTCTCTTTTCTTTTAAGTTTTGAAAAACATGTTTAGCCATTTAAAAAAACGTTAGATTTAATTATAAGTTTTAGCATAAAAAAATGAAACCACTATTTCTTGAACTATAATTACTCACAGAATCAAAAATGTACCCAACCGATATTCAGGGTTGTTCAAAAGTATTGCATAAAATTCATATTATTTCTATAAGGTATTTTTAAGAAAAACGCTAAAACACAGAAATTCATTTAAATTGTTGTTCATATTTCTGAAATATTTACAGCCCCCTCTCTTCAACTCCCTAACGCCTAGCTACCCCAACTTTTTTCTTAAATGGCAACCAAGGTCACATGGGGGCTCTATGAAAAGGTAGGGGTTGTAGGGGCTTGCTCATTTCGTTAAGGTATAACCGACCCAAATAAGCTTTTCCCAAAAATCTGTTATTAAATAGCAAAATCCTATATTATTTACATTTACCCATTACATTTAAAAAAGGGTACCTTATTTAAATTGTAAAACATATATTTTTATGCCTTCAGTAAATAAAAAGAAAATTAAAATTTGCACTGTTTTGTCCCTTTAAGCCTTTTATTGTAAGCAAATGTTACTATTTGGGTAGTTTAGCTCCCTATCGTTCTGTGTTTTCAGGTTATGGTGCTCTCAGAAAAGCAGCCTATTGAAATTCTAATATTGTTGGGCCGTGGAGACAAGGTACGGACTCGGCGTAATGAAGTTTGTATGTTATTTAATGAAAAGTGTCATGAAAGTCCAATTATGCAGTCAACTGTGAGTCAGGTATTTCACAAATTTAAAGACAAATTTACGTGATTTACCTAAAAGTGGCTGAACATCCGCCTTAACTGAAGATAAAAAACTTGATATACTCCTATCAGTAAGTTAAAATCCGCGTTCTTTAACTAACACCTTAGAGCTGCTTAGTCATAGCTAATAAGTTTAATGAGTTGTACCGAATCTCATTAAAGAATTAGCAAATGTTCCATTTAAAAGCAATATTGTTAAAAATAATCAATCACTGTATCTAAGGACATTAACTACAAGTAAACTATGTGACATACTTATAAAAAATAGGAATAGTTGTGGCGTCGATGAAATTCCAACTAATATCGTAAAACTCTCCATTAATACTTGTAAAGATGTATTGTGCCAAATTATTAATAATTTCTTTAAACATGAATATTCCCTGAACAATTAAAGGTCGCTCTCGTGAAACCTCTGTTTAACAGACCTGTTAGTCTACCGACAGGTTTCTCAAAGCTGTTTGAGCTGGCAATGTGCTCAAGATTAGTCAATTTCTTAACTAGCTGTGATGTATTTAGTAAGAATCAACATGGGTACATTAAAGGAAGATCTACTTAAACTGCAATAGTCCAATTTACTAAACCAATTCTGGATCACCTTGAAAATGACAACGTAGTTGTGGGAATGTTTTTGGACTTGTCCAAGGCATACGACGGTTTGAATAGAGAATTACTAAACAGGAAGCTTGAAATATACGGGGTAAGAGGAAACGTCTATAACTGGGTAAAATCGTATCTTAATGGTAGAAAACAGAGAGTATCTATTCTAAAAAATGGGAAATCCTACAACTCTACAATTTTAATCAACGAGGTAGGCATAGCTCAGGGAAGTATATTGGGTCCAGTCTTGTTTATTGTTTTTATTAACGATCTTAAAAACGTAATAGAAGCCCATGAGAATATAGTGAATTAAGCCGATGACACAAATTTAATTATAGGGGGCAAAAAGATTGATCAACTTGTTACTGAATCCAGAAGCTTTTTGGATACAGTTGCAAATTGGTTCACAAAAAACAAACTTATCCTAAACAAAAATAAAACAAATGTAATTTTCTTTAGAACAAGGGCTTCGAATGTACTTTGCAAAAACTAAATGTAACTTGTTACGGTATTCATGTCACTGCCAATTATATGAACGAGAGAACGTTAAAAATCCTGTATTTTGCTTACTTTGAAGCTCGCGTTAGATACGGAATTATATTTTGGGGAAGGGGTAATCAAATTCAGAATGTATTCGTGGTTGAAAAGCCACTACTTAGAATAATTCAGAAAATGAAATACAACGAAACGTGAAGGTTTTTTAGGTACTTTAAAAGTACAGGATTGTTAACTATATATGCATTAAACATTTACGAGTGCCTGATGTTTCTCTATAAAAATAAAAATTGTTTTTAAAGCCCAATAAATCATCAGCGGGACACTAGAACTGTTCATGTTAATTATCCAATACATAGACTTACTCTAACAGAGAATTCACCCCATTATATGTGCTTAAGGTTGTAAAATAAATTATCTACCAGAATTAAAAGAACGGATAGGGAAAACAATTTTTAAGCTGAAATAAAGAAATTTTTACTGGATAGAACCCTATAATACGGATGATTTTAGAAATATGTAAATTTAGTTAACAGGTATGGTGGTCCTTATTAATAGGGGTAAATTTTTTTTTTAACTTATTTAACACAGGACTTCCTAGATTTGTTTAGTTAACTAAAATATACCTACACACAAAATTTTATTTTAATTGATTGATTCTAAGACGTGCCGACTGCCGCCCTATATTATAAGAAGTTTGCAGGTTTTAACTGGCATATCCCGCAATACATAAATACCTTTCGAGGCGCAAAATCTAGTTATATTATTAGTTTTGTGACTCAGTTTGGGCCCATTAAAGCAAATAAAGGCGAGTACACAAATTTAATCTAAAAATATTCTTTCTACAATCAATAATTTTATTATGACGTGATCTTAATTTATGGTAGCAGAAAATGCTACGTTGGGAGTGCAATTTTTTAGGTAGCACAGTTTAATATTGTTTCTCTTGCTGTTTTTGGAAGTAGTAGGTAAAAACAAAAGATGAGCAAAAAAAAATATTTCTTGTTGGCTTAATGTGCCCTCAGATATTGGGATGTAAACTATCATCGAAGAGAAACTGCTTGGGTGTATTATTTTACAATATGAGGGAAATAAATCTAAATTTACATGACAGTGCCTCGCTGGTTGTGGATGAATGCATAGTTTTTTGGAAAAAAGCCAGAATTCCCGCAAAAGATCGATCAGATTGTATTAAAAAAATTAAAAAATTATACGAAACATTAAGAAGTCTAGAAAAAAACTGCAATAAAGAGAGTGAATTGCATAGACACAGAGAACAAGACTTTACTGACGCCCTAGATGATTTGTTCGATATAGCACATGCTAATGCAATGAATATAATAAAACTTGAAGAGGAGAGAGCAAAGAAAATAAGCACGAGAGGAAGGAGAAGCGAAGAGAAGGATTGAAAGCACAGAAGATAAAAAAAGCACAGGTATTTTTAATTTGATTATTTTGTGTCAAATGTTAAATAATTATTTTTGTTCATTATAGTTATTTCCAACGATACTTCGTATGAAAATCTAGCATCGGACTCTGGTTCAAGTGATGATCTTAAGAATCAAGAGTCGGATAGCGAATTTGTTATAGAACCTCAGCCATTTTCCACAGTTAAAAGACCCAGGCGAGAAATTTTAACCCAAAGACTTTCGGCTGCATTGGACAAATATTGCATTAGTGACAGGGATGCTGTATAATTGCTAACAGCTTGCCTGGAGGCTTTACACATTAATCTAAATGAGTATGTTATAAATCGCACCTCTCTAAAGAAGACTAGAGAAAATTTTAGAAAAGCACAGCTGAAAACATAAAAAGACAGTTAACGAACTCAGAACAGGAATCAGTTGTTATTCACTGGGACTCCAAAATGTTGCCTGCTTTATTGGATAAGACAAATGTTGACAGACTTCCGATCATAGCTACTTCATCCAATACAAATCAGGAACAATTACTTGGTATGCCACAGTTATCTTCTGGAACTGGTTATGAAGTATCAACCGCTGTCTATAATTCGCTCCAAGAATGGTCTTTAATAAATGAAACTCAGGCATTTGTCTTTGGTAGTACGGCATCTAATAAAGGACGACTAAATGGTGCATGTATCTTATTAGAACAAAAGTTAAACCATAATATTCTTTTTTTGGCCTGTCGCCACCATGTTTATGAAATTATGCTTCAGAGTGTGTTCCAAGAATATAAAATTGGTGTCTCATCTGGACCTAACATTGCTTTGTTCAAAAGATTTCAAAAAGAGTGGAAAAATATAGATCAAACAAGTTATTTAATTTGGAGTTTAGATAGTGATTGCTATGAAATTTTAAAAGATATAACAGATGATATTCTTGCTTTTGCAAACAAACTAGCACAAGAAAACTTTCCTGGGATGACTATAAAGAGTTCGTAGAACTAGTAGTGATGTTTCCAGGTGGTTCTTTAAACAAAAATGTTAAATTTAGACAGCCTGGGGCTTACCATTGGCAAGATGGATGGCCAAAGCAACATACTGCCTAAAGATATTTTTATATCGCCACCAATTCAATGCGCAGAAGAAGGAACTAGATGCTTTAAAATAAATTTGTTGCTTTATAGTTAAATGTTATACTAGGGCCTAGTTTCTTGCTCCAAACGCTATTCAGGCTCCACTCAATGATATAAATTTCTTAAATGACTTACAAAACTATAATAACAAAAAAATTGCTGAAAAAATCCAAAGGAAATTTTTAAATCACCTGTGGTACTTTAATGAGGAATGTGCGGCATTAACCTTATTTGACGAAAAAATAGATGACCAGAAAAGACATAATATGGCCATAAAGATATTAGCAAAAAGTCAAAATGAAGAGAAAACTGATATTACAAAAACAAAAAAGAAAAGTATCAACTACGAGGACCTTCCAACTTTCTTACAGAAAGAACTTCCAGAAGAAATCCTTTCAGAAAAATCAATAATATTACTAAAACGATTTAATATCCCTATCTTACTTTTTTATTATCTTCCCAAAAATACCAACTTCCGGTTAAACCGCAAAGTACTTTATTTCCGGATTTTGAGTTACATCCGGTTTAACCAGAAATTGACAATTTTAGAAAGATAGTTGAAAACTAAGATAGGGACATGTAAGCCGTTTTACTCTAAGACGTACCGTTAGAAAGCTAAAAGCTGTCAAAATTCAAAAACGTAATTTTTCAAAAGTCGATATCTCGGAAACTGTTAGGTTTAGACTTATAATGCACCTAATAAAAAATTATTGTAATTTTATGCAAAATCCAAAAATATTCTAAGATATAGGGTGTCCCATTTAAACAAATGAAACTTTATGACACCCTACTTTTTGGGCGCACTCTGTATAATTCAAAATATTTTTAAAATGTGGCAGATATCCAACCATACCTTAATTCAAAAGCTTATTATCGACAAATGTTATCTTCAAGGCATAAAATTATTTTGCGCAATCGTTGACTCACCCGGTACATACGGAAATATGGAGGTAATGAACAGCTTAAATGCAAAAGAAAAACAACGGTTAAAACAAAATTCACTAAAATAATCACTGAACTGATGGATCACTAAAAAATTCATTAAAAGTGTTGTAAGCTCCTTTAATTAAGAAACGCTTAGTCAGGTCTTTAAACCTCTTTGAACATTGTTGCCTTCTTAAGGAGAGCGGTAGATGATTCAAAACTTTCTTACCGCCATACATTAAGGATTTCTTGATTTGTTCAGAATGAGGAATAGGTAAACTTTAAAGAAAGGATTTACGCGTATTATAATGAGTAGGCAACAACACCTCACTTTTATATTTTTTTATGAACAACACATGCAGTCTCCAAAATAAAGATACAACAAAGAGTCAACATCCCATGTGTTATAAACAGTGGGCGACAAGAATCCCTAACCTTAGCGCTACACATACATCTTATCGCTCTTTTGTAGAACAAACACAGAGTGAAATAAATATTGGGAGCATGAACCCCAAAAACAGATTTCATATCGAAAATGGGACTCTATTAGGGCATAGTAAGAGCTCCTTGCTGCAGTGAAATCTAAGTTATTTGATATCACCCTCTGAGCATAACAGTTAGAAGAAATTTTGTTACATAAATTGTTAATATGAGTTTCAAGTTTAAGAGAGCTCTCTATTGATAATCCCAAAAATTTACTTACAGAAAATGTTGAAATTCTCTATAACACACTTAAAATTCAATACATTTGTCTTTGAGATATTAAAGGTTAACAGATTTGCATCGCACCACCCCATCATCCTGTCCAAATTATTACTCATGTCAATTTCAAGCTTGCCAAGGTCCGTTCTGTGCCAAACGATGGTGGTATCATCAGCGAAAATAGTAAATTTCCCAAATATCGGCACGTCGTTGAAGTAGACCAAAAAGAGTAGAGGACCTAAAACTAACTCTTGTGGAACACCATTGTCAGTGCTCAGCTCATCAGAGCTGTTGTCATTAAACACGACTGACTGCACCCGGCCTGTTAGATACCAGCGAAACCATTACAAGACAGTTCCTCTCACCCCATACGCCTCCAACTTCAACAGCAGTATTCGTAAATCCAGCCTCAAATGCATTCGACAAATTACAGAAGACAGCCTCACCAGAGTTTAGGGATACGTACAGATGCTCAAGGAACCCGAAGATGGCATCGCTCGTACCCTTCGAAGCCTGAACTCCCAACTGTTGGATGAACAAAAGGTTGTGTTCATTTAGAAATGACATCAGCCGCAGTTTCATTATTTTTTCTACAATTTTGGACAAGGTGAGAAGTAACGCAATTGGTCAAAAATTTGAAGGGGTATCATGACCACTACCCTTGTGAAGTGGGATAACTATAGCCTTCTTTAGACAAGACGGAAAAATGCCTGTGAGAAAGGAGAAATTTATTGCTTCAGCCAAAACCTGTAAGGCCCTTTATGGTAAGGCAGAAAATATTTTCAGAGAGAGCCCATCCAAACCCGAAGCATATTTAGTTTTGGTTTGACCAAAGATCGGCCTAAAGAAAAATGTATTATACACAGACACTTGACCTAAGTAACTCCTAGGATAATTTACAGGGTCTTTCGCTATTTACTGTCAATTTCTATAGTAGTCCTAACTCTTATGGTTAGGTCTTACAGGCTCGTTGATTGGAGAAGTTGTGATACTTGTCTCGTTTTAAAGTAGAAAGACAGATGATATCCACTCTGCAGGAAAACAAAATGATTACTCTTGACAAAATCGACACTACCACAAAGGAGAATCTGAGCCAACCGCAGTGTGTGGTTGAGTATAATAAAAACATGGGTTCCCTAGATCGCTCCGACGATGACGACAAGCAGCCTGGACTGGTATATGAAATTATACTTACATACACAAGATATTGGTTTTCTAAATTCTCATGCCCGGTTCAGGCGCAGCCAGTAGTTTAGTCGAGTGGTCAAGTAATTTAGTACTTGACCAATTTGAACGCATCCGTTTTAGTCGAGTCCACTGGAATGGTCGAGCCAACGGTCAAGTTTAGTAAATATGACTCTATTCTATTTCCGTGGGCGAATAGCAGCCCCCACCACATAGGATAACCGACTGGCGCACCAACTGAACGTGTGTGGACAGACAAGTGCCTAATTTGTTTAGTATTTACTTTTTTATCGTGGGGTTAACAATAATATAAATACTATTTAAAAACAGGGTGGTCGGAAGATACCATTTTAAAATTCGTTAAAGAATATGTTAAAACATGAATGCCTGTGAGATGTCAGAAACTAACTGTACAACAATTAGCAGAAACGACAAGCAGTTTATTTAAATATCCAAGAATGATGGCAATAGAACGTTTCGGCCAAAAAGAATCTGTTTAATAAATTAAAAACATAAGGCACACATATTCTCAAGAAAGAAAGAAAATCAGCGATTCAGTTCCGACTTATATAAGTTATCATTGAAATGGTTTAACGTTTTAGGAGTTTGCATTTCTTTCAAACATCTGTTCTCCTTTTAAAATTGATCGAAAAAGACGTCGTTTTCATGAAATCTGTTCCTTTTGATTTATAACAACAATAATAATAACATGTTAGAAAGTAAACACACAATTATTTAAATTTTCAACAAAATCACTACTCGACTTGGTACTTAACAATGTGACTGAAAACTGGCTACATGTGAATGGTTGTTTTCACTCTACTTGAATAAATAAACGTGAACAGGATTACAAACGAGATGAACGAGGCGTTGGCACAATCATCTGTTATAAAAGTGTCCGGGTGCTCAAAATACGGGGCTTTAACAGGCGATATTAGAAATCGCATTAGAGTTAAAAAATAGATTGAAAAATAGGGCGTATCGTACTGGAGATCCTCGCATCAAGACGGAAGCTAACAGAGAAGCAAATTTAATCAAGCAAATGCTGGTAGAAAGGCAGTCGAACTTGTGGGACGACAAAATCGAAAGATTATCTATAGAAGACAATTCTGCCTACAAAATGACAAGGACTTTAATTAGAGGTGCACGCGCTCCCATGTTATACCTGAAGAACCAGGACACAGGCGAAGTTCTGATTGATGCTATGGATAAAGCTGAATTGCTCGCAGACAAACTCTTCGAGCAATTCAGCGAAAATATAACCAAGCGATGAGAGGATCTCCAAAACAATACAAATTTATAGAACGATAAATCATCCGCTGCAGAACTTTCCTCGAGTCGGTGTAGACAAAGTAAAGTCCCTAGTTAGTGTCTTGAATACTAAAAAAGCCCCGGGTTTTTGACGCGCTCCTGGAAGCACGCCAGAGTCATATTAATACATACAAACGGCGAGGACCCGACGGTGCCATCGGGTTACAGACCGATTAGTCTATTATCAGATATTATCCAGCCTAGGGAAAATTGCCGTGAAAATCATTTTAAGTCGTCTAAATGACTTTGTGTTTGCACGCAACGTTTTGCCTAACGAACAGTTCGATTTTCGGGCCGAACATTGCACAGTTAGGCAAACGACGCGTTTAACATCTAGCATTGTAATAAGAGTGGTTTTCTTCGACGTAAATAAAGCTTTCGATAAGGTATGGTAAAACGGTCTGTTACTAAAGTTGATAAGGCTCGGAGCTCCCAACTACTTCGTCAAGGTAGTTGGCTCGTTTCTTAAGAATAGAAGTTTTGCGGTCTCGTCAGAGAACGCACTTTCTTTAAAAAAACGCATCAGGGCGGAAGTGCCACAAGGTTCACCTCTCTCTCCGATGTTGTATAACATTTATACTCATGATATTCCGCGAGATAGATTCACGCAGCTCTATTTTCTCGCTGACGATACGGAAACTACTTCGACTGCCAAATCACCGCGCATTGTCGTTAGCCGGATGCAGCGTCACGTAATCGAGCTGGAAAAATGGCTTTCGGTTTGGAAGTTTCGCTTGAATCCAACTAAGACGAAGGCCATATTTTTCTCGAACAAGGCTTAAAGTCAACAGAGTCCAAGTAAACTGGTGCCACGAAGTGAAGTACCTGGGACTTATCCTTGACCAAAGACTGAACTGGAGGCTCAATTTAATAAATAGAGTGAAGCTTGCATTGCGACAGTCAGGCTCTATCTACCCCCTGCTTCACAGGCGGAGCATAGACTTGCAAATAGGACAAAGGTCAACCTCTACAAGGCATTGGTCAGGCTGGTTCTCGTCTATGGTGCACCTTCGTGGTGCAACATAAGCAGAGCGGAACTTAATAAGTTCCAGGTAATTCAGAATAGGGCGTTGAAAATTATCGCAGATGTCCCGAGGTACACTGTAATCGCGTGTTGCACCAGGACTTTCGCATACCAACTATTAATGAGTTCTTTTTAAAAATCATTATCAACTATTACGGACGTACGGACGTTTCGACAAACCCACTTATTACTGACTCACATACGAAAGCGAGACAAAATGCGACCTACAAACTACCTAAAGCCTGTCGGTTTATAGTAGAGAAGCAGCCACTGGCCTAACTAGAATTTCTTGGCCCCAACGCAAAATATATAAGAAGCCCCCCCTTTCGGTCACAAATCACAAATACTAAATAAACATAAAACAAGGAGCTTTTTTCCTATTTATTTTACATATAACTTAACAAGATATTTCTTTTCATCAAAATAAAACAAAACTTTAAATTTAAATCAAGTCCAATAATTAGTTATTAACGAAGTTGCAAATTGTAATAAAATCTCCCGAGTTTAAAACAAAACTCAACCTATATTTATTAAACCCTAAAATGATTTCTTTCTCGCTTTACACATTGCAAACTCATTAATTAAATCTTTAAGGTCTAATTTGTTCGCAGCTTCACTTTCGACGGAAATTAGACAAAAACTACAGTGGGTCCCCCAAGCTTGGGGGCCCCAACGCATTGCGCTTACTTGTCTCATGGTAGTTACGCCACTGAGAAGCACTACTAGTAGAGAGGCAATATCACCTTTCTAGATAACGGAAAAAGGAGCCCAAGAATACGCAAACCAAAATCTTCAATCATTACACCTACGGCGCGGCATACTTAACAAGGGCAACAGCCGATAGCAATAGTTTAGCATAGTATATATAGTATAGATATTTTTACGTAGTTCTTACCTAAAGGTGAATTAGGTATTGACCTAACTTTTTCCAAGACATCTCCGGCTATCAACTCCAGGTCGTCAAAACTAATTCCTTCTAGTTCATTGGTTGGAGCCTCCAAGAAATTTGCCACCTTGTCGGAATAGCTCATCGTCTCGACAATTCTAATTTAAAAAATATCAAAATGGTCAAAATATTTTATAAATCAAACACGAAACGATTTAAACAATTAATTCTGCTACAGAAATTAGTGCAAGGCAAAAATAAATAAAACAAATATGCCGAAATATGCATTTACTTTCAGGTCCTACCTTTTATAAAATTTGAATATTGCTTTGTTTTAAGTTCTTAACTTCGACTCCATAGCAGAATAATAAATGTTCGTTTTAAGTAAAGTTAAACCAACCAACCAACCCATCCCTTATCCATTCGCAAGTAATTATTGTAAAACAAATATACGGTACAGATTTTCGTATTTACATTTGCTGAGGTACATAGGGACATGTTTGCTACAGATCATTTCACTATTGATTATAACTAAATTATTAACATTTTAAAGTTATCTTTAAAATACTGGAAGTAAGAAAATCACTGAAATTCTATCGTCCCGTCCATAACGGAAAATTTGTATGCCGGTTAACACCATAATGTAATAAGAAAAAACTCATAAGGTATCGCTCAGTCCAATTAATCTATTTTAATGATGTGTTAAAATAATTACACTAACAATAAAATGGAGTAAGTAGTTCCTTTTCTGCAACTGATATTTTTCCTCTTGACCGAATTGTCTTGAGTATTGTCGTGTTTATTTTCTAGCAGCTCGAAAATAGCACAGGTGATATTTATCTATCGCAATTTTTAGGTTATCTACTCCGCAGAACTAGCAAGCTGTGAAATATTAATTTCCTGACTTATTACGTAATAGGGCACCGAGGGTACTATAAGGATAATAAGGTGTTATTATAAAGATAATAAGGCGTAGTATAAAATGCGTAAGAGTATTTCCTTCTTTAACTTACTATTATTTTTTTAAGGAATAAACGAGTTTTTAATCAATTAGTTGTTTAGCGCATATAATTAAACTTTTTAGATTTATTTGTTAATTTGTTTAATACATAAACAGGTTTCTCAACAAATATTTGCAATATGCATCACATTATTTTTAAATGCCTCTTTAAACTTCATTTTTTAGTTGTAAATTTTAACGACGGCTAGTATTTTTATTTACTTATTTAAACTCACGGACAAAAATATCACATAACAAATATATTTTACATATTAGGTGTGTATAATGTATAAACACCGTAAACAGACTAAATACTGTTTACGGTGGTATAAACTTGCTGTTCTAATTGGAGGATCTCCTCTAAAAATAGATACAAAACTTGATCAATTAAAAACAAGACTTCTATGAAAAGAGAAGTAAATAAAAGTATTAAAAGTTTCAAATGTTTTTGGCAGGGTGATTTTCATTCTCATGACAATAACTAAAATCAGTTAAAAAATTAAATAAAAATAAATTCCACAATTTACATGATAAAAGGGAACTTGTGCATATTTTTTTAATTGCAGAAATATGTTCAGCCACATCAAAAAATAACATATGCAAAATGTTAAGTCTTAAATATCACTCCTTAATTTTCTATAAATAATTAAAGTTCGCGCGCCCATCCTAATATTCAAAACGAGATTCGCGCCATGTGTAGTCGCACGGTTGGACGTCACAACGAATGACGCCGCGTAACTAGAATAGTTCAAATTATTCAAACTTTGGTAGCTTATATTTAATTCAGGGTATTAAAAAAATATTTTTTTGTGAACTATGGGTTTATTGATGATGCTAGCTTACACTTAAGAGTATTATTCTTCAAATTTAATTTTCATGCAAGTTCCCTATTAATAATTATTCCCTAAATTGCTTGTAGGTTACAAAAAATATATCACATTCAGTTTGTTAATTGTTAAATAGTCTATATAGAATCTACTACGAAAATACCACCGCGTCATCCGCATGAAAAGGTAAAACGTGTTCTATCTTACTTTGACTCTAAAATATTCCTATATCGTGTCGATCGAGGTCGATAGTCAGGGGCATAAGCAGATGAAACGGTGGCCCTTTCTTAGTTAATTCTTACACAATAAATTACACATTTTATCAATGAAAAATTATTTTGAAAAATAATACTCTTACTTAAGTACTTATAAGCTAACTTCATTAAACATCCATAGTTCACAAAAAAATATTTTTTTAATACCTGGAGTTAAATACAAGCTATTATAGTTTGAATCATTTAAACTATTCTAGTTACGTGACGTCATTCGTTGTGACGTCTAACCGTGCGACGACACATGGCGCGAAAGCGGCCGACACGTCAAGACAGTTAGTGATGGGCGAAATTGCTTTAATTGTTCTTAATAATCGGATCTTCTGTATTCGAATTATATAAATGCGGTATCGAGTATTGAGATTAAATAAGATTGTCGATTGTAGATCGGGCGGCATGCGGCATTCGCATTCACACGACTGCTGGCTGCTGCTGCTTGCAGCTTGTGTCGGTGCCGTCACAGTATAACGGAACTATACAGTAGCGACACGAGGCGATTTAGACAGACCCAAATTTCTCTGCGCAATGCGCGTAGCGGCCATCTTTTTAAGGACAAATAAGTCAGTCAGAAAGGTAAACAAAGCTTGTGTGGATTGCAGTTTGTTTAGTTTTTGTAATTTATTGGTAGGTGTGGTGTCGTATTAAGATTTTATACTCGATTCTTTTGGTTTCTGCATGGTATTTTAGAAGCGCACATGCACAGATTCTAGTGAATTGATTTTTCATTCAGATGCTCCAATACAGTAATCGAATGACGCCGATTATTTGCATAATCGGATTTTCGATTAATTTTAATTCAGATGCGCCCAAAACACTAGTCAAGACTGTCAAGGCGCTACAGTTTGACGTTCCCTGTCAAACACACGTCGCACACGTTTCCGCGTCACACCTCGTTTTGAATATTAGGATGGGCGTGTGAACTTTAAATATTATTTATTTACGACGTAACATTTTGCATATGTTATTTTTTGATGTGGCCGAACATATTTCTGCAATCAAAAAAATATGTGCAAGTTCCCTATTGAAAGTTATAATAATAGTAAGTGGGAGCGTTGTTTACATATCATTTCTTGTCGCATAGGCATGTTAATTGATTAGATTGAATCAATATTAACATCAGTATGAAAAATTGTATATAAATATTGCAGCGCCGTCTTTCTAAACTTAACAAATTATATCAAGTTGATTCTTAGAGATACATTTCTCATATTGATCAGTCTCTTTAAAATATAGATAACTCAATATTTTGTTTTGGATTCTTTTGAGTCTCTAGATATGGTTTTGGTAGTATGGACACCAAATGACTGATGTATATTCGAATATACTACGAACTAAAACCTTCTTGAACACCTTACCACAAAACCGTACATCGTAGACGTTTTACTCGTCACAATGAGCAAATGGGGACTAAACTTAGTGTAATGTAAAAAAAACTCCCAGGCTTTTTTTTCGCTCACTCGAGACAACAACGTTTACCCATAACATAATCAAAATCAAACCTATATTTACATATATATAGTGTCATAAAGCTTTAAGTCATCGGCGAATAGTAAGCATATTGATTTTTCTATTTCGTTTGACTGATCTTAAAAAGAAGGAAGTAGCGGCCCAAGGTTTTAACCCAAGGGCATTTCAGACCCTGCAACAAATGACCGTGAATTGTATCCTTCAACTACCACCCTTTAGAGCCTATTTAGTAGATAACACAAAGAATGCACTAAATTAACGTGGAATCCAAAAAATTCATTCCACAGTATTTGCACGAGGACTGCATGCGAAACCTTATCAAACGGCACGGCATAATCAGTATAAATTACGTCAACTTGTCCAAATTGATCCAGCTTCTTCAGATATGAATTGCGATATATTATATAGGTTGTTTTGGACAGGATATTGCAAGTTAAGGAAGCACCTGCAAACGATGGGTGACCTCACTGCACTTCCTGTGCGCTTGTGAAGCCTTGGGAAGACTCAAACAGCAAGTCTTTGGGACAGTGGTGATCCAACAGGAGGAAGTCGGGTGTTAATTTTACTAGATACTGAACCATACATTTTTCGGTGAATGATAAATTCAAAATTTTTAGCAGGCACATTCAAACTTGCGATCGGCCAATAATTTTAAATATCAGATTTATCTCATTTTTTGAAAATAGTGCACATTTTCCATTTTCTAGGCTTCAGGAAAGGTGCCTAGTTTTAAAGATCAACTAAATATTATTTTTAGTGGATAAGCAAAATTACCGGTAAGCTCTTTGATTAAGGAAGGAGTATTGCAGTGGCGGCTTTCAGGGGCGGTAGGGTTGGCAGTGCCGATTATGGACATTATTGTAAAACTATGGTGCCGACCCAGTGTCAAACAGACAACAGACAGTATATTATATTATCTATCTTCATCAATTTGCATTTTAATGACTCTCAAACTGTCAGCGAACAACCGCTTCACTTTTTAAATCGTCCTTGTAACCCCGAACATCATACCAAAGAGTAAACCCAACTCGCAAAATACAGCCGCCATAAAATAAATTTTTTAAGTAACCCGGGCTGGGGTAAGAATTTCCGGCTTGAAGATAGGCAACCAAACATACACTATATATCGAAGTTAAAACCTAGGGTCGGCAAATTCGTACCTGTCGCTAAACTTAAAGTGAGGTTATGGTTATGTTGAGGTTATGGTTATGTCGACCTGTTGTTTTTGAAGCTTTTGTGATTATTCTCGAAAGAAAGGAACTAGGTTAGTGAAAAATAAGTGAAAGTAAGCGTTATCTGTTGAAAAACATAAGTTTCGGTATCATTCTTTTAAGATTAGGACCTCGGCGAAGTGTTTTAAAATTTTCCGAAAAATTGAGGGTAACTCACGCAACGCCATGGAAAATCAAGTTGAAACTGAGGTAAAAAGTGATTTTGTTCAATATACATGGTGTGCCAAACTCGATGGCCTATTAGAAGTATCTAGACAACGAAAAAAGTCAGGAATTTGAAATTTGGGTTATGTCCATAGGAGGCCATGATCTCCAATTTAAAAATATTTTTAGGACTGCGGCGTTGCCAGACCTACTCTTACCAGATACCAACTTGGTTTTTTTAAATGGAGTGCCCTGTATTTTATATAATTTTTAGATTTCCCTGAACATTCTGAAACTTTTTGTATAACCTATGATATATCTATCTTGAGTCGTTTAGGAAATAAAAATTATTTTTTAAGAAATTTAGCAACGATTTTTCGCAACCGACATAGATGCAGGTCCGAGTTTCTGGCTGATATTTTTATATGGGTTGCTGTATCATAATATGTCATGCGAATTGAATTATTGCATACAGGGTGTCTACAAAATCTTATGCATTTGGAAGAACCTCAGACGATTATTTGTTCGATTTTGAAATCTTTGTAACAGTATACGTTGCTCGGTACCCCTAGGAGGGAAAACTCCATCACTCTTAAACGCCAAAAATTTGACAAACTTCCTCTGCACATTTTCGAGTTGGATAATATACCGGTCGTATATAGGGTGCCAAATAAGGGAGCCGTATTCCAGTTTGGATCTAGTATAGGTAAAGAATAGAGTTTTGAGCACTTGTAGATTTTGAAACTCCCTGCAATTTCTAATTATGAAACCTAGTACTTTTATAGCATTAGTACAAGTCTGGTCAATGTGGGTGGCAAATGAAAGTTTTGGATCGTAAGTAACGCCAAGATCCTTTATTGAAGAACGTTTTACAATTGGAGAACCACCTAGTTCATAATTTAAGGTTGTATTATTCACTTTGTTTTAGAAGGTCATGCAGTAGCATTTATTAATATTCAGCGGCAAGTTGTTTTCAAGGCACCAGTGTTCGATAGTCGTTAAATCCTGCTGGAGCGCATGGCAGTCCTCAATACCATGGATCACTCTAAATATTTTAAGGTCGTCAGCAAACATTAACACTTGACTCGAGATATTTTTGTTTATATCATTTATGAACAGTAAAAAAATAAGTGGTGCAAGGTTACTGCCTTGAGGCGCTCCGCTTGAGGCACAGAATTTAAGTGAGCGATGGCCACGTAGCTCCACGTACTGTGTCCGATCTTTCAGGTAAGAGCCGAAAAAGGCAACAAGGTTGTCGCTGAAGCCCATAGCATCTATTTTCTTTAAAAATATCGAGTGGTCCACTTTATCGAAGGCCTTTGAAAAGTCAGTATACAGCACATCTACTTGCAGGCGGTTATCCAGTGCCCATCCGACATACTGGGTGAGGCAGGCGAGATTACTGACTGTGCTGCGTCCATTGAAGAAGCCGTGTTGGTAAGGTGAGACAAGTTGTCTAACCTGGTCAAAAACGCACTCGTATACCGACTTCTCAAACACCTTCGCGAAGACTGACAGAATAGAAATGGGACGATAGTTTGTGATGTCGTGTAAATTTCCTTTTTTGAATATGGGTGTTATTCTTGCCCCTTTCCAAGCACTGGGAAAGGTTTTTGATTTAAGTGATAAATTAAAAATATAAGATAAGGGCCTTAGTAGAGCAAGAGCACAATCCTTGACGAGAAAACATGGTACTTTGTCTGGACCTTGAGTACTTTTATTTTGTAGCTTTTTTATTGATTTTAGAATTATTTCATCCGAGAGGCCCTCCAGGGCAATGTATGAATTTTGATTGATATTTATGTCAGAAGGAGCTGTTTTTTGGAATATTATATACACTGCCAAAGAAATTTGCGTAAGCACTTACTATGTCTTGGGGCTCAGAGTACTGTGTATCGTTGCATGTTATTATTTCAGGGATAGATGTAGAGGCGTTTTTGGAACGTATATATGACCAGAAGGTGTTCGGGTCATTTGTTATAGAGCTTTCGACTTTGCGGATATAGTTTTTATATGCTGTGTTGGTCATCCTCTTTACCTCTGTGCGTAAGAAATTGTACTGATCCCTAAGGTATTGGGATTGTGTTCGCTTTAGCTTTTTAAAAATTCTATGTTTGCGTTTTGTAATGTAATAATAAATTTTAAGAACAATGGTCAAATACAGCAGCCAAGAGCCCAAATTAAACCTGTAGCAGGTAACGAGGACAATGAAATAAATGTCCTGGCATATTTTTCTGCATTTCCTCATGCGTCAATTTATTCTGCTGAAAAAGACGTAGGAATATGTTATAAATCGATAGAAAGAATTCTGCATACACATCAAATGCATAATTATAAATTTGTGACACTTCAAGCTATCGAGCCTAATGATCCTCCAAAACGAGTTGAATTCTGTGAAATGGTCTTAATTCGTACACAAGAAGATCAAAATTATTTGGACGGATGAAAGCAAATTTACCAGGGAAGGCATATTTATTAAGGAGAAATTCATTCACATTACTGGGCCGTAGAAAATCAGCACTTTGTTAGAGAGGCGGGGTTTCAATACAAATTTGGCTTAAATGTCTTTTGTTTAATGATGAACGACAAAATAAAATATTACATTTACGAAGAGAATTTAAATTCTGAAAAATATTTGGAAATATTACGAACCACAGTATCTGACTTCCTCGACGAATTAAATCTTGGAATGCTGCGAGATTGTTGGTATCAGTTAGATGGTGCACCAGCTCACTGTTCTAATGAAGTGACGAATGAATGAACTTTGTTTGAAGACCGCTGGATTCGTCGAATGGGTCCATGGAATTGGCCCCCCGAGGTCGCCAGACCTTACCCCACTTGATTTTTATCTTTGGGGTAGGATAAAATAACTTGTTTACCATACACCAATTCACACCAAAGAAGAGCTTTAAAATCGAGTACGGGAGGCATTCCTGTCTTTGGAGATGTGAGATACAAGCGGCAACAACAGACCATGTTCTGACGGAAATCCACCAATGTTTCAGAGTTAACGGAGGGCGTTTTAAACAATTTAGTTATTGGTATTTTTTTGTTATTCTTATTTTTGTGTTTAATTTTTGAATGTTAAGGATCTGTTAACTGCGTCATTTTCGCAAATGTTTTTTGACTGGTTGAAGTCATGGCCTACTCGTATAATTATATTTACATTACTTGCATTATTTTAGTTTTTAGCTTTTAAGCCCAAAACGGCTGAAAATAGATATGACATCATATAATACGTTTAAATAGAGAATTAGTTGATATTTTGGATACCACTCTAAAATACAAGGTGTTCCATTTAAAATTCCAGCATAACTGACATTTTTATGTTCTTCCAAATGCATAAGATTTTGTAGACACCCTGTCTGCAATAATTTAATTCGCATGACATATTATGACACAGCAACCCATACAAAAATATCAGCCAGAAACTCAGACCTCCAACCTATGTCGGTTGCGAAAAATCCTATTTTTTTGTTAAGGGATGTTTGTTGCTAAATTTCTTAAAAAATAATTTTTATTTCCTATACGACTCAAGATAGATATATCACATTATACAAAAAAGTTTCGGAATGTTTAGGGGAATCTAAAAATGATATAACATACAGGGCACGCCATTTAAAAAAACCAAGTTGGTATCTGGTAAAAGTAGATCTGGCACCGTCGCAGTGCTAAAAATATTTTTAAATTGGAGATCATGGCCTCCTATGGACATAACCCAAATTTCAAATTCCTAACTTTTTTCGTTGTCTAGATACTTTTAATAGGCCATCGAGTTTGGCGCACCCTGTACTTTGAGTTTAAAATGTGGATTTCCGTTCGATAAATAAATTAAAATTAAACGAGATATAAACTGTTTTGTTGGCCATGTCTTTTATTTTTTTTTTATCAAAATTCGTGGTGTGAAGTGGCTACGACAATTTAAAAGAACTGTTTTGGGCCCTCCAAAAGCATGAGATTTTAAAGGAGCACACCTACAGCCAGCTAAAACTCAATTTATTAGTAAACAAAACATGTATATGACTCTGTAACAATGCAGCTCGATTAGAATGTGTTAAACACAACGAAAAAACAATCGCTCTGTTTTGCGCCGAATCATTGATTGATAATGATATCGTAATATTTTTGGGTTGTCAATAATTTTAGCCTTTAGCGGTCAGGATGAATCTGAAGATTCTTTAAACCAAGGCCATTATGGGGAATTAATTAAGCCATTCAAAAAATATGACCGTGAAATTATAGTGAATTATTATTAGATTTAAAAACCTTTAGCGGGGTGTCAAAAACTGTTTAAAATAAATTGATCGAAAGTATTAGTTACATTTTAGGCACAACCATAGAAAAGGAAATTAGGAGCACGACTTGCTTTTCTATTGAAATTGATGAAAACACAGATATTTCTTGTCGATCACAGTCATCTATAATTATAAGGTACGCGTTAAATGGGGAGGTTTTTGAGAGATTCTTAGGGTTTATTAATGTAAGTAAAAGCCACAAATATATAAACATAATAATATAAGCCACGATATATTTTTAATGTTGTACAAGAAAAATTAAATCAATTCGATCTAGTGAATAAATTAATTGGTCAAACTTACGACGCTGTAGTCAAAAGTCATGGGGGTCATCACCAAAAAAATTTGATACTATAATATCATCATCATCATGAATAAAGAATATGCGATTTATATTTTCTCAAACCTACCTTTTTTTGTAGAAATAAAAAAATGCAAATATTAGAATAGTAGAAAAAAACGAGATTTGGGCGTCACCAAAAATTTTCGCCTCCGGCGCTATTTTTACTATTTTAATAGACTTGTTGACTTTAAGGCTCTTAATGGCATCGCATAGATCGTCCTACTGAACACAATTTAGAGACATCATTCTGGTAAACACAATCATTAGATATTTGTACAATGTGCATCTCAGTGACATTGCATACCGAACTAAAGTATTCAGCAAAAGCATTTGATATATTTTGAATGAAGCGAGATTGTTGAAAATAATTACATTACTACTGGTAATGGATAAATTAATTGAAATTTAAAGTTTCTAAAGCTTGTTGGCGACGGTCCGCGGTTGAATAAAGCAAGAACTTTCATTAAAATTTATCCGCATAAAAATAAAACTCATAACCTTTCAACTAGCTACTAAATATCAATACAGTATTTATATTAGTGTAAGCAGACCATGGAAGTCTAAAATAAATCCGATACTCATTGTGGGGTCTTGCACCTTTTAACGGTATTCTTAATATTTTAGGATGCCCAAATCAAACACATGATTTTAAATGATGTTTTTCTACGATCATGCAAAAAGGGACAACTTTTGTAGTCACCGCCTTATGGCAAAAGTTAGCTTTTATTGCACGCGTGCAATAAAAATACATTATTGCACGCCTGAAATAAAGTGTTTTCTTGGTTGCCTATATTCACCACAACCCACCAAAACGACACTTAACCACAGCCTACTTAACTTGGCGTTGGGGCCGTTGGTTGCCTATTCCTCAGTCAATTAGAATAAGTGCCTCAAAACTTTTACCCTTATTTATTGCTTATTTATTATACATTTACTAAAAGAAAAATTTTAAGAGACATTTAGCAACATAATATCCAACAACAAACGAAGACTGTAACAAAAGACCGTCTAATCAAAAACATTTAATAGTACTTTTCTAAACAATATAAACAAAATGACGGGCGACAGGACGCATCTCGCGTAAAAACAATTGAATAAAATTTCAAGCCAAAGGTTGCTTAAATTATTAATTATGCATGGAGAATTAGGTAATTAAGGGAAGATTATTTTAATTTTATTTATATAAAATAGGTTCGATCATAAAAAAAATATTGTATGCAACATGTGCAAAAAGGCTGTTTATTGCACACGGCACATTTATTCACCTCGACTACGTCTCGGTGAATAAATGTATGCCTTTGTGCAATAAACAGCTACTTTTTGCACTAGTTGCATAAATAACTATTTTATATTTACCTCGTTTGCTGAGTATGCACGTAAAAAAGTGAAGTAGCAAAACATGGCCGACATATATATATACAAATCTGTAACCGGAAGTGGGGAGATTAACGGCAAGGCGCAACATTCAAAGTACTTACAATTCTCAATTATTTACAATACTACACTCATCAATTTACTTACGCATGTAGTTCGTCGACATATTTAGTCATTGCATCGTTTTTCGACATGTCACCCAACTTCTTCCAAGAGTCATATTTAGCACGTCCCACTACGTCCCAAAATGCAGGTCTTGAACCTGAACAGGATCCCAAAGTAGCCTGTTTGAAATACGCATAGAAACGGAGCATGAGTTCATTGCTGGGCTGGTATGAACCTAAAAAAATGAGGTAAGTATTTAGAAAATGTCACATTGATAAGTTCAATTCAAATGCAGCATGTTATTAAAATATTTTGCCGTATATTAATCTTTTTTTAAGTCTATACAGGGTGATTCAGAAGTAGGGTACGGAACTTAATTTATCATAAGGAGTCATTATGATAATCTGAGAGAAAAAGTTCATATGAACATATGTCCGCAGTTGCCCTGTTTTTGAAATAGAGAGTGTTAAAGTTTTTTAAAATAAATCCTGCGCTTTATCAGAAGGTGGTAATTTTCAACATCTGCTTTGATTAACTGTTGCGTTTTTTTTGTATCATTATTTTAAAAAAATTAGTTAATTTTTAATTTAAGTGTTTTAATTAACTTTGGCATACATAGGTATTTTTTTTGCACATGCAATAGTGCTTTTTATTTTTTCTCTCGAAAACGAAGCAAGATACGAAAACAATTCAGGGAACAAAAAAGTTGTATTATTAGTTGGTAAATCCGAAAAAAAATATCAAAATTGAAGAAAGCCAGTAGCGTACATTTGCTTGTCAATTATATTCGTTAAGGTGATCCCCGAGACGCCACTGGGCTTAATACATTTACTCTAGTTAGGGCTCATTAAGCCCCTTATCAATATGAATAACGGTACCAAATTTTAATAAAATCGGGAAAAGGATATTTAAAAAAATGATAAAAAAACAGTTTCTTTAAAGAACTTTAACACCCTGTATATCAAAAACGGGACAACTCCGGACACATGTTCATATGAACTTTTTCTCTTAGAATATTATAAGCAATCACCCCATAAGTTACATACCGTACTTCTGAAAAGCATGAACTGCAAAATGCTGATATTTTTGAACTCTGAGATACTAAGGAACTGAAATTTGGTTGAAAGTTATCCGGAAGGTTTTTACGCCAAATCTTAATTGCAATATACAGGGTGGTCTGAAAAAATGTCTACAAGTAGATCGTTTCAAATGAAGAGACTCTTCGTAAAATTTTAAACAAATAAACGGCTCTGATACCTCAATGAAACCACCAGTAATTATTATGTCAAATATTACTAGACGTTTTATTTTTCATTTCATCATATTTATAAGGGTTGCCATTTAAAAAAATTCGAAATGGCGTCGTATCTGTCAAATTTGTGAACCTAATGTTTTTTGACAATAAATTTGGCTTCGCTGTCGAAAATTATTGAGAAATGTGTAATTAGTTTTTTATTATAGTCTGCAAGAAAATCGTTAATCGGGTTAGACACTAAAAAATGTCCCTGTACTGTCGAAGCTTCTGTACAATAGATTGGTCGACTTTCTGGAGTAAACCATGTCCTGACGGATTGCCAATACGGTTTTCGATCGGGTAGATCAACAGAGCAGCGGCTGATCTTGTGGAATTCATTTACAATAAAATGGATGATAGGTGTCATGATCAGTCCAGGGCTCTTGACAGCTTGAATCATGAATTGTTATGGCTTTAGGGATTATATATTAGATCTTCTAGATTTGTATTTGAAGAGCAGACAATTCATGATTAAAATTTAGGACGAGCATTCGGTATGTCAGGACACTAACATAGGGGTTCCTCAGGGCTTAGTTCTGGAGCGTCTACTATTTTTAACAAATGGGATAACTATTGTTTGCTGACGATACCTCAGTAGTGGTCTCAGCACAGAGCTCAGAGGAATTGACCAATAAAATATATTTAACTATTAAGAAATTTAGTGAGTGGTGTGCTAAAAAAATCCTATTTTAAATACTGAAAAGACTGTCTATTGTGTCTATATTAAATTAAAATTGGAAATTCACTTAAACAATAATTTGGACAGTGACAACAGTACAAAATTTTTGGGATTGTACCTCAATGAATGTCTCTTATGGACCAGCCATATAAACTATATAAATCGCAAAATAAATGTGGGATACTACCAAAGAAAATTATAGCTACGCAATAGAAGTGAAAACCTTATGGTCGGTTTAGAACCGCGAGAGGCGCTAATAAACACACGATTTTGCAGCAAATTTGAATTCCCGTGTTTAGCTTGATGGAGAGCAACGTTGCCAGTAGTTGTGTGCTTTCTTAAGCTGAACGTTGAATATAGAAAGGTTGAAATTAAAAGATATTGCATCTTTTATTATGTTAATCTTAATGTTAAAATTGGCTAAAGTCAGTGATATAAGACACTTAATGCAAACTACGTCTTAAATTGTCTTACCGGATTTGGGGACAAGAAGAAGCACTAACATATTTCACGTTCTTAATATTTGCTTGTGGCGCAGTGATTAGGACGGCGTCTTTCAGATAAACTTCGTTCTAGCAGTCGCGAGTTCGTCTCTACGGTCCAGCATTGCTCTTTTTTTTATTATTTCTTGTTGCCTTGAATTATTTGTGAAATTATTTCTACTATAATATAGGTGTATTTAAAAATTAATAGTAGATATATTATTTGACGAGCATGTTACAGCTATATTACTTGCGAGTAAAATACTATAGTTTTTCTAAGACCAAGAACTCATATTTAAGAATTTATTTGTCACCAAAATAGCTGTTCCTAGGACCCCCTAGGAAAGTGAGCAAAAAAGCACAGTTAACCCATTAGTGCATATGAGCCGATAAATCGGATGCACATGTTTCTATCAGTAGAAATAAGGTCAACATAACCTAAAATTTTTAATGTGCTACAAACGGAGTTCCCTACATGGCTCAGAGCCAGACAGCTGGGGATCTCAAACGAAGCGAGCTGGCAATTGCCTAGTAGCAAAGCCATAAACAAGCAAGACAAGACAAGACAAGATGTTGATAACCCTGTTTTATGCTCTGAAAGTAATACAATTAATTTTTGTTGAGTTATTATCGTTACAAGTGTTAAGTTTATTGGACATGGATCCCTCATTATACAGCAAGAGGGGCGGAGGGTAAGTAAATTTATTCTTGTTCATCAAAAAAATATATAAATTCGACACCAACTGGTTAATTTAGTTTAGAAAAGATAATTTAACATATGTATATATTCAGTGTTTTATTTATTTTATAGAAAAAGTTTAGGTTAGTTCAGGTTCATCATTCATCAAATCATTGATTTTTTTGATTTTTATCGATTTTATTAAAAATTTAACATTTTTCTCTCTTTTCAAATTAATACAAATTATTTTAATGTCGGTCTAACAATATAGTAGGTCTAAATTCTACCCAAAATATTGTCAGAACGCGCTTCTTGCAAGAAAATTCCTGTCGCGACTTGATTCTTTCCCGATCTATAAATTGCCGTGGCCCAATATGTCTTGCGTATTTTGATGTTGATTGTTCAAGGGAGTGGAAGTAAATAGTTTTATATGTTATATTGTTCATTGTTCTGAATTAAAAATAAATAGTTTCATTAAATCATGATTTTTTTTTAAATAAAGTGATTTAAATCATGATTTAAAAAAAAATCAAGTGATTTAAATAATGATTTAAATCAGCCCAACCCTGCTTTGCAACTCTAGAGTTAAAAAGTTTTTCAACACAATATTCTAAAAGTAAACATTAAAAAGTACGTTTGAAAATAATTTGATCTCGTCAATCCAGTCTCTATACGGGGTAAGACAAAAAATAAGTATTTTTTTCGATTTCTGAATAGAAGGCCGTGATCGGACATAACTTTTAATTCTAAACAACTTTTATATATAAATGAAATTGTATCTAAAACAAAAATAAGGGTACTTTACTCTTCAGCAACTTTTAAAAAATTGAATCTCCCTCGTATGCACTAGTTTTTTTCTTAATTTTAATAAGCGCTTTTTTAATTTAAGGGGACGCAAAAACTTTTATCAAGAATAAAATCAATAATATCCATATGGAGTGAGAATTCTGCAGAATTTAAGGGATTTTAATACCAATGCAGATTCTCATTCTTATAATACCCGAAACACAACAGCGGTGACTTTGAATGAGCATGATTTAAAAAAAAATCCTTCGTATACAGTCTCAGAATATGTGGGCAATCTCCCGGATTCAGATAGAACACATAAAAATAATTTGACAATTTCCCATAAATTTTTCTTCCTACGGTCCCCCCTACGAAGATACGGGCCCCTAAAGGTCGCCCCTGAAAATCGTTTGCCTTTAAATAACTTTTGAAGTACTAGGTGTAATTTAATAATTTTTTAATATGATGATTACTAGGTAAGTCTTCTTAAAATAGTTCCCTTTAATCACATTCGGCTTATTTAGTTTGCCAGGGACACATTAGCTCTAAGAGAGTAATGCTATTTTTTTACACCCTGTACGATAAAGGCACAACAATAACATTTTTGGACAGCTTAAACCTTAAACTAAAAAAAAAAGGTACTCTTGATCGAACTGAACGAAATGAACTGTTTAGGAAAAAATATTTTTGTTCAATATGGTTTTTATTGAATAATTTTGTATGTCGGTTCAACATGAGCTCCTTCTACTCTTATGCATTCTCTAGCTCTAAGAATTGAATATTGTTGGACCCTCCACAATGCCTCAACATTAGTCCTTATTTTGCGACAATGAAAATTAATCATTTCCAATAAGCTTTCTCGATTGCCTATTGGATTGGCATAGAGGCTAAAGTTTTTAAACAGCCTCACAAAAAAAAATCTAATGAATTTAGCAGGGTTGGGCAAAATTTGATTTTTATCAAAAAAATCAAAAATCATTGATTTTTTTGATTTTTATTGATTTTATTAAAAATTTAACACTTTTCAAATTAATACAAATTATTTTAATGTCGGTCTAACAATATAGTAGGTCTAAATTCTACCCAAAATATTGTCAGAACGCGCTTCTTGCAAGAAAATTCCTGTGCGCAACTGCTTCCTCAGCATCAGTAGAACGAGTGTTTAGCACTTTTGGCTTTGTACACTCTGATATTAGGAACAGGATGGGTGTAGAAAAAGGAGGAAAATTAGAATTTTGTTTAAACTATACAACGAAAACAAAAATACAGAAACATAAAGTGTATATATTATATAACTACTACTTTTTTATTTCTTAAAAGCGCGAGTTCTATATACTGTTGATTTTTGAAAATATTTTTTTAATATGTTATATTGTTCATTGTTTTGAATTAAAAATAAATAGTTTTATTAAATCATGATTTTTTTTTAAATAAAGTGATTTAAATCATGATTAAAAAAAAAATCAAGTGATTTAAATCAGCCCAACCCTGGAATTTAGGTTAGGTGATCAAGGAGGCCAAGCCACTGGTCCTCCTCTTCCTATCCATTTTCGAAGTTCCTGTTTAGATGTTTTGAGCAAATTTCAAATAAAGTTCTCTAGTTAACCTTCCTGGCAATACAAATGGTTCAATTAAATGTTTGCCCGGTGATTCCGGCCCACACGTTGATGGGTTCAAATTGATGATGATGCGTTACAATAGAAGCATATGGATTTTCCTCTGCAAAGAAATGCAAATTATGGGAGTTTATGATGCCGTTTTTAGAAAATCCAGCTTCGTCCGTAAAGAGAACCGAACCAATGAATTTTGCATCGTTTCTGTGCCGATTTAAAACCCAATTAGAAAACTCCATCCTCCGCGGAAATTCTTCAGGGAGAAGCGCATGGACTTTCTGAAGATCGTACGGATGCAACTGTTTCTTCAACACACTCACCGCGATGGATTTGATTTCCACAATTGTGGCTGGCTTTGTTAAACTTTCCTAAAATTATTTACGACACTTTACATTAAATCTCTATCATTCCTATAAGGAATCTATTTGGGAATGGTTTTTCATAAACCCTTCTGGCTTATAAGGCATTACATGATGCAAGCCCATACGTTAAATGCATGTCGGCATATTCAGCAAACGTAAATTCCATTACTAATTAACTAACCAAGAAGTTAAAGAAGAAAAAATACTAAAAATTTCAAAACGATCTATTTTCAACTGACCCTGGAATAAATATCCTTATATACTTACGTGTCAAAAAAACATAGCAACAAAAAAGAAATTTTATGAAGATGACAACCAATGCAAAAAACCATATAGAACAAAAATATTTTTTTTTTCGTAAACAGTTTATTTTATCGATGTCGATCAAGAAACCTTTTTTTTTTAGTTTAAGGTTTAAGCCATAGACATATAAAAAAGAGGAGACAGGACATCCCATTCATAAAACACGATTTGTTTACAATCATACATAACTTCATAGCTTTAAATAGGTTGGAAAAAGATGGCTGTAAAAAATGGCAACGCTGTAATCTGCCGGTCTCCTTCGCCTATTATCTTGGCCAGAGACGTGCGGTTTTTTTTAAGGATTATAAGAAACAATGTATTTTTAATTTATATTAGATTTATTCTTAAGCAAAGGACAGGGCAGGGAAACAACAAAATAAACTTTAATACAACCCGAGCTGCTTTTATTTATTTTCTTACAGCCTATATTTTTCTTAAGTATATGTCGGAAATAGAGAACAGGAGGTCTGTTGTTCAGACATTAATATTGTTAAGCACGAAAAACAAACACTTAAACACTGCAATTAATTAACTGTCTTATTATATTAAATTATTCAAGTTCAAATAACAAACAACACGCTCGACAACATGATATCAATTCATAATAAAATAATCCAACTACTTTTAGCACAATTAAAAAAAAAATTAAATTAAGAAACAAAGAACTAGCGATCCGGAGCCGGTCGTACTTTGTTCAATACCGAGTTCAATACCTTTCAGTGAATCCCCTCACCTTTTTTTATTTTCACTTACCGGCTCCCCACCCAACTTGACATATTACCTTAATAATATCAAGTGCGTTTCTTGTCCGTTATCCTAGACTAAACAATCTATAAAACTGTTAACTCTAAATTTATTGATCCGGGTCGCATCAATATCCAACCATAAACAAAACTTAAAGTTGAAAAACAATAATTACTTGATCTAGACTCCCCGACATATATTTTTTAGGTCTACATTTTGTCTTTATGCTTAATTAGCAGTTTTGCTTAACACATATTTACTCTATTTTATCGCATTTAACCTGGTGGCCAATGCATTTTAATTGCCACACGTCACTGCGTACATCCCCGGATTAAGGGGGGGGCTTTGGGGGCTGAAGCCCCCGGGCCCCGGCACTTAGGGGCCCCCGAGGGGCCCCCTAATTATTCTCCGAACTGCTACATATACCTAACAGTAACAGGCGCAGAACTCGCAGGGTATGATATCAGAATTATGTTTTTCTAATAATTAATTAATATTTCGTGGATCTCGCCGCACGCCGCTGCCGTTTTCAAAGCCGGCCGCGCGACACAGCATACATGGAGCATGGAGTGCGCCGGGTGCAGGCGTAGGCAGAAGGGAGCCGAAACCGCCCACCGCCATCTTGAATTAAGCAAACTCGGTTGTTGCGCGACTTACGCGACGCGACGGCTTCATTTATCGTTGGTTCATTATATTATACTGTTTAGTGCAGTACGGTACGAGTACATTAAAATTTACATAACCTATTTTTTGTTTTGAAAGTGCAGTTATTGAAGTTAGCAAGTATAGTAAGGTGACTTTAGGTGACGAGTGGACTACAATTTAATAATGGATAACAAAAATCAGCGTAAATATAAAAGTGGTTCTGAGAAAAGAAGAAAAGTAAGTGTGAATATTTAATATTTTATTTAATTAGTATAGTAAGTTCTGGTAGGTAGGTACCTACCTATTATGGCCCACCTCACAAGTTAATTTGAGATGAAAAGCATTGAACGAGACACGTGACGTGCCACAAGTAGTTAAAATTGACATTCGATGCTCACGAACGACACGAACACATCCACAATTTATGCTAGAATTGTTAGGTACGACTAAGGTTAGTTCAGTGCCATCCCTGAAGATGGCTGCGGGACATTAATAGACAGTCTAACGCAAAATTTGAAATACTGCGGATTACCGCGGTAATTCGTCTCAGGTATACGTTAATTGGTGTGCCATACCATACTAGCTGCCTAGGCCATATTATTACCTAAAATTAAAATTACTCTAATCATATTTTTTTCATTTTTAGGCTAAAAGGGAAAAGTTAGAGACTCAAAATAAAATACCAAAAATTTTAAATTTCTTTCGTCCGCAATCTTCAGCTTCGACTTCCACTGCAGACGTTCTAGCTCCCGCCCTCGGTTGTTTTGATAAAAATGCAGATGACGTTAAGGGCAATAAGCCCATGGAAATAAATAAGGAAGACCATGATGATATTGGCAGTGCCCTACTCGAAGTAGATGGTGAAGTCGCGGAAAATTTGACTGACATTAACACTACCAACACCCCTCTCGAAATAGAAGAGCAACAAGATAGACCAACCTTTGTACCCAGTAGTGATCCCGCCATATGGCCTGACATAATTGACATATATCTAGACAAGGGGATGCAATATTTTCAAAATTATAATGATAATAGTTATGATGCGTCGCTGCGTACATACCTACAAAACCGAAGATTTTCGGATAAAATGTTGCAGAAAACTCTTGCCAATGGAGAAATTGTTAAGCGACAATGGATAGTGTATTCTCCTAGTAATGGAAATATTTACTGCTTTTCGTGCAAGCTCTTTAGTGTAACCAAATGCACTCAATTTGCACATAACGGATTTTCAGATTGGAAGAGAGGTAGCGAGAAAATTAGCATGCATGAGAATGGCACAGACCATAGAGCCTGTATGAATAGGTTTCTCGTTCGGAGCAACCCTTCAAAAAGAATAGACAAATGCATTTTAAAATCATTTCAAAAAGAACATGAATATTGGACGAACATTTTTAAGCGAATTGTTGCTGTAATAATATTTCTAGCTGAACGAGGCTTGCCTTTCCGTGGTACACACGAAATATTTGGATCACAGTCAAATGGGCTTTATATAGGCCTATTGGAATTATTGTCTGAATTCGACCCTTTTCTAAAAGCACACATTGAAAATTTTGGAAATAAAGGAAAAGGTAATGTTTCTTATCTATCAAAGACGATATGCGAGGAATTTATCCAGCTAATAGCAACAAAAGTTCGTGCACAAATCACACAAGAAATCAAAGATGCAAAGTATTATGCAATCGTTGTGGATTCTACACCTGATTTATCCCACATCGATCAACTGTCCATTATTGTTCGTTACTGTTCCAGCGAAAGTGTACATGAAAGATTTTTAGGATTTATTCCAATATTTAGTCATACTGGAATATCTTTGTCCGAAGTGGTCATGAATTTTTTGGAAGGTTATGGTCTAGATTTGAAATACTGCCGCGGGCAATCCTATGATAATGCCAGCAACATGTCCGGACAGTATAACGGTCTTCAGGCACATATACAACAAGCAGCGAAAACTGCTTTCTTTGTTCCATGTTTTGCCCATTCCCTTAATTTAGTAGGAGAATGCGCTGCTAATATTTGCCTGGAAGCAACGATTTTTTTTTCCTTTTTACAAAAACTTTATGCTTTCTTCGCAGCATCTACTCATCGGTGGCATTTACTAGTACAACACATAGAGAAGCAGCGCACAGTGAAATCTCTTAGTAGTACGCGCTGGAGCTGCAGAGAAGATGCAGCGAAATCATTATTACTAAGCTACTCTCAAATATACAAATGTTTGAAAATGATGGCCGAAGATCCGCTAGAAAAAAAAGATACGAGCTTAGAAGCTTTAGGACTAAGCAAATAAATGGTCAAAATGGAAATACTTTTTATGACAACATTTTGGAAAAAAATCTTAAAACATTTTGGAGACGCATCAAAAATATTGCAAACACCGGGCCTGGATATATTATATGGGAGCAGCGTATTAAAAGGTCTTACGGAAATGGTTTCCTCATTTAGGGATCAATTTGATTTGTTTGAGGACAAGGCAAAACAACTCTTCTGTTTGGAAGATTCGGTTGATTTGTACAAATATTCTAAAGAAAAATCGATGCGAAAGAGGAAATTTCCTGATGGCCAAGATGAATTCCTTGCAGATGGAAGAAATGCTTTCAGAATACAAACATTTCTTGTGATCATCGACAAACTTGTTTCTGAATTACAGAGAAGAAGTAATGCTTACTCTAAGATTACTGACCTGTTTGGCTTATTGCAGAAACTTAATGCAGATATAGAAAGAACGGAATTCGAGATATTTACTAAACAAATTCTGAATGTTTATGAGGAAGATTTTGATGACAGTTTTACTGACGAACTAATTTTTTTTTCGAAATTATTAATGAATTCCAACGAAAATTTAAAAACTCCATTGGATTTTTATTTGTATATATTAAAACACAGTTTAATGGATACATTTCCGAACGTTTACACAGTCCTCAAAATTTTCCTATCGATACCGATTGTTAATTGTGAAGCAGAACGTTCCTTTTCGAAGCTTGCCTATATAAAAAACAAATATCGGACCACAATGGTAGGGGAACGTCTAGCTTCATTATCTTTAATGTGTATTGAACGTGGTATTTTGAAAAAATTAAACTTTGAAGATATTATTAAAGATTTTGTTAAAGATAAGATAAGAAAGAAGTGTTTGTGATTTTTGATTTTTCCTAATAAAAATTTAATGGTTGAATGATTTTACTGTTTATTTAGCATCCCTTTCTCAATCATACTTGGGTTAGGGGGCCCATGATTCAAATTAGCCCCGGGCCCCGTGGATGCTTAATCCGGCCCTGACTGCGTAGCAGTAAACAAATAAATAAACTTTTTATTTTAACAATATAGGTAGTGTCACACAAAATATCTTAAGTTCTAATTAAGTACTCAAATGTCTATAATATTCTTCAACGGTATATGGTTCCATAATGTTAACAATTAATCTACTAATTGAAATAAATTTGGCAAAGAGTTATAGATTTTAATATATTGCTAATATGCACCCTTTTCATACAGTGCTAGCCTATGTCTAGGGTATGTGTAGTTTAGAGTATGTGTTGCATAAGTTCTTTGTGACTCACTTATCTCAAAAAGTTGTTTATGTCTAACGAAAAACAATATACTCTCTTATATGTAGTCTGCAGACACAGACACTGTCAACAGTTTATGTTGTTTAAATTTACCTCTGCATGATTCTCTTACGCCCAGATTAAGAATTATTCTTATTGTTCTTTTTTGACAAACAAAATGTCTCTGCAGTTTAATTTAATAAATTATATACAATATTCAATAATTAACCTATTAACCACCGCACTGCTTCAGCTAAAAAAAACATAACCTTACTTACCGCCGAAATATCAATCCGGGGTTAGAATAGTCACTTTTTTTACAAACTACGCACTGGCGAACCATTTTAGATTGCTAATAAGACTTTTATTAGTTCTATTACCAAAAAAAACACTGAAAATCAGTCAAAAATCGCAAAAGGGCACAACCGCAGTGGAACAACACTGTAATACTATCTTTCCACGTAAAAGCACGATACACATAAGTTCATAGAAAAAAGAAACAATTCTTTTTTCTATGCATAAGTTACACGGTATGATCTTTAGACAGACGAAAATACGAAATTTCTGCGCATGACGTCATGTGGGTGACATTTCTGTCAGGTTGTGCATTTGTTGATATGTAAAATATCTGTCGTTTCGAAGTATTTGTGGAATTTTATTGTTATTTGCTTAATGAAACGTATTTTATAATAATATATTGATATAAGCATTATTTACGTAAACGTGAAAGTGCTTTTAAGTTGCCTAAATTTGTGATTAACGGCTAAAATGCCGAATTGTGCTGTGGTACATTGTAATAACCAAAGACCTTGTCTTTGGTAATAACCATACTCGAAAGACTTAGGGGAGCACTATAAAGTTCTTTCGATTTCCAAGAGATCGCTAATTTATCAAAACAGTGGATTATTGCCTGTACATGCGAGGACAAAATTAATGCGAAGAATGGTAAGTTAATTTTGATTTTTTTAAAGATATTTTTATGTATAGTAACTATAGTTATTCAACGCGCTCTTATCTTTATTTTCTTATCAAGGCTGTTATGTTTTAGCCCGCATATGTTCTGTACATTTTGAAGAGACTTGTTTTGAAGTACCATTAAAAGAACGACTATTGGGGTACCTATGTACAAATAAATAGTCGACATTTAAAACCTGATGCAGTTCCCACATTAAATTTATTTAAAAAACGTAGAAGACCAAGTAAAGAACGCAAGGTATGATTTGCACAAAAAAGGAGACGAGAGGAAGTTAAGAATATTTTGGCAGAAAGTGTTGTTATACACACAGCATCTCTTGAACCGGAGACCTCATCGGATTTAACATGGATCCGTCTGTCAGCACTAAAGCAACTTCTGTTTTTACTAAGACAAAGGCGTATGTGTAAGTTTGCATTGTTACTTTTACTTAACTTGATCATACATGAACTGCTTTAAGCTGGATTTATAAACTCGAAAAGTTGGTGAGGTTAAAGTTATGATCAAGTTTGTGAGGTTAGATATTCCGAACTCCGAGCATAAAAATTGGTTATCTCGAACTACCTGGGAAGTTTTCAAACCTTACATGAGCTTTACATCAAGAATATGAACGAGTGTATAAATGGAACTGAGTGTTCCCTTTAGTTTAAATTCAACTCCTATTTCCAACACCGACTGAACCTCAACCTCGCCAACTTTTCGAGTTTATAAATCCAGCTTTAAATATAATTTATTAAGAAAAAAAAAATTTCAACTTATTTATTTATTTTAAGGGAAATGGAAATAGAATTAAACGAGCTTAGAAACAAAGTTAAGCTTTTAGACAATCAAAACAATGAACTCCGAAGAGAGGCCAAAGAAGCAAAAGTTGGGTTTAGAATTGTCCCTAGAATCCAATAATGCAATAATATACAGGGTATTCCATTTTAAAAAATATAACTTTGATCTGTCACGCTTTGATGCAACACCCTGTATCTACGAAAATGCATTTTGCAAAAAGTTTACATTAAATCCTACAACTTTTGTATTTAACAATTTTTTCTTAATTGCGAAACAAAGAAGTTAAAGAACGAAAAGTGAACACCCTGTACCTATTCTGAAATACCTATATTATTATTATTATTAAGAATAAACATTTATAAAAAATCAACAATATTTTTATTATTTTGTGAGAACACTTTAAACACATATAAAGAAATTATAGGTATTCAACCAGTCACCAATTCCTACATAAAAAAAGTTCTTTTAACCAATATGTGTCTTAAAAATATGAAATATTTAATAAAAATATATAAGCTAGTTATTAAATCTCCATTATATAGTAACAACTTAATAGAAATATTAGCTAAATTAAGTAAAAATGTCCCAAAAGTAGCGACATATCTTAAATCTCCATTGCTTTTATATGGCAAGTGTTGAATTTTATCACCCAGCTGACGTCATTATTGTGGGAGAGAGATAGCTATACTATGCGCAAGAGCATACCGTGTTTACGTGTATCGTGCGTAAAAGGAATAACATGAATGAATCATATAAGATTTCGCGTCGCACGTGTTAAATACGTCCGTACAGCGTTGCCACAGGTATTTCCTTCTACTTATTGCTTAGTGTAATTAGGAAACAATAACTAATTTTAAAAGCAGAAATTATGTATCTTAATTCAGGAAAAGAACACGCAAATAATATAGTATAATATTCTTACTTACGCACACAAAAAGGATGCATTTAATATAAGTAATAATACCCTTTGTTTTCAAACACAGGCGGTAGATTTAGGGCAATCCGCAGAAGTTCGTTAACATTGATTTCTGATTAAAACGGTCTGTGATCGGGTTAAAAGGTAAACAATTTTGTCTCTCTTTTATTATAGGTCTTTGGTTTAAGCTGTCCAAAAATATTAATGTTGTGCCTTTATCGTAAAGAGTGTAAAAAAATATCATTACTGTGCTACAGCTAGTCCGTCCCTGGCAAACTAAATAAACCGAATGTGATTAAAAGGGTCCATTTTAAGGAGACTTCATTACTGTGCTACAGCTAGTCCGTCCCTGACAAACTAAATAAACCGAATGTGATTAAAAGGGTCCATTTTAAGGAGACTTCAATAAATATATCTATCTATCTATCTATCAATATTTGAGGGTAGCAAAATTTACATGATATTCCCCATGTCTAGTCTGGCGGTGCACCACCCCCGGTATATATTAAATATGATTATACTGTATTGGTGCGGATAATACTCTTCCAATTTTTTCGGCGTAGGCCATCTTAAATTTCCGCATCAAAGACAAAGTAAGCGTGTGGACATTCTTTAGCATCTGGTGGGGGTTTATCTGGGTAAGTTTTTCCCCTTCTATTTCAAAATTATCCTTACCTACTGTTTGAGTTTACAGCAAAAACATTATTTTAAGAAAATAAAAAATGTAAAAATTAACTCTTGGGGTCTCTAAATAAAATTTTGTATTCATGCTATGCTGTTAATTTAGAATTTGATAATGTAAGCAACGGGAAAAAAAGACCGATGCCGCCAAGGTCTTGCTGCATAAGCAGGACCGTGAGATTCGGAGAAAATGCTGACCGGGATTATTATATTTAGATTATTGTTTTATAAACATAATTTTGCAGAGGAAATGGTTGGCGATATAAGATGATGAATATTTCAAGTGAGGAGTTTTAAAAGCTTGTCGGTCGATAGCATATTATATAATTAACCAATAAGTATTGCAAGTGTTATTTTTTTAAAAGTATTTTTGAGTTAACTTAATAAATCTTTATACAAACAATAAGAAGAGTGGTGTGTTTCTTTTAGTGCAGCGGTGGGATAATTACGCTCTATTCGAAGGAGCCTGGGTTTGATTTATTGTATTGTATTTATAATTAAAACAAAGTGATAGTGTTGTTGTTGATTGTTTTACTTTTTTGTTTTACAATGGGTAAATCTACTAAAAGATATGATGATTCCTCGTCATCTAGCACGGAAAATGAAAGTGATTATGGGCGCTATCGTCGCAAATCAAATGGAAAATCTAGACGTAAGGCAAGGAAACGTTCTTTGTCTTGCGACAGTGCAAGATACACACCGCCACGACCTAGAACACCTGTAAGTAGAAGTAGTTCTAAGCAAAACAAGCAATCCGATTTATTAGCATTGGCATCAAAATAAAAAGATTGCGGATTTAGAAAATGTTGTCAAAGAACTTTTAACTCAAAAATCAAGTGCGCTTCAAACATCTGTATCGATACGTTCTGATTGTATTCCTGAATGTTTTCCGGACTCATTGAGCATGACTGCTACCAGGTGGGTCGAAAAAATAGATCAACTCAAATCGATTAATAATTGGGATGAAAAATCGACTGTGTATCACATGCAGTCTCGTTTAAAGGGTTTAGCTAAGACGTGGTACAACAGTTTAGATCGATATGACCACACATGGGATGAATGGAAAACTATGATTACCTATGCATTTCCCGACCACCATGATTTTCCTTCGACCTTGAAAAAAGTTATTAATTTTGTGAAAACACCTAAACAAACGTGGACCGAGTACTATTTTACTAAAATGGAGCTACTTCGTGCATGTGATATTAAAGGTAAAAATGCCGTAGCTATGTTGATAGACGGAATTGGAGATAGTGCGATGCAAAATGGCGCAAAAGCCGGCAGATACAGCGAACCAGAGGACTTGTTCAGGGAATATTTATCGGCACTAGCCTTTACATCTGAACGCCCGCAGCAAGATAACCGTTTTAGTAAGGTTGACAAAAAGTTTGTCAACGAACGTCAACGTCAAATGACACCTTACGTTAGAGAACACGTCTCTAATGTTGGGAAGTCGGAGAAAAATGACAAATATAAGTGTTACAATTGCGGACAAAGAGGGCATATAGCTAAAAACTGCCGTAGCGCTAAGATTGAATGTTCTATTTGTAAGAAGTTAGGCCATTTAGCGAATAACTGCTACAGAAATAGACCATCTACCTCTAAATCAGTTTTAACCTGCCAAACGACAAATAAAAACTCTGAGGAGTGTTATCAAGTAACATGCAAAGTAAATGACGTTTCTTGCGATGGATTGATAGATACAGGGTGTGCTGTGGTTACAATACGTGTAACTACTGCTGACCAATGTAATATTAAATGGCAACCCTGTGCTGTAAAAATAAGTGGCTATGCTGGTGGTACAACACTCGCATTAGGTACTGCAAAAGTGAAAATGGAAGTGGATTTAATTGAGGTAACTGTGCCTGCCCTTATTGTTTCCGACGATGTACAGTGTGTATCCGTCATGATTGGGCAAACTGTTTTGAACCACCCGGATGTAGTTTTAGTGGTAAAAGATGGTCAATTGCGGCTTTTTAAGTCGGATTTGTTGCCATTACCTGAAGTGGATAGCCTTCCTCCAAGTAAAATAAAGATGTGTGTGAATAATAAAGTAACCATTCCTCCAAATCACATAGGTTATGTGACCTTTATTGCGGATGGAAATTATCAAGGGGAACTCTTCGTAGATTTTCAGCGTCGTATGGTACCTTCGGCGGAATACTCTATTCATAGTTGTGTAGTATCTACCGAGAGTGGAGTTTTACCCGTCTTCAACATGTCTCATCGGGATTTGACCTTCAACGACTCTCAAGTACTAGCAAGAGTGTGCGTTCCGAAGAACGTCTTCGAAGAAAACGAGGTAAGAATACTTCATACTAATTTTAAAGATTATCGACCGTTTAGCCTAGATGGCATTGATTGGGACTTTTCTCTTAGTGATATTGATAAAAAAGAATTATTGGTATTACTTAATAAATATCGACATTGTTTTGCTGAAAACTTGGGAGAATTGGGTTGTGTGAAAGGTACTGAGATGAGTATACAGTTGAACGACGATAAGCCTGTAACGTACAGACCCTATCGTCTATCAATGAGCGAAAGGAATTTGGTAAGAGATATTGTGCAAGATTTGTTAAAAGTTGGGATAGTTCAAGAGTCAAATTCCCCGTATGCCAGCCCCATATTACTGGTTAAGAAAAAGGATGGGACGAACCGGATGTGTGTAGATTACAGGGCTTTAAATCAAAAAACGCTTAAAAATGTATATCCCCTCCCCCGCGTTGACGACCATCTTGAAAGATTGAAGAACAGCGCATATTTTACTACACTTGACATGGCCAGTGGTTATCATCAAATACCCATGGCAGAAGATTCCATTGCAAAGACTGCCTTCGTCACACCTGATGGGCATTACGAATATAAAAGGATGCCATTTGGACTTGTAAATGCGCCCGCAGTCTTTCAAAGGGCTGTAAATCAAATTTTGGGGTCCCTACGGTTTACTACCGCTTTTGCATACTTGGACGACATTTTAATTCCCTCCACTGACGTTTCATCGGGCTTAAGGGCCCTTGAAACCATTTTGCAACTATTTCAACGTGTTGGCTTAACCTTGCGACTATCGAAGTGTCATTTCTTTAAACAAACTATTGAATATTTGGGCCATGAAATTAACAAAGAAGGTGTGCGCCCAGCTCCTGCAAAAATTTCAGCAGTCCAGAAGTTTCCAGTCCCGAAAAATGTACATGAAATCAGACAATTCTTGGGACTAGCCAGTTACTTTCGGAAATATGTTAAAAATTTTGCAATGATTGCAAGGCCGCTTACACAACTTACAAGAAAAGATGTAGTGTTCGATTGGCAAGATCAACAGCAAGAAGCCTTCGCCTGTTTGAAAGATATTCTTTGTACCAGACCTGTGCTTGCAATTTACCACCCGAAGTACGAGACCGAACTGCACACTGATGCATCCAAATATGGAGTTGCTGGAATCTTACTGCAAAAACAGCCAGATTCTAAGTTGAAACCTGTTCTCTATTTCAGTAGACAAACTAGTAAAGAGGAACAACGATATCACTCTTGCGAGTTGGAAACAATGGCTGTAATAAATTCCATGCAGACTATGACAAAGCGAGATCTTATACCAAGAATTGGACGTTGTTGGATGATTACTCAGGAATTTAACTTTACCATAGAGTATCGTCCTGGAATAAGAATGAAGCATGTGGACGCTTTGAGCAGAAATCCCATAGAGAACAATTCGTACGATGAAAATGTACAAATTTTAACCATACAAATATCTGAAAGTGATTGGGTTTTGACGGCACAGCTTCAAGATGAACGTTGCCGGTATTTGAATGATGTACTTTTAAGAGCTCCAGCCGATAAGGAAGAATGTCAAATTCACAAAGAGTATGAGCTTAAACATGGAAGAATATATCGAAAAACTAGTGACGGTTTAAAATGGGTGGTAACTAAGACAGCCCGGCATACCGTTACTTCTTACGTCCACGATCAAGCAGGACATCTGGCAGTTGACAAAACGTTGTCGCAGATTAAGCAAAATTATTGGTTCCCACGATTACGGAAATACGTAACGAGATACATACGTTGTTGTCTAGGGTGTCTATATAATAAAAGTAGTGGTGGGCCACAAGCTGGATTGCTACACCCTATACCTAAAAATCCTGTTCCAATGGATACAATTCACATAGACCACCTAGGCCCTTTCGTGAAGAGTAAACAAGGCAACATATACCTCATAGTTTCTGTGGATGCTTTCACAAAATACTTATTTTTGAAGGCAGTAAAAAGTACCAAAACTTTACCCGTAATTTTATTTCTGAAAGAAATCTTCAATACTTTTGGAGTAGTCAGAAGGATAATTTGTGACCAAGGAACTGCATTTACGAGTAAAGACTTCAAGGAATATACGTCTGAACTCGGAATACAAATTGTATACAATGCTACTGCAACACCAAGAGCCAATGGACAAGTCGAACGCTACAACAGAACAATTATTTCCACACTAGCAGCTTCTACAGACAATGAAGCCACCTGGGATCGACACATACATGACATCAAGTTAGGAATTAATTCGGCTGTTAATAAAACTACGGGGAAAAGTCCTCATGAGTTGCTTTTTGGATATAAATTAAGGGGAATTAAGGACGCTTTTTTAGCTTCGGAAGTTTCTTTAGACGGTCCAATCGTTAATTTACAAGATAATAGGCAAGAAGCAGCCAACGAAATTGCGATCAGCCAAAGAAAACAAAAAGATCGTTTCGATGCGAAAAGAAAAAAAGTGGAATTTGAAATCAACGATTTAGTACTTATTCAAAAAAAGCTTAACCATAACGATGGAAGGAGTAAGAAACTACTACCAAAGTTTGATGGTCCATATGTGGTCAAGAGAGTCTTGGATCACGATCGTTACTTAATCGAAAGTTTGCCAAGAGAAAATGGTCGAGGAAGAAGTTACAGCGGTATTTGGGCTGTAGACAAGATGAAGCTTTACGAGGCTCGACTAGATTATGATATTGCTTCTGAAGAAGAATCGGGACCAGAAAACGTAACTGATCAATCACCACCAAGGGACGAAAGTCGTTCCTTGTCAAGAAGTTCATTAGCGAAAAAGTTAGCTGATGTTTCAGGCGAAAAGTCGCCGGACAAAAGTTGTCCCTTTTCAGGAAGTTCATCAGCGAAAAAGTTAGCTGGTGTTTCAAGCGAAAAGTCGCTGGGTAGAAGTTGCCCAACAGAAAACGACCTATCAACGCAAAGTGCTGTTGGTAGTCAAGGTGAACCGTGACCCGGAGTCCACGCAAAGTAAGCATTCGAGACGTACGTCGCTCGAAGAGATTGAAGGTGCGCTGTTAAAGGCGAAAGTCGCTACAGTGCCCGGTGAAAAGTCACTTGAGGGTGAACGGTGTCCTACTAAGAATGGTGCAACCAAAGTGGGTGTATCACTAAGGGAAAAGTCCCCTACAGTTGAAGCCGAGGCTTCTCGGAGAGATCCGACACCTGTTCGTGAGATGTCGCGCAAACGATGCGAGACTGGCTCGGGCAAGTGTGGTGATCTCGATGAGGATCTAAGGCTTAAACTGATAAGAAAACGAACAGCGCAGAATAAGTCTCGCTGGGTCGTCATTAAGGATTAGGCGTACTAATTTTGTTTTGTTTGTTATAGGTTTTAAGGGTTGCGTCTCGGGACGAGACTTTGGTAGCTGTGGACGACTGTAAGCAACGGGAAAAAAATATCGATGCCGCCAAGGTCTTGCTGCATAAGCAGGACCGTGAGACTCGGAGAAAATGCTGACCGGGATTATTATATTTAGATTATTGTTTTATAAACATAATTTTGCAGAGGAAATGGTTGGCGATATAAGATGATGAATATTTCAAGTGAGGAGTCTTAAAAGCTTGTCGGTCGATAGCATATTATATAATTAACCAATAAGTATTGCAAGTGTTATTTTTTTAAAAGTATTTTTGAGTTAACTTAATAAATCTTTATACAAACAATAAGAAGAGTGGTGTGTCTCTTTTAATAAATATTTTTTTTTTTAACATTCGACCGATTCTAACCTCTGAAGATAAGCTAAACTAAATGATAATAATTCCAGGAAACCGAGACATAGCCAAAATCTGACTAACTAATAGTGATTTGCGTAAAAAATGGCTATAAAAATGTGATTAAAGATTTCAAAAATAAGAAAGTTATGGCAAATCTTCAAAAATACATTTTTGTTTTTTCAAAATAATCTCAATACCCAAACAATAAAACCGCTCCAAAAGCGCAAATAAACTAATAATAGAATATAATTTCAATGTAAGCTCGCTAAGCTCAACGTTAAAGCAACAAATAAATTACCTTAACTCGAATAAAATCTATTTCAGAACAGACTTATTTGAGAACCCTTCACTTATTATAGTTTACTATCAGCTTTAACTTATTAATAAATATTGATCAACTATTCAAAACAGATCCACAATAATTCTTTCTTAACGTCCGATTTATTGGTTTTTCGCATTTTATGGTCGTCCAGGGTCAAGAAAATTGTAATTACAAATCTATAAATACCAATATATATATACAATCACTCGACTACATTATGTATGGGTAATAAACAAAATAATTTAAAACCTTTTTATTTTCCCAAAAAATGTATAAAAAAATGGTTATACTAATTTAGTTACGCGTTCTTATCTTCATCTTATTATTTCACAATGTAAGAGGAACCAATAAAAATAAACACTAAACTTTCACTACTTGATGTTGAACTTTGTTCGATGAGACAAAAATAGACGGTTCAAGTAGATAAAGAAATTTTTAAATGTTTTTAATGTTTATAAAATAGAAATTCTCCTATAGCAGTAAAAATACATTTTGTGGCCACCTATAATTTGTTTTTCTTATTTTGAAGAATTGAACGTCAGTCTTTATTTTTCACGGGAAATGTTCAGATGTATTGCGACATCATTTTACGAAATAATGATTAAGCTTCTTGTAGTGTTCCGGCGAAGGAAAAGCATTTATATCTCGATGCTAGGAAAATTGATAAAACTGTTTATTGTTTATAGTTTTTTACTTAACAGAGGACTTAACGCTAGTGCTGCTGCGAGCGAAACATGTGATTTGACTGATACCTCGGATGACAGTGGAAAGAATTGTGTCAAATTTCATCAAATCATGACAGAAGAGTAAAGATGTAGGTTCCACCAAATGTTTCGACAAAGGCGACAAGGACTTGATAAGACGGAAAGTCTACACCATGTACGAAGAGCGACGTGTACCTACATTAGAAACTTTAAGCAACGGCTTACTAATGACGAAACTCAAATAAGCTGTAACATCACTAGCCTTTGGAGAGTTTTGTCTAAAATGGCCTTTAGATATCGCATCATTGACAAAAATCAAGAACTTTAGCGATTACAATAATAGCATCATGACTCATAAGTATATATTATCGATAAGAAAATACTGTTCTGAAAATCGTCCAATAATTTAGCTCGATGAGACATGGTTTGACAAGCATGAAACACCATCCGAAGGATGGTCCGATTTCTCAAACAGAGGTGTAAAACAAAAGCTCCGTCAAATAAGGGGAAAAGGATAACCATTTTACATGAGGGGTCAGAAAACGGTTGGGCCCCAAATGCCTCTACAAAGGGTATTAAAGGCTCCTGCGTAGACTTACATGAAGATACAATACTTTCTGAAGAATGGTTCAATAATATTTTTTACCAAAAATTCCTTAGAATAGGGTTATAGTAATGGATAATTTTTTTTTTTTTTTTTTTTTTTTCTAGGGTTGCAATAGGTCTTTGGTTGCAATGGCCTCTTGCCTCTCGGCATCCAGCCAGGATTTTTTTCTTAAAACTTGTATAATCATTCACATTCACACAAACATCCATGCCCTTGCCCGGATTCGAACCAGGGACCTATCGGTTGCCCGGAAAGCTCTCTACCCACCGCGCTACCGAGGCCGGCTAATGGATAATGCGAGCTATCACAGTCGCCAATTATATAAGGATCCAGGCTCAAATATTATGAAATTGGAAATTCAAAACTACCTGCCGGCGAATCTTTATATATTTTGAAGGATGTTACAAAGAAAGTGATCATTTAGAAAAAATTCTGTATGAAAAAAAAGTATAGGTTTGTGACGTATTGGAAGAAGATATGGGGCATACAATGTTACCGCTCCCACCTTATTATTGTATTTTTGATCCCAAAGAATTGGCCGGAAATTACTCTCCGACTTTAAGTTGCAGTGTTGTAGAATTAATAATAAAATGAGCTAATGATATTCCCCCAGGTATTTGGAAAAATTCAGTCCATCATGTAATTACTCTGGCTAATCAAATCAAATCATTTATTAGTGTCAACATTTACATTTACACAAGTCAAAAAAAGAGATATGGCCCAGTGAGACCGTTAACATATTAAAATACAGTGTACTACTGAAACACATTAAAATATAATAAAATACTACGATAAAATATGATAAAATATGATAAAATATTATAAAATATTACGACACAGGACACAGGTGAATACTACATACAGTAAAAAAGACGAACGACATACACCAAAACCAGACACTGTGGCACCTGGCCAACATCATTCACCCATCCATCTAGCCACACATACACGCCACCAGAGAAATACCCGGCCATCACAGTTCAGGAAATCCTGGACACTATAGAACGCTTCTCTCTGTAGGAGACTTTTAACCTTTCGTTTGAATATCTGTGATGGCAGGGCCCTTAAGTTAGGCGGGATTTTATTAAAAAGCTTAACGGCAATGAACTCCGGTCTACTCTGGCATCTCCCCAGTCGGCAGAAGGATACCACCAAATTCCCATTAGTTCTAGTATAGTGGTGGTGGACATCCTCGTGAGTTAGAAACTGATCCTCACGTCGCTTGACATAGAGTAGATTCTCTAGAATATACAGCGACGGAAGCGTAAGGATGGCATGTTCACTAAAAGCATGCCTGCAATCGTCACGATAACCTAAGTCGGCTAAGACTCTCACCGCCCTCCTCTGCAGCCGAAATTATAATTAAACCAATTATAATTAATTTATCTGAGGATAGAAACCAAACTAGATATAAAATAACAATATGTAAATAAATATAAGTAATACTTTAAAACTTATATTATTAAAGTTTTTTTTTTTTCATTTGATTAATCAATATATAACATATCATACGAGTATCATTACTTGTTTTTCTTAGTCCAACCCTTTCTACCTTACTGCACCTTTATACAATGCTTTGCGGGGGGGGGTTGGGATCAACCCTTTAGCTTTATTGCAGTCATTAAATCGGAACCATTTCTCGTAAAAAGAACTTTATACACAAAATTGGTTCTATGCCTGTTATATAAATACTTAACATGTTTTTTTGTTTTAGAGTTAAAAAAAACGACTTGAGAGGATACCTACATGATTAATTCATAATTCTGCATGAAAGTAAGGACTTTTGCATTTTAAATATTTTATTTAGTATTCACATTCACAAGGTTCATATTATTACCTATTTAGGGGATCACCTCACTTCAAATGTAAGATCAGTGCACAAAACCAACAAGGACCCGTTGAATAAAAGTTGTCTTTCAATAAAAGATTAAACGAAATTGTTAAAGAGAATTTAACAATTTACTGATCTAGCCTGTAGCAGAGTAAAAAACACGGCAAAAGTCGCTTCCTTCCAGACTTTCTTTTACGTTAGAACAAACTGAGACATATATATCACATTTTAGTAAGACATATGTCATTGTCTCGGTCATTGTTCATATTAGAAATCACAAGATATAACATTTTTTGTGGACAAGAATTTGTTATTTTTAAAAAGTGTGAAACTTTCCTTTTTTATTTACCCATCTACTCTAATATCTAGGTAGGTAATTGAGCTCTCAAAGAGTAAAAAACACGGCAAAAGTCGCTTCCTTCCAGACTTTCTTTTACGTTAGAACAAACTGAGACATATATATCACATTTTAGTAAGACATATGTCATTGTCTCGGTCATTGTTCATATTAGAAATCACAAGATATAACATTTTTTGTGGACAAGAATTTGTTATTTTTAAAAAGTGTGAAACTTTCCTTTTTTATTTACCCATCTACTCTAATATCTAGGTAGGTAATTGAGCTCTCAACATGATTTTTTGTTGTTTTAAAGCACAAGCTTGGCGCTTCTATCCGAGTTAAAAATCTTAAATTTAAATGGATATTGATTGTAAAACTTTATTTGTAAACTAACCAAAGTTCAATATTAGTTCAAAAAACTTAATGGTGTTCTAGCTACAATTCAAAGAAGGGATTTTGACCTGGCAATAATTTTAAGAGCCTTAAAAAAATTTGGGAAGACTTTTGCCTCGACTTTCGCACAAGACAACGGTGATACTTTGGGTGCATAATTGACTGAAGCAAACCAAAAATATTAAGTTTACATAACTTGATGATAAAGCCTAGTATTTTTAATTTAACAATAAAAGTAAATTAGTGAATACCTAAAAAAATTAGTTGATGCAGTAGGTAAGTAGGTACCTGGTATCTAAATACGTCTAATAAGATAATTATGAGCAATTTTTGAAATAAGTACATAGGTAGGTACCTAATTACCAAATTTGTAAATGTATTATATAATTTTACTACCTACACAGCTTCTAAACTAAATTCATTTAGTAACAGCAACTAAAATAATCAAAGGAAACAATTTTATCGCGTGCAATCAAAAACTACTTTCAACAACATAACAATTTATTACGCAAACCTTACTGAACCCACATGAACTCGAAAAACAACAAAACAAAGTCCAAAATTAAAGATCTTACCATTTTTTGGTAAACTTCTAATTACGTTAACGGCAGCATTAAATTTCTCTTCTGTCGTCATTTTTGCCTATTTCAGTTCCTCGTATCGTCTTGTTTAAATATATTCTATACAAGTTTATTATTATCACAGCCGAAAATGTGACCCCATCCCAATAAAAAAAATCAACTAAAGAAATTTTTTTAATTATTGGAGTGGAGAAAGTGACAGATTATCAAACGTCAACAAAAAATAATTTGTCGACAGGAGGATTGTGAGTGTTCAAGATATCGATGAACTAAATATCTTAGGTCTGGTGGCATTAACCTCAGAACAACAAGAATATTTGAAAATAATGCTTGGTAGTTCTTGGTATTAAATATTGGTAAATTAAATACCATTACTGTAATTATTTATATTTACTTTAATTTAAAAAAAATAAATATCAAAACTGGCAAAAGCAGTGTGTAAGAACGCTTCATTAACCTTCACTGCTCTGTGGGCTACTCATGATGGTAGTTCTAACAGAGGGAGAAGAAGAAATTTATTATAGTTAACCTAAAACCACTCATATTATATTTTTTAAAAATTTCTATATTATTTTTACAAGTTATGAGCGTTTTTCACGACGAAATAGAAATTGAGGATTTTGAATACGACGAAGAAGAAGAAATTTACTATTACCCATGTCCCTGCGGTGATAGGTTTCAAGTTTCCAGGGTAAAAAACACTTTAAAATAAATTTAAGGTGGATTTATGCAGACCAATAACTAATTCTTTCATTGTTGTTCAAGTGAGGTGCATAAATGCCACCATAGCGATACAAACTTTTATATTGTTAATCCTAATTTAATTTAATTTTTCTTAATTGGTCTGCATAAATTCACCTTAACTTTAAAAGGTATGTATATTTCTAGGACGAACTGCTCGCTGGAGAGGAAGTTGCCACTTGTCCTAGCTGTTCGTTAATTGTTAAAGTCATCTACGATAGGGTAAGAGTGCTTTTTATAGCTATACCCACCATCCCTGTCAAATGGAAACTTGTTTCATTATTGTTGCCTAATCATACTTTAATAATGATTGGAATATATCCCTTATAAATTAATGAACTTCTATAAATTTGTAGGACACTTTAGAAAAACAACAGACGGAAGTTCAGTCCTTAACTGACGAGTTGAAAAAATTGCAACTTGTCAAGTAAACTAGATAATATCAAAAATGAGTCGAGGAAGGGGTGGAGCAAGAGGAGGTAGAGGTAAAATTATAACACACATCGATCATGACATACCAAAATGATCATGGATTATGTGGTATCCCCTTGGTGACAAACCTGAGTTATTAAGGGTTCGTGACTTAAAAGTCTGCAGTCCTGTATTATCCTTCATTTTTGACCAACAAATTTGTGTGACCTACCAAACTGTAGAGGTTACCGAGTTGTTTAAGAATGCATACATGGTGTCCAAAAAAAGTTTAAAAAAAAAATAACTTTTGAGAAACTTAATGTTTTTTACCTTTTGTTATGCGTCAGTGTCTTGGTGGTAATCTAATGAAGAATCTGCTACGTTTTTAGCTAAAAGCAACGGACAGTTCGGAACAAATCCATTTTGTGAACCTTTAATATACGCCTTTATTATGCGCTGGTGCACTCCATTTTTTCATATGCAGTTGTTGTGTGGGGACACTCGTGTCATGTGGGTAGAGTCTTTCGGCTACAGAGGAGAGCAATGAGAATGGTCGCTGGTCTTTCTTTTAGGGAGAATTGCAGAGATGCTTTTTGCACATATGGCATACTCACATTTCCTTCAATCTATATACTGGAAACCCTTCTTTATGTAAAAAATAATGAAGACAAGTATCTAACCGAGGGGGAAACCACCTATCCAATTTTGTACACCAAAAATTCTAAAATTCTAAAAAATTCTAAAAAATTCTGATTATTTTTCGGACATTCTAGAACACTCTTAACTAACTAATTTTGTATTTGCATTTTTATCTTCTGTATCATTTTTAAGTTTATAATGTGTTAAAAATATGCAGGGTGTTTCAGAAGTACGGTATATAACTTAAGGAGGTAATTCATTATCATATTTTAAAAGAAAAAGTTCATATGAACATGTGCCCAGAGTTGCCCCGTTTTTGATATACAGGGTGTTTTTTCAAAAAAATGTGCCATGTGCCAAAACATTGAACAGTGAAACTGGGAGTTTTAAACGTAATACGGAACTTCCTGACAGACCTGCAACAATAACCACGCCTGAGTTAGAAGAGGCTATACTTCGTTCCTTCCTTTAACTAGTGCCAGGAAGGTAGCAGTGCAACTTCAAACAAGTGCATCAACTGTTTGGAGGGTTTTGCATTTTTATCAACTATACCTATACCATATTCAACGTGTGCAAGTTCTGCTTCCCCGTGATTTTGAGAGCCAAGGTTTGATTTCAGTAGATGCTGCATACAGTAGCACATAACAACACTTTTTTACTGAACATTTTATTTACTTACGAGGCCTCTTTTTCAAGAGAAGCCATTATGGATTTTCATAACGAACATTTCTGGGCGGACGATAATCCTCATAAAATTAGAGAAGGTCGTTTTCAGCAACAATTTTCGGTGAATGTATGGACAGGGATCATTGGCGACTATCTTATTGGACCATACTTTTTATCACCTCGATCTACAAATAAGATCTAATATGTGGCTTATGCACGACGGCACCCCAGCTCATTTTAGTCTAGTTGCTTGTCAATGCATCGACAAGACTTTTCTAATTGCTGGATTAGACGCGCTGGTCCCCAAGATTGGCCAGCTCGTAGTCCCGACTTGAATCCTCTAGACTATTCTTTATGGGGTCACTGAAAGTCTCGTGTGTATACAAGACACCAAGTTGCGATGCGATACGAAATAATGCAGGCATTTTTGAACTTCTAAGAGAATCAATGGTGAGACGATTGCAATCGTGCGTTTCATCAGAAAGTGACCATTTTCAACATTTGCTTTGATTAACTGTTTAAACTGCGTTTTTTTTTATATCATTATTTAAGAAAATTATTTTATTTTTAATTTAAATGTTTTAATCTATGTTTTAATTAACTTTATAATACATAGGTAGGTTTTATTTTTTCTCTCGAATACGAAGCAAAATACGAAAAGAATTCAGGGAGCAAAGAAGTTGTATTATTAGTTGGTAAATTCGAGAGAAAATGTTAAAATTAGGAAAAAGTCAGTGGCGTACATTTTTTGTCAACAATATTCGTTAAGGTGCTCCCCGGGACGCCACTGAACTTAATACATTTAATTTAGTTAGGGCTAATTAAGCCCCTTATCATTATGAACAACGGTACCAAATTTCAATAAAATCGGAAAAAGGATGTTTAAAAAAATTATAAGAAAATTATTTTTTTTTAAACTTTAACACCCTATATTATATCAAAGACGGGACAACTCCGGACACATGCTCATATGAACTTTTTCTCTTAGAATATTATAAGGAATCACCTCCTTAAGTTACGTACCATATTTCTGAAGCACCCTGTATTTATCTGACCTGTGTTTACCCTTTCTTTTCCCTCATAGAGTAATCAAATAAGTGATGATTTTTTAGGGATTCGTACTACATTATTTGGTAAGCTTACTCTTAGATAAGATTGGGTAGATAAAGGATGCGATCAGTTGTATCCACTTTTTGATCTGGATAATATTTAAGCCAATATGGTCATCTGAAAGGTTTTCTTTCTTGCACAAGTACTAAATCGTTGGCACGTATATTTTTTCTAATGTCTGTAGCGCTTTTTATTGCGATAAAAATCGTATTGTTTTTTCCGCTTTTATCGAAAAAAAAAACAACATTTTATTAATATCCAGAGACCATTCAGCTCATCAACATTCGTAAACCTGAAATCGTAATCGCAGCGTGCGTTTCGCTAGCCCACTGCTTAAATAAACAAATATGCCGATGTAATGTAAGTGTAACATTAATAAAGATCTAAGTATCTATCTATCTTTATTTTGACATTTTTTTGAAAAATCATTCCATCCTTTTTTTGCTGTGTTATGTATCTCGAACCATGTTTCTTTAAGGTAGATAATTGGTCGATTTTCTGCTCTATATTCTTTAATAGCCGTTAAATATTTATGATGCCATTCCTGTAAACTTGAGATTCCATTAAGGTTTCTTTTATCAATTGTGTGATATTTAAAAGGCATTTGAAGGAAAATTTTGTTTAGGCTTGAAATGCTAGAAGCGAAATGTTTGTTTCCTTCTTGGTAAGCCTCTTTTTTTAGGGAAACCAGGGTTGGTACAGATTGTTCTTCATACATTTGATACATTTTTTTTCTTAATAAATCCAAATAATTTTCGTTAATAGTTTTAAATGTTCTTCTGGGAGTGATAGGTTTCAGTACTATATCCTTTACCGAAGATAAAGAAGTACTTGTTAAAGCAGACGTATCGACTAAAACATCATTTGAATTAAAATATCTTGAGTAAAGATTGGAACACATTTTTAATTATTTGTTTAGCATCAGGCGATAAATGCTTTCATCTGAAAGTGCACAAGATGCCCCACTCTCAGCACAAGCCTATGGCTATGGATGCCACATTCTAACGCTAATACAACAAAAAATATCACGCGTCGATAAACCAAACACTAAAATAACAAAACTCACTTGCCGGAAAACCAATTGGAACTAAAATTAATAAAAATCAATTTGCTATTTATATATTATTGGGTATTTACCTATACGATCATAATATATGATAAATGGATATACCAGGTTAAAGATTTCGATTCTTTGGTTCATATAGCTAAAAACGTCAATTTACAAAAAAGTTCATTATGGCCTTTTAAGCGCCGACCACAGAATAAGGGATGCAGGTAATTTGTACTCGCTCGAGAAGATGTAAATTTGGGGCATTTTACGGCCAGAGTGATAATTAAGGTTTTATGGCAGTCAAAATATCAACGGTATAATGTAAACGTTAATATATGTTTTCGCTCCGTAGAGAAAGAATAACCCGTATTCTCCGGACAACCAGCAGGGTATCTGAGATCGTATGAATCCCAGGGCTACCGACTATCAAGTGGGTATTCAAGTGTTCTCACGCTGAATACGCTTCTTGTTTGAGATAAAGCCCCGTTCGGGAGACCGGCTACTTTGGGCGACTACCCCGTTTCGATGGTCAAGGCGTTTTGGTCTGTTCTTACGCCCATTATCGTCCTGATAACTGTTTCGTCGAAAGTCCGAACGTATGTGAATGCAAGATACTCTGCCGAGCGGACTCGATTTTCCACGGTAGTATTTGCGACCCCCGCTAAAAATTAACCGACATTTTCATGACTGCTGGAGTCTCTTCCCAAGAAACTGCTCTCGCTTGTAAATATTCCCGTAGTTTCCCCGCATACTGTTATTTGATGCACTTTCTTGATTACTATGCAAACTTGCAAACAATTGCTATAGGGGTGCTTGAATATACAAGGTATCCTAAAAGGTATAGTCAATAATTAGAGATCGGCTAGATCGGGTTAAAATAGGGTCCGAAGATTATTCCGGAATTCATAAGTAACTAACCTTTTGATTAAGTTTAGGATATAATAATCATAAATAATTCATTGCCAAGGGTTTGTTCGCCATCTCTTTTACTTCAGTAAAATCCATGTTTATTTAAATAATATTTTTTTGTTTATTCTAAAATACGAGGCGTAACAAAAAGGGTTACCGCAAGCGCGTAGACCCCTGGAATACCACTTCTCCGCTGTTTCAAAGCTACCTGTAGGTTGACGGTGGTTCTCTGTTACACCTTAAATCAACAGAGTGGGTGAGTGAGACAAATATCCCGAAAAAAAGAGGAAAAACCAGATTTTCTTCACCAGGGAACGTTGTGAACTACGAGTAAGCAACCCGTCGTTCCGAGAGCGCCCCCAGAGGCGCTCGAGCACCCCCAGAGGCGCTCGAGCACCCGTCTCCTACTCGATGCCATCACAAATGGCGCTCGAGCATCCGTCCCTGTATTGAACCCATTACAGTGAGATAGAAAAAACAATAATTGTCAAAACTTCGGCACAACTTATTGTAATTACCTATTTCTCTCTTTATTTATTATATCCCTTTTCTCCATTTCTATTGTCTTGATTAATTGTGCCACAATGGAGAAAATTATTATTAATATTATTTTTTATTAAGTGAGCAATACAATGTGGTAATCTCCTAACACAGCGATTTACATCGCTGTTTAAGCAACTTAGGGAGTAGTTTAAAGCTTCTAATAATTTCAGGGGGTGCTTCCAAGATGTTTAACCGCGAACAACTAAGCGCTATGGGTATAGCCAGCAACGAAATGTTACCAACACTTGTAACACAGCCACCTCCTTTATATCCACTTATGGAACGGCATCCTGTACCGCTTACAGTAAGTAATTTAGAGATTATTTGTAAATAGGTTCAAAATAAAAATTATTTAGTAAATGTTATGTCCATAATTTAAAAAATCCTGTTTTGAAATCTACTACATCAGGGTTGGCGAACCTTGCTTTTTTGCATGCCTATAATTAAGAACTCCTTTCCCCAAAAATGAAACAAACATAATAAAATTGTCAATTCGTTGTTAAGTTTTGATGGCAAACAATGAAATAATTGACATTGTATTGTATATTTTACCGAGGCGAAGGATATAGTTCATAGTTAGGCGGGTCAAATTTTTTTACAGGCAACTTTCAGTAAATCTAAACTTAAAAATGAATTATCTCAGAAACGCCTTTTTTATTTTTTTTTAGTTTCTTATAGTGACTATTAAGACTTTAATAAAATATATTCAAGGGTTATAAATTATAGGAAAAGTTCTATTGTAGCTGATTAAATTACCTCAGGCCGCTATATTACTCAATATAGTAAAATTAGACATGCGACCGGCGTTACCTTAAAAAAAAAGAACGGTGATGGATCAAATTCTAGTGTGACGAAAATTTTTTGCGCGACCTATATTATGCTATTAGTTGAATATAGGAAATCCCATGTAAATTTTGAGATGGCTAAATATTGGCTCTCCTGTACATTTTAGAGAAAAATTGAATAATAATTTTTTGAAGAGGCCGACATGATAAACTCATGTGCCAAGTTTGAATAAATTTTAATAAGCCAATCCTAACTTATTCAATTAAATGTGATGGCAAAATTACAAAATTTTCGTAGTTTAGGTAATACAGCAAACACCAGCAAATAATCTCTATGACGCTATTGTCAAAAATTGGCGTAGAGCTGGACATAACGAATACAGATTATTTCACGTTAAAAACATATTTTCGTTTCACCAATCCGGCAATCACACATCCAAAATAAAAAACAACATTAAATACACCATTATGTTTTTCTTACTAAGCCTTTAATTTAACATAACATACCTAAGACTACAGATTTTCACAATTTAATGTTATTGTTTGTATTAATTAAATGATCAAACAACCCTCCATTATCGGCTGAACAATATCCTAACCGATCGTAAAATTCATTCCTAACATTACTGAGTTGATATTGAGAAATTCTGTCACATTCTAACGAAATACAGTTTTTCAGCTGGTTTACATTTTCAAACTTTACATCTTTATAAATAAAATGTTTTAAGTGACCCCACAGAAAGAAGTTGTTCGGCGAAAGGTCAGAAAACCTGGCAGGCCAAAGGATTAGATACCGTGGGCCAATAACATTTCCGTTAAAAATATTTTGTAAGTATTTCCTAACCATGAGAGAATTATGGGCAGGACAACCATCTATTTGATACCAGATCTCCTGATTTTCGCATACAACTTCCTCTAGTGCGGGTTCAATTCGACTTTGTAGTAAGTCCAAATAGGTTACTGCTGTAAGGTTGCCTTCCATAAACAATGGTCCAATAATGTGATGTTCTACAAATCCCGCTCAAACATTTATTTTTTGTGGATATTGCGTCCGAGTATGAACAAGACGATGTTCATTTTCTTGGCTCCAATACCGGCAATTTTCAACATTTGGTTCGTTGTTGAGGGTAAATGTACATTCATCGGTAAAACAAATATTTCTCAAAAAATCCCTATTATTATTTGCTCTTTCCATAACCTCAAAGCAGAATACCATTCTCCGTTCTTCATAGCTCTTAATGTTTTTATACTTGTAAGGAAAATAGTTATGTTTTTTTAAAGTGCGCAACACTGTGGTTGAGCATCTACAGTTATTTATTATAGTGCCTTTGGACTCAAATTTACTAATGATAAGTTTAATTAATGAAAAGGAAGGGATAGGCTTATCAGGGAATTGAACTGAAAACATTTCAGACACTGCTTTTAAACTGTTTCCTGTATAATACCACTTAATCATAGTTACTTTTTCCTTAATGGTATAGCTCATATTTGTACAATTAAAGCGCCTTCAATGAAAATGTTGTCACTGACGCGCTACTTTTCGTTTTGTCAATGCCAAATAATAATTTGCTGGTGTTTGCTGTATTACCTAAACTATGAAAATGTCGTAACTTTGCCATCACATTTAATTGAATCAGTTAGGACTGACTTATTAAAATTTATTGAAAGTCTTCAAAAAATTATAATTCAATTTTTCTCTAAAATGTACAGGAGAGCCAATATTTAGCCATCTTAAAATTTACATGGGATTTCCTATGTTCAACTAAGCCATGCATCACCCATAGATAGTATAATATACGTCGCGCAAAAAATTTTCGTCACACTAGAATTTGATCTATCTTTATAACACCGTTCTTTTTTTTTAAGGTAACGCCGGTCACATGTCTAATTTTACTATATTGAGTAATATAGCGGCCTAAGGTAATTTAATCAGCTACAATAGAAATTTTCCTATAATTGATAACAACCCTTGAATATATTTTATTAAATTCTTGGAATTTTTCTTTTAAAATGTAAAGTATTAAGCAATTAATTCATATTTGTTCAGCTATCTAGGGTATAAACAAAAATTGCTGATCCAAATATGTTTTTTCGTTATATCTATGTTGCCAATGTTATAAAATAGTAAAAATACATTTACGGGCCGCTTCGGCTATCAGTAACATAAATATAGTCATTGTGACCGGCGGTACTTAATGACACATGTGTTACAAAAATAAAATAAGTTCAAAGGACTTAAGAAAAAGTAACAAATAAAGTATAAAAATGTTTTATTTGAAATTAAAGTTTACAAACTTCAAAAAATCAGTAAAGTTTTTATATTACTAGAATCTAAAATGCTCTAATGCGAAAATAATTAACAACTTGAACTAATTAGTTTTACAAAATATCTTGTTGGCCAAAAGTTCCATGTATTCCGATCAGACATTTTCAAACATGCGCTAGGTAAAAAGTAGGCAATATTATAGTTTTTCATAGATATCTACCTAAACGGGAATACGTTTTTTACAAATACAAACACATGTTTCCCTACTTGTAAAACTATAAGAGCGACCCCTTCTTGTAGTGATATAATAGGTGGAATAAGAGATTATGATGGAGGGGTGAGTGCTACAATGAGAGAAATAGGATGGCTTAACATTAGAGAGAGAAAATAATGTTTCATAGCCTAATAATGTTTAATAAAATAATCGTTAAAAGATGCCTGGATTATTTATATCAAAAAATAAAATTTAGATATGACTCTCATGCCTTGGACCTTCGGCATAAATCTACTATCACTCCTCCGTTGCACAAAACCACTCTATTCGAGAGATCATTCAGTTATCAAGGCTCCTTAATCTACAACAAAGTTCCCGTTAGTTTGAAATCTGCCCCAACTAATTTATTTAAAAATGCAATTCGTCCTCTGATCAGACAAATATGTTCCAATACACAATAAACAGTCCACATATATCTTGCTGCCCCTCAGTGTCCTCCACCTTGCCAGCTATAGTTACCTTATATTTGCTTATATTATTTCAGTTAGGTAGATTACATGTTATTGCACAGTAATTGTACATTTGTTGTTAGTTTACCTATATCTTATAGATTCATTCTATTTATTGTTCCCTTAGTGACTACTACTCACGTCATAGTTTAGAATATTAGGTTATGTGAGGAAACTTTGCTTCAACTTCACTTTTGGTAATTTTTTTTGTCTCTATTTACAAAGACATAATAAATAAATAAATATTATTAGCCAATATCTGTCGAGACCGGCGATACAGGTAGCTTCAGGGACGGAACTTCTGGTTAATAATTCCGTTGGAGAAACTAAACTCTTGATTAAAAACCAAACATTTTCCAATACTTCATGTATTAAAAGTGTAAGATTATTACATATAAAAGTATCTTTGTTAGTATTACGCGAACTATACAATGGTAAAGTGAAAAAATATTAACTAGGGACACTTGAACGGCGTTACATTTTAATATACAAATTAGAATACTGCAACTATAGCATAAAAATATTCCTTTAAATTTGCTTTCATAACATATATTTCGCGAATAATAACACTGGGGAACAAATTTGAACTTGTTTCCTGAACAAAACCTATTTTTTTTTATTGAACTACACCCAAGTAACTAAAAAAATACCTATTAAAGATTTTAGTTAGCTCGCAGAAAAAATCTGAATTATTTGTTACAAAATTTTAATTTATAGGCATATACAATGAACATTTTAATTTATAGGCATTTACAATGAACATACAAACAATATATTGTTGGTTTAACAATAGAAATTAAACAGCACATTTTTATCAGTGAGTCTAAAGTTTAGACACTTATTTTACGAAAAAATTTCTAATCTGGGGACCCACAAATATTCCCCTTTAATTTTAGTGTCACTGATCCTAGGGAACTTTTTTTTTAAATAACTAAAAGCACGGCCTTCTTTGTCCATGGCCTTCACAAAAGTTTTTTCATAAGTCCCAATTTTATATGAAGTGGCGGTAGTAAAATCTTTTCTGGGGAAACTAATGGCGCGCTGGCTATATTTTTCTTTTCTGGCTCCAAAGACTCCCTCGGTTGACAAATTTTCTTTATGTAGTGATCCGATAATGCTCGACTGTCCCATTCGCAAAGGAAGCAGCAGTATTTCGTATAACCTAGCTGCATTCCAAGCAAAATCGCCACAACTTTTATATCCCCACAAATTTGCCAATTATATCTTTCATATTGTATGGTCTCCAGTAACAATTTCAAATTGCTATAGGTTTCTTTCATGTTGACTGCATGACCAATTAGGACTGAAGGCAACTTGTTTCCATTATGGAGTGACGCAGTTTTAAGACTTACTTTTGAGGAATCAATGAAAAGTCTCCAGTCTTTTGGATCATAGTCGAGATTTAAAGCTGCCATTAATCCCTCAATGTCCCTACAGGCTACCAAATTGTTTCCCGTGTTAAAAAAAGGTGTTAGGTTTTTCTGACGGCTTCGGTACACAGAAACTTTTACTTCATCTTGAAGTAAGTTCCATTGTCGCAATCGAGAGGTCAATAGTTAGGATTTTTTCTTAGGAAATTCCAAATCCCCTATAAGGTCACTTAATTCACTTTGACTTATTTTGTGAAGCTTTTTACTGGGAAGTTCACAGACAAAATCGTAGTCTTGCGAGGTTGATGGGCCGGCGACATTTTCCAGTACACTACCGTTTGAATCCATTGGATCATCATCAGAATCAAGGCTTATTCCTGTGGTGGATAAGGTACAGGCAACTCGCCACTATGAGGCACCATGCGTATGGCGGATGTAAATTTGGATACTGTATCGCAAACCTTTTTTTCTCCGAAAAGCCTTTTTTGATGGGAGGTGTCAAACAAAAGTAACAGTCAGTAACGTGGTCTTTCGGTTCTCGCCAGATCATAGGAACAGCAAAGGGCATCTTACGCGCATTTGCAGCAGCAGATCTGGGGAGCCCAATTTTTATCCTGGTCTCCAACTTAACAGCCAAAATACAAGTGGTAAGCCTTTTGTATTAGAGGGCTAAGTGTACGTTTTTGTTTCACAAAAGTCACTTCACCACATATATAACAAAAATGATCCGGCTTATTTAAACAAACTCGCGACATGTTGCTCAAAACTATCTAATTTCTCAAATACGAACAGCTCTCAATCAACTGGTGGTTGAAATACAACTAACAATTTAGGATATATGTTATATGTATTTAAACCCCTTATAAAGTACACCTGGTATAATAAATCCAGGTACTTCTCATTTAATAGTCGAATTTTCCTATACATTACGGGCAGTTAGGTAATTATCATAATTAGCATGGATCTATATAACCGGAGCCAACTGAGACTTTTGCAAGACAGATTGTTACTTAGCATAATAAAATAAGTACGATTTTGCTATTTTGGCCTCGAAATCATTTTTGCTATTCCCCTGTGTAATCGATTTTAAGAGCAAATACTGTACTTTAGTAAGTTATATGCAACGGACTGAATGTTGCCAGTGAAAAAATGTTGACCCAGGCCATCCAAACACGAATCGACTGGTTTTCAGCCAGAGTTTCAAACGGGTTCCACAATAGTTTCGATCCGCGTGCGCATGGCCTTAGAAGTATTCGTTTGGTATTATACATCGTATATAGCATGCTACTTTTGTGTAAAAGCCTACTTATAGTACCTACTGACTTTGCATTCTAAAACAAGAGGAAAATCAGTTGTTTGTGTGTTTTTCGTTTTTTTATTAATTTGAAAACTTTTTTAGCAATCACTGGAAACCGATTATCTGTTGATCCTTCGTCAAGACTTTATTGATCACATGGAACTCTCCGCATCGTATCTCAAAATGCCCGAAGATAAAACCAACCGACCAGAACAGGAAATTGACAAGCTGGTAGCTCAATTGCCCAACACAAAAGAAAAATATGACTGGAGTCTTTATCCGGCTGAATTAAGGCCTAAAATGTTGGCGAAACGGCTAAGAAACAAAGCTGTAAAAAGGAAAGAGGTCAATATTCAAGAAAAGTAAGTTGGGTTTGAAGCTGTGGTTTCTCTATATATTTTTGTTGATTTTTTTTTATTTACAAAAAACAAGAAATTTTGACTGGTAAGGTAAGATGGAACAAAATATAAAATACAAATAGAACTTACTGGAGCTCCTTTATTATTTAAATCAAAGCCGTTTTGAGACGTTTTGCCGATTCAGTAGGTCACTATAAATCTGGTTAAAATTACTATAAAATAATAAAAATAAGGAGCATAAAAAAATTGATTAAAAAATTTTTTTTTAACGGTTAAACTGTCGAAATTCAAAGTAGATTATACAAGGCATTCGTAAAGTAGAGAATAAATTCAATAAAAATTAATAGGGGAGTTTGTAAAAAAAAACGTTCGGTCCCGTCAATTTGTATTTTTAGTTGAGAGTTTTTCACGTTGCAACGAAATATACAGGGTATATCAAAAAGGAGATAATAATATGACGTCTTCATGTTTTTTTTTAACTGGAAAGCTCGATTTTTTATTGCAGAATTAGAAAGAGCACAGTTTTTTACATACCGCAGGTAAATAAGGGTAGGGGTTACATAAAGAAATTTTGAAGAAAAATCGTCTTAAAAATTAAAAATGTGAAAATATGTATCTAAAGTAAATGTTGGAATTGAGCACCATACCAATTTTTATTGAATTTATTCGCTACTTTACGAATGCACTGAACAGTGTTTTTTTTTCGTTGATATTATAGGGTATAGGCTAAACGGTAAGAGATACAAAAAAACTAAGATATGTGTCCCGTTATCTTTTTTAGTGTTTAGTTTAATGGCGCAATCGGGATCTACGTTAACTAGATTGGTTTAGAAGATACAGGGTGATTCTCAAAATCGGCGGTTTTTATTCTCTCTTATGACTCGGTTATCTATGGAGACAAAAAAAACTTTCAATACGAAAGTTTTATTACTTTTTAGGTAGAATCCAGTGGCGTATTTAAAAAAATATAGATTTGTTAATTTTTGAGATATTATCAAAACTAGCATTTTCTTAAATGGGTGTCTCAAAAAATTGAATTTTTTTTTGCGATTTCAACAATATACAGGGTGTTACTTAATGATGTGGCGTAATTTTAAGGGAGTATTCCTGAACCAAATTCAAATAGAAAAGTTCATATAAACATGTGTCCTGAAGAGTCTGGTTTTCAAGAAACAGGGTGTCAAAGTTTAAAAAAAAAATTGGTTTTTTATTAATATCTAAATGATCCTTTTACCGATTTTGTTGAAATCTGGCAGGGTTATTCATTGTAATAAGACGCTAAGTTGGCACTAACTAAAAGAAAATTATAAGTTCCAGTGGCGTCTCGGGGGGCAGTGTCACGAATAATATTGACAAAAAAAATGTACGCTACTGAGTTTTTTGAAAAATTTAAATTTTTTTCAGATTGGGCATCTACAAATACAACTTTTTTGTCTCTTAATATCTTTTCGTATATTACTTCCTTCTCGAGGAAAAAAATAAAAACGACTTCATTGCATGTCGGAAAATTGTTAAAATAAAATCAAGTTAACTTTGATCGTTGCTAGGAAATGTTGTTTTGTTATTATGAACATAATGGTTTTGACTTTCGGTAACAGTTTGTTATTATTTTTCCTCTGGTCAAAAGGTTAATAATTGTGCTATTCAAAAAATGGCAAATAATTATTCTAATTTGGAGATGACACAAATGCATTTCCTTTATGGTCTTGCCAATGGTAATTCAGTGGAGGCCCGGCGGCTCTACCAAGAAAGGTATCCTGACCGTGTCCTTTCATGTAGACAAATATTCATAAACATTCATCGTCGTCTGACTGAATCTGGCAGTTTTAAACGTAATACCTCAGAGGGAAGCCCTCGTACAATTCGAACTCCCGCAGTTGAGGAGGCTGTCCTACATGCGGTCGAAGAGAATCCTGCAACTAGTACCCGAAAAATAGGTAGGGAATTAAATATTTGTTATAAAATGGTATGGGAAATTTTAAGAGATTCCCTGTTGTATCCTTATCACGTACAAAGAGTTCAGGCACTTCTGCCAAGAGATTTTGAACCACGTACGCAATTTTGTAGATGGTATCATCAAAGACTTGCAGAAAATCCTCACTTTGATTCCATCATTATGTTTACGGACGAAGCCCATTTTTCCAGAAATGCAATAATTAATTTCCATAATAATCATAACTGGGCCCAAGAAAATCCTCATGCTATTACAGAGTCAAATGTTCAGGAACAATTTTCTGTCAACGTTTGGATCGGTATCTTAGATGACTATTTGATTGGACCTTTTTTTTTACCACGACGTCTTAACGGACAATCTTACAATCATTTTCTACAAAATGATTTGCCTCTGCTTCTTGAAAATGTTCCTTTATATTTACGTCAACAACATTGGTTCATGCATGACGGTGCTCCTGCCCACTTTAGCATATTGGCTCGTGAGTATTTGAATGGAGCTTACCAAAATCGTTGGATAGGTCGTGGAGGACCACAATTCTGGCCACCTAGATCGCCTGACTTAAACAGCCTAGATTTCTATTTGTGGGGGCACAAAGCATTAGTTTATGTTACACCAATCGAGACAGAAGAACAACTAAGGAATAGAATTATTGACGGGTGTGAAACCATTCGTAACACTAATGGAATTTTCGAAAGAGTTCGTCGCTCGATGAGAAGGAGAGCAGAAGCCTGCATAGAAGCGGGAGGTAGTCATTTCCAACATTTCTTGTAAATAGTCATTACTTTTCGTTTGTTAGATTTTAAAAAATGGCTTAGAAATAAATATACTGAACGATCAAAGTTAACTTGATTTTATTTTAACAATTTTCCGACATGCAATGAAGTCGTTTTCATTTTTTTCCTCGAAAAGGAAGTAATATACGAAAAGATATTAAGAGACAAAAAAGTTGTATTTGTAGATGCCCAATCTGAAAAAAATTTAAATCTTGCAAGAAGTTTGCAACGTCTCTCATTTTAAAAGTGGTGTAATGCCTTGCTAGAATCTTTTTTACTTGTGCCCACACCAACTCTGTGAGGTACCGTTATATTTAATTTTGAAGCGATTTCGTCGAAACAAATTTCGTATAAAGAGGTTTATTCGACTTTGCAATCTCCAGTAGCTCCTTTTCAGCATATCTTTATGAAATGGTTTCTTATTGACAGTAAGCCAATGGATGATGCCATTTTTTTCCAAGAAGACGTTGGTATTTTTTCGGATTTTCTTGATTGGTAGCTGGCGTTATCCATAACTATAACATACCCAGGAGGAATAAGATCCAGCATTTGTTGGAAGTATTCTTCAAAGACATCAGCGTTTATGCCTTCATGATAGTCTTCAGTCCATTTTGATTTTTTTTATGGCACTGAACGTAGTCAACTGGCTAGCATCTTAATAATAATTTTTTTTCTAATTATTTGGGTACATACATTTTTTTTTAAAGGCTCCAATAGCTCAACAAATCGACAGAAACCTACTTACAGTCTAATTTGCGACATATTGGCTTGGCTTGGCTTTCTCATTTATCGTAATATGCCGTGTAATGATGTAATGTAAAAATAAAGGTGTCTAAAAAGATGCATCTAAAAATGAATTTTTTCTCTTTTCAGATTAAAAGCATTAGAAAAACTAGAAGAATCCAACAACGCTCCGCAAATTAAAGAAGAAATAGAAACGGTCGAAGATGAAGAAACGGCAGACCTAGAAGAAGAACAAGATGAAGAAATGGACGACGGAACGGACTACGCCAACAATTATTTCGATAACGGGGAGGGCTATGAAGACGACGATGATAATATGGATGAAGGTCCTATTTATTGACATTTGTGATACGTATTTGTTAAATTACGGTGATAATATACAAAATATATTATTTATAATGAACTGAATGAGTTTTAATATCATTAAAATCTGATTTAAAAAATGGCATATTTTTTCAATGAATGCCTAAGTTAATAAATTTATATCTTATACTACTATTCTCTAGTTCCTCTATACAGGGTGTCCATTTAGTGTGCCGGTGGACAATATCTCGTTAACGGTCGACTTAAGGAAAAAAACTTTTACACAAAAGTTGTACCTGATTACAAAAAATTGTGTCTTAAAAGCAAGCGTAATTTCGTGATGCTTTAAATTTAATAACTAGTTGGCCATGCATTTCTTATCAAATTCAACTTTCCTGCAAATGGCAGACATAATAATTATCAATTATTTGACGTTTTACAGTGGAGAAAGTGATGGAAATTGTTTTATGGCATCACGTTTATAAGCTCAGAAGTTTCCAGAAGCTCGATGTCCGAACGAAAGATCAATAATTAATCTAAAAGATCGATTTGAGAGAACGGGGAACGTAGAGCATGAAAAAACATCTAGGGCCAAAACAGTTCTTTATGAAGATAACCAGCTAGGCATTGCATTGGCGGTGGTGGAGAATCCAGAAATGACTGTCAGAAAAATTAGTTCTAACTTGAAATTAAGAAAATCTTCAGTGAATAATTGTTTATTGGCAAACAAATTGACAATGATTTTGAAAGAACATTATTTTGTCAATGGGCCCAAATTTTTTTTAAATATGTCATGTTCACTGACAAATCCACATTTCATAGAAATGGGTCAATAGACATAATTTCCACTTTTATGATACCCAAAATGCCCTGCTAGTAAATAATTTTCAACATCAGTGGAGCTTAAACGTTTGAGGTGGTGTTATCCACGATTATGTCATTGGACCTTATTTCTTTGCAGAGCACTTGAATGGTCGTTTGTTTTTGGAATTTTTGCAACATGACTTTGTTAGGCTGACTGATAATCTCCAGGAGTTCATAACGAACTGGATGTGGGTCAGCTCGAAGGGGCACCCCCTCACTACAGCAGATATGTTCGGGAACATTTAAATGTACAGTGGATAGGGAGGAATGGTTGTTGAAAACCCAATAATATGAAATTTCTTTTTCACCTAATATTTTTATTATTTTAAGGTGCGATCAGTTGGCTAGGAAGGTCACCTGACCTAACTGTCACGGATTTCTTTTTGTGGGGTACAACTTTTGTATAAAAGTTTTTTTCCTTAAGTCGACCGTTAACGAGATATCGTCCACCGGCACACTAAATGGACACCCGCAGGCGCCTGTATAGTACGGTGTGTTACAAATTCGTTTATCACTACCGGGTCTTGTAAACCGTAAGAGATTTGAAGAAATATACTTATTATAATCTTAAGATACAATTTTGTGATAAAGTTGCTAAAATCAGTACTTACTTATATCTACGACTTAAAATAATAATTTATTAATTTAAATAGGATATAAACACTTTAAGGACTGTTCGAGTTCAGTATATAGAGCGAAACATCGACACAAATGTTAAAATAATCTGTCAGGCCTGTCAAACTTACAACACCATGCATTATACATTACAACTTAGGTTACATGAAACATTATGGTTTAAAAGTAACAAGAGAAATAAATAAATCCAGGCTAGAAACCACGTAAAACTCCTTCATAATCCCAGACGGCACCCTATATTCCTGGAATATTCCCCTATCTGCCAATAGGCCATAATATCTTGCAATATTCCTGGAATATGCACTGAATATCTCAAATGTATCTTATCTCATAAGAATATTCCATATGTATGCCATTGTAGATATGCCTGGAATATGCCGCGGGTATATTTACAGGATATGCATTGTGGAATATATTCGATTTTTTTTTTAATACTTATTGATAATAATATATATAATATAATATCTATACAGAGTGATTGCGGTCTTAAATTCTATTTTTACATAACTTGATATAGGTATAGGAACTATTTAATTATAGATAATATAGAGGAAAAGGTGCATATAATTATGTATGCACCTAATTAAAAAATAAATTTAAATATGAAAATGTTTTAGACTTCATAAAGTTTTTGTGTAGGCATTTTCTGCATTTTATTAGTATTTTGTTAAAAATGAAACTTGATTTTTTTTATCATATTATTAAGTCAATTTTTGGATTCGAGCGGTGATACAAATTTGGCGTTTTATACGGTGTTGCTAGATTCCGCGTTTTAACCCTAAATTAAATTCTAAACTAACACATATTTTGATTGCAAATAAATTTATACTGAAAGAAAAAATATAGGTAAAGGCACAACATCTGGAGAATTAGTCATAAAATGATATAAAATAGTCAGTAATCCATACGAACGCGGCTGGTTTTTCTCTCCGGACACGTGTTAGATGTTGTGCCTTTATATTTTTTCTATTTGTTAGCGATTCGGTGACTGTGACCGACTAAATTTATCATTTATTTGATATGAGATTTTCGTTATTTCGAAAGAATTGGCCATACACGATTGGACAAACTGGTGAATAGTAGCGTACATGAATATATGCCTTCACTGGTTGACACCTAATGTGTAACATTTTCGAGAATGAACCATCTTTTGATCAACGCTAAAACGTATGCATTAAAACATGGATTTCAAACTTGTGGTCTACAAACACAGAGGGCGCGACATAATAACTGATACCGTCAGAACCGGTAATTTCGCAGCCAAAATGGCCAGTAATCTTTGCGTGCTGCATTCCATTACACTTGGAATCCATAGTATCAAGACAGTTCTTCTGTTTTTACTATGAGGGCTATTACTTCTTTCTGGTTTAATACAGCTCCGCTGATGATGGCTATAAGGTAGCCGAAACACGTGTCCGTATGGATTACTGACTATTTTATATCATTTTATGACTAATTCTCCAGATGTTGTGCCTTTATATTTTTTCTATTTGTTAGCGATTCGGTGACTGACCGACTAAATTTATCATTTATTTATACTGAAAGTTTGTTTTATATATATGTGCTTAATTGAGGAGTTATTTTTTAATAACAATTTTTTTAACACAAGTTTAACTAATTTCTGTTGCGTAACTCGGAAACGCTGCCTGTACGTCACAGAACTGACAGAACCTGCTTTAGTTAATTTTTTTTCACCTTGTTTTAAAGAGTCTCTAGTTTTTAGGTTTTAATTTTTTTTATTTAGAAAAATAAAAAAATATATATTAATTTTAGTAATGTTTTATTATACCAAATTTGGAACTATAACTACTAAACTAACTGGACCTTGACCTAAATTAAGTATATTTATATGAAAAAGAAAAAAATGAATATTCTTAGCATATGCCATAAATATATTTTGGCAGATTAAAAGATATTGCAGGCATATATTTCATGGTGACTTGGAATATGCATACAATATGCCAGTCATATGCCCTGGCAGATATGGAACCAGTGTTGCCGGAGGTGGTACAATTGTACCAGTTTTGGTACATTTTATGTAAAAAAGTACGTTGGTACAACATTGTCAAAATTGTCTTCTTTTTGGTACATTTTAATTTCTTTACAATCAAAACAATTAATCAGTTCAAAAATATTTCTTGTTTTAATTTTCACGTTTTCACCCAAGGAAGAACTAAAGATAAACCGACAAACCGGCAACCACGCCAGCTTTTGGGTGTTTGCTTGAATATATTTTCTTTGGGTGTTTGTTTACGATACGTTCTTTCCTATTTCTATGGTTCTTTCATGCATCATGCATTCATTCATGCTTTGTTTTGTTGGTTATGTCATGTCAATTAATAGAGAACACCTTTAAGTGTACTTTTAGTTTTGATATCATGAAAAGGTAGGTAACAAAATGTTTTATGCTACGAATCATTTAATGATTTCAATACCATTTTAGACAAACTGATGATGCAGACTCCAATGTTGAAAGCGATGAAAATACACCGCCAAAAAAGGTTAAAAAAAGGTATCAACATAAGTTCAACAACGACTGGCTAAAAATGTTTACATGGCTGCGAAATTATGAAAATAAAGCATTTTGCCAATGCTGCACTACAGTCATAATGGGCAGCTTAACGCATTTAAAACGGCACGAAACATCTGAGAAGCATCGAAACAATTATAAAAAGGTTCAGTCAACTCCCAAAATTCAAACTTTTTTAAAAGATGATAGAAAATTGCTGCACCAGAAACAAGTGCATGAAAGTGAACTGAAATTGGTGATGTTTTTGCACGAACACAACCTACCCTTTTTAATAATGGAACACCTACCAAAACTCCTTAAATCTGTATGTCCAGACTCGAATATCGCGAAAGACATTGCGTGCAGCCGCACCAAAGCGACTGAATTGACGAATAATGTATTGGCCAAAGAGAGCTTAAAAAGCTTTACTAGTGAGTTAAACAAGGGTTCCAATGGCATGTTTAGCTTAATAGTAGATGAAACAACAGACACATCCGTAAAAAAGTCATTGGCCGTGGTGGCAAGGTTTTGTCCTAATGGGGTTGTAAAGGATAGATTTATTGGCCTAATAAGAGTTAATGATGCCTCAGCTCAAGCAATGTTCAATTCAATTGTAAAATTATTGAATGAAATTGGCGTTCCTATTAAAAATATAATAGGTTTTGCTGGAGATAATGCAGCAGTTATGATGGGGCGAAACTCTGGCCTTCAGGCACTTTTGAAGAAAGTTAATGAAAACATCTTTATATTAGGCTGTACATGTCATTCCCTGCACCTTTGCTCTTCTGGAGCCTGCAAGAAGCTTCCAAAATCGGTCGAAGAATTTGCCCGCGGACTTTACAACCACTTTTCAAATAGTCCGAAGCGAATAGAAAAGTTTGAAGAATTCCAATCGTTTTTAGAGCTTAAACCACATAAAATGCTTCGCCCTTGTCAAACAAGGTGGCTATCTTTGCAGGTAAAATGGTTGTAATATTGATGATTTATACCAGGTATTTATTTTTCTCTATTTTTAGGCTGTAATTGATCGCACATTGTTGTTGTGGGACTCTTTAAAACTGTACTTCACAGAAGATGTTTTCAGTGCAAAGGGAAACTCAAACGATGCACTGAATACTGACGTCAAGTTACTCGAAAATCTACAAAATCCAGCGTATAAAATATATTTTTTATTTCTGGCATATATCCTGGATTTAGTTAACAAAATGAATCTGCAATTTCAATCCGAATCCACACAAATTCACATACTTTATTCAAGGTTTACCTCCTTATACAAGAGTATTTTAAAAAATTTTGTTAAAAAGCGTGTGCTAGAGAAACCATTATCTGAAATAGCACCATCTAACCCGGATATTTTTTTAAATTTGGATGAAATATACATGGGGGCAAATGTAACAGTTTTTTTGCAGTCAAATAATATTGAGGAGGCGGAATTAAGAAAAATTAAAGTAAACCTATTGAATTTTTACGTAGAATTGTGCACCCAAATACGTAGCAGATTCAAATTTGATGACGAGCGCCTAATATTTTTAGCAAATTTTCAGCCAAAAGTTGCCTTAAGCGGCAACATTCCTTCCATTGTTAACGCCTCAAAGCTATTTGTTAACGCGGTTACCAATATTCAGAAATTAGATTCTGAATGGCGACTTTTGGCTGATGTTCAAGAATTAAAAGAAGATGGTAATTTACCATTCGATGAGTTTTGGAAAAAGGTTTCAGATTTGGAAAATGAATTACAGGAAAAAATGTTTCCCAATTTAACTAAGCTTGTGCAATATATAATGTGTCTTCCACATTCTTCAGCTTGCGCTGAAAGAATTTTTTCCAAGCTAAATTTAATTAAAAGTAAACTTAGAAACCGTTTACATGTTGAAACATGTAACTCTATTATTTTATCTTCCCAACTTTTAGATGGTAAAGAATGTTATTCTTGGAAACCTCTCTTTTTATCTTAGATCATTATCATTGGTAATCTAAGATGTTTACGAGGAATTTTATAAGTACGAAATACCTTTATATTTTATGCGATTGACCGATTGTTTTGTTTTTTTTGCCAAAGAGTTTCTTTTTTGTGATAACATTGTTAGTTAATAGTTACTTAATATTACTATTTTTACGTTGTTTTAGAGTTTTAGACTGATTTTTGTAACGTTTTCATAAAAAAAATAAAAATATTTTCTTGGAAATACAACTTTTATTTAAAATTTCGCGCCATAATAATATACAGTTTGCGATAAAAATAGTATAAATATTTCTTTGTTGGTACGCTTGTGCTAAATCTGGTACATTTTGACTGTGAGGTTGGTACGAAATATTATTAAGCTCCGGCAACACTGTATGGAACATTTATGGGATATTCCAATATGCCAACGAAATATTCATGGAATATGTATGGAATATGTTTGTGCCGTCTGGGATATAGTATGGTCGCGAGATAAGAAAGCACTTAAGTTGATTTCTGAGCTTTACCTGTGAGTTAATAGTTTTAACGTACGGGCAACTTGGATTAATTTAATAATTTCTATTTTAGCTTTAGGTATATATGAGTTTTTTCATTTAATAACTTATGCTTTATTTAAAGCTTTATTATTTATATAAGACAAGTGGTTTATATATACCTGGTGTTGCACCGCCAGACTGACGATACAAAATTTTATATAGGTACAACTATAACTATTATTATTATTATAATAATTATTTGAGTCAAAATATTAGTTTAAAAATTGGTATACAGAATATAGGTAATCAGAAATTATTACCTTAGCAACAGGCACAGGTACGATTGTCGCTAAATTGCTACTCTCAATCATGGTCACAGTTGTGTCTGAAAATTGCACATTTTAAAATTAGTTCAAGCGATGATCTACCATCTGATATTGACAGCGAAGCTTTCAATGTTGTTTGAAGAAGCTCTTGATCGGTACGAAAAATGGTGCAGTGAAAAAAAGATAATGTAAAATTAACAAGGACTACTTCGTCCTACTGATGAGATCCAAAAAAGATCGAAAGCTATACGAGTTACCCCATAAAAAAAGTGTTTTGGGAAACCGGATTTGGTTCGCCAATGCGTTTTCCAATAAATATTCAGATAAGCCCAATTTTGGGGTAACTCATAGCTCTTGATCTTTCTTGGATCTCATCAGTAGGGCGAAGTAGTCCTTGTTAATTTTACATTAAATTTTGTATTTTGACAATCCAAGAAATCCCAAAATTGTAACCTCCGGCTTCCTATTCCTAAAAGTACCTACCTTAACAAAGAATTCTGTGCTATGAAAGCAAAAAAAAATTATAACCATCTTCCCCGCTCAATTAGAGCTATACAGTCATTAAGAATGTTCAGGAGGAAAGTGAAGGACCTTCTTGCTGGTAAAGCCTATCATAGCCTGCAGGAATACTATGACGACAATTTTTGATAAAATTTAAATTTAAGTCTGATTCACTGGCCGACAAGATTTTTCTAACACAGGTCAGATCTTTATTTTTAAAATGGAAATACCTTTCTAATAATAGAAAAAATATTCGGAAAGCCCCAACACGTACCATTTTTCAATAGCTTAATAAGACCATTTTACAATAGCAGGTAGTCAATTTAATTAGGGGACGGTTAAAATGGATGCATTTTATAACAGAAAAATTACCTGAACTGTATTATTTACAATATTAGACATAAAATCAACATTAAACATTAGTATTCTGTTCAGTTTCGAAGTGAGTGGTTCTCTGTGTATAGATAAAAAGTGTTTTTAAGAAAGAAAATGTCGAGTCAATCGCGCCGTAGTTGCAAAATTTCTCCTGACAGATTTTGTTACATTTGTGGAGCATTTATGGTGAAATCACAAGCCAGGCCATTTTCTGAAAATGTAAAAAGAGCACACCTTAAATATTTTGGTGTTTTAATTGGAGATCAAGACAAGCAGTGGGCTCCCCATGTGTGTTGTGTTAGTTGCAGCGTGTCATTGGTGGAGTGGATGAATGGGAAGAGGAAAAGCATGCCTTTTGCAGTTCCAATGGTATGGCGAGAACCCACTAATCATGTTGACGATTGCTACTTTTGCCTGACAAAGACGGAAGGTTATTCCAAAAAGGAAAAGCACAAGATTGACTATCCAAATTTGCCGTCTGCCATACGGCCTGTTCCTCATAATGCAGATTTACCAGTGCCCATTGCGCCTTTAAATCCGCAAAATATTGTTTTGGAAGATATTGGCGACAAAGCATCATCAGACAGCTCCGGGGAACAGCGTACCGACCCTGATTTTACTCCAGGGCCCAGTTCCGGCGAGCCATGATGGGTGATTACTGTTGGTTTTTAAAAAGAGGAGATATGACCCCTCATAAAAGTAAAAGATAAAATTTAATTAGTGTGTTTAGTTAATATTTGTAATGTTTGTGTTTTTCTTAGATGTAAGGTATGTTTAGTAGGTGAAACAGTATAAATAAAGTCGATATACACAGTTAGAAAATTCTAAAATTATTTTTTCAATAGATCTTAAATATTGTAACATTTAATGTGGTACTATAATTGTATAAATGTAACAAGAAAACGTTACGTGTTACAACATTTTTTTTTTCATTTTCGTATTTGGATAGGTCCATTATACCACAATTAATATGCCATTTAGCTTTGTGTTACAACGAAAAAAAAATTTTTTGTTCACCTGTGATTATTATACGATGTATCCCAGGCCCAGTGTAAATTCTTGTGAATGTATATTGTGTATTTTGTGAATTTTAAATTGTGCCCTTGTTTTGGTTTTCTTATCTCTATGAAAGCCCAACATAAATGATGGTCTAGTCCTGCTGTCATATTTTCTTAATTATGTGTTTTATTTCAGCTCAGGTTAGTTTTTTTAGTTAGTTGGTTTTTTTTTGTTTTTATTTTTATTTGATTACGCACAGCCATTTTATATATGTAGTTATAACTTCTGGCTAGGCTATAAACAAGATTATGATTGTGGTACATAAATTATAAGTGTTTATTGTTTAAGCATGCATGCTTCGTCAACTAAATTGTAAGGATTTTAATGACAATAAAGCTATATTTGAAAATTGAAAAATAAAAAAATCGAATGGTTTGCTCAAAGGAAAAAATAAAATAAACAAAATTGGAAAGTCAATGTTACTGTCACTCTGACATAAAGATATTAAAAGATTTAAAAGACCGACATCGACCTACGGCGCGGCGATGAACGAATGACGCCGACGGAACGAACCAATCGCGAAGCTAGTTTCAGGCAGCTGCCTGCTAAAAACAAATAATTTTGTTCATCAAGTCATTGCGAGGTGCGAGGCTAGGTGCGCTACTTTAGTATGTTTCTGTTCGGTCGCTTCTGAGGTATTGTTTAATAATCGCAGTACGGTGAGCATCGTGGCGAGCAGCGCGGCGAGATGAACTACTCCACTATGTTTTTACCCTAAAGATTTTTTTTGGATTATTACTGCGAGCATTCAATTACGCAACTTCGCCCCCATTTAACTTATCTTCGTATTTCTTACTTTTTATTACGAGATCCCTGTAGTGATAAATTAATTTGTTACACCCTGTATACAGGAACTAAACTAGAACTAAGTCACTAAACTATAAAACATTGACGTTTTTTTAGATAAAATAAAACTTAGTAGGAAGTTTCAGTTTTGTTTATTTTTATATTTATGTCCACTGGTCTGTTCTTTAGAAGGTTTATTTCTCTTTATGTCTGGTAAAATCATTTTCTTGACATTAATTGCAGGTTGTTCTATTACTAATGCAGAAAATATTCCTATGGCAAATGACTGGAAAATCTCCAATACAAGTGAGATGACCTAAAATCAAAAATTTAAAGTAATTTTCGTTAGTTCTGTTATATCTTTAGGGATGCCCTTTCAACAGGTTATTATGACAATATACTCACTAATCCAATTAAACTTATTTCTATCGGCGAGGTATTCGTAGATCCTTTCGCAAAAATGATCATAAAGTGATGCACGTATGTTGAAAACGTAAAGTTTCCCAGCAAAACTGCATATTTATTTTCGCATACTGATTTAGGCATGCCTAAAATAAATTTGTAATATTAAATATGATAGGTTAAATACAATTAAATGAATGGGTTTTAAGTAGTTGGTGCCATAATAATTATTGATGTCGTGTTTTTTTTTTTCTAGAAATTCTTTCCCCATCAGTGAAAGCAGATCCATTTGATGACTTGACGTCGTATGGGGGCGAAAATAAGCAAATAGGTACTATATAAATATACAGGTCATTAAATCAGTTGGCCATACCATTAGTGTCAGGTGTGGGACGGCCAGCTAGTGGTGTAGCTAGCATTTTGGGGTGGGGGTGGGGGGTAAACTATGGGAGGGGTGTAGAGCGCGGAGCTAAAGCGCCGCAGGGCCCGCAGGCAAAAAATTCTTGAGACCACGCCCAATTTTGGTAGCAATTCATCTTCCTTATGCTCCCTTGGAAACGGGGGTCTGGCCCCAAACGAAGTGAAAATCCGCTATATAAAAAAAATTAATATAATGTGGTGAGACGCTCTCGAAACCGGTTTTACTAGGTTTATTCCCCGCGTCGCTCTTCTTTACTGAAAATAAAATAAGACCAATCTTGTTTTTTAAGAATTATTACTTAAGTGGGAAAGGGGCGCCAGGCCAAGGGGGGCGGGGGCATCGCTACTCTCTGGCTATGCCACTGCGACCAACGTTCCCTTTTGAAAAACTTACAGGTACCATCAGCTAATTTGGCGAAAACCAGGTATGCGTTGATCATTGTTATCAGTAAAGGGCGGAAAAAACGCACGAAAAATGTTTAAAAAATTTTAATGCACCCTATTTGAAAGAAATGCAAGAATATGCTTAAAATATGCAAGAATATGCTTCAAATATGCAAATTATTTAGGTTGGGTATATTAACGAGGATTAAGCATTTCAGGCTTGAAGATAGGCAACCAAACATATACCATGTTTCGAAGTCAAAACCTAGTGTTGGCAACTTCGTATCTGCCGCTAAATTTAAAGGTTGATTAAACGGTTATGTCTAATACTCATTATCAACAGGAAAAATTTTTTTATTCGATCTGCTATTTTTGAAGCTTTTGTGATTATTTTTGAATGAAAGGAACAAAATTAGTGTAAAAGAAGTATGTGTGTGTAAGTGGTATCTGTCGAAAAACAGGTAAACAGGCCTCAGGTAAGCGTTTTAAAATTTAAACAAAATATCCCGTTTGGAAATTGAGGGGTAGAAAACAAAATTATAAAACATCTGTAAAAACATCTGACTTTTATGATGTAATTTACCATTTTGTCGCCATTTTGCAACATATAAACTCGCCGTAAAGAATTAATTTAACAGGTTTCAAAAACTCCAAATCTTTTCATGGTAGTCAATTTCTAGTTAGCAAGTAGTTGAGAGGAAAAATATATATAAAAATATTCTGTGATGAATCACACAACTCCATTTTTATTTTGTTAGGAGTTAATATGCAAATAACGAGTGATTATTAATTATTTTGCTCAAGGGCGGCTGTGACCCAGTATACATAGTGTAGCAGTAGCGCGTGGATTAAATCATAGGGCAAATTTGCAAGAAAGCAGCGTTGTCACGTTGAAAACCTAAAATAATGTTTTTTGACGGTATGTAATATAAAATCCTGAGCTATCTTACTTTGAAAGCCTACTTTATATGGCCGCCTCCTACTTCTAGACACCTTCTGATGTTTCTTCTTACCCTCAGAGACACATTAACCAATACGTTTGGAGAATTATTAATTTCGGCAATTTTTTCTGAAATCCTTCGTTTAAGATCATTTATATCCTTAATTGGTGTTCGATAAATGGAGTTTTTTATAAAAAGCCACAAGAAGAAATCGCAGGGTGTTAAATCGCAGGAACGAGGTGGCCATATTTGTTGCGTATTTCGGCTTATAACTCTGTTTTCAAAAAATTCACTTAAAAAATTTAAATTTTCTCTGGTTACATGAGGTGTAGCGCCATCTTGTTGGAAGTAACCTTCCCGCAATTCATCATCGTGAAGCTCATTAATAAATGTTGTCAGAATTTCGATCCGATATCTCTCAGCTGTAATTGTGCCATCAAAGTAAATTGGGCCTACTATTCTTCTAGAACTAATTGCTGCCCACACACCAACTTTTTGAGGATGAAAAGGTCTTTCTACAAAAACATGCGGATTTTGCGTATTCCACATTCGCATATTTTGTAAATTAACATAGCCTGATAAATAAAAATAAGCCTCATCGGTAAAAAATGTTTTTTCAAAAGCACCACTATTTTCTTCTTGAAAATTGTTTAAAAACCATTCACAAAAATTAAGTCTTTGGGGAACGTCATTGGGAAGGAGTTCATGAATAGCCGTAACACGATAAGGGTATAGATGCAGATCCTTTTTCAAAAGTGTTTGACATGTACTGTAGCATTAATCCGTTTGCTGAATTTGTTGAGATAAATGCCTAATAGAAGTTGAAGGATTATTTTCCGTAATTTGTCGCGCTTCTTCAATAACCTCATTCGATCGTTTCGTTGGTCTTCCAGCCCCTTTTTTATGTTGAACAGAACCAGTCTGACGAAATTTATCAATTAGGTATTGTGACCCAGTACGAAAATTATGAAAGGTCACCGCAACATCAGGAAACTCGGTTCGAAATTCATCAAAGCAGTCATGCATAGAGTAATTCCACACACCGCCTATTTTGTTTCCATTTCTAAAAAAACTTTCAACAATAAAAATTTTTTGTGCTTCACTACTTTTTTTACTGTAGAACTTTCAATCCGGCAACAAAGCTTCACGAAAACTTGATACGCTGAAAAATAAAAAAAAAAATAAAAAATTAAATCATATCCTGCAAATAGCACTTTATAATAGTCAAAAGACGACTCCCCGGAGAATAATTAGTTAAAGCAATAGTAACCTACCTTCAAATAACTGCAAAAATTTTCCAATTTTTAAACTTTACAAATACACAAATTCAAATAAGACGTAAATGTCATAAAACAATCATGTCATCTTATCTACGCAGTACGGCCATGATGCTTTTAAAATGCATGGCCTCCCTTGAGCAAAATAATTAAAAATCACTCGTTATTAGAATAGTGCATAAAAACAAAATTTAGGAGTGATCTCCAAAAATTTTCTAATAATAAACTAAATAAATTGCTTATATACTTTACCTTGAATGAAGTTCCTAGACATCCCATAGATGCCACACCCAATACCAAAACCAAACATTGGCTTCAATAAAGGCCCAAGAAGAGCTGAAACCAGATTGCTAGCATCCAAACTACCTAGTAAAACAGCTGCAATGGGAAAAATGGCAAAAGCGGAACCACATAGCTTTTCTAATGCCTAAAATTTAAAAACAATAGAAATTTTAAATTTTACACAAAAAATATGAAAAAATAAACTTTGATGCCTTTTCGCATTTTTACCCTTGTCGTAAAGGAAGAGAACAAATCTGAACTAACCTCTACAATAGCATATAAAACGGACGAGTAAAGTTCTCAAAGTGGCATGCGGACTAACAATTATTAATTAATATAATGTATACCGAGTGGCAAAAAAGTCGCGCATAATACCTGTAACTTTTGAATTACCTCGTGTACGAAAAAGTGACCTGTATGAAAGTTGTTCAGTAAATTATTCCCCATATTTCTACCCGCATGAATTATTTCTGTCATTTCTGGTTTGGTTGGCATAGAGACCAACTTACTTTTTTTAAATGGAAATATATTTGGATTCTACTGGGAAAACTCTGAATTTTTTGTATTTCAAACTTTTATTTATTTAAAATTGTAACAAACTTTATAGTAACAAAATTAATAGCCTAGAAAATTAAACAACTTAACATCGGAATAATAAACAAGTGAAACCTTTTCAGTGGATCAGCTGTTCAAAATGACTACCATTTTCTACTAAGCAGAGCGCCAGTCGATCCCTAAACCCGTCTACAACGTTTAAAAGGAAGTCCTCTGGAATGGCCCGAATTTCAGCACTAATTCTGACTTTTAAAGATTCTAAGTTATTTGGACGGTTAACGTAGACTTTGTTCTTTAAGTGTCCCCACAAAAAGAAGTCGAGCGGGGTTAAGTCCGGGGATCGCGCTGGCCAGTTAATAGCACCTCTTCTGCCTATCCAACGTCCTGAAAATTGTTCGCTTATGTATTGTCTAACATTTGCCGCATAATGCGCAGGTGCTCCATCTTGCTGGAACCATACCTGTTCGTTTATGCCATTATTATCACCTGGTAAAACCATTCCGCAAGAAGGAATTATGTGATTCCTGAGGAGGTCCAGATATTCTTCGCCATTCAAATTACCATCTGTGAAAAAAGGGCCCACAATACCTATGTCTACCAACAATGCCCGCCCAAACATTAACTTTTTCGGGCCTCTGAGTATGACCTTCCTGGAGCCAGTGAGTAGTCTCAGCAGACCAATAACGATGATTGTGTCTATTAATAATGCCATTTAAATGGCAAGTAGCTTCATCCGAGAAAATGATATTTCTTGCGAAGTTATTATCGTTATTGCATATTTTCATCATCAGCTTACAAAATTCAGCTCTTCTATCAAAATCGTCCTGGTTTAACTCGTGCACCAACTTTATCTTGTAGGGATGCAACTTCTCCTGCTTAAACAAATTTTTTACTGACTGATGAGACACATTAAAAACCATTTCCATTAGCCTGGATGAATGTGTTGGATTATCATGTATTGAGAGCATGATATCCAAAGCTTTATCTCCCCCGGTTGCTGTTTTAGGTCCACCTAATCTAGCGGCTTACCTAACACTGCCTGTTTCTCTAAACTTCTTTACCACTCGACACACCGTTGACTGATTTATTGGAGGCTTATTTGGGTATAATTCATTATAATGTTGACAAACCTGATCATGCGATCTCTTCGTATTTCCGTAACCGCTCATTATTAAAATTTCAAGTCGTTGTTTCTCATTGAGATGAACCATAGTGTAAACACATTAAAAATCAGACAACAGAAAATTAAACAGGAACTCAAAATTGACTCTTAGGTCGCTACCATGAAACCACCTTGACTCAACTGGTGGGTATTAGCAAAGAATATATTATCATTTTCTTTGGTATTAGGTAGGAATAATTATAATTAAGAAGTTTTTCATTTTTGAGCTGTCATTATCTCGGAAACGCTTGCAGACAGGTGAAAATTTGAAATACAAAGAAAACTCAGAGTTTTCCCCGTAGAATCCATATATGCAATCATATGCAGGGTGTTCCATTTAAAAAAAGTAAATTAGTCTCTACGGCAACAAAGCCAGAAATGACAGAAAAAATTCATGCAGGTAGAAATGTGGGGAATAATTTACTGAACAACTTTCATAAAGGTCACTTTTTCGTATACGAGGTAATTCAAAAGTTACAAGCATTAAGCGCGACTTTTTTGCCACTCTGTATATTATTTCGCGCGGCCAATGAGAGTGGGTAATTTGCTGCTTACCTATGACAAAAATTTTAATATACCAAAAGTGGAAAAAATCAAACTAAAAGGAACATTAAGTGATATTAATGTATGTATGTATGTTTGTGGCTCTGGTAAAACCAAATGGCCAGCATCTCTCTTTGTTCAAGAATTTCCTTTCTCTTGTCTCGCGTTTATATCCAATTTTCCGATATTTCTGTTTTCTTTTTTACATAAACTCTATTATAACATACCTATTCTATAATACCGTTATATTTATTTGAGATTTGCGATGTTGTATTTTTATTTTTACATTTCTTTCTCTTTTTTTTTTCTTGTAATATGTACTATGTTGTTTTTGTTTGTTTGTGTTTTTTTTTTTTTTTTCATAATTTTATTTGAGCTTCCAGTATGAATTGATACAAAATTCTTTATACATTTATATTACTAAGTGCTATTAGTTAAGTGATATTAATGTTCAGTAAATATTTTTTTTCCACATGGTCGGTCCGTTTGTTTGTCTATCGGTTGATCGCAAAACCGCGATGATGATACCTTTAAGTAGGTACAGGGAGTCCATTATTCGATGTAATTGCAGGGTATCTAGTAACTAGTAAAGATTGAGGCTTGCGGTTTTTACATTACTGCGCTATTTTTTCGTGAAATAAAAGATGTTGCAAACAGAATTGTCATAGCTTTCTTACTTTTTAAGCTACGTGGTATTCTTACTTTTTGAGATTTGAAGCAAACATATAATTTTATTAAATGGAACACTATATATTTTTTCTTATTAGTTTACGCCTTTTAATTTATATGTAATAATTGTTGATAAATACTATTAACAATAAACGCAGAATTCACAAAATTTAGAAAATTAGGGTAGTATTATAGGCCATAAAACCATTAAAACAAAGAGAATAATACCTATTTGTCATGACTCATGACTATTTGTCAAAATGTATAGGCTAAAATAACGTTTTGTTTAAATACATGTCATCAATTCACTAAAGTTTAAAAACATAGTGAAAATGTAGCTAGTATAGTTATATGAAAATTTTGAAAAATACGACATGTTAGTTTGCTTTATAGAGTGAAGAGAACGTGAGAGTTTTTGAAGAGGCACTACAGGTTCGTGCAAAGTCATAGCCAAGGATTTCGAGGTGTTAAAATTTTGTGTTTAAAAAATTATTAAATATAAATATAATTTTAAACGCTATGAAGCAAAATTTGCGAATCATCTGGGGATGCTGTTCTGGTAATGCTGTGCGACGACTTATTTTTTGTTGTATCTAAATCGAATACGAGTCGACAGGCAGTTTGTTACAAAAGTATCTTATTTTATGAGCTCCGCACAGGCATTATTAATCGCCATCGGACTGGAGGAAACTTGCTGCAGGTGGATAGAAGGTATGCTTCAAGGCAGAATTGTATATACGGATATCGTGGGTTATGCGGACGACCTGGCTATATAATGACCCAAGGCAAATACAACACGACAGTAAGAGAGAGAATGCAAAGGGCTCTCAATATCGTGGAAATATGGGTAGGGCAGGAAGGACTCAACATCAGTCCCCAAAAGACTGTCGTTATCCCGTTTACAAAACGCAGGAAAAAGGGATTAGGACCCCTAAGCCTACAGGGAGTAAACGTTCCACTGTCGGAAGAGGTCAAATACCTTGGTGTAACTTTGGACTCCCGACTGACCTGGAACAAACACGTGGAAAAACAATCCGAAAGTCGGAAGTAACCTTGACAGTTACTAGACGGATGTATGGAAAAATATGGAGACTCTCACATAAGCTGGTGCATTGGCTGTACACCAGTGTAGTGAGACCTGCAATTACTTATGCAGCACTGGTATGGCCAAAGACACAGCAGAAAACTACAATATCAAAACTAGGGAGCCTACAAAGACTGGCTTGTTTGAGCATCACAGGGGCCATGGAATCGACCCCTATATCCGCAATGGAAAATATCCTGGACCTTTCTCCACTTTATTTGGTTATTAAGGGAGAGGCAAGAATGGGACTATACAGACTACAAAGTTCTACGTCACTTTCTGGGTGGCACAGAACTGAGCGCGCACTTCTATGCGGTATCATAAGGGGACCTTAGTTAGCAATGAGATCAGACCACACAAACCCTGCATATCGCTATGACTAACTAATTCAAGACTGTAATCGACGACCGGGGAACAATAAAGTATCAGATACTCCTGGGGCAATATTCTGGTACACAGACGGCTCAAAAACCAAAGACGGTACCGGAGCAGAGATACACGAAATAAGACCGAAGAGAGATGCTTATTTCTTCCTGGGTAAGTCTCCCACGGTGTTACAAGCGGAAATCTCCGCCATCCTACAGTGTGCGCATGAAAACAATAGGAGGACTTATTTTAATAAGTGGATCCACATAAACATGCAATAAGGTGATATCAAGACTGGTATGGGAATGCCAAGAGGAACTAGTGGCCCTAGCAAAAGCCTACAAAGTAATACTACAATGGGTACCAGGACATGATGGTATTACAGGAAACGAAAAGGCCGACGAGCTGGCAAGAAAGGGGTCGGAGAAAATATTCGTTGGTCCAGAACTGGCAGTCGGAGTCCCAAGGTGCACAGTACAAGATGTCATGAAATGATGGACAAGGAATCAACACAAAATCTACTGGAACAACAAATCATAGCAAATCTTTTATTGGGGGCCCAGACCCGAAACTAACAAAACAGCTAGGTACTTCTAATGAGCAGAAATCAGCTGAGAATCACCACAGGAATTCTGACAGGACACATGGCCGTCAAGAAGCACCTGCACCGTATGCAACTATATAACAGAGACCTAAGCTGCAGATTATACGGACGAGAAAGTGAAACGGTACAGCATATTATTTGCCACTGCGAGTCATTGGATCGGAAAAGGCAGCAAAAACTCGGGCAACCAAGACTAAGTAGAACCAGAGGATATTCCAACAATCTCCCCAGTGGCCCTACACAAACTAGTGCAAGGAACTGGAATCAATTAGTGGATGTAAGAACAAACTAGGGTGAGGACAATGGGCCAAACCTGGCCGAAGTGCATCCGGCACTTGGACGGACCCTCGGAAGAAAAAAGAAAAAATGCGATATGGGTCTTCAGTTTTAAATGTGATACTAGCGTTTTCATAATATCTATTCTACCAATCATGACATATTCTTTTGTTTGTTTCAATGGTTTCATGGCCTAACTACCCTAATTTTCAAAATTTTTCGATTTGTGAGTTTATTGTTAATAGTAACTATCAACTATTATACGTTTTTAAAAAGCGCAAAAATGGCATAATCAAATAAAAATAAGCAGGGTGTCCCGTTTAAAAAATCATCAAATTACATCGAAAAATGGATACCTTGCACAATGCACAATTGCACAGTGTACATGCCCATAATTCAAGTTTTTTATTTTTATTCAATAATTTCTAAACCTTTAAACCTATACCCACAAATTCTGTCAGTGACTAATTTAATACCAATCATCAAATCTACGAAGCGGCAGAATAAAAATATTTTACAAGTAAATGTTTTTATGCATATAATAAACTTTGCCGTTACAATTATAAAGAACTCAAAAGGGGACGTTCTCGTACAAACCACAACAAGCTAAATGCATTTAAAAGAGCTCGGTGATTCCGATACTGGGATTCTGATCGCGGAGTAAATTAATGTAACACACACAAGGAGCGAATTCACAACGTCAAAGATTTGAAAATAGGCGTGCCGTCAGGGTTTTCGCACTTTTTGATTAAGTTCTGTCTTTATTATTAATTTATCGATATATTTTGTGGGTGCTTTTTAGTTTTCGTAGTATATGGGTCGTTCACATAAATACGGTTTTGTGTTATTATCTAGTTATTAAAATGTATTTCTGCTTTTAGTTGAGTAAACTCTTGATATTACCAAATTTTCAACTAGTTGTTCGCCTACAAAAAAAACATTTTAAGAACGAACAATAGTTAGAAATGTATACCATGAAATTCGGGACGACATCCTGAACTAACCACATTGGATGCTGTAGAAATATGTGCCACTTTAACGAAACTTCCCTCGCCCACTATGTTCAGGGTGTTGAAAGGCCTTCATCAGAAAAGTTACGAAAAAGGAAATAGTCGACGTGCTCGCACATCCTGGGGGGGTGTAGACCGCGGATCTGCAGGCAGAAATTGTTTGAGACCACGCCCAAATTTCGTAGAAATTCGCCTTTTTTATGCTCTCTTGGGAACAGGGGTCTGGCCCCAAAGAAAGTGAAAATCCGCTCCACGGTCTTTCATTGAAATAAATTACTGCAAGACTTTTTTCTCAAATCATTTATTTCATATACTAAATTTCTGTTTATGGACCTCATAGCTAGAGCATTTAGCCAATTTCACATAAATGTTTTTATATTTTTAAGGGTAAAAGTTCTATTTTGCGCTTTTGCTAACTTGTGTCAGGCTTAAGTCTGGTCAGGGCTTGCTTGCTCAATACTTTAATTTTTAATTTATCTTCTAGTTGAAGATTGACAAAATTTTCAGCTAGTATACTACTAATAGCGTTTATGACAACTACTTACTGGATAACGCGACAGTACTTACTTATTCCCGCCCAAAAATCACCATAAAACAAACGCCAAATCCGTCAAAATCGCGAATTTCTGCAAATTTTCTGCGGTCAAATATGCATACTGCAAGCGAACAACTAGTTTCCTTGTACGCCCAGATAAGTCCGAGAGCGAATATTTTGACGTGAATACACAGTTTAAAATAATAGCCGCCACTGCCCTCAAGTTATTTTTAATAAACTTTATTTTTAAACAAATGTGATTCAAAGGAAAAAAGACAAAATATTAGATTCTAAATAAAGTATGTTAAAAATACGAACAAGAAACATTGCCCCTAGACTATACTAAATTTATTTTGCAAGCAAGGACTAAAAATAAACAACCAATACACCTACATAGTTTTACAAAATAATTCTTCTACTTTTTATTCTTTTAAATTTGTGTTATGACCCAATTCAAATTAATATTATTATGTCGATATTCAGATTAAATGGCCGCCGCGCCGCGCTAGTCCATACGACGCAGCACTTTTCCACGGCGACATGGAGTTTGAAGAACGCCGGCGCCCTTATTTGTCAGTAAAATAAAAATATATTTGTAAAGTCCGTCATCTTTCTTATAAACTCATTATAAATGCTAATCCTTAATGCCGATAAGACCCAGCGGGTAATCGAATGAAAGCAGGGACGCACTAGTTGTTGATAGACTAAAAGGTTGCACTGCTTTAAGATAATAATATAATAATATATAAGAGCGTGGAAATAAATATTTTTTTTTTATTTACCTCTATGCAACAAAAGTGTCGCACTGATTTTTTTATGTTAGAAAGAAAAGGCAGAAACATATTTTAAACGCAATTTAATAATAAGTAATAATAATAAAATAATAACATAACGGTATATAAGATACAATACAATTAAAATTATAAGATATAGGACGGTTATTAATTAAAACAAAATATAGATAGATATACCTACAAAAAAGTACCGTGTCAGAAAAATAATTATTACATTTTAACCCAAGTCAGTTTCACTGTCATTGTCGTCATCCAAGTTCACAATAATTCTTTCTGTGGGCAACAAATCTATATTTACGTATGATTTTTCTACTCTTTGAACATGCGCTACACAATTTTCCCAGCTTTTGTTTGGAATATTTTGCATCTCTGACTGTACTAAAGCTGTCACAGAAGAAGTTAAGGTTGGCGAAACATTATTCCTCCTTACCAGTGAGTAGAGGAATATGGAGAGTTCTGACTCAGTGGTGCTGGTGGTGCAATTTACGATCTAACCCAGGTGGTGCGTTTTACGATCTAACCCAAGTGGTGCTGGTGGTGCGTTTTATGATCTAACCCAGGTGGTGCAGGTGGTGCGTTTTATGACCTAACCCGGGTGGTTCGGTGGTGCTGTTTACAAAATAACCCGAAATTAAACCCGACTTTTTACGACCTAACCCGGATGCTTTCATGACGCGGCTTCTTATCTAACCCTAACTTGGACCTGAATATTTATGAACTGACCCGAGATAAAACCCGACTTTTTACGACCTAACCCGGATGCTTTCGCGAAGCGGCTTCTCATCTAACCCTAATTTGAACCTGAATATTTATGATCTGACCCGAGATAAAACCCGACTTTTTATGATTTAACCTTAGTGAAACGCCGCTGCTAAAGCGGGATAATTAAATCCCAATTTTTATAAGCCATCCTTAAACCCAACTTTTTACGATGCGACCTGAGCCATCCTTAAACCAGACTTTTTATTATTTCCCCTTAGTTGAAACGCCGCTGTTAAAGCGGTATAGTAAAAAACATTATTTATATTTTCTAACTTAGTGAAACGCCGCTGGCGGGTAGTAAAGCGAAATAAAACCCTAATTTATATGGTCTAACAAGATAAGTATAATAATGCGGTACATTATTTGCGACCACAATAATTATTTATACCTAAATGATCCTCTCAAACCCTCTGCCGACTCGATTTAAAAAGAAAGGGACATAAACCTTTATTTATTATTCCGAAGGACCCTCATTAAAATTCAGTAGCATATCTAATAATTGTTTTCAATTTTTGCACCACTTATAGAAATACAATAAAATAATTACCATCTAGAACCATTAACTAGCGATTTCTTTGTACTGAAAATACCCACTAGATAGGTATCATAAGCTATATTTGTCATCAGGTAGAACCCCCAATAAAATTATGAATATCAGGCGTAGGCAACAAAGTAGCAATCTTAACTTATTTTCAACACGAGCATAAAAATATGGGATTGTTAAATATTTTATAACCTTAATTCTCAATGGCAACAATAAGCAAATCACGTTGGTTTTTTAATTTATTATTAATCTGGCTAACTTAAGAAACTCACAATATAACGACCATCCAAAAAAATCATAATACATTACTGGGTGTGAAAGCAATTGCGCTGCAAAATATAGTGTATACCGACTCTGAGGTAGTTAATTAAAATCCCAATTAGCGCTAAAAAAAATCAATTAGATATTTTAATAAAAAAATTCAATATTATTAGCGTCACCTACGCATAGGGTTAAAAAGTATGAGAAACTTTGTGAATATCATTTCCCGTGATTCTCTCGACCACCACATCGATGTCACATTTCAATATTCTCACCAACATTTAACTTTTGAAATTAGCATAATAACAAATCCTTTACAATGAATTAAACAAACGCATACATAATACCCAAACTTCCCCTAACATATTTCTCCGCAACCGAGGAAAAACAGGTAAAAAAAGCAAAATAACAACTCCAAGTGTCTTTGCGAACAATCGGCAATAAAATAGAGTATTTCAGTTTTTAATTTTTCGTAAATAAAAGTTGGTTAGATTAATAGTCTCTGTGAATATAATAACATAAGCAAAGTGATATGCCGTAAATTTAGGAGTACAGTATAAATTATGCCTCTATTAAAATATACCGCAATAACTAACTACCAAAGGATTTTTGATATTTTGAATATATTTGATGCTCATAGCATTATCACATTTCCAAAGGCTCTAAATTTTAGAAAAATGTTCTAATAGAATATGTCTATCAATATAAAGTAAAGGTATTGTTAGGTTTTTTTAAAAAATACGACCTACAACAGTCTCTGCTACAGCATGGCTGACTCTGTAGAAACTTCTGTGAAACCATAATAATTATATCAATAATCGAGTTGTCCTTATGATAATATTTTCTTCCAATATCCGACTCCACTATCCATAAAAGTTATGTTAGAAAATTCATAATTGTAATTTTTTAAAAAGAAATTCACTTCACACACGAAATGAAATGAAAATAATGCAAGTCAGTATGCGTATGTTATGGCTAACTGTTTAAATGTCTATTCCTTCCACGTTTGTCGGAAGAAATACTTTTTTTATACTAGTATTTTAGTTGAAAATAAGATCATAAATCATCTATACAAAACAAGCGTCCCTTATGGATTTGAACGAAAATCATAGATTCGACTATTTTCATGAAAAATAAATCTAAGTACGGAATAATGCAGGAAGATTATCTATTTTCTTGGTTTAGAAAGTGATGTAGTTAAGATTTATAACTTAGGAATAAATAAATTATTATTAATCTTTTCGACATATTTCTCTTGCATATTTAATTTCTTTGATAGTAAGAACTAATCTTTTTATTTTACAAAGTAAAAAAAAGCTAAAGATCGGCGTTGTCAGTCAGGTATAAGAACTGATTTAACACGATGGTTTTTGTACAAACGTTCACATACAATTGTATGCTTTTTAACCGATTGTGTCGGAAAAAATGACGATTTATAGATTAGATATTTAGACGAAGAGCTAACCTTCTCAATAAAGTATTGATTATTGCCCTGCTAGCTAGACAACACTTTTTATGTTAGTCAAAAAAAAATTTTTTTTTTCGGACGCTATTACAGATTTCATCGTTAACTAACAAACATTAAGACCAAAAAATTAGCGTGCAAGATGAAATGTATAGGTTCACTTAATTTCTACATTATTTTACAACTCTCAATCGCATTAAAAACAAGATCGAATAAAAAATAACTTATGACATATGGACGAAAAATGTTTTTCGGGCTATTTAGGTTAGCGACCGCATTACGTCTGAAATACTACATTTTTCGAGCTTATAACATAATTTACTATTTTAACGTTAAAATAGGGGAAATGATGTATCGAAATGGGTACTTTTTTTTTTGTCGATCACGAGATTATAGTTTCTTTTAAAATGAACTCTAATATTTACAACACAAATTATCCTTTAAGCCACATTAGTTTAAAACTCGTCTGTCGCTTTCCCTCTATTGTGAGTTTGATTAAAGTATAGCGTAGTATATATTTAGATGAATTTCGTAAATGTTGAATACTTTCAAAACTGAAAAAGCCGCCCTTTGCAATAAATATCTCCGTAGAGTTAGGTACCCTGCAGATTAAGGGTATTTCAGCGGATAATCATATACAAATTCAAAGATTTTGTCTATTTTAATGGATTAACAAACAATATCTATAGGATGACTTTACTGATAAAAAAAAAGAACAAAAATCCATAAAGTCTAGGCTCACATGAAATTCCATAAAGAGCAGCCGCATAGCCTTATCACATCAAACTATATTTTTATTTCGTTCTATTGTCAAAAGTCTGTGTTTAGGAGATTATCATTCATTTTAAAATGAACTCTAATATGTACATCACCATAAACTACCTCTTAAGCCGTCGTAAAAATACACTTTTCGATTTGCCTCTATATTGATTTTCTAATATTAAATATCTACAATAGTCGAAATTCGCTCGCTAATACCTATGTATGCAAGGTTTCTTCAAAAAATGACAATTTTGTTGTTTAATGGCTTGAAAAAATGGAAAAAGGAGGTTTTTGCATCCATTTATTTGCAGATGAGTGTTAAAAATACTTATAAAACTCGGTATACCGAAGATCAAGCATTAATGAGAGGGTTGAGTCCTGTTTGCCAAATCCTGATTTTTAATTTGACGTTGGCAACGGTACAATTTTTTAACATTTATCATAAGAGGCGTATATTTTTGGGGCTTAGATCTACCAGTTTATCCACGCCCCATTTATTGTTAGTGCTTTAGTAATTTTACTTTCCAATTATTTTTTACCAAAACGCGTAGTTGAAACAGTGTCTATATCAGACGATATAATAAATTTTAAGGATTAATTTGCTTACAAATACACTTCAATTTATTTAGGCTAAAGCAGCCAGACATATACTGGAACTACGAAAACCCTATTACAATTTGGTTGCCTAGAGAAAATTTTGTAAAAAACATAGCTTTCTACACAAATGCTTGCACATTATGTACCTATCATTTTAAGATACCTGGCGACATCAATGTAAGCATTGACATAATGACGCAAGATATAGGTAGGTACTAGAATATTCAAGATTTCTATTAACGATACACTTCAGCATACATGCGAGATGTCATTAATGCCTACGGAAGGCAACAGACATACCAGCTATTTTTACATGGGATTCCATAGACTTGGACGCTTCTTGTTTAGAAATATTTGATGTCATCTTGAGGAGTTCCGTATTGAAGCATCAAACCTACCTGCCAAATAATTGACGAAATATGGGATATCATAAAATATGTCCCCCATCGAACTAAATGATCCTATAAACCAGCTTCACAGACCGTAATTTGTGATGCTAACACGATTAATACGCAATAGAACAAGATTAAGAAACAAAATTTAAAGTAGCTCTTTATCACACGAAAATAATTAAATAATTTACGGTTACAGAACAATAATTATTTTAAAAAGCTGTATAACTAAATATATTATGTTATTAGGAATATTCTGTCTAAAGTAACAGCTGATCTTAGTCGAAAATGAGATCGTATTATTGATTGTTGAATTCGTTAGGTATGAAATAAAATTAGAGATTTCGTCTATTTTTTCACGATTAAAAAAGAATACCTCTATTTAGCTAAAAATGAAACGATTACAGTGGTAGATTAATTCACTTTACCAAGCATGTAAACTACTAATTTTGCAATAAATATCTTCTATATTTCTAGGTAGGTTTACTCGAAAATGTTGGGCTATTTTCATCAAAAATCCCGATACGAAATTGAAAAATTTGCCTATTTTTGTCGGTTTACAAAGTGATAGTGGAATATTGGTTTGATCAAAGAACAATAATTATTTTAAAAATGTTGTATAATTAACTAAATGTCGGTGTTATCAGGCAGGCAAGAAGTTATTTATCTGAATCTTATTTGTACCATTAGCGTTTATATACAAATGTTAGTGGTTTTCAAAAATTGATATATCGGAAATTATTAGGTTTAGACTTATAATACGCTTATTAAAAAATAATGACTACTTTATGCAAAATTCAAAAATATTATAAGATGTAGGGTATCCCAGTAACTTAACCAAAGATTTTCGGTCTTCGTAAAGCTTTACACGTTTCTTCAGCGTACCAAACATTCACTTTTTTTTAAATATTGACATCGGGTTAGGATTCTGAACATAGGATTAACATCACTCCAATAGTGAACATGTTGCGTTGTCACAGTTCCATTCGTTGAAAAGTAAACAAATCCGTTTGAGCTACGTGGGGAATAAATAAAGTTGGCTTGTTGAAAAATTTTAATATTTATTAAGGTAAAAGACTATAAATATATCGATACAACACTTTGGCATTTCTAATACTACAAACATGAATATCTAAAATGTGATATTTACAACCATCAACTCTCTCTCCCTTCTCTAATTTTGGTACACCAATGCTGTCTTCTAAGTTTATAATATATGGCGTCCTGCAGTTTAATTCCGAAAATGTTTTAACTAAAAATTCCTCTTTAACACCTCCTTTAACGTAAATAATGTCTGCGTCTATTAGATTGTTGGATATGATATTATGTAGTTCCTTGTAATCGGTATCACCATAATTATAAAGGATACCATGATGATTTCCAAATAGATATTTGACTTGTTTCTTGCAAGCCTTACTTAAGGTGTCGAATGGTTTAACTGGTTTAAAAAAGTAACTTTTCATACTATTCCCATCATAAATAGCCAATTCTTTCGCGCAAAATTCAGGTATGTTAAATCCTTGAATATCGACTACAACGAACTTCATTGTCTGAAGACTCAAATCAAACAAGTATATTTTCATATTTTTATCGCTCTTAAGTTCGATTTCAAAAGCACACCCCCACTTTTCGATAATTTCACAGTCTTAGCACATAGATCTTATATTTTTATTTACGATCAATTCATCTTTATTCGCCAATCGTCTCAAACGAGTCTGCTTTTGAAAGTAATATAGCCTTAGTATTCAGAAAATATTAATGATATCGGAGCCTAAAACATCCTTGACACTAAAAAATCATTGTGTTTCCTAACAAAACCCATCATCTTGTCTATTTAGCTTGCTTTCCTATTGTTTAGCAGGTTAAATAAAATTATTATTTCGCTCTTTTTGTCTGTACTGAATCGTTAGGGGAATACGTTTCTAGTTCTATAAGAGAGACAGTTAAAATTTATGTAAGCAATCAAAAATCCTACACTATGAGCTACTTAGTTAAAATTTCATATTTCCTTCCTGGGTCAGGCAAAATTTGTGATGTGTCGGGCAAAATTTATAAAAATACGAAAAAAATGCTGGATGCATTTTTAGCGTGACTTTCTATTTAATACCATCTTATTTCAAGGTATAATTCGGTTGTCAAAATGAGAATAAAATAATTTTCCCATGGTTTATGTCATCTTAAAAAAGTCAAAAGGTTATATTCTGTAGAGGGTCAGATACATTCAAATTTAAATATTTTCTCCAAGAAGAATTTTAAGATAGTATTATAGTAAATAAAAATTCTATACCTCCAATATTTCTTGGAAACATATCGTGTTCTAGCGACATAACCCAAAAGTACCTCTATTCAGAAACGCATCGTACTTTTCTTGTCAATAATTGTCTCATTGTCCCATCCATTACATTATTATAATCTTAAAGCACCTGTTACCAGCATTATCTGTTTTTATGGTTTTCATAAAACATAGCGATTACCGATGAAAATTAAACGAAAACTTGATAAATAACTTTTTTTTCAACTGAAATAGACTGATTTTCGATGGAAAAATGTTACTTATAACTAAAAATGAATATAAGACATATACGCAATGATATTTAGAATAAATCAATCTTTTCTAAAATTACTATGAAATATTCACAAAATCGTTTCGTTATAACCAAAGTAGCAAGGCTTGCAGATTTCGTATAGAGTTCAAACGCGATACTGAGATGATCTTTTTTTTTTTTTATATTTTTGTAGGATAATGCACCACTACGTTATAAGTACTTGAGAGAGGACTTTCTTGAAAAATCCTCAAATTTCTCTGCAATTTTGTTCCTTCTAGAGTTAAATTCACACAGAAAACCCCGTATTCTTATCTTTCAGGTTGGTATATTAAAAAGGGCTTATTAGTATGGTTTAGAAAACAAGCAATATTAATTAACGCCCCCCCTCAGGTTTGTTCAGGTTTCTCAAGTGTTTGAGAAACCTGAACAAACCTGAGGGGGGCGCGTCAAACCTGAAACCGATTGCAAGGAGCACTAAACTTAGTACATGCAATCAAACCTGAGCTACCCTGAAAGATTAAGATGAAACCCGACTCTCTACATGCAATCAAACCTGAGCTACCCTGAAAGATTATGATGAAACCCGACTCTCTACATGCAATCAAACCTGAGCTATCCTGAAAGATTATGATGAAACCCGACTCTCTGCATCGCAACCATTGGAGTGGAAAAAAAAATTTTTCAACTCTTCATACGACGAAAAAACATCCGTTAATTAATATTGCTTGTTTTCTAAACCATACTAATAAGCCCTTTTTAATATACCAACCTGAAAGATAAGAATACGGGGTTTTCTGTGTGAATTTAACTCTAGAAGGAACAAAATTGCAGAGAAATTTGAGGATTTTTCAAGAAAGTCCTCTCTCAAGTACTTATAACGTAGTGGTGCATTATCCTACAAAAATATAAAAAAAAAAAAGATCATCTCAGTATCGCGTTTGAACTCTATACGAAATCTGCAAGCCTTGCTACTTTGGTTATAACGAAACGATTTTGTGAATATTTCATAGTAATTTTAGAAAAGATTGATTTATTCTAAATATCATTGCGTATATGTCTTATATTCATTTTTAGTTATAAGTAACATTTTTCCATCGAAAATCAGTCTATTTCAGTTGAAAAAAAAGTTATTTATCAAGTTTTCGTTTAATTTTCATCGGTAATCGCTATGTTTTATGAAAACCATAAAAACAGATAATGCTGGTAACAGGTGCTTTAAGATTATAATAATGTAATGGATGGGACAATGAGACAATTATTGACAAGAAAAGTACGATGCGTTTCTGAATAGAGGTACTTTTGGGTTATGTCGCTAGAACACGATATGTTTCCAAGAAATATTGGAGGTATAGAATTTTTATTTACTATAATACTATCTTAAAATTCTTCTTGGAGAAAATATTTAAATTTGAATGTATCTGACCCTCTGCAGAATATAACCTTTTGACTTTTTTAAGATGACATAAACCATGGGAAAATTATTTTATTCTCATTTTGACAACCGAATTATACCTTGAAATAAGATGGTATTAAATAGAAAGTCACGCTAAAAATGCATCCAGCATTTTTTTCGTATTTTTATAAATTTTGCCCGACACATCACAAATTTTGCCTGACCCAGGAAGGAAATATGAAATTTTAACTAAGTAGCTCATAGTGTAGGATTTTTGATTGCTTACATAAATTTTAACTGTCTCTCTTATAGAACTAGAAACGTATTCCCCTAACGATTCAGTACAGACAAAAAGAGCGAAATAATAATTTTATTTAACCTGCTAAACAATAGGAAAGCAAGCTAAATAGACAAGATGATGGGTTTTGTTAGGAAACACAATGATTTTTTAGTGTCAAGGATGTTTTAGGCTCCGATATCATTAATATTTTCTGAATACTAAGGCTATATTACTTTCAAAAGCAGACTCGTTTGAGACGATTGGCGAATAAAGATGAATTGATCGTAAATAAAAATATAAGATCTATGTGCTAAGACTGTGAAATTATCGAAAAGTGGGGGTGTGCTTTTGAAATCGAACTTAAGAGCGATAAAAATATGAAAATATACTTGTTTGATTTGAGTCTTCAGACAATGAAGTTCGTTGTAGTCGATATTCAAGGATTTAACATACCTGAATTTTGCGCGAAAGAATTGGCTATTTATGATGGGAATAGTATGAAAAGTTACTTTTTTAAACCAGTTAAACCATTCGACACCTTAAGTAAGGCTTGCAAGAAACAAGTCAAATATCTATTTGGAAATCATCATGGTATCCTTTATAATTATGGTGATACCGATTACAAGGAACTACATAATATCATATCCAACAATCTAATAGACGCAGACATTATTTACGTTAAAGGAGGTGTTAAAGAGGAATTTTTAGTTAAAACATTTTCGGAATTAAACTGCAGGACGCCATATATTATAAACTTAGAAGACAGCATTGGTGTACCAAAATTAGAGAAGGGAGAGAGAGTTGATGGTTGTAAATATCACATTTTAGATATTCATGTTTGTAGTATTAGAAATGCCAAAGTGTTGTATCGATATATTTATAGTCTTTTACCTTAATAAATATTAAAATTTTTCAACAAGCCAACTTTATTTATTCCCCACGTAGCTCAAACGGTTTTGTTTACTTTTCAACGAATGGAACTGTGACAACGCAACATGTTCACTATTGGAGTGATGTTAATCCTATGTTCAGAATCCTAACCCGATGTCAATATTTAAAAAAAAGTGAATGTTTGGTACGCTGAAGAAACGTGTAAAGCTTTACGAAGACCGAAAATCTTTGGTTAAGTTACTGGGATACCCTACATCTTATAATATTTTTGAATTTTGCATAAAGTAGTCATTATTTTTTAATAAGCGTATTATAAGTCTAAACCTAATAATTTCCGATATATCAATTTTTGAAAACCACTAACATTTGTATATAAACGCTAATGGTACAAATAAGATTCAGATAAATAACTTCTTGCCTGCCTGATAACACCGACATTTAGTTAATTATACAACATTTTTAAAATAATTATTGTTCTTTGATCAAACCAATATTCCACTATCACTTTGTAAACCGACAAAAATAGGCAAATTTTTCAATTTCGTATCGGGATTTTTGATGAAAATAGCCCAACATTTTCGAGTAAACCTACCTAGAAATATAGAAGATATTTATTGCAAAATTAGTAGTTTACATGCTTGGTAAAGTGAATTAATCTACCACTGTAATCGTTTCATTTTTAGCTAAATAGAGGTATTCTTTTTTAATCGTGAAAAAATAGACGAAATCTCTAATTTTATTTCATACCTAACGAATTCAACAATCAATAATACGATCTCATTTTCGACTAAGATCAGCTGTTACTTTAGACAGAATATTCCTAATAACATAATATATTTAGTTATACAGCTTTTTAAAATAATTATTGTTCTGTAACCGTAAATTATTTAATTATTTTCGTGTGATAAAGAGCTACTTTAAATTTTGTTTCTTAATCTTGTTCTATTGCGTATTAATCGTGTTAGCATCACAAATTACGGTCTGTGAAGCTGGTTTATAGGATCATTTAGTTCGATGGGGGACATATTTTATGATATCCCATATTTCGTCAATTATTTGGCAGGTAGGTTTGATGCTTCAATACGGAACTCCTCAAGATGACATCAAATATTTCTAAACAAGAAGCGTCCAAGTCTATGGAATCCCATGTAAAAATAGCTGGTATGTCTGTTGCCTTCCGTAGGCATTAATGACATCTCGCATGTATGCTGAAGTGTATCGTTAATAGAAATCTTGAATATTCTAGTACCTACCTATATCTTGCGTCATTATGTCAATGCTTACATTGATGTCGCCAGGTATCTTAAAATGATAGGTACATAATGTGCAAGCATTTGTGTAGAAAGCTATGTTTTTTACAAAATTTTCTCTAGGCGACCAAATTGTAATAGGGTTTTCGTAGTTCCAGTATATGTCTGGCTGCTTTAGCCTAAATAAATTGAAGTGTATTTGTAAGCAAATTAATCCTTAAAATTTATTATATCGTCTGATATAGACACTGTTTCAACTACGCGTTTTGGTAAAAAATAATTGGAAAGTAAAATTACTAAAGCACTAACAATAAATGGGGCGTGGATAAACTGGTAGATCTAAGCCCCAAAAATATACGCCTCTTATGATAAATGTTAAAAAATTGTACCGTTGCCAACGTCAAATTAAAAATCAGGATTTGGCAAACAGGACTCAACCCTCTCATTAATGCTTGATCTTCGGTATACCGAGTTTTATAAGTATTTTTAACACTAATCTGCAAATAAATGGATGCAAAAACCTCCTTTTTCCATTTTTTCAAGCCATTAAACAACAAAATTGTCATTTTTTAAAGAAACCTTGCATACATAGGTATTAGCGAGCGAATTTCGACTATTGTAGATATTTAATATTAGAAAATCAATATAGAGGCAAATCGAAAAGTGTATTTTTACGACGGCTTAAGAGGTAGTTTATGGTGATGTACATATTAGAGTTCATTTTAAAATGAATGATAATCTCCTAAACACAGACTTTTGACAATAGAACGAAATAAAAATATAGTTTGATGTGATAAGGCTATGCGGCTGCTCTTTATGGAATTTCATGTGAGCCTAGACTTTATGGATTTTTGTTCTTTTTTTTTATCAGTAAAGTCATCCTATAGATATTGTTTGTTAATCCATTAAAATAGACAAAATCTTTGAATTTGTATATGATTATCCGCTGAAATACCCTTAATCTGCAGGGTACCTAACTCTACGGAGATATTTATTGCAAAGGGCGGCTTTTTCAGTTTTGAAAGTATTCAACATTTACGAAATTCATCTAAATATATACTACGCTATACTTTAATCAAACTCACAATAGAGGGAAAGCGACAGACGAGTTTTAAACTAATGTGGCTTAAAGGATAATTTGTGTTGTAAATATTAGAGTTCATTTTAAAAGAAACTATAATCTCGTGATCGACAAAAAAAAAAGTACCCATTTCGATACATCATTTCCCCTATTTTAACGTTAAAATAGTAAATTATGTTATAAGCTCGAAAAATGTAGTATTTCAGACGTAATGCGGTCGCTAACCTAAATAGCCCGAAAAACATTTTTCGTCCATATGTCATAAGTTATTTTTTATTCGATCTTGTTTTTAATGCGATTGAGAGTTGTAAAATAATGTAGAAATTAAGTGAACCTATACATTTCATCTTGCACGCTAATTTTTTGGTCTTAATGTTTGTTAGTTAACGATGAAATCTGTAATAGCGTCCGAAAAAAAAAATTTTTTTTTGACTAACATAAAAAGTGTTGTCTAGCTAGCAGGGCAATAATCAATACTTTATTGAGAAGGTTAGCTCTTCGTCTAAATATCTAATCTATAAATCGTCATTTTTTCCGACACAATCGGTTAAAAAGCATACAATTGTATGTGAACGTTTGTACAAAAACCATCGTGTTAAATCAGTTCTTATACCTGACTGACAACGCCGATCTTTAGCTTTTTTTTACTTTGTAAAATAAAAAGATTAGTTCTTACTATCAAAGAAATTAAATATGCAAGAGAAATATGTCGAAAAGATTAATAATAATTTATTTATTCCTAAGTTATAAATCTTAACTACATCACTTTCTAAACCAAGAAAATAGATAATCTTCCTGCATTATTCCGTACTTAGATTTATTTTTCATGAAAATAGTCGAATCTATGATTTTCGTTCAAATCCATAAGGGACGCTTGTTTTGTATAGATGATTTATGATCTTATTTTCAACTAAAATACTAGTATAAAAAAAGTATTTCTTCCGACAAACGTGGAAGGAATAGACATTTAAACAGTTAGCCATAACATACGCATACTGACTTGCATTATTTTCATTTCATTTCGTGTGTGAAGTGAATTTCTTTTTAAAAAATTACAATTATGAATTTTCTAACATAACTTTTATGGATAGTGGAGTCGGATATTGGAAGAAAATATTATCATAAGGACAACTCGATTATTGATATAATTATTATGGTTTCACAGAAGTTTCTACAGAGTCAGCCATGCTGTAGCAGAGACTGTTGTAGGTCGTATTTTTTAAAAAAACCTAACAATACCTTTACTTTATATTGATAGACATATTCTATTAGAACATTTTTCTAAAATTTAGAGCCTTTGGAAATGTGATAATGCTATGAGCATCAAATATATTCAAAATATCAAAAATCCTTTGGTAGTTAGTTATTGCGGTATATTTTAATAGAGGCATAATTTATACTGTACTCCTAAATTTACGGCATATCACTTTGCTTATGTTATTATATTCACAGAGACTATTAATCTAACCAACTTTTATTTACGAAAAATTAAAAACTGAAATACTCTATTTTATTGCCGATTGTTCGCAAAGACACTTGGAGTTGTTATTTTGCTTTATTTACCTGTTTTTCCTCGGTTGCGGAGAAATATGTTAGGGGAAGTTTGGGTATCCTCAGACGGTTATATGCAATGATTCAAGCTTCTAAAAAAGTACTAAGGCAAGTAATTATCAATTTGAATTTATGTATGTCGAAGGTAGTGTGTTACTCATAAATATACATGATGAAAACATTTATTGTTCGATTGCATCTAATTTTTAAGAGTCTAGAAATAAGCAAATAATGTTCTTTAACGTTTCTTTATAAACATCTCGAGTTACCTGTCCTTCCCCTGCATCATAGAAGGGTATTTGCCGACAAAGTTTGACCATTTTTTATGATTCGAGAGTTGGGTATTCTCTACAGATGTAAACTGACGTCATTCGAGTAGTCCGAACTTGTTAGATTTTAGCTTATATTCTTATTATGTGATTTTAAAATTATGTATGCGTTTGTTTAATTCATTGTAAAGGATTTGTTATTATGCTAATTTCAAAAGTTAAATGTTGGTGAGAATATTGAAATGTGACATCGATGTGGTGGTCGAGAGAATCACGGGAAATGATATTCACAAAGTTTCTCATACTTTTTAACCCTATGCGTAGGTGACGCTAATAATATTGAATTTTTTTATTAAAATATCTAATTGATTTTTTTTAGCGCTAATTGGGATTTTAATTAACTACCTCAGAGTCGGTATACACTATATTTTGCAGCGCAATTGCTTTCACACCCAGTAATGTATTATGATTTTTTTGGATGGTCGTTATATTGTGAGTTTCTTAAGTTAGCCAGATTAATAATAAATTAAAAAACCAACGTGATTTGCTTATTGTTGCCATTGAGAATTAAGGTTATAAAATATTTAACAATCCCATATTTTTATGCTCGTGTTGAAAATAAGTTAAGATTGCTACTTTGTTGCCTACGCCTGATATTCATAATTTTATTGGGGGTTCTACCTGATGACAAATACAGCTTATGATACCTATCTAGTGGGTATTTTCAGTACAAAGAAATCGCTAGTTAATGGTTCTAGATGGTAATTATTTTATTGTATTTCTATAAGTGGTGCAAAAATTGAAAACAATTATTAGATATGCTACTGAATTTTAATGAGGGTCCTTCGGAATAATAAATAAAGGTTTATGTCCCTTTCTTTTTAAATCGAGTCGGCAGAGGGTTTGAGAGGATCATTTAGGTATAAATAATTATTGTGGTCGCAAATAATGTACCGCATTATTATACTTATCTTGTTAGACCATATAAATTAGAGTTTTATTTCGCTTTACTACCCGCCAGCGGCGTTTCACTAAGTTAGAAAATATAAATAATGTTTTTTACTATACCGCTTTAACAGCGGCGTTTCAACTAAGGGGAAATAATAAAAAGTCTGGTTTAAGGATGGCTCAGGTCGCATCGTAAAAAGTTGGGTTTAAGGATGGCTTATAAAAATTGGGATTTAATTATCCCGCTTTAGCAGCGGCGTTTCACTAAGGTTAAATCATAAAAAGTCGGGTTTTATCTCGGGTCAGATCATAAATATTCAGGTTCAAATTAGGGTTAGATGAGAAGCCGCTTCGCGAAAGCATCCGGGTTAGGTCGTAAAAAGTCGGGTTTTATCTCGGGTCAGTTCATAAATATTCAGGTTCAAGTTAGGGTTAGATAAGAAGCCGCGTCATGAAAGTATCCGGGTTAGGTCGTAAAAAGTCGGGTTTAATTTCGGGTTATTTTGTAAACAGCACCACCGAACCACCCGGGTTAGGTCATAAAACGCACCACCTGCACCACCTGGGTTAGATCATAAAACGCACCACCAGCACCACTTGGGTTAGATCGTAAAACGCGCCACCTGCACCACCTGGGTTAGATCGTAAATTGCACCACCAGCACCACTGAGTCAGAACTCTCCATATTCCTCTACTCCAGTGGCGGCTCGTGTGTGTAGGCAAGAATAGGTGAAGCGTACTTCGGAATAGCGCCGCAGACGAAAATTTTTTGGGTGCCACGCTCTGTTTTTAAATCATTGTGCTTGGTTTTCAAGTAAAGAAAATTAAAAACACAACAAAGGAGATAGCGCCGCAGGCCGCAGGCGAAAATTTTTTGGGTTAGTTGGGACCACGCTGAAAAATCCCGAAACGCAAACTCTTGTTTGCCTAAATAAACAGTCGCACGAATAGGCAACTGCATAAACCTTCTATTTAAAAGGATATTGTCATTAAATCGTTTTATACATAACCTGGAATTTTCCATCAAAGCGTCTTCAATTATTTTAGTGAGGTTTTTCTTTAATTTCGCAAACGATAATGAACAGTGAATATGGTCCGAAGAAGCTTCATGCCTACTACAACCTCTTGTCACATTCCCAAAATTGTTAAATCCCTCCTTACTCCAAACGCTCGATTTTACATCTACACTTAAACAGGGCATAAGGAATCCTTACCGATGCTTTCAGCTGGTGCCATTTATATGTTTAATTGGGTTGAACATGCAATGATAAGGAGGAAGTCTTAACACGGTATGACCCATTTCTGCTGCCAAGGTGTCACAATATAATTGCTTTTTATTGAAAATGATTTTAAAATTTCGAGCAATTGCTTTTTTGTCTAATTTTCCTCAAAATACATATTATTTTCCATCATATAGTCCTAGATGGCAACTTTTGTGTCATTGGAACACGGAACTTTATTTAACCTACAACTGTGGTAGCCAGCATTATCCATCATTATCACACTATTTCGTAATAAATTGTTTTTAAACCACTCTTTAAATAGTTCTGCCGTAGTATCATTATGATAATCAACAAGGGAGTCCTTTATATTTTTGGCTGACAAGGCGAAACCGTTTGGTATAAATCCGTTTTTTGTCCCAGCATCAATTATTGTTATACGCTTACCTTTATTTGATGGAGCTTTGGTTCTGCATCGACCCGATAAATCTACCCAACCTTTATCTGGAACTTCGTCTGTGTCAGACCACGTCTCGTCCAAATAAATAATATCCCTTCCATCCTGTCTATATCCATGGACTGCAATTAGGTATTCTATCCTCCATCTTTTTAACCGAGCCGATTCCATAATTACTTGTCGTCTGTTAATTTTTTTTATTTTAAAACCGTTTCTTAAAATACATTTCCTTAGAGTCTCACGACAGCACTCTATTCCTGTATAATCTTTTTTTAACCTTTGCAATAGGGTAGTGAGGATCATTTGTTCCCTGTTCATGGCATATATTTCTCTACGAATTATATCGATATCCGTCGCGTCCAGTTTCTTAAAAGTAAAAGAGTCTTACCTCTTTCTTCTCTTCACTATAGGTTTATTTACAATAAACCACACTGTGCTCACTGGCCTGAGTGTCAAAGCTGCCGCTTCCTGCATTGCACCAAATTTTGAAAAACCACGTTCAAGAAGGGTGGTGTAAACGTCGAAGATTACTTTTTTTTTTATGTCAACTGATAAAATATCACGCTTTAATTGGTTTTTATCACGACCCGTAGATCCACTTGGCGTACTGCTTTCTTCCCACGGACGAAACATTCTTAGATATCACGTTTAATTAGCAAAAAATAACTTCTTGTCTAAACCAATATAAACATCTAACTGAATTTTAATACCAAAAAATCAGCATATTTAAATAACTAAAATAAACCTATTTTATTTTAAGGTGATTACTGAGAAATGTTAATAATATAATAGTTTTTAAATAGATCCGTACCTGGAGTCCCCAGATCAGGTGGACGACATAAACACCTCACACAATAGGTTATTATGACGGTAAGGGACTTTAACAGCATTCTTTTTTTAATAGGCACACTGGAATTTATAGTTTACATGTTCTAAACCAATAGGATGTATTATAATTCTCGAAAATGTTGCACAGCAGATAAATATTACAAGATAAGAGGTGTTATAAAAAAATACTCTTTTTTTTTTTATTTTTCCCCTTAGTGGCGCCTAGGACGCTGATCAATGGGGCGGCGGGGGGGGGACGTATTAGTAATGCAGCACTGACAGAAATTTTGGACTTAGATAGAATATTGATAGATATAATATAGAATTGGGATAGAATATTGTTTTACGTCTTGCAAGTATTCATGTTCTTAGTCTTGTACTGTTCGAGCAAATTTATTTTCATCCAAGAGGGCTTGGACTGAAAAATTTAGAGCTCGGTTCATATCACAATTATAAGGTTGAATATCTGACCAAGCCTAGGTTAAAATTGTGTCTAATTCATATTATGACATGATATGCCAAACTGATGAATATTAAAATTAGTAAACAAATACAAATTTCTTTTGTTGTTTACAAAATTAACAAGGTAAGAATATAAAGAAAGGAAAATAAGAATTATAGAAATTGCTGAAATTGACCACCGTCATGCTCCAAGCATAAATTCATACGTCTCTTCATATTTTCGAAAGCGTTGACCAGCATCTCTGGAGAAATGTTAACACATTCTTGGATAATCCTTTCTTGTAACTGTTCTAAATTTTCAGCTGGTGTTTTAAAAATATTGTTCTTAAAATGAGGAAAATTGAAGCAATTCATATTCGTCAAACAAGATGATCTGGGTGGGAATTCAATGTCTGTTGCACCGTCCTGTTAAAAATCTTCAAAACGTGGTTCATCGTCAAGTAATTGCTCCACAAATGGATTTAAAATATGATTCTTACGCCACTGTGCTGTAACTGTGTCATGAAAAAAAAATAGGACCAATTTTTTGAGGGTGCAATGTAAACTCTACAAAAAAAAATGGTGATTTATACTACTCCACATGCTTGCATTCTGAGAATTTATATAACCGGTGAGGTGGAACTAGACTTCATCAGAAAAGAACGTCAGGTCTAATAAATCATTTACTTCCAATAAGTTTTGGGTAAACCACTGACTATTCCTGCGTGTTTCAAATTTAACTGTTTTTTAAGAATAGTCCTGCATGCTCCATCAGATATTCCCACTTCTTGAGACAGGCGTCTTACACTATTTGTTGGCGGATTTTGCATTATTTCACTAACGTTTGCAACCTGCTTCCCTAAACAAAGCCACGGTTCTTCTCAGGCAATGATAAAAATCCCCAGCAGTAAAAGGGACGTTGGGAAAATTTTCGCGAAAATCGTCCAAGCATAAACGCTGATTGTATTGCCACTCACCATTTACTCTAACCACGCCGTTTCGAAAACACGCTTCGATCATGTTCAGTTCAATTTTTTGTGCTGTTCCGAAAAACCCATTGCGTGAATTATTCAAGAAATAGGATAAATTAGCGATGAATCAAATTATTTGTAACGACGCTTAAAGATAACAGAATAACTGATTGATTAAGCGCACTTTGATGATAATAATTTTTGGTCGCACTAGTATGAGCTCACTGTGTGTTATCGCCACGTGCAAAATCATATGTTTACAGGCCCGATTTTAAATATATTAATTATTTCTTTAATTTACAATCGATTAAAAAAAAATGTTGTAAAACTATTTCTCGATGTTGATTATGATGTGGATAAGGCGGGTTTCGCCTTTAATAATAATAATAATAATAATAATAATAATAATAATAATAATAATAATAATAATAATAATAATAATAATAATAATAATAAGCCAGTAATGCGCGGAGACAAGACAACGCCCTATTCCAAAGATCGGAAAAAGCTTTCTACAGGAAACTAAATGATGGAGATAAAGAGGAGGGAAGCACCTATCCAACAAAAGAGGCAATATACCAATTCTGGAAGGACCAGCTAGCCAGACCTGCAAACTACAACGTTAACGCTAGTTGGATTCGTGAAGAAAATGTAATCTCCCAGAACTACAACGAGATGCAACACGAACCATTCACAGCGGCAGAAATATCCGCCATCACCAGAGAGTTACATAACTGGAAAGCGCCTGGCCCGGATGGAGTACATAATTACTGGATTAAGAAATTCTGGTGCGCGCATGGGAAACTGGCTGCATTAATTAATGAAACTCTGAAAGACCCCTTAAAGCTGCCGCCATTTCTCACCCAAGGAATAACGTATCTTCTACCAAAAGACCGCAAAAATACACACGATCCATCAAAATATCGACCAATCACTTGCCTCTCCACATTATACAAGCTGATAACATCCTGTATTACTAAGAGAATTTCTTCCCACTGTGAAGGATACAACATTATAGCTCCACAACAGAAAGGGTGCACCAAAGGAGCCATGGGATGCAAGGAACAATTAATAATTGACTCAGTCATCAGCAACCAAGCTTACTCTAAGCAAAGAAACCTCTATACTGCCTTTGTAGATTACAAGAAGGCCTTTGACTCCGTACCCCACGAGTGGCTCCTTTGCATATTAAAGATCTACAAAATCGATCCTTACTTGATAAAATTTCTACAACACGCAATGGGGCTGTGGAAGACCAAGATTCACCTTAATGAGGGGACCACCAATATTTCCACCGACATTGTTTCAATAAAACGAGGAATATTCCAGGGTGATTCCTTGAGTCCTCTGTGGTTCTGTCTAGCTATGAACCCTCTCTCCAACGGACTAAACTCCACAAGATATGGATTCGCTATCAAAAACGGCAACCAACAAGCAAGTAGGGTTAACCATCTTCTATATATGGATGATCTAAAACTAATGGCCGCTACCAAAAACCAAATCGATCAGATGCTTAAAATAGTGGAGGAATTCTCCAATGATGTCGAAATGCAGTTTGGCCTGGATAAATGTCGTACTCTCACCATGATAAAGGGAAAAATACAGCAAACCCCGTTCGTTATGCAAGATGGCCAGGAGATTCAGGCAATGGGAGAAGGCGAGAACTACAAATACTTGGGGATGAAGCAGGCTCAACGCATCAGTCATGCAGCGATGAAGACAGATATAAGGGAAGAGTTTTTTAAGAGAACAAAAAGGCTTCTGAGAACGAAACTGAACAGCAAGAACCTGTTCAAAGCAATTAACACCTACGCCTGCTCAGTTCTGTCCTACTCATTCGGCATTGTAGACTGGAGCGTGACTGACATCGAAGGGCTACAGCGCAAAATCAGAACCCAACTTACCAAAACACTCAAACACCATCCAAGAAGTGCGGTAGAGCGGACCACTTTACAACGACATCAAGGCGGAAGAGGTCTGGCAGATATTGGGAAAATAATGGATCAACAAATAACCAACTTAAGGGAGTACTTCCGCAACAAAGCCCAAACTTCAGACCTACACCATGCTATTTGCGAAGCAGACCACTCTACTCCTCTAAGATTGAGGGATCAGAATGCCCCACAACACCACAAGACCAATGAAGAAAAGCTACAGATATGGAGGGAAAAACCTCTGCACGGACGACACCTGAACGAGGCAGCCCAGGATCACGTCGACAGTCTTGCGTCGAACTACTGGCTCATCTCTGGACAGATGTTTCCTGAAACGGAGGGATTTCTACTGGCAATCCAAGATCAGGTCATACCAACTAGAAACTACCTGAAATACATAATTAGAGACGACTCAGTACAGGTAGATAAATGCAGATATGGATGTCAAACGGCAGAAACGATCCAACACAACACGGGAGGATGCCAGATGTTTTCTGCAACAGAATACAAGGAGAGGCATGATGCAGTGGCCAAGATCCTACACCAGGAGTTAGCGGTGAAACTACAGCTTGTCCAAAATGAGAAGATCCCATATTATAAATATACACCACAGACAATCTTAGAAAGCAACCACTATAAGATGTACTGGGACCGGACTATTCTTACTGATCAGACGGTGGCCCACAACAGACCGGACCTTGTAGTGGTAGACAAGAGGGCCAGGAAAACGACTCTGATAGATGTAGCTATACCAAATAACAACAACCTTCTAGTGAAGCATGCTGAGAAAATAACGAAGTATCGAGACCTCCAGGAGCAAATAAGAACACAGTGGAATATGGACAGCATCGAAACTATGCCGATTATTGTTTCAACAACAGGAGTAATTCCAAACAAGCTTTTGGAAAACCTTAGAACACTAGACTTACCTCAAGATCTCTACAAGGATATGCAGAAAGCAGTGCTACTTTCAACAAGCCGAACAGTCAAAAAGTATATGGGTAATCAAAGAAGAACCCCACGGGCCCAATAACACGGAAAGGGCCCCCACAGAGCTCAATCCTTTTGATATCGGTGATATCTGGGATGAGTGAATGTTCCCCGTAGAGGGAGTGCATGACAGGTCTCGCGACCTGTCAGAAAATCAATAATAATAAAAATAATAATAATAATAATAATAATAATAATAATAATAATAATAATAATAATAATAATAATAATAAATAATAATAATAATAATAATAATAATAAACGTCTTTTATTGTTAATTCACTTCATAAGTAACAGCATATTTTAGAATAAGGAAAACAGAACACTGGCAATAAAGGCGAAGTTTAGCCATTGGCTATTCTTACACCTAACCTCTAAGCGAGTGAAAAAGATTTAAGCTATATATAATGTATCAACTTCTACAATAAATCTTGTATACATAATAAATCTGTAATTCCAATAATTATTTACAATGGGGCATCAACTGAACAAGGTGCTCTTAGTACAAAAAGAGAAGAGAAAAGACACATCAAAAAGGTAAAGATAAACACCAGAAACAGACAATAGTTGGGCAAAAAATCTAAAAATAAAATTAAAAAAAAAACATATTTATGACTACCATCAAGAACCTTATACAGGTTCACAGACTCCAAGCTCTAACATGTTACAAAATAATAGATAATAGGCTGAGAACTAGTTCCTAGGTTCAGATCAGAGATACTCAAGTAATAAATATAGCAGTTGAAACAAGCAGACAGCCAGCGATCACATATTCTATCTAGAATATTGATTTAACTGCTGCTGTAGTAAGAATGCCTATGCATTCTGTTAAATCGTTGTAAAGAGGCTTCGTAAAAAGTGCCGCTTGATAGGTAACGCCTCTCCGAAACAAAGCAGTCGCGTGTCTTGGTATAGCCCAGGCCCGTATCCAGAAATTCGTTTCGGGGGGGGGGCTCAAGGACGAAAATCATTCAAAAATTTGGACTTATTTTAATTAATTCAGAGCAAAGCGAATTACACATTAAAACTTAAATCATTATTTTCAAATTTTGGGATTTCGGGGGGGGGGGGGGGGCGGGCCAATAATTCTCTATGACGCGTATTCACAGTATGGATATTACTGCGAGTTGCAAGCAATTTACTGAGATACGGAGGAAACGAGGTCAACCTACATGCCTAGATACCTAGATACCTAATTTTTTTTATTCGTGTTTTTATGATTAATTAATTATCATAATACATACTGTAACTTCATGATTTTCTTTGCGGAGAAAATATAAATATCCAAATAAAATCCCTATTAAACTTGAACTTGAATTAATCCAAAAACCAAAATAGCTTGTCGGCAGCATTTCATCATAGTAAAAGTCTATTCGTTTTATACACCTAAAAGTTAAATTCATTGTTAGTGCAAAGAGGGAATAATTTTCAAGTTATACACTTGTCACATAGCAAAATGATATTAAATACATACCTACCTACATACAGGGTGAATTTGTAGTTTTGACATTTACCCCCTATATCTATTTAACTTTAAAATTTTAAACGGGATGATAATGTATCTTTGTTTCTAAAATTCGAATTTACGTAAAAAACGTAACGTAAGGGAAAAAAAAACTCTCGCAGTAAGCAATACAATTTTCCCGCGTGTCGTTCGTTGATTATTTCATTTTATTAAGTCAAATTACACTACTTGTCTAAAATTTTACATTTAAAATGAATTAAGGTGAATTTTTGCAGACCACTTAAGAAAAATTAAAGAAAAATTATGATTAATATAATATAAAGGTTTGTAATACTATAGTAACATTTATGCAAATCTTCCAACAATTAAACAAAATTAAGGTCTTAATTGGTATTTATAAATCCACCAATCAACAAATGACAGGCAGATATTTTTTTAAACTTACTGCGAGGTAATTGACATTGCTGCAGTGACACCAGAGGTTATTTACAATGTTCAACGAATTTCGAAGAAAGATGGCTAAATGTGTTGACATTGAGGGGCTTCTTGTTAAATAAATCTTTACTATTTACTGTATTTACCTCAGAGTCTATGACATATTAACAAAATAAAAATATAAATTGGCTTAATAATATACTTACTTTAAATGGATATATGATAGAATTGGAAATTTCCCTTGGTAGAACGTAACCACATTTATCATGTATGCAATAATAAACATACAGAATAAATATTTTTTTATATTTAAATTGTATTTTAGCGCCACATATAGGAACACAATGCTGATAATGTAAAATTGAGTGTCGATCGAAAGTGACCACATTGCCAAATTACACTAAAAAACACAAATTATTTTTTACTATAAAACTACTTACTTCTACAAAACCAGAATAAGGAAGCCCTTTTGTGCTAACAACAGAATTCTCTTTAGTTAAATACCAATGGGACTAATGAATTAATATTGAGATTAAAAAATTAAGACATGGTAGGTATTAGATTGATATATGAACTTTCAGATATGAACTCCTTGAGGAACCCGAAGACAAAGCTTTTTTGCTTCCAGTTTTTGCAGTGCCCTTTGCAACTATACTTACAATGCACATTTTGACAAGTGACAGTAAACAAAAAGAAAAAAAATTATAATTTGTAGTTTCACTCTAGGTAATATATCTATATCTTTATACTTACTACTTCACTAATAGGCAAAAAATTTGTAACTTGAAACAAAGTAGCCCACCAGTTATTTCTGCAATTACGACCAAGAAAATTTGCATTTCCAAAGTTCCCGGGTCCACTTGCTAAATTGACGAAGATATTTGCCCCAATAAATATCATGAATAGTAATGGAGCCCAAAATCTAGAACAGACAAAAAGCTTTTCAAAAATTAAAGCCGCATTATGGTTCATTTAAAAAACGCAACCATTTAGAGGCGACACTAAATATCACCGAAACCTCGGACGCATTCGGCTTCTTTCGGAGATACCCTAGCGGGAATTTCGAATGGGGATTTGTTGGTGGCGTCAGAAATAGGGCATGTCGGTCGGAAATGTCAAGCAAGATATTATGTTACGTAACGGATTGAAACATTATATTGCTTAACTCAACTAAATAATGCTGTAACTAATAATTATAGACTTATATTGGTTAAACAGCGCTAACACGGCATCTAATCCACCTTTTTGGTTCCAATTCGCCTTTTTCAAGTTCACCGGCCAATTATTTACCAGCCCTTTTTAAGTCGATCTACTTTAAAAAAAAATAAAAGAGTTATAAAAAACTAAAAAAAAAGTCATAAAGAAAAAGTGCCCGAAACGGGAATCGATCCCGGGACCTATGGCTCATACACGGATGCTATATCCACAGTAACACTCAGTTGCTTACAAACTTCAGTTAATCTAGTAACCGTAGAATAAAAGCCAGCGTTTCTCCGACCGGAGCCGATGAGCCGAATGCTTCCGAGGTTTCGGTGATATTTAGTGTAGCCTACCATTTAGCCACATAGTCAATAGCGTCGGCCAGGGCCCTAGCTAGAACCGAATTTGAGATAGGTCATCAAAAATTTGAAGTAGGGCGCAAAATTTTGGGGGGTTGAGTTTGCTAGCTTTTGGTAGAACTAAAATGGATATTTTAGATATTTCTTAGCGGCTATCAAGCCAAAAAAGTAGGTACTCATAATGTTTTTTTTTTTGGGATTTTTAAAAATAAGCTTTTTATCATAGGTTTAAACTGAAATACGTGTCTCACAAAATATATGTACAGGGTGGCCCATTAATAAGGGACGCCGGCTATATCTCAGGATCCGTTAATCGGACGACCCTGTGGAAAAAAATTATGGGTAAATCGGCAAAAAGACAAAGCTGGAAATTAATTGTAAGTTTCTAAGTCCACCGCTAGAGGGCGTAAATCCAACCTCGGAGTAGAAAATACTGTTTTAATCAAAATTAGGTACTTCAAAAGAACCCATATTGGTTTTTTTTTATAACCTACTGAAAATATGACAATTTTTTTGTGTTTACGTTTTTTCCCTACCTTGTCAAATAAAAGGTGGGAGAAGGGGTAAACGTTGGTTTGAAAAAAAGGCAATAACTTTTTTTTGGAATAACCGATTTCAAATAACTTTTCTTAATTATAACATATTGAGTTCAGTTATTTTTCGTGTCGGTAAGTGGCGCTTTATGACAAGGTCGCAGACTTTTATGATTTTCTCGAAAACTTAAAATATAATGGTATTTATATTTTCCGCTAGGAAGAAAGAGCATGAAAAATTACAGTTACTGGTGAAAACCGCTGTCCGATATGTTTATTCCTTATAGATATATTTAAACCTAATAACCTAATACTTTACAAGAAAAGTAAAATAAGCAGGACTCTCAGTAGGCTTTGATACAACAAAGGAAGTGATAACAAAATAGAAATTATGGTTTACGTCAAAAAATATTAGCTTAAAGCGTGTTTAAGTATCGAAATATAATTTTAAAATGCTGTTAGCAAATGAAATAGCATTTGATCTGCTTGCGGTATATTTCGAATGCATGCAGAATGCAACCATTGCTGCCAGAATGTATGCTATAAGGTATCCAGACAAGCGCAGATATACCAAACGAGTTCTTGTTCGATTGGCGGTACGCTTGAGAAATTCCGTAAGTGTTCATCGTCCTGTTTTACCTAGACGTGGTAGAGCTCGAACTGAAGCAAACGTCATAAACGTTCTAGCTTACATAGAATATAATCCTCATGCAAATACCAGAGGCATTTCCCAAGACTTGGACATTATCCGCACTACCGTCCAAGGAATTATAAAAGATCATAGGTAAGTAGGTATTAAAATATCAAAAATGTTTAATAAAAATATACCTATATTTCAAATTTAGGCTTCATCTGTACCATGATGTGCTTCACTAGGCCTTAACAATGCAATATTTTGATAAAATACTTGATTATTGTCATTGGTTATTAAACATGGTAGCCGAGAATCCTATTAGATTAATGTCAAATATATTATGGACAGACGAGGCTACCTTTAAAAGTGACGGACAAGTAGTGAACTTGCACAACATTCATTATTGGTCTCGAACCAATCCTCGTTGGATGCAGGAGGTCCAACACCAGGGCAGGTGGAGTGTAAACGTTTGGTGCGGCATATTGGGTGGCATGATAATTGGCCAATTTATATTCGATCAGTCACTTCCCGGTGAAATTTATTTAAATTTTCTTACTAACCATTTTCTTGTTCTGCTGGAAAATGTGCCCCTAGAAACACGCCAAAATATGTTTTTTAGCATAATGAGTGTCCTGCCCATTTTTCAACAAGGGTTAGTCGATTTTTGGACAGAACATTTCCTGATAGATGAATAGGGAGGGGAAGTTTATTTCCATGGCTAGCCAGGTTAATAATTAGAAACTTATAAAAAGCGATAAATAATAATTTTCATTTTCATTACTATATAGGTCACGTGATCTAACTTGCCTGGACATTTATTTGTTGGGAAGATTAAAGGATATGGTATATTTAAGCAAACCGACCACTAGGAAGAATATGGCAGAGCGAATAAGGAACGCCATTAACAGTATTTCAATGGCTGAAGTAGAGACTGCTGCTCTATCTACACATAGCAGGTTACAGCTCTGTATTGCACAGGACGAACGACATTTTGAACACTTAAGGCGTCATTAATAATTTTTTTTAGCTCCAGTTTATTTAGCTCTAGGCAGGTTTAGTTCTAGGTTTTTTTTTTTGTGTCAAAGCCTACTGAGAGTCTTGCTTATTTTACTTTTCTTGTAAAGTATTAGGTTATTAGGTTTAATATATTTTTAAATAAATCTATAAGGAACAAACATATCGGACAGCGGTTTTCACCAGTAACTGAAATTTTTCATGCTCTTTCTTCTGAGCGAAAAATAAAAATACATTACATTTTATATTTTCGAGAAAATCATAAAAATCTGCGACCTTGTCATAAAGCGCCACCTACCGACACGAAAAATAACTGAACTTAAAATGTTATTATTCTACTAGGAGCGCCCATAAAAGCGCTTTAAAATTAAAACAAGTTATTTGAATTGGTTATTCCAAAAAAAAGGTATTGACTTTTTTTCAAACTAACGTTTACCCCTTCCCCCACCATTTATTTGACAAGGTACGGAAAAAACGTAAACACAAAAAAGTTGTCATATTTTCAGTAGGCTACAAAAAAAATTTCAATATAGGTTCATTTGAAGTAATTTTGATTAAAACAGTATTTCCTACTCCGAGGTTGGATTTACGCCCTCTAGCGGTGGACTTAGAAACTTACAAATAATTTCCAGCTTTCTCTTTTTGCCGATTTACCCATATTTTTTTTTCTCAGGGTCGTTCGATTAACGGATCCTGAGATATAGCCGGTGTCCCTTATTAATAGGCCACCCTGTACAGTGCATTCGTAAATAGCAAATAGATTCAATAAAAATTAAGAGGGGAGTTTGTAAAAAAATGGCTCGGACCCGTCCATTTGTATTTTCAGTTTAGACTTGTTCAACGTTGCAAAGAAATATACAGGGTACATCAAAAAAAGAAATATGGCGTCTTCGTTTTTTCGAAACCCCAATTTTTTACTGAAGGATTAGAAGGAGCATATTTTTTTACATACGGCAAGGTAAATAAGGGTAGTGATTACATAAGGAGATTTTAAAGACCACTTGTCTTACAAATTAAAAATGTGAAATATCTATCTAAAGGAAATGTTCGAATTGAGCACCATTGAGAATCTGATAATAGCCAAGGTGATTAACAAATTATTTTTGAACGTTGTCGATGACGTCTGCGTTAATGTTTTGTAATTTCTTGGTGTATTCGTGCTTTTAAATCTTCGATACTCGCTGAGCGATTTACATACACTTCACTTTTCAAATATCCCCACAAGAAAAAATCAAGAGGAGTTAAATCTTGCGATCTGGGTGACCACCCAGCCTTCCCTCTCCTACCTATTCGTAATGTGACGGGGCTCCATCTTGTTGGAAAAAGAGGTCACGCTGGTTGTTTTGAATCTGTATAGGACAGTGGACTGTATTTTATTACTTTTCGAAAATAGGTTGCAGAATTTCGTGGTTACTAATTGTGAACGGATGTTCGCCTACCTTTCCTAGACGTTCTTGGCCTAGATGGGACGCCCCTCGGATTGGTACTGAGTAAAATTTAAAGAGGTTGCACAACACTATTTTAAGTCACAAGTGGGTTTCGGGATTAATAGCGGTTTTTGTTAAGCAGGCACTACATGCGGCCGGTTCCTTGCCTGGAATATTTTCTCTGTTTTCTTTTCTATCGGCCATATAGAAATCGCCGGAGCTGATACTATTTTAAAACCGAATACTCCAATTATTCTATTTAGAACACTGGTGTACATCGAGCTCTTCTAAATCCGGATACAAAGTTACTAGAGCGGGGATGAGGTCATTTTAAAGAAACTCCAAATATATCGCACCAGTGAGAGTATTTTCAAAGAAGTAAGGACCCAGAACTCTTCTGCCAACTATGCCGCACCACACGTTCTCTTCTTGAGGGTGTTGTGTATGACATTCTGAAAACCAATGAGGATTTTCGCCCGCCCAATAACGACAATTTTGTCGATTCACATGCCCGTTTAATGTTAATGTCGCTTCGTAAAAAAAAATGATTCTTTTTACAACGTTATCGTTACCGTTACGAAATTGTTGAGTTTGCTTACAAAATTCAGTTCGCCGACCCAAATCATCTTCCGACAGTTCCTGAACTAGAGATATCTTGTAGGGATGGAACTTAATAGAACGTTAAGCCCATATTCTTCAGTTATTGAGGATCGAACATATTCTTGAATATCTCGATCATGCCCAAATTCTTAAAACATTGACTCAATTCTGCTTACCATGCTTTGGTTAATATCGAGCCGATTAGGGCGAGTTGCATTAAACAATTGAACCACTTCTGTCTGAGTGCGTGATCTATCTCCAAAACCAATCATGCACCAGATTTCAGTTCTTTCGCGTTTGTTTAATTTTTTCAATTTCACAGAAAAAGATAAATTATTTTCTTTTTACTAGTTAAGCCCACGATCACAGTGCTTTCGCCTATCAAAAAAGGTAGATACTAGTTGCTAACATGCAAATACCTAAAAAAATTGTAATAAACTATACAATATTAAGTTTTTGTGACACTAACAACAAAGTAAGTAAATAAAATAACAGTACCCGTGACGTGCTGTGCTCAATTCGAGCATTTACATTAGATACATATTTTCACATTTTTAATTTTTAAGACAATTTTTCTTGAAAATTTTCTTACGTAACCACTACCCTTATTTACCTTACCGTATGTACAAAAATATGATATTTCTAATTCTGCAATAAAACATTGGGATTTCTATTTAAAAAAAATAACGAAGGCATCATATCTCTTTTTTGATATACCCTGTATATTTCGCTGCAACGTTAAAACTCAAAACTGAAAATACGAATCGACGGATCCGAGCGTTTTTTTCACAAACTCCTTTCTTAATTTTTATTGAATTTATTTGCTACTTTACAAATGCACTGTATATAAATTAACCAAATCAAAAATAAATCATGCTAAGTATAATAGAAACTTATACATTTTAATAGAGTCTTCAAGTTTCAATATTGTGGCATCTTCTTAGTACTTCGTTAATATATCTATCTTGCAGTGGCGGCTCGTGGGTTGGCAGCCAGGGTCGGCAGTTAAGTACAGGCGCGAATCCGGAAAAGAATGGTGCGGGAGGTAGGGGTCAAGAAGCGCCGAAGGCGCAAAACTAGCGCCATAGGCGAAAATTTTTGTTGACCACCTCCAATTTCGCATTTGTCTACTATTCTAATGTTTGCATTAAACAAGATGTCTGATAAATTATTTAATTTCACCTCCATCTTTTCTCTAATTCTATGCAAAAAGATAGGTTTGAAAAAATATAAATCTCACATAATTTTTTGGAACGGGGGGGGGGGGGGGGCATGACCCTGTTATTTAAAGAAATAAAAATAACATAACCAATCGTTCTCGTTAACTAGAAATTAACTACCATGAAACAAATTTGGAGTTTTCCGAACCTGTTAAATTGATTATATACCGCGAGTCTTAGATGCTGCAAAATGGCGACAAATTAGTAAATTACAGCATAAAATTCAGATGATTCTTGCAGATTTGTTTATAATTTTGTTTTCTATTACTCATCAATAATTAGTGAAATCAAAAGTTTTGTTTTTCAACAGAGATAACACTTACTCAGACATAATTTACCGTAATTCAGTTCCTTTATTTTAAAACAGTACAAACTTTTTGGGGTACACTGTATAATGTAAAATATGTTTAAAATATGCCTCTGGACAACAACTCTTCTGAGCTACCCCAATTATAATACATATTATAGGTACACATTGTCATCTTATGGGCAGTTCTTTAGATTTCGTATAGCTTTCCACCGGACCCTCATTTGAACGCCCTATATATGTTTATCTTATGCTAACCTAGAGACTCTGTGAAGAAAGAGGACCAGTCCATCTCTTAAAGAAAATCGACCATTTTTCTTGTTCATCTCGAGCACTTGATTGGTTAGTAACCACGTCGATATCACAAAATACGTTTGTATCATCAAAACAAATAATAGTAAAAGTAATTGCATTATGGACTTAGCAAGTAACTACAACAAAGAGAAGGATAAATCATTATTCAAAAAAATACTTTTTTTACTTTACAAATTTTCAGTAGTTTCTAAGAGATAAATCTGCTTACCTGCTCGACAAGTGACGTATTTCTAATAGAAAGCTGTCCGACTGCCATCAAGCTATGACATGAGATCACTAAAATGGTCTGATAAGTTCGAATACCCTGTAAACATTTCAGTTTTTCGTAATCTGGATTTTTATCCTGGGTCAATTTTTTCCAGTTTGAAGTTAAAGAAAAGCATATTATCAACCATTTACCAACTAGAATAAACCACAATAATTGTTGTGTAATGACATCAGTGACAATATTACAGTCGAAATAGCCATCGCTCATCTTGAAAAGTTTTAACAAATCTACATAATATAAAATTTAAAAAAAAAATGGACTTATGTAGACCAATAATTAAAACCTTAATTTTCCTTGATTAATTGTTAGGTGATCTGCATAAATGCCACCATAATAGCATCGCGAGCATTTATATCGTCGGGGTGCTGCAAAGACAAGATAACTTCAAGTTTGAAGTGAACTTCAGAACAATTTAATATCAGGAATTAATACTAAATATATTTTAAATGAAAATAAATTCAAAGAAATATAAAAATTTAAAAAACGTTCAGTTTAAAACAAAAAATGAAAAAAAGTTCATATTAACATATAGGCCAGCAAATGCTTCTATGCGGAGCTACAGGCCATTGAAGATGGTGTGATCAAAGTGTTCTTTTTTTAGTTTATTAGGATCTATAGCCTATTTCAGAAAGATAAAGAGTAATAAAAGCTCATTAGGTATGCAAAGGGACTACAGAGTGACCCAACGAATATTTAAACCACTTTCATAATTTGGCATTGATTTCATTACAGGATTCTTTCTTTTTATCAAGTGCAGGTAGTACCACCCGGGTTTGGGTCAATTTATGGGTTTTGCCTATTTTTATCCATTCAAAAACACTGAAAATGGTGTGGCCGGTAGGATATTCGTAAAAAGGAAAGAATTTTATTTTAACAGAATAAAAATTAGGCATTATGTACATAGTATTAGCTACACTTATTTTTTATTAAACATTTAAAAAAAAATACATTATACAGAAATTAAATTATACTCGTAAAAAGGAAATAATTTTATTTTAACAGAATAAAATTTAGGCATCATGTACATAGTATTAGGTACACTTATTTTTTATTAAACATTATAAAAAAAATACAAAATACAAAAAATACATTATACAGAAATTAAATTATAAAAAATCATAATATTCTTCGTCATCTGAGAAACTGTCATCTAATCTTGACGTTATAGTTAACGGGTCGACGGTCCGATCAATAAGGTGAAGATCCCACATTTTCTCCTCTTCTTTAATGACATGATGGACTGCTTCTCGCCAGTTCTCTGGTGTCACTTCCTTAATGGCTTGATCAAACAGTAGCTTAACGTCTTTTATTTTGAATGTCGTGTTCTGTCTTGCTACAAATCCTTTCACTTGCGCCCATATAAGTTCTATAGGATTTAGTTCGCAATGATATGGCGTTGTGTGCACAAAGTTACACTATGTTTTTCTGCTATATCCTCCACGGCATCTTTCATAAAACGATGTTTGTGTAAATTTGCTATAGCTTATAGTTCCTTCTTTATCAAATTATCTTCAAATTCAATACTTTTGGTGATTAACCAGTCGATAAGTTTTTGTTTTCTCCAAGATGTAGTGGAGTCTTCTATGTGCGTCGTGAATGATAGCTTGCGTTATCCATAACTAATACTGAATCAGCTGGAAGATATTTTATTATTTCACCAAAATAGTCCTCAAAAACATTCGAATTTATGTCCTTGTGGTAATCTCCCGTATTAAACGACTGAAAGGTTAGCAAACCTTCTTTTAAAAATCCCTCTTCGCTTTCAATATGGATGATTATTAGTCTCTTTCCTTTACCTGAAAGCACCTTAATACCCGTTGACAGGCCTTTCTATGAAAGCTTGGAGAGCACTGGTTATATTTTTGTCTTGCCACAATTTTGGTACTATATAACCTTTATTAATCCACGTCTCATCAAGATAATAGATTTTCTTCTGCTCTCTTCTGTATTGCTTTATACTGCTGAAGTATTTTCGTCGCCAGCAATCAATTTTATTGCTTTCCAGTAAAAGTGTACGGTTATGCTTTTCCCAGACAAAATCCATATTTTTTAAAGTGGTTCATAAAAGTTTTCTAGTTTTAAACGAAATACTGTCATCCTGGCCAAGCTCCAATAGAATCTTATCTAGGGTGGGTATTTCTTTTTTAAAATAAAAAAGTGAACTTTTCTTCGAACCACACTTTTGGTGTCTTCATCAAGGACTTTTACTCGCCTGCCTGGACTTTTCTTGGGAGGTTCCGCTTGACCTGCTGTCTTTCTTTCCCGCAATAATTTAAAAACGGTGGACTTTCCAACTCCAGTCATTTGGAAACATCGGTCGATAGTTTCTTCTACAGTAAAATTCGGATAATCGTATTTTATGCAATCATGTACATTTAAAATAATAACTTTTTCACTCACTGATAGTGGAGAGTTATTGGAACATCTTTTTGTTGGTGTGAATATCGCCATTTTATTACTAATCTTATAATACTGTGAACACTATATACGGCTTAACAGCAAATACTGATGCGTTAAACTCAACAAATATACTTATTAAGGTCATACACACACACGATATATGAATTCAAATTACCACCTATTTACATGATCCAGCCAAAGAGGCCAGAGCCAACCTCGGTACCTGTTAAATGGTGCCTGCTGTTAAACGCAAAACGTAACTTAATAAATCTACTACCTAACTAATCCCTGCACAATATTTCGATTTTGACACTTCAGGCCAGAAAACATACCTTTCCTAATCCTCTTACGCAATTACTTCAAATTTTAATATTACAAACAATACTATTTTATCTTAATACCCGTTAACCTAATTCTCTAAAGTTTTTGGTTAGTTATCATAAATAATTTAATGCACAAAGTTTACCTGCGCCTATGGCCGACACCGAAATTGAGCCGAACTGGACGGGATTTCTTATTTTATTACTCTACACCTTTCTGAAATAGAGTATAGTTATAGTACAGAAATTAATTTTTAGTTAAGTTGATACTGTGCGAGCAAAAATTATTTTCATCAAAGAGGTTGAAACGAAAAACGTAGGGCTTGGTTTAGATCACAATTATAAGGGGACGATACATCTAACCAAATCTAGGTTAAAATTGTGTCAAATTCATATTATGACATGATATGCCAAACTGATGAATGTTAAACTAAATACAAATTTATTTTTTGATTATAAAATTAACAAAGTAAGAATATAATATAAGGAAAATAAAAATTATAGAAACTGCTGAAATTGGCCACTGCCATGCTTCACACATAAATTCACACGTCTCTTTATATTCTCGAAAGCGTTGACGAGCATCTCTGGAGAAATGTTACCACATTCTTGGATAATCCTTTCTTGTAACTGTTCTACATTTTCAACCTGGTGTTTTAAAAATATTGTTCTTCAAATGAGGAAAAATGAAGTAATCCGTAATCGTCAAATAAGGTGATCTAGGTGGGAATTCGAGCACGAATCTGAAACTAGCGGCCAGCGGCCGATTAAGTAAATTTTTGACGCGAAGTGTACCGTATCGCAACGACGTCGCGGAGGCGGCAAACACGAACGAGCCCGAAGTCCCCGAAGTTCAAAAAATTGACATCCAAACCAGTTCTGTGATCCAAACGAGGAACTTATCAGTGACGCAAGCAGTTCCAACCGACAAAATCCTAAAACATAAAAATCCACACGAGGTTTTACAATCCGGCAACACAGCCGTTGAAAACCATAACCCAACAATCAAAGAAAATGCGCGGGAAGCCAACGTACCTGAACCTGACCGAGGAGAAATAAACTTAAAACCTACCTATGATGGTAAATTCAACCAAAACCAGCACACCGGGGATGGATGGAAACGAGTTGACCGAAAACGCAGGACTAGACGTCCAGAACCGACCAAAGGCACAAAGGAAAATGTGGACCAGTTAACAGTAGCAACTCCAAAAAGCCAGGCATGGTTATTTGTATCCGGTTTTACACCTGCCACAATGGGGGAAACGATCTCCAATTATTTGAAGGATAATGGGTATGATGACTGCACGTGCACATCCTACAAAATGAGAACACAAAAGGACAAAATACGAAGTTCTTTCAAACTCTGTGTACCCTTGGGTAACCGAGACAGGATCATGTCACCTGACTTATGGCCCAGTGGTATCACCATAAACCATTTTCTCAATCTGCAAAGGCGTCCAGGAACAACCAGGGGCGTGGAAAACCAATCGGTGAAAGACCAGCGGTAAAAAATTCACACCAAAATGGCAACGCAAATATAATAAATGGAAGTGACTGTAACTTAAGAATCTTTTATATAAATATTCGTTCTTTACGAAATAAAGTTGAGGAATTGGAGTTATTTCTTCACACTTTACAGTCTGATAGCAAGTACAATGTCCTGTGTTTTAGTGAACATCATCTAAAAAATGATGAAATACAATGTCTTACTGTGGAGAATTTTGAAGTGACATCCCACTTTGCACGATGCCATAGAAATTGTGGGGGAACGGCGATTTTGTCAGAGCCTACTCTGAAGGGGCAGGGTATAGACAATATAAACAGACTTTCAGTCGAATCCCACCTTGAGATTGCAGCCATGGAGTTGAAAGACTTTAATACAGCAATTTTAACTGTATACCGCCCACCAACTGGTGATTATAATGTTTTTTTAAATGTATTTGAAAATTTACTACAAGTCGTAAGTCAAAATAGATATAAGTATTTAGTAATAAATGGAGACTTTAACATTATTTTTAACACTAACAATCAGAGGAAAAACGATTTTATTGATTTAGTGGGAAGCTTTGGTTTGTCTAGGCAGGTCTTTCAGAGTACAAACCTGGTGAACTGTATTGATAATGTATTTATAAATTTTGAAGGTCTTTTGGATTTTAATATAGGTGTTTTTAACCCATTTTTGTCAGACCATCTGGGCAATCGAGGTAAGCCTGAGTGTGAGTAGAATGAGTGTGGAGCCCGAGTACTATGAATGCAGACCCAATGTGGTATGCGTAAAATGTATGATTACTTGGAGAATGTTGACTGGAATTTTGTAAGCACAGAGGGGATGGATGCTGATTCAAGGTTTAGTCAGTTTGCCCTTGTATTTTCAACTGGCATAAACGAGTTCTTTCCTAAAACAAAAGAAAATCATCTCGCAAACAAATAAACATAGATTGGTTTAATGATCACCTAAAGGGTATGAGGGAAACTCTGAAGTTTTTGCAGGATTTTTATAAAAATAAACCCTCAGAAAATTTGAGAGATTATATAAAAACATTTAAAAAGGAATATAGGCAAAATATGCAAAGAGCAAAAAAGAAAGGTTATTCTGACTTTATACTGAGATCATCCAATGTTGTGAAAGCATCTTGTGATGTGGTAAACAATACCAGGGGTTGTAACAACTGTACAGGGTGTGAGGGCTTATCACCTGATGATTTTAACGTTTTTTTTGCTAACATAGCAGAAGAAACGTTATCTAAAGTCTCGGCTACTGGGATTGAACCAAGTGATTATGTAACTGCTTCAAACTTTAATATAGGTGTAACATTTAGTTTTCAGGAGGTGAGTTTTAACCAGGTGAGGGATGCCATTGACGCACTAAAAAACAAAAAAAGTAAAGATATATTTGATATGAGTGTATCTATGTTAAAATCTTTAAAGAATCTGTTGATTTTGCCTCTAACTAAACTAATAAATCAATGTATAGGACATGGTGTTTTCCCAACATGCTTAAAAAAAACAAAGGTTGTACCAGTATTTAAAAAAGGGGATAAGAACAACTTATCTAACTACCGCCCCATTGCACTGGTTCCTATAATGTCAAAGGTATTCGAGTATTTGCTTAAAAGTCAACTGTATGCTTACTTTGAAAATAATAACTTGCTCACAGACAGCCAGTATGGTTTCAGGCCCGGTAGATCCACATCCCTGGCTGTTCTGGACTTCCTGGAGTTTGTGGCGGAGGCTTTTGAGAGGGGGCACTATGTTAGCGCGGCATGCTGTGACCTCTCAAAGGCATTCGACTGTGTATCACACGAAATTTTGCTGGAGAAGCTGGGATGGTATGGTGTGGACCGAGTGAGTGTGGATTTGATTGGCTCTTATTTGAATGGCAGAAATCAAAAAACAGTATACAACGGCAGGATCTCTGAAACCTGGGCGGCTGTACAGCATGGTGTCCCACAGGGCTCGGTGTTTGGGCCACTGCTATTTCTCATTTACATTAACGATATCGGCCTAGCAGTGCCGGGGGCGAAGACCTTGTTGTTTGCGGATGACACGTCGGTGGCAATAAGTGGGGAGAGTCGTGAGAATCTAAGAGTTGGTATGGATGAACGAGTTAAAGATTTAAATGTGTGGTTTAGATCGAATAAGCTCACACTTAACGAAAATAAAACGGAAAATATAGTGTTTGGACTACGAGAGCTGGAGGAGGGTGATTCTGATGGGGTGAAGTTTCTGGGCATTTACCTCGATCCAACTTTAAAATTTGAAGCTCATATAGAGTACACTGCTTCACGCCTGTCTAAAAATATCTATTTGCTAAAGAACCTTTCTAGGATTATGCCGGAGGCTGTTCTCTTGCAGACTTTTCATGCCCTTTTCCAGTCTGTGGCAGTGTATGCCATTTTAACGTGGGGACACTCAGCACATCTCGAAAGAGTCTTTGCACTGCAGCGTAGAGCAGTACGGATCATTGCTGGCCTTGGTTACAGGGAGGATGCTAGGCTTGCTTTCTCAAGGCTTGGCATTATGACTATTCCTTGTCGATACATATATGAATGTATTATTTATTGTCACAACAACTTGGACAAATTAATACAAATAATTACTACCATAATTATCCTACTAGACAAGGAAATCAAATAAGACTAGATTTTCTGAGACTCCACAAAACACGTATGTGCTTTAACTACTATGGTCCTATTTTCTATAACAAACTTCCTGCTACTCTGAGAGATCTGCCTCTTAGACGGTTCAAGGTAAAAATAAGGACATTTTTGTTGATTAATGCTTTTTATAGTATAGACGACTTTTTACTACATCAACTTGTATAGTGTGTTAATTTTAACAGGTTTTAATATGTATGTTAATTTTAAGTTAGTGTTATTGCATATGTTTACATTTTTAGTTTAGGATTTTAAAGGTATGTGTGCTGGCACATTTTATGTAAAAAAACCAGAGTTGTTGACGATCGTAAAATTACTGTGTAATTCCTGACGTAATATATATACTTTACTTTACTTTACTTTATTTATTTTGATCTTGCGAAGAAAACTAAAAGACAATAATTGCTGAAACTTTGTCAGATGCTTCCTAATGTAAGTGAATATAACATGTATATAGGATTCGCCAAAAAACATAGGCTACGGGGTTCATTTAATGTTTTTAGATTCAAAGTAACAATAAAATAGTAGTTTCCACCAGTTCAGGCTCATACTTTATACGATGCTTTAACTATTGCTAGAAACAACATATCTTCGGCTTTTGCGAAAAAACAGAGTCTACGGGGTTCATTCAAAAGTTTGAAAAATTTTATACCTAGTTGCAAGAAAATTCTAGTTTTCACCAGCTCACGTTTATACTTTATACGATGCTTTAGAATATCGCTAGAAACAACATATCTTTGGCACTTTCCAAAAAACAGAGGCTACGGGGTTCATTCGAAAATTTGAAAATTTATATACAGGGTGTTATGGAAATGACTTATTATTTTTTAACCCGTAAATATATAGGTCGAGACGAATTGGGGAAAAATTGCTATAAATGGCGCTCGAAGCTAGAAATTCGAGAAAAATGCCTTCAAAAATTTAGGTCCAAAACACCTACGCGCCAATGACCCAAACAGCTGATTTGGGTAATTGTTTACTTTAGTGCAAATGTTGAATTTTTCGCTAAAATTTCGTATATAGGCTAATTAAGGGTAGCTGATCACAATTTTCCTTTTGCGTTTAGGCGGCAAATGCACTGGTTTTGAGAAAAAAAATGTTAAAGTTTTTCTAACTCACCGGTATGTTATTTTGCATGTAATCCTAAAATGTTGCTATTTCCAATAAAATATTACTTGTCGGAGTCATAGTATACACTTCCGAGTTGAAATAAACGAAATATGCCACAAGGAAACTCTGAAAAACGGGATAACTTGTAAGCGAACAGAAAACTCTACGTTATCTGGAAAAAGACGGGAGACAGCTCACTGACTGCTGGCCAAAAAAGCAGAAGCAAACTGCACCCATGTTGTCAGATTGTTAGTGTATTATAAATTGCCTATACTTTTCAATTCATTTTTATTAATTGAATGAATCCTATTGGCTCGAGCTAGCATATCATTCTCCTGGATGGAAGCCATTAATAATTACAAGAAAAAGAAGAACAATCTGGCAACGTGAGTGCAATGAATCTGAAAAGAGACGCTTCTACTTTGTCGGCGTATTAACAACGAATTTAATTAAATTTGTGCCTTTTCCATTGTTTTTTTGCTAAAATGTTGTTCTTATTTTATGAACAGATAGTTTGGTGAAAGTTTTATCACATATTTTGAAGGGAAAACCATAAAATTTAGGAAATTGAAAGGAAAGTGAAACGCGACACCCAAAGATATCGAAATAAACAAAAATACCCTAACCTGTAAGTGAAAAACTTTAACATTTTTTTTTCTCAAAACCAGTGCATTTGCCGTAAAAACGCAAAAGGAAAATTGTGATCAGCTACCCTCAATTAGTCTATATACGAAATGTTAGCACAAAATTCAACATTAATTGCACTAAACTAAACAATTACCATTCCAGCAGTTTGTCTTGTCAAAAACACATGTGTTCAGGGGCATTGAACTATCATGGAAGGCGCACATAGTCCGGTTTTAAGGTATTTTACAAAATTCAAAATACTTCCGATTTTAGAAAAAAAAAACTATCAAGTGTAACTCTAGACCACCTCAGGAGTGGCCCCTTAAAATATAATAAGTCATTTCCATAACACCCTGTATATATAATACCTATTCAAAGTTAGAAGAAAATTTTAGTTTTTACCAGTTTACGTTTATACTTTATACGATGCTGTAAAATCGTATAAAGTATAAACGTGAACTGGTCAAAAACTAGAATTTTCTTTCAACTTTGAATATAATTAAAATTTCCGAAACTTTTGAACGTAGCCCGTAGCCTTTGTTTTTTGGAAAGTGCCAAAGATATGTTGCTTCTAGCGATAGTTTAAAGCATTGTATAAAGTATGAACGTGAACGTGGTGGAAACTACTATTTCATTGTTACTTTGAATTTAAGGACTTTGAATGAACCCCGGAGCCTGTGTTTTTTGGCGAATCCTGTATATATGTTATATCCACTTATATTAGGAAGCATCTGACAAAGTTTAAACAATTATTGTCGTTTAGTTTTCTTAGTAAGATCAAAATAAATAAAAGGCGATACGGTACACTTCGCGTCAAAAATTCACTTAATCGGCCGCTGGCCGCTAGTTTCAGGTTAGTTATTCGAGCCTGTTTCGTTTCGTCCAGAAAATTACGTACGTAGTTAATAGTTTCGCGGATGTATGGGCGGTTGCATCGACTTAACACAGGTTGCACCGCCCTGTTGAAAATAACCAAAACGTAGTTTATCGTCAAGTAATTGCTCCACATATAGGTTCAAAATATTGTCCCTATACTGCTGTGCTGGAACTGTGTCATGGAAAAAATAGGACCAACTATTCCTTTTGGGAAAACAGTTCTAATAGATCACTTCCTTCCAATGCATTTTGGGTAAACCACAGTAATTCATGCGTCTTTCAAAATCTGCAGCTCGTATTTCTTGGAATACTTGCACCTTATAAGGAAACAAATTTAACTGTTTTTTGAGGATAGTCCTGCAGTCCTGCATGTTCCATAAGATCTTCCCACTTCATACACATTTTGTCGGCGTATTTTGTATTATTTCACGAACGTTTGCAAGAAGTTCTTCTGTTTTTACGGATAGTCTTCCAGCTCCTTTTTTATGGTTTTTCTATGGACCTTATCAAAGGCGTAGCCAGTATTTTGGGGCGGGAGGGGCGTAGATCGCGGAGCTGAAGCACCGCAGGGAAAAATTTTTGGGACCACGCCCAAATTTCGTAGGAATTTACCTTCCTCATGCTCCCTAGGAAACAGGGGTCTGGCCCCAAATGAAGGTTTTATTAAGTTTATTCCGATCGCTTTTTTTTACTAAAAATAAAATAAGATCGATATTGTTTTTTAAGAATTATTTTTTAAGTAGTAAAGGGACGCCAGGCCAAGAGGGGCGGGGGGGGGGGCGATCGCCCACCTGCGCCCCCCTGTGGCTACGCTACTGGACCTTATTCCTTAAACAGAGCTACGGCTTTTTTCAGGCAATGATATAAATCCCTAGCAGCAAAAGCGACGTTAAGACAAATTTCGCGAAAACCGTCTATGCACAAACGCTGATTGTATTGCCACCCACCATCTACTTGGACGCCGTTTAGAAAATACACTGCAACCATGAATTTCTTGTGCTTTTCCGTACAACCCATTGCGTGAATTATTCAAGAAATTAGATAAATTAACGATGAGTCAAGTTACTAATAACGTTTCTTAAAGATGACAAAATAACTGACTGATTGATAATGCTGGTTTTACTAACACCTAACAGGTATTAAGCTCTACCGCTAAACAGTATGGCCTCAGTTGTAAAGCACAACTTGATGATAATAATTGTTGCACTCAGGCTATTATTGAAGCTCACTTTTTTTAAATCGTCAGCGAATTTAGTATATTGGGTACATCCTTAAATTTACCTATTCCACCAACAGCTTAAAAACTTTATCTAAAAATGTAATACATAGGGCATCAAGCGTTTAGTATAGTTGCACTGTACTATCCGTGAAGCACCAACACCGATCGGTCGCGCGATCATGCCTCTCTTTTCCTACGAATGCGTTATTTCTCTGGTTTGTACGCAACCAGCAACATTTTCTTATCTCACGCATCTTCAACGAGTTGTAACGTACTCTCGAAATCTGTAAGAAAACTATCTAGCACTTATCAATGCTCTTGGGGTATTATGGATGATAGTTTTTTTTAAAGCTAGAACAATAACTTAAAAATGAGAAAAAGTGGAGTTATCTTGTTCTTGCAGTAACCCAACAATATGTTAATCGTTAATTTAATTTAATCCCTCTTAATTGCTTTGCATAAACCCACCCAAGGGCGTATTTAGATAAGTTTGTTAGGGGGGGGGGAGGGGGGTAAATCGGTTAATAAGCATAGGTGAAAAGCCCGCTGCAGGAAAAAAAAAATCACGACCAAATTATTTGGTCAATAATTTATAGTAAATACTTATCAGTCTTATCAGTAGACCTGCTTAAAATTAATTTTTGGAAAAAGTGATTTTCCTTGTATTATGATTTTTTCATTTATTAAATCCTGGAGGGGGGGGGGTGATTACCCCCTATTAAGTGGGAATATCGCTCTAATTCCAATTATTAACGTTTTTAAGATTAATAAAAAATATATGTTTTATTAAACCACTTTAAAACTTATTTTCCTTTATTTAAAGTTGATATTGTTAATATATATATTGTTATAATAAAATCCGTTGCTGAATAAACATAAACGTACACCTAAAATAAAAGTAACTAGAAAGTGACATATATAACAAAAGTCTCTAGGTAACTATTTTCTTAGTTGAAAAATAGTATCCATACACCATCGGACATAAATATTGCAACAAACAGAAACATTCTTCACGGTAACCCCTGACCGGCACGCAACCGACTATACAGCAATGTAAATTAAATTAGGGTTCTTGCGCTCAGCTAATAACGAATTAGGAGAAAACTGGTAAAGTATTCTGCTTTGCTTAAAAGGATATTTAAAGGCAACTCTATTTGCTAGATTTACTATGTTGCAGTTTTTTTTTTAAGGACTTACATGATAAATATATTAATGCATACATTACGAAAACGAAATCAAAAGAGAAAAATCTGCAACATGGTTAATTTAGCAAATAGAGTTGCCTTTTAATACCGTTTTAACCAAAGCTAATTAATTTACCAGTTTTCTCGACATTCGTTGACAGCTGAGCGCAAGAGACCCCATTTAATTTACATTGCTGTGTAGTCGGTTGCGTTCCGGTCAGGGGCTACCGTGATGGACTCTTAAAATAGTAAACATTCGGAAGTTTTTAAGTTGCTTATACTTTTATTTTTACTTTCTTGAACAGTATACTGGAGCACCGTCTTACAACAAATGCTTTGAAGCTAGTGGCGGATCTAAGGGGAGAGGAGGAGTCCTTGGCCCCGGAGCACCCTCATTAGGTATTAAAATTCGAGATGCTTTTATTAGTGTGCCGACAATTTACATATTGTAGTACTGGTTGTCCGGGGACAACCCCAAATAAAATACATTAATATTTCTTTACTTTTTCTAATTTTTCCACAGTAAACAAAACATAACTCAAACAACAACCTTTTCTCTCCGCTTCCCTAGAATCTAATCTAACCTCTCAACGTCACGTCACTCTCCTTACCCTGGCCGTCACCAGAGGGCGCATGGCGTAAAAAGCGCGTAATTACATTCGAATAAATGGCGCGAACCTACATAAATACTACAGTTCGGCCTATCCTGATAAATCTGATTGACCTCAATCAGGTAAACATAAATAAGTACATAAGATTTTACACAAAACTTAACTAACCCTTAACTGGCTTACATGAACGCCAAATTCGTAGCCTTACTTCAACATAATCAAGTACATAATAAAGTCATAAGGTTTCATAAACATAAACGACATAAGTCTCATAAATCATAAACGACACAAAAGTCTCATAAATCATAAACGACATAAAAGTCTCATAAACATAAACGACATAAAAGTATCATAAATCATAAATGACATAAAAGTCTCATAAACATAAACGACATAAAAGTCTCATAAATCATAAGAAACATAAGTTTTTCCATAAGTCTTAACATAAAATAATGAAACACTTCGCATAAAAAATGTAAACACTTCGCATAAAAAGATTAAACACTTCTAAAGTACGTAAGTTGGTACATAACATAAGTAACCTACTCCAAATCATAATCTAGTCTTAGTCTTCCATCCAAGGTTTCATTCTTGAAGGAGCCGCTACCCCCTCATAAGGTATTTGGGTAACTTGGAACCCATCAATATCCCCTATTACATACCTATCATTATCCAACACAGCTTTTACAACGTATGGACCTCGATATTTTGGAATTAACTTTTTATTATTTCCAGCTGATACATCTGTATTGATGATCATGACATAATCACCGACATTATACTTGTGAGAAGGCTTATGTTTTTTATCATAATATTTCTTGTTATACTCCTGACACCTAACAATATTTTTAGCTGCTTCTTCCCTCACGAACAATAAGTTTCGTTCTAAAGTGTTATCTTCTAAAATCAAAACCGAGTACCTACTTAAACTATCAGCATGCCTCATTTGATAATTTGGACGATGCTCCATAGTATAACAATAATTCTGTAGTTCTAATGACCAACGCAAAATTCTTGGGTTTATATCTTTTTTCTGTAAAGCTAACTTCACACTGTTACAGTCAGTAATAATCTTAAACTCTATTCCCTGTAAATAGATTCTAAATCTTTTTAAAGCATTAACAATTCCTAGCATTTCTAGCTCAAAACTGTGAAGTTTACTCTCAGCAGGAGTAGTTCTTTTTGAAAAATAAAAAACTGGGTGAAACTTACAATCGCTCTGTTTCTGAATTAAAATACCACCAAAGGCGTGTGAAGAACTATCACAGTGCAATTGGGTTTCTGCTTTTGGGTCATAAATAGCTAAAACCGGTGCTTCAATAAGCAAAGACTTTAAAGTTTCAAAAGGTTTAAACTCCTCCTCCCCAAATTTGAATACAGCACTTTTTTTTAGCAAATCATTTTGCAAGAATAGCATAATATTTTATGAAACGTCGAAAATAAGATGTCAGACCTATAAAACTTTGAATATCTTTAAAGTTTTTTGGGACTGGGTATGACTGAATTGCCTCGATATTATGACTTGCTGGAGAAATACAATTTTCAGTTATCGTGTATCCTAAAAACTGAATACTTTCCTTAAAAAATGAACATTTTGCCAAGTTTAACTCTAAATGATTCTTGACTAATAAAGTAAAAACTTCATTTACAATAATTAAATTTTCTTCAAACGTTTTAGTAGGTATACAAATATCATCAGCATAAATACACAGCTTATTTTGTTCAATAAGATCTTTGAAAATTAGGTGAATATAGCGGCTAAAATTTCCAGGACTATTCTTGAGCCCAAAAGGCATCTTCAAATATTCATACTGACAATTATGAGTAACAAAACTAGTATAACTTATCGAATCCTCGCTAATAGTAACGTGATGAAACGCATCTTTTAAATCAAGCTGAGTGAAAAACCTTTTATTTCGCAAAAACTCAATTTGATCGTCAATTAACGGAAGGGGCCAATTATCCCGAATAACAATATCATTTAATTTGCGGTAATTAACGCACATTCTCAGCCCTGCAGGCTTCCTAGGTACAAGTACGATTGGAGAACTATATTCCGAACTACTTTTACGAATAATACCTTTGTCTAATAGTTCGTGTACAATTTTACTAACCTCATTTTTTTCATAAAATGATAGTCCTCTTGGTCTGAAAAAGAATGGATTATGATTTGGTTTCACTCTAATAGACATCTCAAACTGTGTTTCTGGTGCTGCAGGGTTAACAGCATTTAGATAGTTATTTTCAAAACCCTCCATAAATTTCCCTCTTAACCGAGGTTCCAGATCAGGATTGATATTTAACTCAAAGTCATTCAAAGGTTGAGATGGTAAATCAATAAGGAAAATATCGTTTTCTGACTCTAAACTACTCTGAAGCTTTTTAGATATTACCACCTGATCATCAAAAGTGATAGAGAGGTTATTCTGCACTATAAAATCCCTACCTAATAAACAAGCATATTTTATTGTACTATCAGGCACAACATAAAAATCTATCTCTAACCTCAAATCATTAAGACACAAATTCGTTTTAAAAATGCCAATACTATTTAAAACAGAATTGTTGATTCCCTGAAAGGCCTTAGGGCATAAATCTTTTTCAATTAAATGTGAAGGTATAAGAGATGAAATTATTAAAGATATAGCACTACCAGTATCTAAAATAGGTGAAAGACTTAGCTGTTTTTCATCTATGTTGACATCAATCTCTACTCGATATGAAGGAGCTGTAGTATTCTGGGGCTCGACCAGATTGGTAGTCTTATCACTGTTTTCTCTTCTAAATGGTGGTGTCATTGCTTTGGTTGGACACGATCTCTGCTGGTGCTGCATGGACCCACATAAAAAACATGATCCTCTCTCTCTCTTTGGCTTCAGGCAACTTGTGGCAATATGGCCCTCCTCTAAACAGTTAAAACATTTTGTCACAGGCCTTGAACTTGTGTGGCTTAGTGGAATACCAGCATTCCTAAATGGCAAACTTGGCGCTGGCGCATTTTGAGATGGCAAGTGTCCTGTACTTGTCATTCGCCCACGATTAGGTCTTCCTTGATCAGTAAAATGTCTTTGTCTTCGTTCATTATTAATCCTATCATAGGCTAGAAGGTCACGATAAAGGTCATCTGTGTCACTATGTGTTTTGGTAATAATCATTGTTGCTAACTCCCGGGATGTCAAACCAATTGCAATTTGTTCCTTTTGTTCATCAAAAGATAACCCCAAGTCTTTACATAATCTAACTTTTTCATGGAAATACCAATTCAAGTCTTCTTTGGGGCCTTGCATTCTAGACGTCATAGATTTCCATAAATATGTTAGGTTTTTCTCATGCACAAACGTGTTGCAAAAGTCCCTTCTAAATTGGTCCCATGTTAATAAAACCATTCGTCGAGCATTGTACCAGCTAGCTGCTGCACCAATAAGTCGAGTTCTAGCAGTTTCTAGTTTGAATTCAGGTGGCCAATTGTGTAAAGTAGCTGTACTTTCAATACCCTCTATCCACACTCTGCTTTGGGATAAATTGTCTCCACTAAAAGTTGGAATGCTCTTGGTGAAGTCCGGCATAACGGTATAACTTCGCTGATCGTTTCTTTGCGACGCTAGCATTTGCATGACAGCTACATTCTGTTGCATTAAACTATTCATTGAAGCAAGTAACATATTTACGTCCACTGGTGGGTTGGATGATGAAGTTCTTTGCTCGGAGGCTCTGGCCTCATTTTGTCCCTGAGACCGAAGACATGTTTCGGGCTGGTGCACCCCATCAACTGCTGGTCTATTAGCATCAAGACCGGACATACGGGCCTCATAAAACCTTTCAAACTCATCTCCATTTGTCGCACGTGAGAAATCTCTTAAATTATTATTTTCTGCATGTGCCATAACGAAACTGTACTCACAAATCTGTAATCATCTGCCTTCTGTTCAAATCTCACTTCTGATAAACTGTAGTACTGGTTGTCCGGGGACAACCCCAAATAAAATACATTAATATTTCTTTACTTTTTCTAGTTTTTCCACAGTAAACAAAACATAACTCAAACAACAACCTTTTCTCTCCGCTTCCCTAGAATCTAATCTAACCTCCCAACGTCACGTCACTCTCCTTACCCTGGCCGTCACCAGAGGGCGCATGGCGTAAAAAGCGCGTAATTACATTCGAATAAATGGCGCGAACCTACATAAATACTACAATATCATACTTTGCAATTTGAAAATCCGAAAAAAATCGACATGGGATAAATAATTTATCATGTTTTATCATACATCTGTTGAATGCAAATATTAGAATAGTAAACAAAACTGACAAATTTGAGCGTGGTCTCCAAAAAATTTCGCCTGCGGCGTTCCTTCCCCCCCCCCCCCCAATTTATTTCTGTATCTGGGCCTGTTTGAACGACTTAAAAACAACATGCGGAGTAAAAAATTCTAGAAATAATTTATTAATAAATGGTGGCGACAAAAATATTGAAATACTCTTTTTATTAAGGCGAATTGATTAAATAAACAAAGAAGGGACTAAAAATAGTAATAATAAATACCATTTAGAACTATTAACGACTTTAATATTCGATAGCATATCCATTATTGACTATAGCCAAAGAAAATAATGTATCATTTTCTTTGCAATAACACATCTTGGCATGGAGTTGAAGGAGTCTAAGATACGAAGTGGCATGTTTGTTGGGAAAAAATTCGTCTTTGTACCTCTTTCCATAGGTTTTCTATGGGGTTGAGGTCGGGAGATTGCGCAGGCCAGTCTAAAACTCTAATATTTTTCTGTCTGAACCAAGCTTGCACATGATTGGATGTGTGTTTTGGATCATTATTCTGTTGGAAAATGAACCGTAGGGGCATTTCCCATTACCTGCACTAACTTACTTTAAATAGTTTGACTTGAAATGTTTACATCTGATATTTCGGCCCTAATTTAAAAATCCTAATTCCACTGGTCGTTTCGAGAAATCTGCCTTATCAACCTGCCTATGTGGGCTTTTGTTTTTCTCGGCCTACTTGACTTTGAAATAGCATCCAAATGGCGTCTTTCATTGCAATATGAAATTATAGGTGAAACTGTACTAGGAATTAGCGAGCACCTTCGAGTATTAGTGCCTTGTTTTCTTCTATCTTAAAAAGTTTGTAGAACTCGTGACCTTAAGTCCTTTGACACAGCAATTCCTTTTCCTATTTCCAAAAATATTTTTCTGAACGAGCGTTAACAAATTTTAAACGCAAACTCGGATTTACCACGAAAAACAACTAAAAATTGTAAGAAAATGTATTTGTGGCAACACTGTCGACGCTTAAGAAACGGAAAACAGCAGTATTCCCTGGATTTGCCAAATATCAGAATATTTTTTGTTGCAATACTTATGTCCGATAGTGTACCTATATTAATAATTTGAAGCTAAAATAGATAAGATAGATCTAAAACGACGAAAAATATTAATCGCATTTCTTAAGTAAAACACAACAGCAGGCAGTGGCGGCTCGTGACGGAAGTTTGTGGAGGTTCACAAGCATTAAGCATGGCAAAAAAAAAACGAAAAATTTGCGCATATCTCCGCCTACCACTACCCCTTCCTTTTATTTCACCCCTCCGTTCCAACCACAAGATATTGTGTAGTTAAGTCACGGCAGATATAACAATCTGCCGTGGTTAAGTGTCAAATTTACGAGTAAAAAGCTTTCCTAATTTGTATGTTCTTTTTGTACGTAGATATGCTAATAAAACAAAATATAAATTTAAATTGAAAACGAAAAATGCATTCTTCTGTCTTTAAGTTTAGCAAATTTCTCAGTAACTAAGTCATTAAAGTTAGGAATATCTTGCAACATTTTTTTCTCTATCGACAACAATGCCAGGGCAGAAAGTCTCTCTTGATTCATAGTACTCCTTAAAAATGTTTTTCTTCTTAGTTCTGATATTTTTGTATACATTTATGCATTATGTAGCTTCATTAGCACAATAAAAGTAAAAGAATAACAGGACTGAGGGCAAAAGCAGAAGATCTTCTCTTAAAACAGAAGGTCTGGCAACGCTGCATGACATACACAAGCTATGCCGCGCTTATGGAGAGCTTTACCGCGCTACACGGATCAGCAAAACATATAAAACGACCTCTCAAAAACCATCCGAAAACAAGGCAGCGGCATGCAGCACAGCAAAAGCGTGCTCATTTGAGAGGAATGAAAGCCCATTTAGAGCCGTGCGCTAAAAAGAGATGGGGACGACAAGGTGCATTTATTACGGGAAGCGAACCGTCCATATCAAGTAGCGATAGCCACAGAGCACATTTTCCCTGCGATAAGCATTCGGGATTAGAGACCTGCTACAAAATATTTAGTTAGCGAAACGATAATTGGTTAGGGAGCTTATAAAATCATGTTGGAATTGCTTTGTAGTGTAACAGACATTGTATTGTAAACTAAATATGTAATTTATAGTGAATATTTGTCGATGTGGGGCTGAATCTTAGGGAGACACGTGCTCAAGTGCTCCTATATAAGAGCCGCCACTGACAGCAGGTATGCTTAGAAATTGGTGTTATTTACCAGCACCACGAGATGGAGCCATCTGGTTTCATTCTCTGTATCAAACCAATTTTTCTGTTTTAAAACAGACGCCGATGCTTTTTCCTTTTGTCAGAACCCATAGCCTCACTGATGAGCTGTTATACAGCGAAACGCGTCTGAGGATGGTTCTGGCAGAAGGAAAAAGCAAACCCTTTTCAATGTGTTAAGTTTTCGGTTACTAAACCGACAAAACGCATAGCGCTGCCTAGCGAGGACTCCTGTAATTGTGACGTTCTGTCTTTGCAGGTTTTCCTCTGATATTTGTGGCTTGATAAGTCCATGTCAGAGGGCGCAGGTATGCTTAGAAATTGGTGTTATTTACCAGCACCACGAGATGGAGCCATCTGGCTTCATTCTCTGTATCAAACCAATTTTTCTGTTTTAAAACAGACGCCGATGCTTTTTCCTTTTGTCAGAACCCATAGCCTCACTGATGAGCTGTTATACAGCGAAACGCGTCCGAGGATGGTTCTGGCAGAAGGAAAAAGCAACCCTTTTCAATGTCTTAAGTAAACGCCTTTCCCCCGTTCTCCCCTTAAATGCGGCTTCGAAAAAATTTTTGATAAATCACAGTAATAGCTATAGTTTGACATTGAATATAATACAGAAAAAACTTACTTGTTAATTTTTTGCTTTTTTCGTCCACTACTTTCTCGCATATTGTTGCTAGTAGTATGATACTCATATAAACGAATATACCAAATCTGTAAAAAAGACACGTTACTTTTTTTCAGGGCATGTTTAGAGTTTAGAATGCAATGTGTCCGCAGATGGACTTAACTCGTACTCGTAATATACAGAGTGTTACTTCTTAATGATAGGCCGTAATTTCAAAGGTGCATTCCTGAAGCAAATTCAAGTAGAAAAGTTCATATAAACATGTGTCCTAAACAGTTTTTAAGATACAGGGTGTCAAAGTTTAAAAAAATATCGTTTTTTTATTAATATCTCAAAGATCCTTTTGCCGATTTTGATGAAGTTTGGCAGTGTTGTTCGTTGTGATAAGACGCTATGTTAGAATTGACTAGATGATAATTATAAGTTCCAGTGGCGTCCCGGGGGACAGTCTCACAAATAATATTGACAAGAAAAATGTACGCCACTGACTTGTTTAAACATTTTATATTGTTCTCGGGTTAAGCAGCAAAAAATACAACTGTTTTGTCTTTTGATATTTTTTCGTATCTTATTTTTTTTCTCGAAAACAAAGTAAGATTCGAAAAAATATCAAAAGGCAAAAAAGTTGCATTTTTGGCTGCTTAACGCGAAAATAATAGAAAATGTTTGAACAAGTCAGTGGCGTACATTTTTCTTGTCAATATTATTCGTGAGATACTATACGTAAGATACGAAAAAATATCAAGAGACAAAAAAGTTGTATTTTTAGCAGTTTAACCCGAAAATAATATAAAATTTTTAAACCAGTCGTACATTTTCTTTGTCAATATTATTCGTGAGATTGCCCCTCCGGGACGCCACTGGAACTCATAATTATCATCTAGTAAGTGCTAACTTAGCGTCTTAGCACAATGAACAACTCTGCTAAATTTCACCAAAATCGGCGAAAGGATCTATAAGATATTAATAAAAAACCGATTTCTTTTTTAAACTTTGACACCCTGTATCTTGAAAACCAGACTTTTAGGACACATGTTTATATGAACTATTCAACTTAAATTTAATTCAGAAATGCGTCCTTGAAATTACGGCCTATCATTAAGTAACAAGAGACTATTAATGAATCTTACCTAGATGTTTGAGGGAGTGATAGAGCTTCTCAAAATAGAAAAAAAATAGTGATGAATGTACGGTCAAAAAGGCTTCTTTTTTGATATACACGGTGTCAAAACTCTAATTTCTTTTAAGTTTTTTTCGTTTTTTTCCTACATCTTCCCACATAATAATTTTCAATTTTGTGCACTTATTAGGCTTTGGAATATCTACAATAAAATGTCTAAACTCTCAGAGGCAGTATACATATTGTTACATTTTTTGCGTTACCAACACTATCACTCTCTTAAACTATTTTTTGGGATACCCTGTATAAATACTGATATCATATTGTGACTCCCCTTTCTTCTTACATTGCTTTTGATCCCTTACATATTTATCGTATATGTCATCGTTTTCTAGTTTAGAAAAAAACAAAAATATTAAGATTTAAGATCTGAGGACACCTGTAAATAAAAAAATTAACACGTGTGCCAAATTTTTATTCAATACTACTGTGTAGTTTTTTATCTCAATTATTTCAAACGATTTCTTGATGGTGTCACATCTAAATTTCCCTAAACATAGGGAAATATACGCCGCCTTGATTCTGACGTTATACGAGAAACTAAAAAAATTATAAGAACTGCTGAAAATGACCTCATTTTGCTAATATGCAGGAATGAAGACTGGCAAACTCGCTTGAATATCCCAGGAGTATTGCGAATTATTTCACATGAAGCTGTAATTCTGTTCATCAAATCATCCTCTTGTCTGGATAGGAGTCTGACACCAACGATTTTAAATGTTCTCAAAAAAAATAATCCAGAAAATTTAATTTGGGGCACCTAGGAAGCTATAGCTGAGGTCCACCTCGACCTATCCAATGATTGCAGTGTTGATCTAAAAACTCCCTTACCACCAAACTAAAATATGGCGGTGCACCATCATGCATAAACCACAACTGGTTTCTTAGTTCAAGTGGTACCTCTTCTAACAGTACCGGGAGTTTTTTTTTTCTTAATATTGACGATAATATTGCCGGTTTAATCTCATTGGTAGGAAGAATGGCCCCACCAAATAGCCTCGAATAATGCTAGCCCACACATTTACTCTAAACTGATACTGGAAATGACTCTCGATTATCGCATGAGGATTCTCTTCTATCAACCTAGTGATAAGCGAACAAATGTCCCTGGGTGCTAACCATATAGAGCAAGTAGACGCATATAGATATCTGGGCCATGAGATTCGTATAGGCAGAGACAACCAAACCCGAGAAATAGCACGAAGAATCGGATTAAGCTGGGCAGCATTTGGTAGACTGATTAACACTCTGAAATCAGATATTCCAACTTGTTTAAAGAGAAAGGTCTTTAACCAGTGTATACTTTCGGTATTAACTTACGAAGCGGAAACAATAACACTAATAAAGAAGGTAGTAAATAGAATTCGCGTTGCCAACAGATCGATGGGGAGGGCAATGCTAGGTATAACGCTAAGGGACAGAGTCTCTAATGTTAGACTTCGCCAGAGGACTGGAGCAAGAGATGCGATTGAACACATAACAACGTTAAAGTGGAACTGGGCTGGGCATTTGGCAAGAATATCAGACGGAAGATGGACAAAGTTGATTCTGGATACCCCGACAAGAAGCCTTTCGGAATAGAGGTCGCCCACCAACAAGATGGACCGACGACATTAGGAGAGTGGAGCCAAGTTGGATGAGAGCAGGCCTATGTTCAGCAGTGGACGCAACCAGGCGGATTGATGATAATGATGATTCTCTTCTGCCCCAAAATTATTATTCTGAAAACTTCCGATGGCATTTTTGGAAAAACTTGCCTCGTCACTAAATAAAATTTTATTTACCAACAATGGATTTTGGGCCTACATTTGAATGAAGCACTGGCAAAAATTTAATCGGGGTGAAAAATCGCGTGGGAGAAGACTGTCTGGATATTGTAAAAATACATGAAGTACAGGGTGTTTGCGTATATTTTGCCCAATAGATATCTCCATTATTATTGGGTTTAAAGAAATAGTTTAATTAGCAAAGTTATAGCATTTTCACCGAACCTTCAGAAAATGAAATCAACAAAAACAACTGAGTATCAGAAGTGACAGTTTTTTCAAACTGAACACCCCCTAGTTTTTCATTGTATCCGTTAAAGAATTTTATCCTCTTTTTAAATATATAGTGGTTGTTGGGTTATTTTTTACCGTTTTGAAGTTATACGAAAATATAATAGAATTATCATTATCCTCAGTAAAGTTTTTCAAATGGCTCATGTTACTTCTAGCAATACCTGTCACCTTGACTAAATTGCTCTTGGCAACTTCTATCTTCTTGGCAAGTCTTAATAAACGTTATCAAGATCAGGGTCTAAATGGGATACTATGAAGAGCAATAGTTCAAAATTCTTATAATATATATATCAAATGTGGACACAACAAGCGAGAAGAGCAACGCGAATTCAGAAGGCGACATCCACATTTACTTTCTGAGCAAAAAACATTACAAAGAAGGAAAAGGCATTGTCGGATACTTGAGGATCAAGAACTTGCTGTTCTTTAATATTTTCAAGGTAATTTTTATTTGTTTTTATATTCGCTTCGTATCATTTAGAAGCTTATAATTTGTTTTCAGAAAATCCATAAAATCCATAAAATTCGATAAGGGACTGTGCAAGATATCTTGGCAATTGTTGCACAGTAGTTTTTAAAATTCTGAAACGGCATAAATTCCACAACTTTAACTTCAGAAAACTTTCAAAATTAACAGAAGAACAGAAGCAAAGACGTTTGGAGTTTTGCCGTCACATGACAAACATCTTCAGCAATAACGCCAATTTCTTTAAGAACATTATATGGACCGACGAATCTTCTTTTAATACGGCTTCAGCTTCAAATCCCAAAAACACACACTTCTGGGCATCGCAGAATCCGCATCTTACAGTTGAAGGGATACGTTCTAAGTGGGTATCAGTAAATGTGTGGTGCGGCATTGTGCAAAACAGAATCATCGGTCCAATTTTCATTGATAGATCTTTAAATGAAGTTAAATATCGTGTAATGCTTGCACATGAAATAGAGGATATTCTTGAAACTTTTCCTCTAAATGCCGCAAGGAATTTTATATGGCAGCAAGATGGTGCTCCATGTCATAGCGTTCTTCCAGTTAGAGAATACCTCAATGAGAATTATGACATTTGGATTGGTCGTGGAGGGACGATTGCATGGCCTCCCAATAGTTCCGACTTAACATAATTAGACACATTTCTTTGGGGCTACCTCAAAGACAAGATATCTGCATCCAGACCAAATAGTGTTGCCGATTTGCAGGAACAAATCCAAAGTGAAATTGACTTTCTCAACTTCGGTAGGCCAGATAGGATTGCTAATGCAATTGAAAAACTAAAAAAGGGTTACCATCCTGCATTTTAATAAACGGTGGCCATTTTGAGCAATTATAAAAATAATATATATGGCGTGTTATGTTTTATTTTAATTTCGTTCTAAAACGGTAAAAAATAACCCCAACAACCACTATATATTTAAAAAGAGGATAAAATTCTTTAATTGATACAATGAAAAAATAGGGGGTATTTGAGAAAAACTGTCACTTGTCAATAAACTCTCACTTCCGATACTCAGTTGTTTTTGTTCATTTCATTTTCTGAAGGTTCGGTGAAAATGCTATAACTTTGCTAATTTAACAATTTCTCTAAAACCAATAATAATGGAGATATCTATTGGATAAAATATACGCGAACACCCTGTACAAGTACATGTATGTACAAATTTTTTAAACTAGCACAAATGAAATGTTTAAAATTGCCGCAATTTTTCTTATACTTGTACCTGGTTCGTATTCTACAGCATTCAGGACTGCTTTCTCAATTTCGACAATCGTTACAGTGTTACCCCTGCCAAATGAGTGGATTTCTTGAAAGTTCCATTTTCAGACAGTCGAATATGTAGCTGTGTAGAAGTTCCATGATTTTGATAATGCTTCCGATAATCTTTAAGATTCACAGAAATGACATAAATTTTCAAGACCATAAATAAAATGCATATCGGCATATTCTTGGTTTGTGAATTCAATCCTCATTAAATAGCTCTGACTAATTTTGGAAACATCAACTTACAAAATTATTTGACACTAAACGTTCAAAAAGTTGACAAGCGGAAAATGAAATAATAAGCTGTCCCAGCCAACCACCTTTTTTTTAAATTTTGTTACTTGGATAATAACCTACCTGGTTTGCATCGACGGCTATTTCCGCAAATAACTAGAAAACAAAGATAGATGCGATAGAAGTGTAAAAATCAAAGAGAATGAGAAAGAAACGGGGAGTCGAAATATGATATCAGTATTTATACAGGGTGTCCAAAAAAAATGTTCAGGAGAGTGAAAGTGTTGATAGCTGAAAAATACTCTGTATACTGCCTCTGACAGTTTAGACATTTTATTGTAGATATTCCAAAAACTAATAGGTGTGCCAAGTGTTAAGTAATTATCTCTGAAAATATGGGAGAAAAACGAAAAAAAAATTAAAGGTTTGGCACCCTCTATATCAAAAATGAAGTTTTTTTGACCGCATGTTATAGGCATTTTTTCCTATTTTGATGAGCACTACTACTCCCTTAAATATCTACGCGACATTCATTAAAACAAGCAATAGAAATGGTGAAGAATGACTTTTTTCAAAAAAAAATTGCTATAAAAGTTTTTATAAGTGGGTAGGAAGCTATAGTTAGGTCACTTAAGCCCATCCTTAGACCCACTGAATGTATGCTTAAATAATAATTAATTGATAGACAGCACATATAAATTATTAATTTCAAAACACAACCAGCAAACTGTTCGAATGATAGTTTCAGCTACCTACCAAACCCAAATTTAAAAAAATTGAAGCTGGGAAGGACGGATCTTCAATTTTTCTTTAAACTTAAAAGGTCCTAAACAAAGGAAAGATCTGATAAACTTACAAAATTATTTTCATGTCTATTCCATAATTTTTCTCTTCCTTACAGTCCATGCTAAACATTTTAGCACTGAGATTGAACGCTTTCAGTTCTTGGTTAGTTATACTTTCAATGAATATTTTTCTCTCTAGGTAGCCTTTATATTTGCTCGGAATACAGTGTGTTCTATGTATAACCGTATGATTGTAATGGTAACGTGGTATACTCCAATCCTAAAATCATACATACCGAGTGAAAACAGTACAGTTGTATTTCAATTGTCACAGTGGTTACCTGGATATCTATCCATAATCTTGACTTTACATCCTTGGAAATTAAATTCATATCAGCAGTGCAGTAGGAATTGTCTTTAATTTTCGAGCATTCATAGTAATCATCCATGTAAAAAATATCCGGAAATTTCTCTGTAATTATCAAAGTCAAGTCAGAAAAAGCTTTATTGTCCAAAAAACTATATTTTCAACGACAAAGTCAACCTAAAGCTACAAGACAGTAATCATAAGGTCTAAAGGTTAAATTTTGGATGTACTCTAGTTTAAAGAATTTAAATTTACAACGTTCAGACTTATACAATTTAGACAAATAAAGAATGGATAAAAACAAGTGAAGAGAGAAGACTATTATATAAAAAAATAAAATGGATGCAAATATAGGAGAAATTTATCAGAAGAGCTAATCAAAATTATCTTGAAAGAACTCTTTCACTGTATAATAAGTCTTGCAAATCAAAAGAGGCTCTTCTCATTTGATTTCTTCTAAATTTTTTATCGCTGTGTTTCTCTCTAGTATAATATAATGAAAGATGGTTAAAAATCTTCTTACTATCATACATAATGAAGTTTCTGGTTTGACTACAGTGTGGTATTGGTAAACCTATTGTATATGTTTGACGAGTTTATATACTGAAGGTGAATTAATCTCATTCTTAAACTTTTGAAATATCAAACAAGCCGTCTCCAACAAGAATAAACTTGGTAGGGTCAAAATTTTCTGATACAGAAGGGGTGGTTTATTGCAGTCTCTTATTTTTGCTTTACACATGTATTTTAAGGCTCTTTTTTGTAAGAGAAATACTGAATTAAACAGATATCGGGAATAATGCCCCCAAAAACATATAGGTATCGTATCTCAAGTGAGACTCCACTAGCGAAAAATATGCGCTTCTTGTGGCAGGAAAATCTAAGTTGTTTGATATTATTCTTATTGCATAACAGTCGTTGGAAGCCAACCTCTTGTTGAGATATGTAATGTGATACTCACGTTTTAGTTTATCCTACACATACACACCCAAAAATATATTTACACCGTCACTGTTTACTATTTGATTACCAATATTTTATTTGGTTGAGAAGGCATTTTAGTCATGACGTTTGTTTTTTACCTATTTATTACAGTTTCTTTTCTTCCTATACTTCTCCTTGGTGACCTGATGGTGCTGCGTTTATTCTCGTGCACAAGTCGGTATATTGTTGACTGTCCGACTCCAGTCATATTCGAACACATTTCAAGTATTTTTGCAACTCAGAATGTTCTGTGAAATAATAATTGGGCTACGCCTATGGAATACGGCAAACACCCTGGGCTTTAGAGTTTAATAATGATTTATTACGCTCTCACATTAAGCAACAGACTATAGAATCTGTCAAAGTTCAAAAATGTAATTTTTCAAAAGTCGATATGTCGGAAACTATTAAGTTTACACTTACCAAAAAATAATTGTAATTTGAATTTTAAACATCCAAGTGTAGAATCCAAAATTTTGTAGGATATAGTTTAAAAAATATACCTTTTTGTGGTCCTACTTTCCTGGACCACCTTCTACTTTGAAATTATTTTAGATTATATATTTGCTTATACCCTACAATTTTTGTAAACATTTTGATATCCCATATAGCAGAGCCTATATATTACTTTGTTAAATGTATGAGCCCTGTTTGTATAATAATATACATACATACTTTAATGGAGTTTTTTTTATTACTTACTCTGATTTGTCTTTTGATCTGTTTGACAGCATGCCATTTTCTGTAAGGATAGTACAATTATGCACTGCAATACATTGCTACGATTCATGGTTGATGTGTTAGCCCAAGACCTTTTAACACCTAAAAGCAGTTAACGTTTGTTGAAGCAAAATAACATAAATATTACTTCTAATCATGAGAAATTTATTTCAAGGCATGAACGACTTTTGTAGGTACTAAAAAAAAAGAAATATTTATTTATTAATACACAGTTACTTTTAAACTTTTAAGAATGTAAATTTGTTTTCAAATCCTTTTTTTTAAATTGCATGTCGAAAAATCTTTTTCTCGAAAACGAAGTAAGATACGAAAAAAATATCAAGAGACAAAAAAGTTGTATTTTTAGCTGCTTAACCCGAAAACTATATAACAACTTTAAGCAAGTCAGTGGCGTACATTTTTCTGTCTATATTATTCGTGATCACAACGAACAACACTGCTAAATTTCATCAAAGTCGGCAAAAGGATCCTTGAGATAATAATAAAAAAACGATTTTTTTTAAACTTTGGCACCCTGTATCTTGAAAACCAGACTTTTTAGGACACATGTTTATACGAACTTTTCTACTTGAATTTGGTTCCATAATGCGCCCATTGAATTACGGCCTATCATTAAGTAACAACCTGTATATCGATGGCTTTTTGACAAAACATCGTAAGCAACATATTTCTTGAAAAATACATTTTTGCACCAAACAGTTGCTTACGATAAATTACACATTATAAGAAACTTTGTGTCGGCCTGCAATTATTTTATAAAGGTTTAAAAGCTGTATTTAAGTTATCGTAACCACCAGTAAATTTGTGAAGTTTTTTAAAATATCCGTGTTTACATCGTAAGCTCCAATATATCCCTGACAAAAAATTGTATGCGCCGTATACTCGTGGCGGTTACGATTTGTCCTACTGTCACTTACGATAATTTTTTACCCCCACCCGATGCTGAGGGATATCAAGCCTGTATCGACTTGTTGAAACATTGTTTTATTATTTAGTTTCAGTTCAGTTCAGTCAATGGTTTTGCATAGTTCATAGGGAATAAACTATTGCTGGTAACACAAAAAAAGTACAATACATATTAAAAATATCTATTTTATTGTGATTTGAAGATCAGTGAAAACTTTTATTTGCTGGTAAGTTGTGCATTATTAATTTTTTGTTGTTTAGGTTCAGTAATGTATTTCTCTTTTATTAAGGCTCATTCAAGGGGTTACCGCATAGCCTTAATGGCAATGGGTGGTAATGCTGATCATGGTATTCCGAATGAATGTCACAATGATGGCGACGGGAATAATATGCAAAATAACACCGAGGGTTTTGAAAATGAGAACAACCTTACTTCTAATTGTTCGGTAGTTGTACAAGATACCTACGTCAAATGGATCTTTATTTGATATTGCCAATATTCCAATAATGCTTGTAGATGACTTTGTTACGCACGTTTCAGAATTCAATCTGGAAAACTATGTATCAATTCTTTCAAGTTTAAATGATGCGACAAGGGAAATTACTGTAAATATTTAACAGCCAACCTTACAAAATAAATTGGTAGACTACTCATCCAGTTCAGAATCCTTAAACAATGAAACGAAAAGTCCTCCTAAATGCAAGAAGTTAAAAAGATTCGACTCTGATTACTCTTTTCATGAAAAAAAAAATTCTGACTTTGGCTTTTCTGGATCAGATATTGAAGAAACAGATGATATCAGAACAGAGATTGTGGGCAATTCAGGGTTAAAAAAAACTAAAAAAGACTCAAAAAAGCAAACAAGGAAAATTGAAAAAACTTGGGGGCAACCAAATCCGTTCAAGAAAATCCATGTAAAAATAAAAGATGCCAATATGGATGCGCAGGAAAATTTACATATTTGAATACTGCTGGGGTTTGGGCAGTCATTCTAGACAAAGAGATTGGCTTTTATCATGCTTGAAGGAAAAGGAAGTAAAGCGAAGGCGAACAATTAATGCAGAACATAGCAGAAGAACTCGAAGCTTTAGTTACGTTATTAAATGGAATTAAGATGAAACTGAAGTGTGTCAGCAATTTATTTTTAAAACGCTGAACATCTCACAAATGACTCTACGATACACTAAGGATAATGCAGGTCCTGGTATATTTGCCAAAGCCGATCAAAGGGGCAAACATAATCCGCCGCATAAAACTACAACCGAAGATAGAAAACGAGTTCACGAGTTTATCAAAAAATTACCTGCAGTTGCTTCACATTATTGCAGAGCAAGTTCAACTAAAAAATACCTACCTAACGAACTAAGAAATGTGTCCTTTTTATACCGAATTTTTGTAAAGGATCAACGAGACTTTTACAAAATCAAAACTAAGGTAACCCTAAAAGTATTTAGATCAATCTTTAATAAAGATTTTAACATTGGCTTCCACCTTCCAAAAAAGGATAAATGCACCGTCTGCGAATCTCGATAAGATGTGGAAAATAAGTTAAGCGAAGCAGATGAATTATCATACCAAATGCATATTAAAGATAAAGATGAGTGCAAAAAACAGTTTCTCTCTGACCAGCATATTGCAAAAGAAGACGATAGGTTTGTTTGTGCAAGTTTCGATTTGCAAAAAGTTTTAAATACGCCCCATGGTAATAACATGCTTTTGTATTATTCACGAAAATATGCTTTCTATAACGAAACTGTGTATGAAAGCGGAACAAGAAGTGCATATTGCTATTTATTGGGTGAAACAGATGGAAGCCGTGGCACCAATGAAATTTGCACAATTCTTCATAAATATCTGCTGGAAGTTGGTCGGTGTAACGATCATTTTGATCGTTCCAATAATTTTCATTTAATATTCATAACGCACCAGAAAGATCTGAAGATTGCATTAGTTCAATTAACTGAACGTACCCCGTAATAATGGAATAAACTGCTTATCGTTCTAATAAATAGGTAACGACATGCCCCTAGGCCCTCCGAACGCATTTAAGATGGACAAACCGACGAACGTATGTCGAGTATTGCTCAAATTGCGCGCGTCGACCAGTAAAAGCATCCAGAACAAGGTGCCCAAAATTTCACGTTTCTTTTCAACGCTAAACCCTGTTAAGGTCACAAGTGTTTTTTGTGAATAAAAGTTTGGTCCTAAAGGCATAAATGCCGCATTAATTTGGATTTAATAGGCTATTCTGCTTCATTAATAAACAAGCCCGTCATGGGGATGTATTTTGTGGCCACAGGGATAAGGAAGCCAGTCCAACAGGTAATAAATTGAAATTAAAATACGTTCGTGGCGTGGTACTAATGGTCGCCATTTTGTCTCTTTTCAGGCTTCTAACTTATTCTAATTTATTCTAACTTATTCTAATTTATTCTAACTTATTCTAATTTATTCTAACTTATTCTAACTTATTCTAATTTATTTTAAGTTTTTCCAAGCTTTTCTAAGTCCCCCTAAGTCATTCTAATTTATTCTGTTTTATTCTACATCATCCTATCCCAATACCATTCTGTTTTATCTTATTTTATGCTACTTTATGCTACTCGTTTCCTTTTGATGATGTTACTCAATTATTAGGTTGATCCTAATTGAATCTATTTTATCCTGTTCGTCCATTTTACTACACCCTTTTTAAATGTTTTCATCTCACTCATTCAAGAGTATTCGGCCTATTTGAATGTTTTATGCAATTTAATTTTAAATTATCTAAATTTCCTCACATTATCCTACCCTTTCCCAAATTATTGGATCTCAAGCCGTGTTTGGAAGCTACGGTGTCGCTGAGTGCTTTGGATTTTGGCAGTTTGGTCAGATTTGGACATTTTATGGGATAGCAACTTCCGGTGATGCCGATTTAGAAGCAATGCCCTGGAGACGGAATCGTCGTGTTCCTAGCTGAACCATTTGTTTGTGCCTCTTTATAACCGTGTGGTGGATTGAGAGCAAGACTGTCTGGACCACCAGCGAGGGATGCCGAGTGAAGGACATCGTGTGAGAGAAACCAGCAATTGAAAAGATGAGTAACTGATTTTTACTACTTTAATTTTGGTCCCTGTACTTGCCCCGACTACTTTTAATCTCCCTTGTTAATTATAGTAGCATTTACAAATATTGTAATACCTTCTTCACTAATTCTACCAAGAATTAAAGATTTTTGAACTATTCGAATGGCATTTAATGCCGAATGATTGATAATCGACGTAGGAACTACCGTTTTTTGTTTAACCTTAGCCCAGAATTGTTTGTTTCGCTGCAAAGCAGCTACCAACCTTTTTTTTACAGACCCATAGGTCACTCCGCTTCAATTTTACCTTAAAAATAAAGATAGGACAACATAGATCTCGAAAGAGCACCGTTGCCTATCAAATAAGCCCTGTACTTGCCTTGCACTACTTTTAATCTCCCTTGTTAATTATTGTAACATTTACAAATAATTGTGTTGCATAAAATGTAAAGTTTTGATTCAAACCTTAAGTCCGTACCTAAATTTATGTATTATTAGTTTGTGGTGGTTTATTCAAGATCCTGATTGGAATTTGAATTTGCTCCCAGCCATTAGTGAAGTAACTTACTGCTGAGCTGTGAAGGTGTCATTTCCATATTAATGTCTTGTGATATTTTATTACTTGTAGTATCTTCATCCTAATACAAGGATGGTAGTTACTTTTATGATTATTTAGGGTTTGAGCGTTTTTAGATCTATGTCTATGATATCGTGATTTACAAACATTGCTATTGCTCTGTTACGAGAGTCATTGTTGATTGCATCGTGTTTTTATTTTATTGCTGTCTTCTAAAATCTGTTTTGGTCCCTGCTCCATTAAAAAGCCACATAATAGTGAGAGTCATTGGTTTTGAGAAAATATTTTATCTAGATTAGTAAGTAAATAGCCTAGTCCCCTTCAGAGTCTATTAAAATTAAAAAGAAAGGGTTTATCGAGCTTCGAGATTAAAAAAAAAATCAATTGTCATCAAGAACATTTTATTAATCACTTAAAACTCATAGAAGTAGATCAACCAAACGATAAAGTTAAAAATACATGTAAAAAATTTCAAAAGTTGAAAATTCACATCGTTTGTAACCATTTGATAAATATAAATGTAATAAATTTCAAAAGTTGAAAATTCACATTGTTTGTAACCATTTGATAAATATATGCGATAAATAAACCTGTTAATGTTTTAAAATTGTGTGCTTTATTGGCTTATTTTTCTTTCAGGAGCTAGGGAATCCTCTTGATTTTATTGGTTCATTTTCTCCTATTCTACCTATCTGTTTTTTCTATCAACCCCTTTGGTTGATTGGCGCCCAAATAAAAATCTGGAAAAATCATAATTTTATAAAGCTAAAGACCTCACGACCTAGTGCTCTAAATCCGGAAGACTGTGCATGAGGAGCCGTGGTTCTCTTAATTGGATAATGAGAAATTTTTAAGGAAATAATAATAAACAAACAAAAAAAAATATTTAATTCTGAAATAATAGAAACCTCATTAATCACATCGGGAAAACGTGAAAACTGTTGCCTTATACTGCGATAGCTGCACTGGTCAAAATAAAAATAAAGCCATGCTAATAATGTTAAACACATTCCTAAAAATGGTCATTAACATCCGCTACATTAAAATAACCTTCCTTTTACCTGGACATACCTACATGCCAGTAGATGCAGTCCATGGCACAATAGAGAGATTTATTCGTAGGCGCATTGTTTGGGCAGCGTCAGAATGGCCGACGTTAATAGCAAATGCTAGGGTTCACCCTAAACCCTTTGAAGTTATTGGCATGAAGTATTCTGATTTTTTATCTTGGAAAACAGTGAGCGACAATGTTTTTCCAAAAAATAAGAACTTCAAAGATGGAACCAAATTCAAAATAAGCCAAGTAAGGATCGCACTTTTGGAAAAAGAAAAAGACGAAATCAAAATTAAATATTCATATTCTGATACAGCTGGGATTTTTATTTTGCCAACTTTTTGTGGAGCTCCTAAAGGTTTGTTAACATTTGCAGAAATTGCAATATTGGAAGCACTCATTTTTTCTATAATTTTAGGCAGAAGATCAGAGAATACACAAAAAACACTGGAACCTATATACAAATGTCCTTTAAAAATTTCACTTCCAAAGTTTCAAAACCTAATGGAACTCTGCATCAAGAACGTTATACCAAATAAATTTTTTAAAGAGTACCAACAACTCGAAGGTAGGGCAGAAGCTCCGGATATATTAGCCGAAACAGATGACGAAGACCAATACCCAGATATTTAGCGAGCAAAAGTTTAAATAATTTTAGAATATTAATATTACTTTTTTCGTTTTTGAATGAAAAGTTTATATTTATTCAATGAAGTTTATTTCAAAAAAATGATCCCGACAAAACAACGTAAGTGCGTCTTAAGCGACAAATAAATGATGAAAAGTTTCAGAAAATGGATTCGCAAAATATTGTAAGCTGCAAAATTAATGGAACGGTTGGAGGATTACTAAAATTGGCTACTCTAAATTAAAGTATAGTAATGCAGAAGTAAACGCAAAAAATTAAACAGATTTATACTCAAAACCATAAAAATGAGAAGAAAAATAGTTCTACTGTAAAATTTGACGCAAGTCGCTTACGATGTTTCGTCAAAAACCCATCGATATGTCGTAGGCCTATTGTAAAATCCGTCCTATTATAATACGATTGACGGTATTTCAGGGGAATTGTAAAACCATGTATCCCAATAAAACAAATGAAAAGAGGGTAAAATATACAGGGTAAGTCAACAAGGTGTTCGCCTTTGATAGCGCCTGAACTGTAAGAGATATAAGAAAAAGTTTTATATAAGAGTTATAGGGTTTGCAATGGAGCATAACGTAAAAATACTTTGCGTTATACAGGATGGCTCAAAATATTGGTACTACATAAAAATTATTTTTTTTACATGAAACACCCTATATATTTTTTCTTTTTCTTATTCCGCTAGAAAAAATCTCTACAGTCATATTTACTCTTTTGAGTTTGATTGCGACGTTGTCAAGTAAATAATTATTTCCTGGTATATTATGATTTTTATTATTAAATTTATTAAAAAAATCATAGTTGTCTATGGAATCAATAGAATGAAACAAAATTTTTACCATAAGTACTTTAAATTACTTGGTACGTAACCATATCACTATTTGTTCTATTTATTATACGGGGTGTTCGTGTTGACTTGGCAAATTTCGCTAATTTAAATATGCATTATGTCAATTTTTTTAAATGGAACACCCTGTATCTTTTTAACTGACAAGGTGTATTTTCAAATGCCTTTATTTTTTGTTAAATATATTATTTACCTAAATCTTCTAGTTTTTGAAATATTGTATATTTTATGAAAAGCCACACGAAAATTAGTAACTTTATTATTATAATCGAGAATGGGCAAAATAATTAAAATTGGAATATTCGATGGGAAAATAGAAACATATATCAAGATGGTCATGACAAAATAAACTATTTACCTTGACATAAGTTGTCATCATTATTTCTCTTTAAACTTATTTATATTGATATTATATGGTAAATATTGTTTAAATTTTCTCCTTTATCACTATTTTTGATCTTGGTGTATCTAGAGTAGAGAGTAGCGCCGTGGACTGCAAGAAATGCGACACAATTCACACAATCGCGTATTTTTATTTACCGGGAAATCTCCGAGACGTAAAAGGCATAGCTGCCAATTGCTAACCGAAAATAAATTTTGTTCGTGCGGGGGCGCCGGCGAGATAGAGCAGTTTTAATTACGGTATCATTTTTAGTATTTTTTAAATTAATTTTTACAATCTATTGTTAAAAAAAAATTACGTAACAAAATGAATAGAAATCGGGACATAAGAGCGTAGTGTAGGGACGGGGGACTTTGGTAATAAAATAGAGACTGTCCCCACCAAATCGGGACGGGTGGCAACCCTGGTTCCTACCGTTATAAACCTTCTCTAGTTCTTCGTAATAATTATTTTTATATACAAACATGTTGCATAAATTAACATGAATTTTCAATGCTTTTAGCACAAATACTTATTATAACAACACCAAATCAATAACAAGAAGGAAGAATTGGTTTTACAATTCTCCTGGCATACCTTCCGTCAGTCCAGTGGCGCAACCAGAAAATAAGTTTGGGGAGGGGGGGGGGAATAGCGCCGCAGGCCAAAAATTTTTGGGTGTCACGCTCTTCTTTCAATGATTGTACTTGGTTTTCAAGTAAGAAAAATAAAAAACACAATTAAAAATCACAATAACTACCAGGCTCGTTTCAATTTTTGTGTAATTTTACCTATCTTAGGTAGTGATGAGTTAAAATTTCTTGTAAACAGGTTGTTAGAAGTTAGAAGACCCTCGGGGGAGGGGGACTGCAGCCCGGTAGCCCCCCCCTGGTTGCGCCACTGCGTCAGTCGTATTATAATAGGACGGATTTCAGCTAGTTATATTTTGGCGTATAATAATACGCCTAAAGTTAGCAGTCGAATTATAAGATTCCTAATATTTTATATCGTGTTACAATATGCCCAGCCATATTGAAAAAGCCTAGGCGTATTATAATACGACTGATTTTACAATGGCCTACGACATATACAGGCTATTTCAAAACAAATGCGAAATACTTAAGGGGCGAATCCTTGTTTAAAATAAAGGGTACTTTGATATGTAAACGTTGAAAGTCAACTATTAGGGAGATATCTCAGTACAAAGATGGCGCTAAAATAATGTTTTTATTTTTTATCTTAAAAACGAAACGCGATAGAATAATGAAATTCTGTGGAAGTATTACTATTATGAAAACACACTGTCTGCATATTTATTTACTGACTGGAAGGGGTTGAAATGGACTACCCCATCATTCTTGTTAACTAAATTTAAAAAAGAACTTATGCAACGACTTGGAAAAAAATAAATTTGGAAAGCCTGGTTTATTTAGAAACTTTTTATCTCTTGTATATTTTTCATAAAACTTTTTGGAAAAGAATCTAGTTGGCCGCTGTCACTTTTTAAAATGTTCCTAATATTGCTCTATTTGACATTGCTCAGTTAGTTTGAATAATAGCTATTTTCCTAACAAGTGCAGAAAATCGATTTTTCCGCACGCAAATGCCGTTGACAGCACGACGCGTAGCGGAGTGGTGTCAAGCATTTAAGTGCGGAAAAATAGGTTTCTGCACGTGTTAGGAACAATAGTTTTTCTACTAGCGTGAGGAATCAACAACTGGTTATATACACCATAGCAACTAAGATATTTCAAAGGTAATATGATGAACAGTGACTTCAAATCGTACAGCATTTAATTTAATTAAATTTAATTTCAAAATATAACAGTGCGGAAAAATCTTTGCCGCACGGTGCGGAAAAGTGGATTTTCCGCACTAAAACATTTAATTTCAAAATATAACAGTGTGGAAAAATCTTTGCCGCACGGTGCGGAAAAGTGGATTTTCCGCACTAAAACATGTGCGGAAAATGCGTTTTTCCGCACGCTAGTAGAAAAAATATTTTACAATTCATTTAATCAAAAATTTGTTATCTGATCTGCTTAATTGTGCAGCAATAATAGTTTTAATTAAATCAGTACAACAATAATGGTTAATCACACTAATGCAGAAATGGCAGATAAGCATTTTATGTACAGGCATGCAAACGAAAATTCTTTGGAAGCTTGTCGTCTTCATACATTAGCATATATGGGTATTTTTCAATAAATTTTAATATCCTGAGGTACCTGATTTTCAAAAATGAAGTTTGGATTTAGGGTATAATTTTTTTGTTTATAAATAAAGTTATTAGTATAGAATCAATTTATGGAGCGGCAATGAATAACACCCAGCCGATTTTTTTTAACGCGGCTATATTTACGAGAAAGTCCCAAGTATAAACATTTCCGTCACGCATAGATAAGACTAACTAACTTTTTTCACATACTGCTACAATACTACAAAATCAATTTATTTTATATACTTTGAAGAAATAAACGGAAAAATAAAGGTTTTAAATAATTGCTGCATACAGATAGTTTTACAAATAATGAGCTAAACTTGAAAATTATAATAATAGGTCCAAAAATTACACTTTACTTTCGCATAACAGCAAAACCTACTATACGATTCGCATGGAATTTATTTTACATTATGTATATATATTACACTACAGGTATGGATCTAAAAAATGAGAAGGTTAAGGATATATTTTGAACTATATTCAATAGTTATGCGTGTGACGGAAATGTGAGTAGTGAGATGGTAATGTGACTAACGGGACGGTAATGTAAACATGCATACGCTTAATAAGAAATTAAGCTCTCTCTGAAAGTATTATAACAAAATCATTTATTATTTTGGTCACATGAGCAAACGGAAAAACTAGTTTCATTAAAAACGAAATAATATTAAATTTTAATAACAAACTAAATATGATTAACACAACATATTATTCCTAATAAGACAAATTATTTAAGCTCAGAATCGTTTATAATTTGATCTCTTAGACAGTCTATGTCATCAGATTTTGGGATTTTAAACAGTCTGGTGGAAATTTTTGTCGGAGAATCCAGTAGGCAAAGGATTTCTGCTTCATTGATAGTATGAATATCATCTTTGCTAGGCCAAAAATACAAATTCTTAGAGCGCTGCATGAACTTAATAGTCAGCATTTCACCAGCACGATTGATAATATATCCAGGATACCATATATCATCAAAAATAACTGCTACCCAGTTAACCTCTTGTATTTTTTGGACGGTATTGAATTGATTTTGATCTGCACTTGACGTTCCTGGAATGTCAGTGTTAGATGCATCTAGTATATTATTAAGGATAAATGTAATATAACAACCTAAAATAGCTAAAAAGTTTTTTTTTGAAAGGATACTATTACTGGCTTCAACAGCTGTATGTATAAACTGAAATATTCCTGGAGTCAGAGTATAATGCGGACAATCTGCTTCGTTTCTACATTCTACGCAAGACAAATCTCTTAAATGCAATTGGGATTTAGTGGATTTTTTCCAGAAGAGTTGATGAAGCTTCATTGTATTTGGAAGAGATGACAATTTTTGACCTTCAAGTATTTTGTCAACTGTAATAATTGAGTTTTCATTTATCAAAAAAATTTCACACTTCAGTCCTGCAAGGCACTGTACGAAATCATCGATACAAGATACGTCATGGCCCTGGGCTACATTTTTGTCAGCTGTTCTTTTTATGACACCTCCCACACCATCAGCTATGCTTTTCCCGTGGCCGCTTTCACTGAAGTTCCAGGTTGCATTTGAGAATCCGGCTTCATTACAAAAATGAGTAAATAAAAAAAAGTTACTCTTGTTCCTGTACTGTGTCGTCGGTCCGTCGCTTACTACATGTAATATTTTAGCACCGACTACGCACTTCTTTATCAACTTTATAACTGGTTGAAGATGGGCCCATATAGCACAAGCATCATGCCTCAAACATGAAGAAACAGAGCAAAATGTTTGACATGATATTTGTTCATCAGTATTTTTGTAGTATAACGCCCCTGTGTGCAAGCTCAGCTGACCTTTAGAGGCACCAAAATGAACGCTCTGAATCTCTTTGGAATATTTTAAATTATAATTTTCTGAAAAGTCTATCACCAAAATAACTTCATTCGGAGTCATGGTTGTCTTTAAGGTTTTGGAAAAATTCAGTTGGTGCCAAACACGGTAAGAATGCGGTAGTATTTTGGGAATTTCGCTTTCGAATGTCTCCACTAGCTTCTCAACTGTACAGCAAACTCGTTGCTTAGAAGTCAATTTTACGACAACCTCTTTTCCCTTTATAGTTCTGGTTTCTGCACTTCTTAGCCATTGATAGTAAAATATTGTGGTTGAAAAATCCAGATTTAACTCCTTATTAATAATAGTTTTTGGTTTACATTGCGCGCATGTTCTGTACATACAAGCCTGCAAAGTAGTATTGCAACACAAGCTTTCTGCTACTCCGGATAAAGAATTGGCTTCAATAATATTATATTGCCGCAACTTCTGTAAAATAAATTTAAAATTTTCGTGTTTAACACACAAGCACGTGTCGCGGCTTGAAAGTTGTGGGTTGACTATCCAAAATGGTTTCCCACGGTAGAATGTTGTGAAAGAAATTTTTGCGTTGGTCTGAGATACAAACTTTTTGTGTAGTTTCCATAGGCTTGAATTTAGATATCTTTTCTGTTTTTTTTTACCGCCTCTGGATATTGTTGAATTCGTACCAGGTGTTATCATTGAATTTTCGTCATCTTCATGAAAACGTGTAACTGCTTCTTTCAGTCTCGCAGCAACACTTCTTCTCATAGTTTTATCTTTTAAAACCTTACCTTTGGAGGACTTCATAACTTTTCTTTGGTTATGAGGACTTACAGGTGCCGCTGACATTAACTTGTACTTCTTAAAAAGAGGACCAGAAACAATTTCAGACAGTGCTTGTTTTTCTTGCAAATTAACACATTTTTCCTTGTTGCTTTGAATTTGTGCCGATAAGACCTCGCCTAACAAAAGTTTTCGCTTTATTTGATTTCTGTCACCAACATTTAAAATATTTTCTACCTTAGTATCGGGTGATTCAGGACTTTTATGTTTTGAAATATTTATTTTATTTTTTAATCTATAGTATTTCTGCTTATAACGTTCTGATTTCTTCCTGTTTTTTTCATTTTCCATTTTTACTTTAGCTAACTTACGGGCAGTAAGTGATCTTGACGCCAAAATTTTCTTTCTTCCCAGTTTTATTTTATTGGTCTGTGTGTTAACTTCACCATTTAATTGTACATCGGGTGGGAGTATAGCTAGTTCCCGCTTTTTCTCATAATACGTTTTATTGTTTTTTCTCCATGGTGCTCTTTGCTTTTTTTGGGCCCGCCAATTTCTTTCGGATATTGGTTTCAGCTTTCCTTGAGCTTTTCTTCTTTTGTACCTTTCCCTTTCCTTTTCTTTTTCTTGCTCGTGTTTATCTTTGTTGGTTCGAATTCTTTCTCTTTGACGTCTCTTTCTTTCAGCAGCCATTTCTCTTAATCTTATTACCTCCGCTTCGCTTTTTGGTTTATTTTTCTTTCTTTTATTCTCTTTGGTCTTAGTTCTAACCAAATTATCTAACTTTATTTTGGTAACTGCTTGGGACTGTTCAATCCGCATTTGAGTTAATGTACCGGTATTTTTAATTGTCTGTGGTAAATTTTCATTTTTTACATCATTTACAATTTTTTCTTTGTTATTACGGGGTGTTATTTTGCTTAAATCATTTTTTTTCTTATCCTTTATTTTTCGGGCAACTTTTAACATTTTCTTTTTTTCTTCCCTTTTTTTTTGTGAAATTTCTCGCATATTTTTAAGTTTCGCTTTAAGCAGGAGCAATTTTTGTGGTGATAACTTGCACACATTTTTATCTTTGTCGGTGGTTAAAGTGATAGAGGCGACAAGTTGGCCCTCACAATCACTTTTGCTATTTTGTTCCAGTGCAAATCTGACTTCAGTTGTTTGTTGGTCCATTTTTAAAGATATAACAACGCTGTTGGACAAAAAAATAATAATAATATATTCTGTTCACATAAAAACAAACCACACATTGATTTGGCCAAACTAATTGATGAAAACACTCTAAAATAAAACCTCTATATATAAATATCACTACTTTTTACATTACCGTCACGTTGCTAATTTTCGCGATCGTGACGGTAATGAGAGTGACGGAAATGTGAATGTAGCTATATCCCACGCTTTCAATTCTCTGATTTCGAACGTAGAAAAGTGAGGTTATGGATTTAAATTAAGAAACATCGATTTTATTTAAATAATAAACTACTTCATGTATAATCGATTTATAAAACAAAATATTGGTAATGACGGAGATGTGAAAGGAAAAAATATTTTTTAGTTCCTTACCTTTTAATCTCATTAAAGCATACACTACAATCACACTACAATCAAAACATAACGCCGCAATGATATGCACGTCACCGAGCACCACAGAATAATGCACCATAGAATACGATTTTTAGTGATTGGTAGTAAATTCAACGAATATTACCTGTGACGGTAATGTTACTTAATCATGGTATCATCATAAATTCTTTACATGGAAGAAAAGTAGCTCTTTTGGTTCTAATGTTACTTAAAGATTTACAAAATTTAGGTGTTGTGGATTACTTTAAGTCTAAAATATTGTCAGTGCAGACATGAATACACTCGCTATAAGAGAAAAAAAATTATGAAAGTGCTGAGTGACTGTGGACGGTAATGTGATTAAGGATAAGTATGTATGAAGATAAAAATTAAAAACAGCTATTAGTAGCTATTTTTATGACTGACTTGACAATTAAGGCCACTAGAAGTAGTAATAAAAAATAGTCGTACTAGAAAAAGATGCTGAATATTTTTATTTTCGGTGGTTACGGTAATGTTAACAGTTATTGAAAAATACCCATATATCCTAATCGTAGGCCTCCTCATCATAGCATGTTTACCAGGCTTTATCAAAGGCTACATGAAACTTTAAATAATATTGAAGCGCAACCTGAGACAATTACCAGGAAAATTGCAGCGGATATAAATACTGATGCATCAACTGTATGAAGGATACTAAAAGAACAACAGTTATATCCTTAATATGTACAGAGGGAACAAGCTCTCTTACCAAGAGATTTCGAACCGAGAATGATCTTCTCCCAATGGTGTCACCGAATGATTACGAATGAATAAAATGCTATTTAACACTATCATAACAAGCATGTATGGGCTGAAGATAATAATCCACGTTCAATAACAGAATCTAGATATCAATATCAGTTTTCCGTTAATGTCTGGATAGGAATTGTCGATGAACATTTAATTGGGCCACATTTTCTACCTTTATGATTATCTGATGAGTCATAGCTACGTTTTCTACAAGAAGAATTGCCTCCTCTACTAGAACATTTACCCTGCGAACTAGAAGAGACATGTATTACATGCATGATGGTGCCCCAGCACATTTCAGCTTAAATGTGCAAAGGAATTTAAATCTTACCTATGAAAACTAACCTGAACTAACCGCTGGATAGGAAGAAGGATAAATGTATGTATTACATCGCAGGGCAAATGTAGTCGCTTCTGCGCACAGATCACCGAAATAAATTTAGATACGCAGCTGGACTCTTAGAACTGTCAAAAACTAATTGGCGCTGATGTCCTAGTATTTGCGATCCGAAACACGCGAGAAAAAAAGAAATCTGTTTGGCAACTATGGGTAAAAATAAAGAAAACTGTTTTACCAACTTTTGATGAAATCTGTTTTATCGGTAGATACTGGTGCCGCTTTAAAGTTTAAAATATTCCTTGGTTTAAATATTTATTTTTTCTGCTTTTATTTTTAGTTCAGAAATACACGTTATTTGTAACTCTTGTTTTTCAGTTTGGAGTAAATACCTTGTTGGTAAAGTAACAAATAACGTATATCTAAAAGCTCAAGTAGAAAGCAGCGAAAAAGGAAGTATTTAAACCAAGCAATACCTACCTATTTAAAAAAATACAGCTGACTAAAATAAAGCGAAATAGGTAATAAAACATTATTTTTATGATCAAAAACTAACGGATCTCTTTGCGGTATCGCATCCCATGTTTATTTAAACAGTTACAACATTTTTTAGGTTTTAACGGAGGTGCGTAGTCTTCCATAACGGAAATAAATACGCGAACTTCAACTAAACACACCGAAAACACACTAAAACTAAACAAAAAGTCAAAAGAACTATCAAAAAACACGCTAATAGTACACACAGAGACCGAACGATCACAAACGGCATGAAAATTCAATACTTAAAACTTAAAAGAAAATCGAGAATAGAAAATTGACATTACACTTCAAATTTTTGACAACAACGAAATCTGGGCGGGTGCCTCTTCTCGATCGCAAATCGCAAATCGCAAATGAACGTGGTGCCCTCTATACGAACTTAACCAAACCAAATTGGGGGATGCCACTACCGGCGCCATCTACGAAATGCGATCCAAACAAAATAATAATGTTTGGCGGGAACGCCCGGCTTACGTATCTAAATTTATTTCGGTGATTTGTGCTTCTGCGTAGGACGTTGTACTTTTATTTGACTTAAGGTGGATTTATAAACTTGACGTTCCGTTTTGCCGGTGCCGGTGACGGTGGCTGGTAGAGTTAAAAACATTGAAGTGCGTAAGACCATTCATAGTCGCCGGTGACGGTGACGCATGCCGGTGGGTGCCGGTCAACATAAACCAATTTTATCTTTTTCCGGCGGCCGGTCGTAGCAATACTCGTAGTAATGCTCAAGAGCCAATCAAATCCGTTTATGACTCTCACGTGATATTGACAGTGACGTTGTGTGTTTTTTGGCCCTTTCTTATTTTTAGTATTGCATGTGAACACAGAGCAAGTAAATAGGCCGTCTCATCGTCCATTTTAGCAACAACAAAAAACAAATGATTAAAAAAAATAACACTATGATAATTGTGGTTATGTACTGTTTCTGCTAGTAGAAAAGAAGAAGACGAACGGCAGAGCGACGGAGTAACGTCAAGTTTATAAAAGGTTAATTGTGTCGCTACGACCGGCAGACGGCACACGTCACGGCCACCGTCAAATAGAATACCCAACGTCAAGTTTATAAATCCACCTTTACAATACATATTGTTTTTTTTAAAGAACGATTAAATTTATGCATTAATGGAGGATAGGTTAGTTTCAAAAATGTTTATTAATAAGTTATTTTTAAAATGTGACTATTCAGAAGAATATTACAAAAAATATTTTTTTTCTAAAAAGTTTCCCCGTCCCGACATGTAATTAATGCCTTACATTTTATTTCAAATCGGTGAGTTTTATGAAAAAAATACAAGAAATAAAAAAGTTTCTAAATAAACCATGCTAAATTTATTTTTTCCAACAAGTAAAAAGATATGCAGAAAGTGTGTTTTTCTAATAATAATACTTTCACAGAATTTCATTATTCTATCGCGTATCGTTTTTAAGGTAAAAAAATAAAATTAAAAACATTATTAATAAATTATAACTTTTGACCCAACGTTTATATATCAAACTATCCTTTATTTTAAACAAGGAATCACCCTCTTAAATTTCTTGGTTTTAAAATACCCTGTACATATTTTTTGTAAATTCTACTTAAAATGTTTAATTTTTTATGTTAGTGTTATTGTTATTAGATAACGAATATTGAACCCACGTTATTCAAGTGCATTTGAGATTTATACACAAAGTCCACAAATTCTGTCAGTGACTCATTAACTACCAATCACCAAACCTAGGGAGCGGCAGAATAAAAATATTGTAGAAATAAATGTTTCTTATCCATTAAGAGGCTACTTTGTCATACAAGCCGCATTCAGCTAAATGCATTTAAAATAGCACGGCGATCCGATATTGGGATTCTGATGGCGGAGAAAATAAATGTGGCAATAATACACAGAGACCGAATTCACAACTTCAGAGATTTGAAAACAAACGTGCTGGTAGGGTTTTCCACTGCTTGATTAATTTGTGTTTTTATTATTAATGTATTGATAGATTTTGTGTTTTCTTTTTTAGTTTTCGTAGTGTATGGGTCGTTTACATATACAGGGTGTCCGGAAAATACGTGTACAACGTTTGACGACAAACTCCTGACGTCAAAATAGGTCGATCTAAGCCGACTTAGATATATCCAAAATTGTCTCGTTTAGCCGGTAAAAGGCGTCAAAAATTTGTAAAAATATTGGTTTTTCCTAAATTACGTGAAAATCTGCTAATCGATTTTAATGATTTTTAGTATGTAGACTAATACTATAAAATGACGTTTTCTAGTAGTATAGTCACCGGCTGTAAATAAGTGGAAGTGTTATAAAAGTGATATAATACGTCAACATTTCTCCTGATTTTTTATATCAACGGCGTCATGACAACCCAGATATTCTTGTCGAGTGACTGGATGTATTTGGAAGCTATTTTACCTCTTCAATATTTTTCGTTGGATGAGCTGTTTTGCCAGAAAAAAAATATTTACAATTACCTGCATACTTTCAATTATTAACAGTAGGTACCTACCTAATAATAAAAAACAAAAACAAAGTTGGAAGTATGTATTAAAAATATTGTAAGAAACTAAGTAAAACGAAAACATTACTTAAGCAAATGTGTAAAATGACCGCCATCTTGCTGAATACACTAATTAACACTCCTTAAAAAATTATATTGGACCCTATTTAACGTCTCGGGGTTATAAAATGGTTGCCTGCATTTAAAATCCGCGTCAATAAATCATGGCATGTGTTTACCGGAGTCTTGTAAATTTCTGTTTTAATGGCGCCCCACAAAAAGAAGTCACACATATTTAACTCCGGAGAACGTGGTGGCCATTTTACTGGTGCATTATTGCCCCTTCCAATCCATCGGTTGGGATATTGATGGTGTAAGTATTGCCGAACGGGACGGGGCACCATCATGCATATACCACATTTCCCTCTGAAGTAAAAGGGGCACTTTTCTACAAAAACTTGGATCACGCATTCTTTTGTTTCTAATAAATTGACAAAATGTAAGCCGCATTGGGGGATCAGTCGGTGAAAGTTCCTGGACTTCTTGCACGTGATATGGATGTAACATCTCTTCTTTTAAAACCTTATTGACAATCGATTTAGGAACATGTAACTCACGTTCTAAGCGACGGGTACTGGTACTTGGTTCTTCTTCAACTCTTTCCAGAATGGTCTCTTCTGTTTCCACTGTTCGAGTTATTCGCATACGACCCCGGCCTTCAAATTTTTTCTCGAAGCTGCCCGTTTCCGAAGATGACGCTCGATATTGGCAAATGTTTGGTGGTTTGGTATTCGACGGTTAGGAAATCTCTCCATGTAAACCCTAACACTCTGACGCCCATTTCCTTGACAAAATCCATATACCAGGATCATGTCAACCTTCTCAGAGGTCGTATAAACTTCCATGTTTAATGGTAAAATGAACTTGTAATTCAAGAATGTTGATCGTATACTTTAGTCAATTTCATAGACCGGTGACAATTTGTCAATAATTGTCAAATTATTAAAGGCCATAGCAACAAGGTCAATAAAAAAGTTATTGTTACAGGTAATTTGACTTTAATTTTATTACTAAAGTTAATAATTATTGATGTATGCAGGTGATGGTAAATATTTTTTTCTAGCAAAACAGCTCATCCAACGAAAAATATTAAAGAGGTAAAATAGCATCCAAATTCATCCAGTCACTCGACAAAAATATCTGGGTTGTCATAACCCCGTTAATATAAAAAATCAGGAGAAATGTTGACGTATTATATTACTTTTATAACACTTCCACTTATTTACAGCCGGTGACTATACTACTAGAAAACGTCATTTTATAGTATTAGTCTACATACTAAAAATCATTAAAATCGATTCGCAGGTTTTCACGTAATTTAGGAAAAACCAATATTTTTACAAATTTTTGACGCCCTTTACCGGCTAAACGAGACAATTTTGGATATAACTAAGTTGGCTTAGATCGACCTATTTTGACGTCAGGAGTCTGTCGTCAAACGTTGTACACGTATTTCCCGGACACCCTGTATATTGTTTTATGTAAATATACAAGAGAACTGAACCAATGAAATTTGAATCGTTTCTGTGCCGAACCCTGTTAGAAAACTCCAGCCTCCGCGGAAAGTCTTCAGGAAAAAGCGCATGCATCTTTTGAAAATGGTACGGATGCAACTGTTGCTCCCTAAGGGTTCTAGAGACCATCGATTTTGGGCAATCAAACTCGACAGTCAAGTTTCGAACACTTGTAGAAGGATCTGCTTTTACGGCATTTAGAATGTTTTCTTCAACACCCTCACCGCGATGGATTTGATTACCACAATTGTGGCTAAAATTATTTACGACACTTTACATTAAATCTCAGTCGATAAGTACAAGTAGAAAATAAAACATCCTAGATTTTATCTGTTTCTCTCTTAAACCACGATCCGCTTTTTCAAGGGTTTTCCTTTTCCTATCAGGAACTCTTCTATTTGGAAATCGTTCTTCATAAAGCCGTCTGACTTCTAAGGCATTATACGATGCAAGCCCATACATTAAATGCATGTCGGCATAGTCAGCAAATGTAAATTCCATTATTAATTAACTAACCAAGAACATAAAAAAGAAAAAAGATAAAAAATTTCAAAACACTCTATCTTCAACTGGCACTGGAATAAATATCGTTATTTAAATCGGTACATGTCAAAAAACCTCAGCAACAAAAACGGAATTTTATGATGATGTCAACCAATGCAAAGAACCATGTTGAACAGGCACGTATTTAGTGGGGGGCCCAGGGGTCCAGCCGCCCCGAATGAATTCGTAATCATATAATGCCTCTATAGATCCCGCTATACACTACAAGTGGTTTTAAGTTCGCTTGTCTTAAAAGCATTCCGTTCCACTAAAACTACCGGAAAATCCGTTGACACTTACTTCCTCTAAAGCTATGATGTTTTTGGCTGCGATCGAGAAGAGCGAATTTATTGTGTCGCTGTTAGTATTTGAGAAATTCCTTAGTTTTACGTTACCTCTATCCAAGTACCTGCAGAGTTCCTCCCATGATTTGGTCTCGGCCCTTGAACAGAAGGCTAATGATGTGATAGCTTCGCTTCAAAAAACAAGAGAAGAGGGAGAATCAATTTTCAAAGAACTTTTTAATACCGCATCGAAGCTTTTAGAAAGACTGTTCGAAAGTGAACTGAGAATTTCTCGCCTGACTGGCAGACAGAGTCATCGTGCAAATCCCACAACTAATTCTACTGAAGAAAACTACCATGCGCCGACCAGCTAATAGTTAGTTTGCAAGACCGCTTCGGGACTCCAACGACAGAATTGTCAGCAGCTCAAGCCCTACTACCAGGGTTTGCATTGCCTGATAAAGCCACTCAGCTACAACCTTTATCTATATTTTTTGATGAAGAATATTTAGTATTTGTTCTCCAATGTAAATACCATATATGGTGTAATCAAGTTTTAAAAGACACAAACCTCGAAACACTCGTTCTCCTTGAAATATGCAACAAAAGCTTTTTCCCATTCATTCATCATTTACTGATCATTTTATACACTCTACCAGTGACCACTGCTACGGTTGAGAGGTCATTTTCGGCTAGTAAGATAGTAAAGACTTTCTTTCCCAATAAAATGTAATGCCAGAGATTGAGCTCCTTGGCTGTACTTTCGATTCACTGGGACATATATGTTAGTGTCGGAATCAATTATAAATGTTATGACTAATAAAAAAATCGTAGATTAGTTTTATAAAAGTGTCTGAGCTTTTCACTTTTCATTATTAAAATGCAATCTAGGATTTGGACCCTCTCCGAAACCTAATCCTGGATACGTGCTTGATGTTGAACAAACATTTTTTTTTTTCTTAAACAGTTCATTTTATCAATGTCGATAAAGAAAACATTTTTTTTAGCTTAAGTTTTAAGCTATCCAAAAATATGATTGTGGCGCCTTTATCGTACAGGGTGTAAAAAAATGGAATTACTGTTTTAGATCTAGTCCATCCCTGGCAAACTAAATAAGCCGAATGTGATTAAAAGCGCCTCAAAAGTTATTTAAAAACAAATAATTTCCAGGGGCGACTTTTATGGGCCCCTCCGTAGGGGGGCGGGGCCGTAGGATAAAAAATGTATAGGAACTTGTCAAATTATTTTTATGTGTTCTATCTGAGTCTGAGAGATTGCCCATATATTTTGGGACACCCTGTGTGGTTATCAAACTTTAGTTAGTGCTAATATTAGCATTAAAAGAACAATTAAAAGTTTAAAACGTATACCGTGAAATTCGGGAATGAAATCCTGAACCAACCACATTGGATGCTGCAAAAATATGTGGTACAAAACTTTCTTCGCGCACTGTGTTCAGGACCTCCATCAAGAAAATGACGAAGAAGAAAATAGTCGAGCCCAGACAAGATGGCGGACAAAAATTAACCCGTATGATGCCAAAAAATACGCCATTCGTCGCCAAATCCATGGATTTTTTTTCCTAAATGAAATATCCACAAAGAAAGACTCATCTTTACCTAAAAAATCATTTAGAGTTTTGTAACGAACTTTAACGAAAATGTTCATTAAGCGAAATCGAAAAAGCCTACTAATTGAAAAAAATGAAATTACTGTACGGCGGCGAAAATAAAAACATGTCATTGTGAGTTTCGGGAAAAAAGAAGAAATTGTATTACACCGACAAAACAAGTTTTAAATATTCACAGTTCAAGGCAGGCATTTTTGGATGAATTTTCGCAAGGACTAAGAAATCCTAGTGGACTGTAACATTGCACAACCCGAAGCTCTCTATACAGTAGCGATGAGCCGCTAACAGAAATTGTGGACATGGATTATAGTGGGGTCAATTGGTCGGACGCAGAAGCAAAATCCGTCTAAAGTGGCGAAACTTACTTCTCGCCCCAAAATATTCGAGATTTGAAGGCGTTGAACACGATTATCGTGATTAAAATTTTTTTGCTTATTCCCACCCTTCAAAGGGCCAAAAATCATTCCTCTGTATGGTTTTCGTATATAAACGATCGGATTATTGTTTTTACGCGGCATCCTTGAAAACCCATTTGAAAGGGAGGGTGGTATTAGGGATTTGCAGATTTTGTTGGGTAGACTCCTGGGGTTGTTACAGTAGTCATTACCCTTCCTTTGACTATCGACTTGCATGAAATTCCCAACTATTTTCATTTAAGCAGTTGGGGGAGGGGGATTAAACTAAGAATGTGTGTAAATCTTCACCCCCTGCTAGGGTAATATTTGCCCGAATAGTTATTACGATGAAATTCCTGGCATTGCCCTTCTCCCTTTAATTACCGCGATGAAATCAAAGCCAATTTCTCGGTAAAAACAATGATCCGAGCGGTAATGTATACAATCCATTAATAGGGGGGGGGGGGGGGGGGGGTTGGTGAAGGTATTTAGATATTTAGTTACCATCGAAAAAATAATAAAAACCTTAGCACCCTGTACAGGGTGTCCATTTTTCGATGTAATTGCAGGGTATCTCGTTAACTAGTAAATATAGAGATTTGCGATTTACTGCGCTACTTTTTCGTGAAACAAAAAAGAAGGATTGTCAAAGCTTCCTTAGTTTTTAAGCTATGGGGTGTTTTCGAAGATGCTTGCTTTTTGAATGAAACCATTCAAACAAAGAAAATAATACTTTACTTTTAGAATATTAGTTTTTTTTTCTGGGAGTCTTACTTTTCGAGAGTTAAAGCAAACATATGATTTTTTAAATGGGACACTCAATATATTTTTCTCTTATTTTGTTAGGCTTTTCAATAATGTGTAATAGTGGATAAATACTATTAAAAATAAACGCAGAATTCGCAAAATTTAGAAAATTAGGGTAGTATAGGCCATGAAACCATTTAAACAACGAAAATAACACTTTACTTTTAGAATATTAGTTTTTTTTCTGGGAGTCTTACTTTTCGAGATTTAAAGCAAACATATAATATTTTACATGGAACACCCTGTATATTTTTCTCTTACTTGATTGAGCCATTTTTAAGCTTTTCAAAAATATATAATAGTTGATAGTTACTATTAACAATAAACGCACGAAACGAAAAGTTTTAAAAAATAGGGTAGTAATTAGGTCATATAACCATTAAAACAAACAAAAGAATATCTATCTGACATGTCACAGCGTCGGACTGGCCATATGGTCGAGGTGGCGTTTGCCAGCCGGGCCCCCTTGCGGGGCTTGCCGCAAGCCAGGCGGTAGGTAGGATAGGAGGCCCCCGCAGGCTAGGTCCCAGCTCTTGCGACTTAAATGTAAACTAGAACAGATAGTTCGTTCATACAATTAGAGATAAATGAAATAGAAAAATTCGAAAATGGTTGAACCTGAGCAGGACATCCCTGTTCCCTGAAACTAGTTTTGAAAACTTCTAAACGGCAATAACTTTTGATCGAATCAACTTACTTAGACGTGTATCATTATAGCATAATACATTTGACATTGTTTCAGAGATATTAAAAAAATGAAATTTAATTTTTAGATGTTCTTAAAAACTTGATCGATTCGGTAGAAATTTTTAAATAATGCGAAGAGGTGCATTAGCACAGTTAGGCTTAAATTTGCAAGATCTTATTAGCGTATCAATTGATTGCGCCGGAAATATGACAGGCAGGTATAATGGTCTCCAAGCAAAACTAAAGGAAGAAGTGCCAAAATTCATTTTCACGCATTGTTATTCGCATGTGTTAAACTTAGTGCTGGGAGGCACGACGTCAAGCTGTACTGAAGTAAAGAATTTGTTTGGTCAGTGTAGGTATTCATTCATGAATCATTTAATCGCACATCTTTATGGGTGGACAAAATTTCAGAATTAACAGCTGGACAAGACAAATTGATACCATTACAGAAGATCGGAAAAACAGGGTGGTGGGCTAAAAACAAAGCCTTGACCACTATAATGCCATATCTTCGAGCACGGAGTTCGAGCCAAAGGGTTCGTTTCAAGCAAAGGCTTTGATGGATTCCTTTTTAAAATTTTAAACTATCCTTCGCATTCAAGAAAATGCTTGACCTATCAACCCCAGTACGCCAATATCTCCAAACCCCTACATTAGATTATCTTAAAGCTTGGGCACTCATCAAAAGTTTATACAGGGTGGTCCAACGAAAACTTAACACCTCGATTTTCCTGCTTTAAAATGAAAATGTGGAAAATCGCTCGGACCCGTCGATTTCTGATTTGAGGGGGAATAACTTTTCCGCTTTTTTCATCTCTGTAACTTCAACCCCCCAACAGGGGTGAGCACAACCCCCTGATTTTGAATGGGGATGAGGGGTGTTGCGATACCTCGTTTTGAAGATCTTATCGAGTACTATCTGACCCTAAAATTTCGCTTCAAAATTTTCATCTTTAACGAAATGACAGCTAAAATAGTGGAAGACTACTTACTTTTGTGATTAGTTTATTAAATGCTGAAAATGGCCACCATTCACTTCCATGCAGTAAAATAAAATTTGCTATAAACGTTCACGTACATTACTTAACATTTCTGGTGTAATTTGACGGCATTCATTAATAATCCGAATTCGCAAATCATCCAGTGACTCAGGCTGGGTAGTGTGGGTAGCGTAAATCTTAGACTTAAAACTCTTTGGGATGAGCACGTTTCACCTAGACAGATAAGCAAGACATGAATGACTCAGATTCTCAGAGTGAGGAAGAAGACGGCGAAGATGTCTTAGACCAAACAGCAAAGGACGCTATGTGTTTTTCCAAAAGTGGTTTGGAGGTCAATCAAACTTTTATCACAATATAACATGCATATTAGCATACGTACACCACCTTATATGTTGAATATTTGTGTAATTCTTACAATTTCGTTCACACAAGTGACTTGTGAAAGACGACTTTCAGCGTTGAAGCGCATTAAAACGAGACTTCGCTCTCTACTGGGGCAAGAATTGTTGGACTGTTATTAACAGCTTAGCTGAGAGTTCTCCTCTTTTAAAAAAAATATTGATTGGCTAGCTTCATATTTGCTATATTATTGGAATATAATTGGAACTGTACTTAGGTACCTAATAACATATATCATTGATAATCAATTATTTGCATATTTCATTATTTTCCAATAGTATCCCATCTACCATTATCCAGTCTCGGGCCCCGGGCTTGTGGGGAGCCACCCGGGCCCTTCCGGCCCAGTCCGACCATGATGTCTATTTGTCTAAAGGTATAGACAAAAATAAGGTGTCGTTAAAATACATGTCACGTTGTCGCTAAAGTTAAAAAAATGGTTAAAATGTAGTAGTATGCAAATTTGGAAAAATATGACATGTTAGTTTGCTTTGTAGAGTGCCACAAAAATAGATAAATTTACAATGTTGTTGTTTAAATATCTAATTTATAGAGTTCTTACCTGCATAGATATCCAGAGAGAAGGCAGCCCAAATCAAGTAACAATGTCAAGTTTAAAGATTAATTTAATTAATAATCGATCATTTATAATGCCAAGACCTGAATCATATATAATAAGGAGAATCGCGAAAGGGACGAAATGAACGTTATGGCTTTTGTAATTGCTAATTTTCTAAATCTGTTTACTTGTGCATCTACTGTTAATAATTACTATCAACTATTATATATTTTTGAAAAGCTTATATAAAATATACAGGGCATCCCATTTGCTTGCTCTAAACCTCGAAAAGTAGGACGTCCAGAAAATAAGTAAGCACGCCACTGAATTCTACTTAAAAAAACTCTCTCAGAAACAGTTTTCAATTTTTTAATAAGTTGAGGGATAACGGAAATACAAGGAGTGGTCAAAAAGCACACATTTTGAAAAACACCCTGTAGCTTAAAAACTAAGAAAGCTATGACAATTCTGTTTGCGGCCTCTTTTGCTTCACGAAAAAGTAGCGAAGTAAAAACCGCAAACTTATCTTTCCTAGTTACCGAGATATCCTGCAATTACATCGAAAAATGGACACCCGGTACTTTTGATTGGCGACTTTCCTGGTGACTTTCCTGGTGACTATAATCAAAAACAAATTACATATTTATCAATGATTTTCGATAAGGAAGCCGAATTTAATGTCAAAAAATACATACATTTACAAATTTGACAGATGCGACGCCATTTTGAATTTTCTTAAATGGCAACCCTCATAAATAACCATACGAGTAAATTGCACTTTGTGATCCGATTTCAAAACCTATAGTTGTTGAAATTTATTTTCAGCCGTTTCGGAAATACGGGGGTTCCTAATTTGCTTCCATCGATTTTGTCTTTTAAGTGTCTCACCCCTTTAATAAATAGACCTTCTAAGCTGAACACCTGAATTTTTTTCACAGTGACATAATTTACCGTGAGTAAGCGATCTACGCTATAGTCAAATCCGACAGATGTCAGAAAGTGACAGATACGACGCCATTTTGAATTTTTCTAAATAGCAACCCACAAAAATAACCACACAATTGAATTGCGTTTGGCGATCCGATTCTAAAACTATATAGACCATTTAAGAACATATGATTTTGACAAGAAGTATAACCTAAACTTGTCACTTTGCCCCCCAGCAAATATAGCCGTTGTCAAATATGTAATGGTAATTTTATGGCTTTGACATAAACTTTAACCTTAATTTGTCAAATTTGCCCCCCAGCGACGTCATCCTTAAATGGTCAATAGTTGTTGATACTTATTTTCAGCCGTTACGGGAATACGGGGGTTCCTAATTTGCCTTCATCGATTTTGTCTTCTAAGTGTCTCAACCCTTTAATAAATAGACCTTTTAAGCTAAAAACTTCAATTCTTTTCACACTGACATAATTTCCTATGATCAAGCCATCTACGCTATAATTAAATCCGACAGATGTCAATAAGTGACAGATACGACGCCATCTCGAATTTTTTTAAATCGCAACCTTCATAAATAACTAGACTTGAATTGCATTTGGCATTCCGATTCTAAAACCATATAGATGTTGATATTTATTTTCGGCCGTTTCGGAAATACGGGGTTCCTAATTTGCCTCCATCGATTTTGTCTTTTAAGTGTCTCACCCCTTTAATAAATAGGCATTTTAAGCTGAACACCTTAATTTTCTTCACAGTAACATAATTTTCCGTGAGCAAGCGATTACGCTATAGTCAAATCCGACAGATGTCAAAAAGTGACAGATACGACGCCATCTTGAATTCTTTTAAATGGCAACCCAAATAAATAACCAATTGCATTTGGCGATCCGACTTTGAAACCATATAGTTGTTGATTTTTATTTTTAGCCGTTTCGGGAATTAGGGGGTTCCTAATTTGTCTCTATCGATTTTGTCTTTTAAGTGTCTCACCCCTTTAATAAATAGACCTTCTAAGCTAAAAATCTCAATTCTTTTCACAGTTACATAATTTCCCGTGAGCAAGCGATCTACGCCATAGTCAAATCCGACAGATGTCAGAAAGTGACAGATACGACGCCATTTTGAATTCTTTTGAATGGCAACCCAAATAAATAACCACACGATTGAATTGCGTTTGGCGATCCGACTCTGAAGCTATCTAGTTGTTGATATTTATTTTTAGCCGTTACAGAAATACAAGGGTTCCTAATTTGCCTCCATCGATTTTGTCTTTTAAGTGTCTCACCCCTTTAATAAATAGACATTCTAAGCTGAACACCTTAATTTTTTTCATAGTAACATGATCTGTCGGATTTGACTATAGCGTAGATCGCTTGCTCACGGGAAATTATGTTACTGTGAAAAAAATTAAGGTGTTCAGCTTAGAAGGTCTATTTATTAAAGGGGTGAGACACTTAAAAGACAAAATCGATGGAGGCAAATTAGGAACCCTCGTATTTCCGAAACGGCTAAAAATAAATATCAGCAACTATAGATTTTTGAAATCGGATCGCCAAATGCAATTTAATCGTATGGTTATTTATGAAGGTTGCCATTTAAAAAAATTCAAAATGGCGTCGTATCTGCCACTTATTGACATCTGTCGGATTTGACTATAGCGTAGATCGCTTGCCCACGGGAAATTATGTCACTGTTAAAAATATTAAATATTAAGGTGTTTAGCGTAGAAGGTCTATTTATTAAAGGGGTCAGACACTTAAAAGTCAAAATCGATGGAGGCAAATTCGGATCCCCCGTATTTCCGAAACGGCTGAAAATAAATATCAACAACTATAGGGTGCAATTTACTCGTGTGGTTATTTATGGGGGTAGCCATTTAAGAAAATTCAAAATGGCGTCGCATCTGTCAAATTTGTAAATCTATGTATTTTTTGACAATAAATTCGGCTTCGTTATCGAAAATCATTATGTGATTTGTTTTTTATTATATTCAGCAGAAAAATCGCCAATCGGGTGAGACACTTAAAAAAATGTCCCTGTACATTTTTCATATTTTTGCCGTTAAACAGGAAATTTTGAGCTAACAGTTTATTTTTTGACAATGCAAAGTAAATAAAGATTTTTTTTTACATTTTCAAGCTAAATAAAATTAATTTGAATGCCAAAAACTATTTTGAAAAAGGTTGAAACTTCGGTAATCAATTAATAAGCCATTATAGAGTTAGTCTTTTGTTACTATCAAGTAATGGCGGATCCTAGGGGGAAGGGGGTTCTTGGGTCCGGACCACCCTCTTGGGAGTATTAGAATCCGAAATCTTTATATTGTTTGCCTACAATAATTTACATATCATATTTTGCATTTTAAAAATCCGAAAAAATTGACATAGGATAATAATGATTTATCATATTTTATCATACATCTGTGCTTAACTTTTCCGCCTCGTAACTTCTTAACCCTCCCCCTCATAATTATTTATTTCTAGATCCGCGTATCAATTTTCTTTAACAGGAATTTTTTTAACCGTTGATTGAAATAGGGGAGAATTCCTTCAGTTATTTTATGACTGATATTCTTTAAACCCTTCCTACGATTTCCGTCATTACTGCGTAGTCAAAATGTTACGGCGCGAATTTTTTCCACATATTTTACTTAATTTATTCACTTCGTACGAGTTTAATTCACTTTTGTGCTATGCCAACGTTTCTTTAACGTATTAAGTTATTTAGTCGTATTTTTTGCATAGTTTTGTAAGCTGTAATTTGTCTACATACAAATTTCCTGTTAAAAGAACGGAAAACCTATCTACACACTGCGACGAACGAATATCGACGCGCGTACATTACCGTGCGTTCATGTATTAATACTTGTACGCGTGTTTGTAGGCCCTTTAAGGCTTACAGCTTACAACGACAAAATAACTTAAAACGTTAAAAAAATGTTGGCATATCATAAAAATAAATTAAACTCGTACGAAGTGAATAAATTAATTAAAATATGCGGAAAAAATTCCTGCCATAACATTTTGACCACAGTAATGACGGAATTCGTAAGCAGGGTTTAAAGGACATCAGTCATGAAGTAACTTAAGGAATGTGTCCCCTTTCAATCAATGGTTACAAAATTGACTATTAAAGGAAATTGATTTGTAGACGCGGATCTAGAAATAAATAGTTATGAGGGGCAGTACCGGCTAATAAAGAATGCTTGCATAATCAGGATGTGAAAGAAACTGTTTTATACTGCACCTGATATTCTGACTATAATATCTAGAAAGGTAAGTATTTCAACATTTATATACTTACGATGGTATTCAACGTTCAACTAATAAACACAAACAACGAAAGTAATCACCAAAAAAATGTAAAATTATTTATAATAAGAACTTTTATGTAGAGTAAGAATTTTTCTTGTTCCACCGTACAAAGTGAATTTACTTAAGAACAATAATAACTAGATATTGTGCATAATGTTATGATTTCTGCATATTATTCCCCATTACACGAGGCCGTGACCATGATCACCTATTATTACTATCTATTCCTTTATCCCATTTTTTCATATTTCTTAAGAGTGCAAGGACAAATCTTGCATATGTTTTCGAAGTTTATACATATTAATCTACAGTCTTCTGTTAGGAGATGCTCCATTGTGATTCTTTAAAAGGAGTGAAGACCGATGCAAAAATATTAAGTGCGCCTGAGCAAAATCTACCGTGGGAACGCTCTCTAAAAGTTCGAAATAGGACAGCAAACGAGGAAGTGCAGTGAAATGCATACAGAGTGTTATTTAATAAGTGTTCGATATTTTACAGGATGATTCCTCAGTTATTTATAAGGTGAAAAGTTAATATATGCATGGGTCCGCAAGCCGTACATTGTTGAGATACAGGGTGTTAAGAATTTATTTTTATTTTTGTTTTTCGTGAATAATTTTTGAAATAATGTATATATTTGGACGAAAATTGGTATTTGGAGCTATTGTAATATGAGAAATTCAAACTTAATATTAGTTTGGCTCTTAATTGTAGGGGGTGCCACCTACAGGTATTTTTCTCTTTTGGGGAGTCACAACTTTCTTGTGCATGTATGTATTACATTTTCTGGAAGAAAAATCGATTTCTCTATCATTTTTACGTAAAAATGATATGCTTGTCAAAAGTTGCTACAAGCAGCCGTTTTCGAGATATTTTGATTCAAATTAATTGATGCATGATGTGCTGGTCAAAATTTTAAAAACTTAAAAATAAAAGTATCATGTAGGCTAGTGAGTATATTCCAATGTTTATTTTGTGTCATGTTAAAAATAATATTTTGACACATAGTTAAATAGTTTTATTTATTATTATTGTGATTATTTAATAAAAAAAGTTGTTAACCATTGGTAAACTTTACCAATGCTGAGTATGCTGACATACATTTTACATACGGACTTGCTAACGGAAATACATATAAGGCTAAACGTTTGTATCAGAAGCGTTATACGAACCGCACAATTCCTACTTCAAAAATTCACGATCGGTTGAGGGAAACAGGAAAGCTTGAGAATGCTATTCATCTGTCGGGTACACATCGGATGGTAAGAACTCAAGAAACCGATAAAGCAGTTCTTAATCTGATAGGAGAACACCCGGAAACAAGCACCAGAAAAATAGCGCTGACGTTAAACATTTCTCATGTTCTAGCATGGACAATTTTAATTGATAATTTGCTATATCCCTACCACATTCAAAGAATTCAGGCTCTCCTCCCTCGTGAGTTTCCATTACGTATCAACTTCTGTCGTTGGTTTCTCCAATGCCTTATTCAAAATCCTTTATTTCAAAATTAAATCCTGTTAACCGACGAAGCAGATTTCTCACGCAAAGCTATACGCAATTTTCACAACAATCATTTGTAGTCAGAGGAAAATCGCCATGCGATACAGTAATCCCTTTTCCAAGAACAGTTCTCTTTGAACGTGTGGGCAGTTTTTAAAATTGTTTCACTTTTTGACAAACCCATGCATCGATTAATTTAAATCAATATATCTCAAAAACGGCTGCTTGTAGCGACTTTTGACTAACATATCATTTTCACGTAAAAATGATAGAGGAACCGATTTTTCTTCTAGAAAATTTGATACATACATGCACGAAAAAGTTGTAACTCCCCAAAAGAGAGAAATACCTGTAGGTGGCGCCTCCTAAAATTAAGGGCCAAACTAAGATGAAATTTGAATTTTTCATATTATAAAATCCCCAAATACCAACTTTCGTCCAAATATAGATATTATTTCAAAAATTATTTACGAAAAACAAAAATAAAAATAATTTTTTAACACCCTGTATCTCAAAAATTAAGGGCTTGCGGACCCATGCTCATATGAACTTTTCACCTTATAAAAATAACTGAGGAATCGTCCTGTAAAATATTGGACACTTATTAAATAACACCCGGCATAGACGGGCGGCAAGTTCATCAAAATACGTTCTTTTTAAAGGGAAACCCACTATTTCGGTATAACTTTGTGAGACTGATATTATCTTATTAAGCATGTGTTTTTACATAAAAAATTATAGTTGTCGACTTTTACTATTGGTCGAGATCGATCATATGACCAAAAATCAAGAAATATTGATAATTATTAGTTTTTAGATTCAACTGCAAATAACTTCCAAAGTATTTAAAAGAAAAAGAAAAACAAAATTCTTACAGGTTTAGAGCCTAAACATGTGTCTTATTTTTGTTGCACGACATTTTGTAAAAGTGTAAATTTTAACACATATGTTATAATATTTTATTATGGAGTGCACAAAGTCAATATACAGGGTGTCCCACATTTGAGCCTCATCATGGGGATCTCGGAAACTATAAGAGATACAGCATCGGTCAAATTATGGCAAAGTTGCGGAATTTGGTGCCCAGTAATATGGTAAAAAAATATCTGAGCTATCTTTTTTAGTTTTAGAAATATTAAAAAAAAACAAAAATATTGAATTTTGGTTTTTTTAAATTGGACGACTTATTTTATCCGCTACAAAAAAACAAACACAACATTGTTAAGGCAACTTTTTTCGCTCCATATCGTGGTGTTCTTAGAATTTCGTTTCAACGTTTCGTTTTCGTGGAACTATTATCAACTTTAATTTTTTAAATACGGACCTGCATTTTTTATTTTATTTTTTGAAATCTCTTTAAGCCCTGAATTCAACCATGTAGCGCACTTAATTATATCTAGACGTTTTGATGCCATTATTACATCATCAGGAATGTGATAATTAATTTTAAATTAATACGGCCCTGGTGTTACTTATTTTTTTTTACCAAATACAACATATAAGTGGAGCCAGAATTTATTAGTTATAAAGAATTAATTTCGTATAATAATATATAACATATTATATTTAAGTTTTTATAATAACAAAGTATAAAGTAAAACTAAAAAAAAAAAGCAAAGGTGGCTTAGACGTCAACTTTATGCTTACTTGATTGTGTGGCTTAATTATGTTGACAATTGTCACCATATTTTTATGTTGAATATTTCAGCAAAATTATGTTTTCTGCTTTAGAAAAACGCGACATGTTACGAGTTTATTATTCTTCCAATAGGAATTCACAAATTTCGTTATCAGCGTTATTTTCAGGACTATCCTGAACGCTTACAGCCTCATCATACTTATTTTGCTACACTTGATAGAAATTTAGCCGAGTATGGTAGTTTCAATAAACCAAGAGTAAACTATGGAACACGTATGGAACCGGAAGAACAACAAAATATTATCAATTCGGTAAGTTTTAATTTATTTTAAAAAATTACCAAATTTTCTATTTAGAAAATTTTATTTAAGGTTAATTATGCCCCTCGCGCTTCAACTAGGCATTTCTCCAACGAACTAGAAAAACCGAGGATGAGGATCTGGAGAACCTTAAATTCTCATGGATACAAACCATACAAAATTCATATCAGTCAAACGCTTAGGCCTGGTGATTCAGAAAGAAGACTTGAATTTTGTAATTGGCTTAGCTTCAAACTAAATGAAGATGATAATTTTTTAAACAAAGTCATTTGGACTGATGAATGCAATTTTACAACCAATGGATTATTTAATAGACACAATGAACATTATTGGTCTGTGGAAAATCCCAGACAAAATCAGGAAGTAAGACCTCAAGGACGACTTTCTTTTAATGTGTGGGTTGGAATGTGGAACAATAAAATTATTGGACCCTTTATTTATGAAGGCAACCTCAACTCGCGAAGATATTTGGATATAATAAATAATAATATTTTGGACGCATTAGATCTCGAGCCTTTGGAGACTTTAAGACACTTATGGTGGCAGCAAGATGGCGCTCCGCCTCATAATGGAAGAGAAGTAACCGAGTTACTAAACGAAATTTTTCCAAATAAATGGATTGGAAATCGTGGATTTATACGATGGCCAGCAAGAAGTCCTGATTTAAATCCGTTGGATTATTTTCTTTGGGGGTACCTACAAAATCGTCTGTACCGTAATACGCCACGCGATATTAATGTTTTACGAGGAAATTTAATCCGAGAAGTCAGGGCAATCCCCGCACGGGTTATTCAACGGGCGATATTTAAATTAAGGAGGCTTACTCAAAAATGCATTCGAGAGGAAGGGCACTTGTTTGAACACTTAATATAATCAGTTTTTTACTTTTTGTTTCTGTTATTTTCCGTTTTTATTTATTTCCTACATAATATATTATTCATTTATAAATGTGTTATAAGATTTCTTCATTTTTCATTTACTCTCTTTTATTTAAAAAATTTATATTATTCATATTATATCCTCTTGTGAGTAAAACAAATTAAACAAAAATATCTTGTGAGGTGTCTTAAACAATTTGTTAAATACCTGTTTGACAATCAGACATCATTATTTCTAGATAACCGAAAATCAGGCTTGAGTTGGCGAATGCCAAGATATTGGCGTTCAATAAATTGGTTAATGGGCTATTGTTTGCTCCAAAAGTTGGCTACTATTACATGGCATGCAAGTGCATTTTTTTCTTTAAAAAAATACTTTAAATAAATTCCAGGGTCGTATTTATTTAAAAATTAATTATCACATTCCTGATAATGTAATAATGGCACCAAAACGTCTAGATATAATTAAGTGCGCTACATGGTTGAATTCAGGGCTTAAAGAGATTTCAAAAAATAAAATAAAAAATGCAGGTCCGTATTTAAAAAATTAAAGTTGATAATAGTTCCACGAAAACGAAACGTTGAAACGAAATTCTAAGAACACCACGATATGGAGCGAAAAAAGTTGCCTTAACAATGTTGTGTTTGTTTTTTTGTAGCGGATAAAATAAGTCGTCCAATTTAAAAAAACCAAAATTCAATATTTTTGTTTTTTTTTAATATTTCTAAAACTAAAAAAGATAGCTCAGATATTTTTTTACCATATTACTGGGCACCAAATTCCGCAACTTTGCCATAATTTGACCGATGCTGTATCTCTTATAGTTTCCGAGATCCCCATGATGAGGCTCGAATGTGGGACACCCTGTACAGTGTGTCCCCGGATCGACGCAACGATAGGTGAAAAAGGGTGAAATTTTTTGAGTTGAAACTTTATCTTCTGGGGTTCAGCCCTGCTTGGATAGAAACTAATTTGTAGCATAATTTTAATTTCGAAAAATCAAGTGTGCTTTGGGAATTTTCAAAAAACTTTTTTTTCCCACCAGTAAAGTGCTTGATTTCTAGGAGATACGAAAAAATTTTATTAAGAAAAGATATTCGGAAATAATAAATGGGAAGAATACAACATTTTAAAATTCTATGCCTACTTTGATGTTTTGCGTTATTTCTATTGCACGCACCTCCCAATTGAAGATATTAAAAAATTTGGTTAAGAAAAGTTATTCAAAATAATAAATTAAACACGATCGGTTTATTTTATTCCCTTTAATAGATATTTAGATAATTAAAGAAATGCGAACATAAAAATAACAAGCAATTTACTTCCTTCAAGATATGAATAAATTTGTTTCAATGCTATTCAGAAAAAAATAGTATGCCATCGAAGGAAAAAGAATAAAATAACATTTTGACAGTTTGTTGTCAAAAATGGTTTGGTATTTTTAATATTGTTGTAGTGTTCTAAAACTGATCCGAACTTTCGAAAACATTACTGTGAAATATCAATTATGCTTACTATACCAGAACGGATCTACCTAATTCAATGTTATGGTATAGGTGAATTATTATCTATTCCAGAGGTTATCAGGCGATTTAATATGAAATTTCCGAACACAGTTTTAGTCAAATCTAAAGTATCCAAAGTGGTTAAAAAATTTGTTACTACCGGTACTGTACATAATATACTAAAAAAGAAGTTTGATGAAGATGATGTAGGTACTGGGTTAGCAATGGATTCATTACGCGAAAATCCAAAGCTGTCACTAAGAAAGCGGTACGAGGAGACTCGTGTTAGCAAATCACATTTGCAACGCATTTATGAAGCAAATAAGGTAAAACCATATAAAGTTAGATTTCGTCACACGTTGGAAGAAGGGGATAAATCCCGAAGGTTGGAGTTTTGCCTAACTTTAGGTGAGAAGATTCTAGAAGATCGAAATTTCGATAAAAATATTATTTTCTCAGACGAATCGACTTTTACCACTAACGGTGTACCTTCATCACAGAATTGCCGATATTGGTCTAAAGATAATCTAAATTATGTAATAAATTTTAGGCGGCAGTATTTTAAAAAGGTTAATGTTTGGTGTGCCATTTCCTATCATTGTGGTGTAATTGGGCCATATTTTATTGAGGGAAGACTTAACGAACATACTTATTTAAATATCCTAAATCAGTTTCTTGACAAACTACCATACGAACCAAGATATTTTTCATATTTTCAACACGACGGCTGCCCTGTCCACTCGACATTTCGGGTATGTGAATGGCTCAATGAGCATTTTCAAGAAAGATGGATAGCCAATGCTGGTCTGGTTGAATAGGCTTCCAAATGACGCAGAAGTTTTGAAAAATCGCATTACAGATGCAATAAACTCTATTCCCCTGGAGGAGATAAGAGCAGCTTTCACTGCATTTCGGGAAAACATTGAGGAATGTGCGAATAAAGGCGGCGAACTTATTGAATAAATAAATCTTTTAGTTGATGTTAGTATTGAAATAAATAATTTTTTTGATGCATTGTATAAACCGTTGTTAATGTTACTATTAAAATAAATTAATTTTTTGATGCATCCTGTAAACCGATCGTGTTTAATTTATTATTTTGAACAACTTTTCTTAACGAAATTTTTTAATATCTTCAATAGGGAGGTGCGTGCAATAAAAATAATGCAAAACATCAAAGTATGCATAGGATTTTAAAATTTTGTATTCTTACTCATTTATTATTTTCGAACATCTTTTCCCAATAAAATTTTTTCGTATCTCCTAGAAATCAAGCACTTTACTGGTGGGAAAAAATTTTTTTGAAAATTTCCAAAGCACACTTGATTTTTCGAAATTAAAATTATGCCACAAATTAGTTTCTATCCAAGCAGGGCTGAACCCCAGAAGATTAACTTTCAACTCAAAAAATTTCAGCCTTTTTCACCTATCGTTGCGTCGATCCGGGGACACACTGTATTTTCAAAATATATAACTTGTTGCTTCTTACCTGTAAATTGAGCTATTGCATATATTTTTTTTTGTTAGCCAAAATGGCAGAGATTTATTGGCTTGATTTTGTGCCGATTAATAGTAGGTCTGCCATTATTATTAACAACAGTACCTACAGCAGTTTAAAGAAGAGCCAAGCATGCAGTCGCGTGATGCCTCTTGCGTTTCCGCCTACCCCGCTACCTAACTGATGCAGATGCAATAATTGGTTTATGTCGTTTGCTTTCTTTATATTTAGCATAAATGCATGCGTGTATGCGTATAGTGCATCGTTGTGAAAAACAAAAGATCTAAAAAGATAAGAGAAGAAGAAGACGTCAAGAAAATGTTTGACTTAATAGAATCCACAGGGGTTAATCCGTTTGATAGAAATCAGTACCGGATTTACAATAAAAGCGCCCCTAGGCACTTTTTTTCAAGCGCTCCCCAATAATTTGTTTATCGGTATAAAAAAGGAGATAAGGTTAAGGTATTATCGTATTATATACATAAAAGGTAAAGAAAAATTGCACATAATTTTTATTAAAAATATTGCTTGCCAACGTAACATAAAAATAGGTGTAGTGAGTACTGCATTATAAATAATACTCTTAATACAAATAAAGGAACAAAACAAAAAAAAAATGAAATGTGTAACAGTTGATTAAAAAAAAACATAAAAACATAAACTGGAACAAAAAATATTTAATGTTCTTTTTCGACTCTTTTTTTTGTAATGTCACTGTTAATACAAATAACTGCCAAGTTGGTTAGAATTTCGTGGCCAACCGAATTCCGCAAGTACGTTTTTGTTCAATTTAGCGTCGAGACTGATCTTTCTTCCGATGTATTTGTAATTGGTAGTGTTAAAAAAATTCTCAACACTATCTCGATATTTGGAAACATAGTTACCAAGTTTTTGTCTTTAATAAATTTACAACTTACTGTTGATATCGTCAAATATTTAAATTGGACGATCTCCTTAATGACTGATTTATCTAAATCATGGGAATATAAATTTTGCAATAATTTTTAATTAGCGCGGATCTCTGCATAATCCATAGTTTTTATATTATTTAAAAACCCAAAAATGTTTTCTATTTCGTTATAAACTTGGACTCGACGCTCAAGTTCTTGATTCAAGGAGTTCAAAATATTATAATAAACATTAATTCTAAAATCAGCTATTCCATCAAACATGAAATCTACGCCAGCGCTTTTATCAAATTGTTCTTTTCTTGTTTTGTTTCTTCCTTGGTCCTTTTTGTAATTTTTTTCTTTTGCATACATTTTTCCCCGCTCTTCATAAATATTATAGTTACCTCTGATAAGTAAGTAAGTAAATGGAATAGTTTAAACCATATGAAGAGGATTTTTTTAAAAATTTTTAATTGTTAGTTTTAAATTAAATTTGACGTAAAAAAATTAAATAAAATAAAATCATTGTTTTATTTCAGCAAAACCATGCCCAGTTATATTATATATATATATTACCACATCAGCTAACTGGGCATGAAATGCTGAAATAAAACAATGATTTTATTTTATTTAATTTTTTTACATGAAATTTAATTTAAAACTAACAATTAAAAATAAAAAAAAAAATTTCTCATTTATATGGTTTAAACTATTCTATTGTCTTACTTAAAATGTTTCTTCTTTAATTAGAAAATCCGAATTTAACCAGAACTTCACTCATATCTAAGGATGATTAAACATCTCACACACCAAGTCTTCAACCTTTAAAGTTACAATGAGTTGTACTCATTAATTTGAGACAACGTTTTTTCTACTAAACTCGATGTTAGTATCCCCTGATGATGAGTGCTTAAGCGCTCGAAACATGTAGCGAACCTTTTTATTCACCATCATATTTATTAAACTGTGGAGAAAGACTGCATTGTTTTATTTACTTTAATTCTAGTAGAATTATGACTTTGAGCTTCTTAAAAGCTTCAGCGGAAGGAAATCTTTTTGCTTTTTTCAATAATTTTTATAATGCCCTTTTGTGTCTTTTCCAATTCATTTATAGCGGTCCTGTATGCAGAACTCCAGATTGCAATACAGAATTGGAAAATTCTTTGAACTATCGCATAATAAACAGTTCTAATTGTTTATCGATTTAGGATATTTTCCAACATTAAAAATGTATGTATTGTTTTTCTTAGCTTACTAGTGGTTTCCAGTATGTTTTTTTTCACGAAAGTCTGTTATCTATTATGACACCAAGATACTTTGTGTCGGCACAGTATTTGATGTTGCTATTATTGATACAATGTTGGGGTACATTATTTCCGTTTTCAAAGAAGGGAATTGCAACAGTTGTTGAAAGGTTTAATTTAAGTAGATTGTTACAAAGTCAATTATCAATTATCAATCAATCACACTTGCATTCGTTTCTTTAATCACGTCCCTCTAGGTGTGGCATCAAGTGAAATCCAAAGAACGCTTGTATAACACATCTCTTACTTTAAGTATTAGCGTTGTAGATTTAATTATTATGAAAAATATAAATAACCAAGCCACTGACATCTGAAAAAATTCAGAGGAACATATAATATAATAAAAGTTGAAAATTCTTATATTTATATAGTCAATATTATTAGACCTACTATCTATAATTACCCTAGGTGAAGACAGTGATAGCAAAACAGAATTAGATGTGTAGTTTTGCAAAGTTTATTAATTCACAATCCAAGCTTGTAAAATTTGTGCGATTTTGTTTTCGGTTTATTGAATAAAATATGCAGATTTTAAACTGTTATTTCTTTAGTTTCCATAATTATTATAATACTGTAGGCTTTATTTAAATACGTAAAAATAAAATAATAATAAATACATTATTTCATAAATTAGTTTCTTATAAATGAATACATAGTTTCTTTAACGTAGAGGAGAGTCCGACCCTGTAACCCTCTTTTATATTTTCCCGACCATTATGGCCAAGCAATGGTATTTTATCAGGTAGTTGAGTTATGGCCCTATAAGGCAACAGTACAATTTTTGACAAACTATACTAGACCAAAGAGTAACCCAACTAATAAGAGGCTAAAGCTTTGTCGGCTTCTTTGATGTTGATATACCCAAATTCTGTGACCTTGATACCACCAGCTACACAGTAAAAAATAAAATAAAATCATAGGACAAAAATTTATTTCCGAACACGCCCTACACGGGAAAAAATGCTTAAGTGCTTTTCATAATATTATGCTAAATTGTTTACAATACTGAATTTCGTTAGTACAGCGCGTATCAAAGTTATTGCTTACTGAAATAGTTGAATAAATATAATTTTCGGTAAATTCGTGTTTTAAGTGAATTTTTTTAATTTTAGTGATTTTTGGTACTTTGTACATAATATGTACATGCTGGGTATACAAATTGTGATTATTTAGTTATGTGTGTAATTTTCTAATCAAGTGAAATAACAAGCAGTAAAGATATAGCTGGTAAAAATAACCAAAAAATTAATTTTATATTTGTTTTGGTTTATTTAAATTTTACCATATTATATTATGGCTGGTGTAAAATAAAGAGATTAGTCAAGAATTCTGTTAGATAAATAGATATTAAGTACCAATGTGTGTAGTGGACATGCATTTATTAAATAAAAGTATCCTTGACGAATTCTTTCATTAAAGCTAAAAAATCATATTAAAACCATATTTTATTTTCGTCTCTTTATCTTAATGAAGTAATTTACATTTTAAAAATGTGTACTAAACGAATCATATCACAGTTGACGAAGAAAATTGCAAATATGCATCTAAAAACTAAAAACACTGTTAGGGTGCCTATATTGTTATAAGCAAATACTTGGACTGTATTGTAGTAGTCTGTTAAGTTTTTGGATTTTACATAAATCGACACATTTTATTTTGTTGTTTTTTATTTAGTCAGTTTAGTCAGTTATCATAAGGTCGTGTCGGTGGCGGAAAAGAGCTGGTTTTTCGCAGCACAATTGGTTAGGTTACTCTTTGATTAGACATTAAACTCTATACAGGGCGTTTCAGAAGTACGGTACGTAGCTTAAGGGGGTGATTCCTTATGATATTTTAAAGGTATGGTTTCGCTGGAGCAGTCAGTGGCCGCGGCTGGCGTTCGCGATCGAGCGTAGCAATCGGCCGTCGCCACAGGGTTGTTTGGCTGGCGCGGCTGGTGCAGCGCGCTTCAGTTCATATTCGTATTTCGTAGTGAAAGCGCTTATGTATGGTACCAAATTTCAATAAAATCGAAAAAAGGATATTTAAAAAAATAATAAAAAAACGATTTTTTAAAAAAACTTTAACACCCTGTACATCAAAAACGGGGCAACTCAAGACACATGTTCATATAAACTTTTTCTCTTTGAATATCATAAGGAATCACCACCCTAAGTTACGTACCGTACTTCTAAAACACCCTGTATACATTCAAATACAACGGTCAAAAACACAAATATTTATATCAAAATATCGATAACAAACAATAACACCAAACGATGCAATGCAATGCAATAAGGCGAAAATCACCGGTAAATTGAATACAACCCTGTCGCCCAGGGCCTTTTAGTTTTATTGCCAATTAGCCAATCGAAATAGACTTACGGTTGTCATTACCTACTGATCAATGTTTACTTCGTATTCATCTTGGATTTGAATATGGTATAATAATTATAAGCTTTGTAATGTATATACTGAAAAATAAACAGAATGGTTTTGTACACTTTACCGTTCTTCCCTACACTTGCTGCCACTTTTTTCCATGCATTTACTTTCATTACAACATTTTTGTAATTTTCGTTCTCATAGTTGTATAAAGAGGGGTACTTTGCACCTCCTCTATCAAAGAGTCATCAATTGCCGAAAACCGTGGCATTCTACTGGGCGATCGCGGCTGGACTGGTCTCTCTAGCAGTCCGAACGCAGCCGCTGCAATCGACGGCAAACGTTACGTCGCCGAGCTGCGGCAGTGAAACCGTGTACATACAAATCGCATTAAACCAGTACCGAGCTACCAATCGCTACCGAACGCTAGCCGCGGCCGCTGACTGCTCCAGCGAAACCATACCTTAAGAGAAAAAGTTCATATGAATGTGTGTACGGAGTTGTCCAGATTTTGATATATAGGGTGTAAAAATAATTTTCTTAATTAGCTCTAACTAGCTTAAATTTATTAAGTCCAGTGGCGTCCCAGAGGAGCACCTTAACGAATATTATTGGCAATAAAATGTACGCCACTCACTTTTCACTAACTACGATAATTTTTTTCAGATTTACAACTAATAATACAACTTTTTTGTTTCTTAATTGTTTTCGTATTTTGCGTCGTTTTCGAGAGAAAAAATAAAAACCACTTTATTGCATATACAAAAAAAAAATTGTATTTCAATGTTAATTTAAATATGAGGTAAAGGTAAGTTTTGATGTCTAACTTACCTATTTTGTCAATAACAAGTCAAAAAATAATAACTTTACTAACGCTGAAATGGCCCAGATGCATTTCAATTATGGCCTAGCAAATGGAAATGCTGAAGAAGCTCGGCGAATTTATCAGAAACGTTATCCAAACAGAGTATTGCAATGTACCAAAACATTTAGACAACTTCGTGCAAGATTCAGTGAGTCTGGGAGTTTTAAAGGTAGTACGGAACTTCCTGGCAGATCTGCAACAGTAACCACGTCTGAGTTAGAAGAGGCTATACTTCGAGAGATAAAAGATGATCCTTTAACTAGTGCCAGGAAGGTGGCAGTGCAATTTCAAACAAGTACATCAACTGTTTGGAGGATTTTGCATCTTTATCAGCTATACCCATACCATAATCAACGTGTAGAAGCTCTGCTTCCTCGTAATTTTCAGCCAAAGTTTAATTTTAGTAAGTATTTGCTGCAAGAATATTAAATAAGCAGCCCATGTCAATTATCAAAAAAAAATAGAGTAATATTAAAGTTTTAGAAAAATGTTTTCCGTGCAATACATTTCCTGGTCCTAATTTTAAAATAGCATACGAATCCAATTCATATATTTGCTGAATATTTTGGTTCTGTTTATGAACGAGTGTAACCTATTCGATGTTGTTAATGTTCCATATGTTAGTTCTGATGATGTGAACAACTTCCCAGCATACATTGCTAAAGGGTTGGTGGGCTTTTTCTCGACTTATGGATGACATGGAAAATGTTCAGTTTATTGACGAGTGTAACCTATTCGATGTAGTTAATGTTCCATATGTTAGTTCTGAGGATGTGTACAACTTCCCAGCATACATTGCTAAAGGGTTGGTGGGATTTTTCTCGACTCAATTAAAAACTTTGAATAATATATTTCTTAAATCTCGCATTTTTCCTGAAAAATGGAAGGAAGTATAAATATGTCCGGTATACAAAAGTAGGGATAAAACAGATATAAAAAATTATAGGCCGATAGCGATATTACCTGTTCCAGCTAAAATCTTTGAGTCAATAATTTATAAATATATATAATTTGGTTTCTAGAAACATTTCTTTAAGTCAACACGGATTTATGGAAAAAAGGTCTACTGTGCAGCCTCTGTAACATTACTCAATACATATCAGAAAGTCTTGACAATAAGTACAAAGTTGACGTACTGTACACTGATATTGCCAAAGAGCATGTATCGCATAGTATTTCTGTAGCAAAACTCTATAATGAATTTGGGTTCCATCCTAACTTTAAAGGGGCTTTTGTATCATATCTGACAAACAGAAAACAAAAAGTTATAATAAAAGGTTATCAATCGGACTGTTTTCTAGCAGGATCGGGGGGTACCATAGGGCTCCAACGTTGGGCCATTGCTGTTTCTGTTATTTATCAATAATATAACTAGATATATTTCCAATAGTAACGTTTTGTTATTTGCAAACGATCTTAAGTTGTATTCAAGAATTAAAAGCAATAATGGTAGATTAAAATTTATTACAACAAAATGTTATGACCTGAGTTTTGACAGAAAAAAAGACAACAATTTACTTTGAATATACGATGATTGAAGCACCATTGGCTCGGGATGAAAATATGCGAGATCTTGGAATTATAGTATTTGTAGGATTATATCGTTGATCTTTAGACTGCAATAAAACCCTCATTATCCCTTTGACCATAAAACAAATAAGGAAATCCCAAATTCTAAAACCTTTTCGAGTAGAGCCGGACCAGGTACAAATTCAATTTATACCTATGCCTGATGCATATATAAATACAAACTGATTTTTAATAATTTTAGTCTTTAGTGGTTTTCCGGCGAGTAATTTTTATTTGGGCTTATTAGTGGTAGAATGTGGCGTCCTTGGAATTGTGCATCTTCAAGTGTCATTTTTAAAAGAAAACATATCTACCTATGCCAAACTAATAATTAAAAATGTGTATCAATCTTTGTTGAGTAGAAATGTTAATTCGATGGATGCTTTAGCAGAGACGTCTACTTTGACAAAAACTCCTTTATCTTCGGTAAGAGACATAGTACTTAAGCCTGTTAATCCTAGAAAAAATCGGAGTGATTTTGGCACATTTAGAAGCATTGACGAAAATGACATGGATTTATTAAGAAGAAAGATTTACCAAATGTATCCACTGTATTTCCCTCAAAGAGCGGCTGATAAAAGACGAAACAAATATCACTTGTAGCCTTTCAAGTCTTAGGAAAATATTGTATAAAATGGGTTTTAAATACCGAACCATTAATAAAAGACAAAGATTAATGGAATCTCAACGTTTACGGTAATGGAGACTTATAAATATTTAACAGCTGTTAAACAATTTAGAGAAAAAAATCGTCCAATTATTTACCTTGACGAAACATGGTTCGATACCCATGACACTCCAAGAAAAGGTTGGGATGATTCTTACAAAAATTGTCAAACCAAGGCACCATCAAATAAAGGCAAAAGAATCGCAATATTACATGCTGGTTCAGAGAACGGGTTTGTTCCAAATTGTCTGTTGCTTTCAGCTAAAAACATAGCAGATTCTTCTTTAGATTACCATCAAGATACCGAGGCACAACTTTTTGAAGATTGGTTTAAACATAAACTCCTTAAAAATATAACTGAAAATAGCGTCATTGTAATGGACAATGCTAGTTATCATAGTCGGCAAGCAAAAATCATTCCCAATTCTAATAATACAAAAGCAGAAATTCAAAATTTTATGATTGAAAATGATTTATATTTTGAAGAAATTTACAAAAAACCAGAACTGCTAGAAGCATTAAAAGCTTTTAAAATAAATAAGGAATACGAGTGTGAGTACGATGCATCTGTAGTAGAATTAATTAAAAACGAAGTAAGAAAAATGTCTGCAGACAGCTGGAAAAACTGTGTACAGCATGTACTTAAGGTGGAAAATTCTTACAATTGTATGATTACTAATGTTCAACCCTTAATTATAAGTTTAGGCTTAGATGAAGATAGTGATAGTGATACAGAGATAAATTTTGAATAAATTGTCAATAGTTTTTAAGAATTTAATTAATTTTTATTTTACTTGTTATCCTAATAGTTATACTTTGAAATTATATTATTTTCAATAATCATTAATTGTTATGATTATTTTACATTTATTATAGGTACCTAAAACTAAAAATACCTGTCTATTTATTTTAAATTATAAAAATAAATCATGTGGTGTGGGTACATTTTCAAGCCGACCCTGATCCCATTTATTCAGCTTTGAAGAGGTTGAGGCGTATACAATAGGATTTAATCAGGTAGATTATTTATGGCAGTAAGAGTCAACGGTATAATTCTGCAAATATTATACTTTTGATTCAAAATTATTAATTATATTACATATTTTCCATATCAGCAACAAAGCCCTACAAATGTATGGTTTTATTGTTAGAAACAGTAGACCGTTTAGGGTTATTAAATGCATACGACAGCTCTACATTTATTATGTCAGAAGTACTTTGGAATATTCATCTGTGGTATGAAGTCAATATTATACACAAATACTGCATTGAACGAGTACGAAATGAATTTCTAAGATACCTCAATTACAAAGAAACTAGAAGCTATGATTTTAATATCCCTAGAACAGAGTTAATACAAAAATATAAACCACCAAATTTAGAAAAACGCAGAATGATCGCATTAGGAATATTTATATACAAATTATTAATCAATCAATTAGATGACTCAGTGTTATTGTCAAAAGTTAATTTTTATATACCATTTTATAACACAATTTCCCTGCCCCTGTGTCGGTCCTCGCGTCGCCGTACCAAATGAATATATTTAAGGTTAATATCTAATATTTTCTTTTTTTAGTTTTACTAACAACTTTAGTAATTACCCCATTAATGTTATGTGTAAAAGACTTAATGAAATTCGGGTCTAATGTGACATATTTAATTTTACGCTGAAACAATTTAACTGTAATAAATTAAATAAATAAATAAATAAAATAAAAATCCAATCAAATACTTAAACAAATCTCTCAGTTTATTAAATCATAATTCAATAAAAAAATCCCCTTGTAAAAATGACTTATATGGCGTTGTTTAAAAGAATCTCTCTTTTAAGTAAAAGGGCGTAAAAATCTTCATTGAAAACTTTTCCAATTATAGTTTAGAGGCGGATGTTCTTTAAAGAATAAGATTTATCTAATAAAAGTTTTTTTTATTTTAAAGTTTAAATTACATTTCTCACTTTTGATATTTTCTTTATTTATTAGGAGTTTATTGGACTAATAGGATCTAATAGGCCCGTGACTTGAGTATGAAAATACTAACTGAGATGTAAAAAATATTCAATTCATATTGAAACAAATATTATCTTATGAAAAGGCACACGACTATTTTTTCTATTTTATCTACTATAGGTACCTGTTATAGAACCGTTTTATATTTTTCAAAAGTTGGTAATGTTAATATTTATTATATTATATAATATTTTATATTTTGTCCCTTTTCTTACTATAACAATGTAACAAAGATAAACATATGAAGACATTTTTAAAATCTTAGTTTAGTTTTAAATATATTTACTTGTTTAAATATAGTTGACATTTTTCATTCGCTGAAATGTAATTATTATTAATGATATAATGTTCAGTTTAGAGTATATAACTTATTTAAAAAATATATTTATTTTTCCAAAATTGGGGACCATCACTGAATCCCTGGATATGACCCTCCTCCCCCAGAAAAGTTGTCTAGATCCGCCCAAGGGCAATAAATCAAGAATTTCTAAGGCTATACCAAAGTATAACATAACGAATTTTTGTATAGTGGATCAAAAATGTGTTGTTATGTTATACCAAAGTATAACATAACGAGTTTTTGATTCTTTTTACAAGCTTTCCAGTTTGAAATAACTCCTACCAGTGTTTCTTAAATCCTTTCTCCTTTGTCTTTACTTTTGCGTTCTTCACTTTGTAGTTAATATGTTTATAATATTATTTTCATTATCTGCATTCGTGTTGCTCTTATTTGTAATATTCCAGCCTACATCTTTCTCGACAATTTCAGATGTTGCTTTTTGCTCGTCTGGTTGCATGTCATGAGTTTTAGCAAAATTTATTTTTTTTCTTGTACTTGCTTTTATGTTTAAAAAACTCCAACAGTATGCGTGCCTTTCCGTTAAATCATGATTGTATACTTACATTATTTTTGTAATAACTTAAAACTTCGTTGATTTGTCGATGTATTTCCTGTCCAATATTTACGCCAACCGCCACTAGATAAAAGAATAACTTAAGATATCTGCTACAAGGGGAAAGACTTGCGCAAAAATATAGTTAAACCAAATTTAAGTAGAAAAGTTCATGTAAACAAGTGTCCTAAAAAGTCTTGATCTTCATGATACAGGGTGTCCAAGGTTTCTAGAGTAGAGTAGGTTGCCTGATAACTCTCGACCAATCAGAGTACGTTGTGCACAGCGCGGGAATACGTCACATGTTTGCCACATTTAAATTGACTGGTATAATAAAGCATCGAAGAATATTGAAATTAAGCGACGCCGACGGGCGTTTTATATTTTTGTCTATTGGAATTTGTTACTGAGGTAGATGTTTTTAATATGTCAATTGGTCAAGTTAAGACAAGATTGAAACAAATATTGCAAAACTTTTAAAATAGTCATATGAAAACATAGGTGATACTATAGTATTCTCATTGAAATATTTATAATGGACAATTAATTTATTGATTAGTTATAAGAAGCTACTCATCTCACTTGTTATTATTTAAAACAAAAAGTACATTCTTGTTAGTTATTTCCGTACATAAACAAATAAATACATTTTATCGAAATGATATTTATTTGACGTTGCTACCTCTAAAGTACATAATAATATTTACATATTTTTTTTGTTTTAACAGTTTTTTGTTATAATAAAAAACCAAAATATACATTTTTGATTCATTTTGCAATTCTTGAAAGTTTCTCTTTAAGATATTATCATAATATCGTCCCCTTAATACTACAACTGGATAACTGAAATTTTTGTGATTTTGAGTTATCTACTTGTACCCATTTAACTTTGCGCGCTCTTTTTAATGCTACAACCAGATAACTCCTATTGACATTGTAAAGTCGAGAAATGAAACGACGCAAATATATATGTTCCAAGTTCGACAAAAATCTTATACAACAAGTGTCTAATTTGAAATATTTAGTTGTGCGCCTAACAATTCTTCTTAATATCTGATGCAACAATTGCGCAACTTAAGATATCTAGTTGAGCGCCTGGCTATCTTGACTTATCGGTTACCCTTCTAAATACATAGGGAGATATTTACTTGTTCAACTGTTTACAGTGGATGTTGTGTGATATTTGTGTTCTTGCCTTAGTGTTGTTTTGTTATAAAAACAGTAAAAATGTCTAAAAGAGGAAAATACATATTAGAATTGGCACGTAGCCAAGCAGAAACGATAAAAGGTAAATATTTTTGAACATTATTATTAGTAATTGTTGCAAAAGCGTAGGCGTCGTTATTATAGGTTATGTTTTTATTTTTTCGATTTCAAAAATTAAATATACCTATAATTAAAACGTGCATGAAATTATTTTTATTGCATACGAGTATATTTTTGATTTTTTTTAGTATTAAAAGAAAATAAAAACTCACTGCCGTCAGATACCGAATAAAGCGGGGAAGAGTTCGTGTTCGAACAGGTGATAATTACTGGTAAGTGTTAGACATTTACTTATCATAGGTATAATTTAGTATTCTATTTTTCTAATAATCTATTGTATTAGTTAAGCAGGTGTTCTAGACACAATTATGTTTTTTCTAGATGATTCCGTCAGTATGCCCTTGCAGTCAACTAACCTTATCAACTCTGACCTACCAAAATCTACTACGAAGAATGAAGTATTAAAAGGTACACGTTTATGTTGTTAAAATTTTAAAATTTTAAAATTTTTGAAAACTCCAATAAGTTACTTTGAGGCTAATTCACCTTTTTTTTTATTTTTTAGGGCATATTGGTCTAAGCAATGAAGCTGAATACAATGTATTCGACACTGGTCCTTCTCACGTTTTTCATGATTTGTAATCTGATGTTGAGCCTTATTCTCCTGAGCACTCGGAGTATATTCCAGATTCTGACGACAGCTCTTCCGATAGTTACTTTGCTTCTCAAAATAGCATCAACAATAATTTGCGTGAGATTGAAGAGTTGCCTGTTGGGACAGATAAATCTAGAAAAAGAAAAAGAAATGAAAAACAATGGAAAATAAATGTTGCAAAAGAAAGAAGACAACGTGGCGAAGCATACCTTTCTTCCAGGGGTAAGCACGTGCCAGGAGTTTTAATGATGGATACATGTGCGCCTACTTGTAGACGTAAATGCAGTGAAAAATTTTCATATGAAGAAAGATTAGCGATTTTTAGAAGATATTACGAATTAAATTGCTATGAAAGAAAACGCGACTTTATTCACGGCAATACGGAAAAGAAAAATAAAAAGTGGCACACCAAGAAGCATTCTAGACGTCAAAGTACCATTTTCTTCTTTCTACCCAAAAATGCCGATAAAATCCAGGTATGTAAGATCATGTTCGTCAATACTTTGGGAATCCGAAAAGGAGTTGTGGACATTGCTATGCAAAACAGAAGTAACGGAAATACCAGTTTAAAAGATAAACGGGGCAAATACACAAAAAAGGTCACGGAACCTGAAATTCTGGCAAGTGTGAGAAACCATATTGAGAGATTTCCCGTAGTGTCTTCACATTATTGCCGTTCGAAAACTCAAAGAAAATATTTATCCTCAGACCTTAACATCGCTTTAATGTACTCCCTGTACAAAAAAGATTGCGTAGAAAGAAAACAAACATCAATAGCTAGCTCCGCCATTTATAGAAAAGTGTTCTCAGAGGAATATAATCTTGGATTCCATCGACCTCGAAAAGATCAATGTCGTGTTTGTATGGCCTATAACTGTCCTTCAAACGATAAAATATCTATGGAAACTGAATATTTAGCTCATATCGCAGCTAAAGATAGAGCTCGTGAAAAGAAGAGGTTAAGTAGACAGTTGGCAGAAAATTCTGATAGGAAACTCATCAGCTGTAATTTTGACCTTCAACAAGTTCTGCTTGTGCCTAATGATCCAACAAATAACGCCCTGTTTTATAAACAACGATTTAAAGTATTCAACTTTACGATTTATAATACTGTTTCCAAGCAGGGTGATTGCTTTATGTGGTCAGAGGTTGAGGATAAACGTGGCAGCTGTGAAATTGCTACTTGTCTGTATAACTACTTCAAGTCATTGCCAAATGAAGTAAATCAAATTCAGTGTTTCAGCGACAGATGTAGAGGACAAAATTTAAACAAATACGTAGCAGGTATGTGTTTAACAGCTGTCCAAGAAATTAAACATTTGGAAAGCATAGAGCTTATGTTTTTGGTTGTGGGGCACAGTGAAATGGAGTGCGACTCATGCACTCGGCCATTTCGACAGAATTTAAAAGAGTGGGCAAAGCATACTCGCCGCAAGAATGGAAGACAATTGCCAGATGCGCTAGGCGAAAGGGTGACAAAGCCTACATCGTTCATGACATAGATCATGAGCAAATATTAGATTGGAAGACCCACGCAGAAAAAAACTTGATTTTTAGAAGTAAGGACGAAAATGGCAAACTAGTAGCTTGGCAGAAAATTAGCTTTATGAACTTTTCGAAAGACAAACCTTTCATTATGAGATTCAAGGATAATTTTGATGAAGAATTTAGAGCTCTTAACTGCAACCGAAAAATCAAACGCAACTCACATGCAACAATAAATACACCAAATCGATTGTATCAGAGCAGATTACCTATTAAAAAGGAAAAATACAATGACCTTTTGTCCTTGTTTAAAACGAAACCTCCCTCAATTCCTATAGAGAATAAAGCATACTTTGAGAATCTTCCTTTTCACGAAGCTGATTCTAGAGGAGAATTTCCAGGATTTGAATCCGAACTAAGTGAGAACGAGTAAGGAACAGATTTAATAATAATTTGTTCATTTTGTTATTTTGTACCTACCATGAATAAATAGTTTTTTTTGATATAAAAATGTTTATTTATTGTTAATTCAACAACTAGATATATGTTTCTATTTTTTGGAGTTTAATTGCTAAAACTAGATATCTTTCTTTAAACGATAAATAAGCAAAAAAAAAAACAAAATTTTATATTTATTAATTGGAAGGACTTAGATTTTATCAAAGCTAGTTGCCACATTTTCTAAAAATAAATCAGATTTGCTCTATTATATCACTTTTTTTTTACTGACAACTTAAAAATTGCTCTCCTGAAAATTCAATAATTCTAAGTTACCCAGTTGTAGTATTAAGGGGACGATATGTTTCTTTAGTAGGGGATAAATTTATGTTCAAAGCTTCCTCTTTTCACAAACACTTTATCACCTTTACGCTTCATTCTCTTTGACCTTTCACTATCATTATGATTTTCTTGTTCATCCAACAGGTATAATGAAGGAACAGCTAAAAATTAAATTAATTTTATTACTAAGAAGGTATCCTCAGTTTATATACCCTCGTAGCCTCGTAGGTCTCACTTAAGTACACAAGTAGCTTCTACGTACTATATGGATAAAGTAGGTAAACAAAATATAAATAAATATTCCAAATTAACCAACTAAATTTTCCATACCAGATTTTTTTAGACGATTTGGCTGTGTATTCATTATTCTTGCCTGCAATTCATCTTCAAAACACTCTGGTTTAAAATGAATACTGCAAATTCTCTTATTTGCAACCTGCCACACATCTTTGCGGTAACACTTTCTTATCCATTCTTTCTGAATCTTAGGGTCTTTTGAAAAAGAAAAGAAGGAAAGTTTCTCTCCACTATTTTGTGCCTTTTTAGAATTATTTTTACACGTTGCTACGCTACAAACCACTCCACCAGGCATCTAAAAAAATAGTAATGATATTATCTTACCTATTACTTTCAATATCATATTATGCTGGCTATTTTATTTTAGTAATATTAAACACATATTTACCTTTCAGAACATTTACTGATTTAAATTATTGAAAATAAAAATAATATGGAGTAATAACAAAGTCCAACAAGTTCTGTCGTTTACCGTTACAAGAGTCTTTTTAATTTCACTGTTTATGTACAAAAATACTTAAACATTTGTAATAAATCGTATTGTCTTTGTATTCAAAAAAATTAAAGCAAACACATTAAAATCACACAATTTCAACCTAAACTTTATGTCAAACAACAAAGCTCAATTTGAAATGAATGGCGACCTATCGCTTAACCGCGCATCTGGCAAACATATGACGTATGCCCCCCTCTCGCGTCGCTTCTCTCCATACGTTACCAGGCAACCTACTCTACTCTAGATACCTTGCAGGGTGTCAAAGTTTAAAGAAAATCGGTTTTTTATTAATTTCAAAGATCCTTTTGCCAATTTTGGTAAAATTTGGCAGTGTTGATCGTTATGATAAGACGCGAAGTTAGCACTAACTGGATGATAATTATTAGTTCCAGTGGCGTCCCGGGGGGCAGTCTCGCGAATAATATTGACAAAAAAAGATGTACGCCACTGACTTCGATTTCGAAAAAAAAAATAAAAGCTAATTATTGCATGTCGATAATTTTTTTTCTCAAAAACGAAGTAAGATACACGGAAAATATCGAGAAACAAAAAAGTTGTATTTTTAGCTGCTTAACCCAAAAACAATATAAAATTTTTAAACAAGTCAGTGGCGTACATTTTTTCTGTTAATATTATTCTTAAGACTACCCCCCGGGACGCCACTGGAACTCATAATTATCATCTAGTTACTACCAACTTCGCGTCTTATCATAACGAACAACACTACCAGATTTCACCAAAATCGGCAAAAGGATCTTTGAGGTTTTTAATAAAAATTCATTTTGCTTAACTATTATGATTTTTAATAACCAGGTATAGTTATTGCAAGCCTAATTTGATGACATAAAAAAGCATTAAACTCCTAAACATAGGCGTCGCTTCTACCAAATAATTAAAATACAGATTGTTGTAAATTTTTAATATCATCAAATAAAATAATCAATTTACAAAAATTGTGTTTGTCCAGCAAGGATCGCAAGGAGGTATGAGTTTTCCTTGCCAAGAAAGATTTAGGGGCAGGTGCTATGTCAGTTGGAATATACAGTTAGTAGTTAGAATTAACTATATATATTTCTACAACAAATTGATCGCATATTGCATCAGCAGAATCACAGTAAGCGTTCTGTAATATAACAAGTTTTTAAGATACCTACGTGTTAAACGAACATAATTAATTTAAAATTTATAAACAATTTAATGACTGGAATCGTTAGAACTTTCAGAAGTAGAAGCTCTTCCAGGTTGTATTACTTGTATTACTACTGGCGCTATAGGTGGTGAAACAGAATATCTATTTTCTGTTTTTATAACATGAGCTACTCAATTTTTTCATACATGGCTACTAATTTCGTTATTACCTGCCGAATATTATCAAGGAAAACTGCGCTTAAAGTTGGTGATTGATTATTGAGTGATATTCTTTGCTGACAAAAGCAAAACATTAGGTACAAAGCCATCTTTACTTCCGGCATAAATAATAATAACGCGTTTTCGTCCCGAACACGGTGTACCAAAAGTACAGTTTGTACTGTCTGCCCAACCATACTTAATAACATCATGAGTAATAAAACCAAGTTTTGTCTAAATGAATTATTTTCTTAATTCCGGACTTGTTTTGCTTTCGATGGCCGACTCTGGCACGGACTTATTATATTCCTGCGATAATGACCTTGACCTTCTGTTTCAAATTGTCGCCAAAAAACCATACTGATATAATAAAATATAGGTAGCAAGAAAAAAAACTTACTTGTCTTAAACCAAACAGTTATAGCAGAAAATGAAATATGTAAATTACAGTAAGTCGTTTCAATCAGTCACGCCGCTGTCCGATTCCCAATATCGCATTCCTCAAACATCAACTGATTTTAAAGCTGATAAGGATTCACTCAATTGGCAGAACCTTAAACTATTGGCTGCATATAAATTTGTATTTACATGTTGCTCTATTAATTTTTCCACCCGAAAAAAATAGTTCGCTCTCGTGGGCAGCAACGTTCTGTCTGTAGGGTGTTGCCAGTTCTACAAAGTTTTCGTAAGTGTAGGAAAAACATAAGGGTTTGTTAATTGTTTATTTTTTTTGTTAAACAACAGTAAAAATGCTTTTTATTTTGATTTAAATTATTTTATTTCATACGGTATTGTAAAACACACCTTTACATATTTGAATTTAGTCCAGCAAATAAGGTTTTACAGCAATAAGTTCGGTAAATTTTTTTTACCGGACTAGTCCTGTAAAATTTCTTTGTCGGACTGAAATTTGTAAGTTTTAGTTTAATCAATGCCAAACACACAATGTTTCCACCAGTAAATATAAGCACTTGTCAAATATACGACGCAGAATAAAACTTCATTATAATTTCAAAACATAATTATAATTTTCAACAGAACAGTATGAAATAAAATATTGTACGTCATTCGTCCGGCAAATCCTTTACAGTATTCGTTTCAAAAATTCCAGACTCGGCTCCTTCGTCGCCTCGTTTTGAAACATTTCACTCATACTGTAAAAGTTGATTTACCGGACTTATAACGTAAATATCTATTTGTATAAATAATATTTCTGAAGTACTAAAAAAATTATTATAATATTCATGAATGGCTTGTTCCTTCTTTCTTTGACATTGAAAATTTCTTGGTTAAAAGTACATTTGCAAACTAGCTTTTAAAGAGAGTTACTGACTGTCAATTAAATACTGACATAAAAGAGCACGTTTAATAATAAAAACTCAAAGAAAATTTTTAAAAAAAGATCTGACAACCCCGATTATGATGCCGGTCCCTCTGAAGTCCGGTCGAAGCTTTTTTATGTCATCAGGCTGACTTTGAGAAAAGTATAACCCGACTTGACCTATATTTTTATTTAAAAACAATAAAACAGCATAGGTAAGAAGAGATACGTGTTTTAGTACAGGTCTCTATCGACAAGCTTATATATTCATGGTGTCCCAGCCACTAAATTTGTTGATAATTTGCGTTACCTATTTTATTCATGGTGTAGATTTGAGATAGTTTATAGTCAACGTGAAGTAGTTATCTCAAATTTGACAGAACTTGACTTATCCACTTATTTACGGATGGTACAGTATTATACGTCGCATTTCATTTTAATATTTTAAATTTTGTTTCGTCGCTAAATAAGACTCTCCACTCTCTTCGCCAGTCATTTTATATATGATAATTATTGAAATATTAGCTAAAAAAGACAGTAAGACAGAAATCATTTTTATGTTCCTGGCTTCATCTACATCAAAGAATACATATACCTAACTGTTCCCTTTTAAGCGGTGTAAGTAATCAGGGCGGCCATTGCCCTAGGAACACTTAACTCCAACCATACTGCAGACAGGAGTTAATAAGGGTGGCAATAATTTTAAATGAACGCACTGTACAGTGCACAACGATAAGATAGGGCTATAAAAGCAGCGTCGGCAAAAATTAATATCTTTCCGAAATAGGGGATAACGGATATTGCAGACCACAAACATCCGCATTATCTTCAGTCTAATAAAAAGCTACTGGGCCGAGAAATAATATGAGACCGAACATATTTTAAAGGGCGCAACCTTTCTGAATTTCAATTTTAACTGAGAAGAGTAACAATCCGTGGAATTGAATTTCGTATGAATCCTTTTAACATGATAACATTTACTTTTTCGTAGAATACATAGCTGCGGGCTAAATTAAACTGGCCTTTTGGTAACACTGGGGATCCTATTTGAGATAGAACGATTTTAAATGGTTACAACATTAAAGAGAACGGGGAAATGACTAATTACAAACCATACCACAATTCGGTGGGATTAGGTTCCCGTGTAAAATTTCAAAATCCTACGAAAGCTCGTGCCAAACAAAGCATGGATACTAATCGAATCGATAATAAAAAGACGAAAGAATCTCAGTGGCGGTTCGTTAACTCTATTAGGCCCAATTGTATAGGTAGGGATTAACTCAAATATGGAGGTTAATCCAGGAGTTAGTAGTAAGATGCATTGTATAACCAGAGGTTACCTCCGACCTTAGGACTAACCCTCAACTTGTGGACTGTGTATGAGTTAACTCGCAATTTTGGGTTAAAAAGGATAAAAATGGCGTACTTTTAACATATGTTTGTTTTTGAACCTATTTTACCATTTGTACCTATTGAATCTCGAATGATGCGTAATTATTATATTGTAACCCTATATGGATGTTTTTGATGTTGTAAATGATCTTCTCTCAGATGACGCAGAAGATTTGGGGTTTATTAACGTAGTTGAGAATGTGCAAAGACCTCGGGTTTTTAGGCCTGGTATTGAGAATATGGACTATTGGATAGATCTAGAATTCATTGCAAGGTTTAGGAATGCTAATCCAAGTGACTGGCCAACGCAAAGAGAAATGTGGTACCAAATCACCACAGACATTAACTCCTTTGCAGCTTACAAATCAAAAAATAATAAATAAAAGGAAAGTTGCAAAGTTAGATTACTTTTAAAGGACATGAACATGACAATTGGCAAATGAAATGAAAGCAATTTTGACATTCCCATCCCTCTAAAGTTAGCAGTTTTATGGATTAACCCCTTCCTATACAATTGTAACAGAAACCTACCTTAGATAAACTTTAGGTTTAATTTGAGAGTAAATCTTCATATCAATTCTATAGTTAATTCCAACTTATACAATTGTGCCTAAGTGTGGATGTGTTGCACAATATGCCTAATGAGAAAATTTATATGGACCACGCCAAATTGCACTTTACCCTGCACCCACCGCTAGGAAGGCTATACGTCCAAGAAGGCTTTAAATTTTTTTTTATGTTATTCCTACTTAAAAAAAGATATAAAGGGTGTTCAGTTAAATGCGTCTATAATCCATATGTCAAAAACCGTTGGTCGTACTTTCACAGGAAATGGTGATAATAAAAGTAGCTTCTAAAGTGGCCGCAAAGAGGCGCAACGTAATATTAAATAGTAAACATTATAAATTCTGCCCAAATTCTTGCAATAAGGTAAAACTTTGAGGGCGTCATTAGAAAACTGAGTTGATTCACCATACGTTTTATTTAGGATTTTTCTTCATACCACCCTTCATAAGGGTGGAGGAAGTTGATAAAACATGAAATATTTAAATGGCTGTAATTTCTATTTCCTTATGGAAACTAAGCGGATCCACCCTATTGTATATGCACAAAAAGACCGTTGCACAAGTTCAAAGCGGACGAAATATGGGAGGTAATGACGTCATCGCCTCGCGAGCGTTTTATTTGATTTTGATCTCGTATATTTCTAGAACTACTTATCAGATTGAATTAAAAATTTTTCAGGGCTGACCATACCTTATAAATGCTTTAAAAAAATTAAAGAGTATTATTTCAGGTCAAATGACAGTTGAGGAGAAAAGTGATATATATATACGATGTTTACATCCTAAATTTCAGAAATTCATTTTTAGCGGAGAGAAGTTATGCTATTTTATATCCCGAGAGAATTCAACCTTCAAGGAAAATATTTTTTATTCACGTTTGGGTGTCTTAATTCTGTGTCTAATTTTAATTCAGTGTACTTAGGTAAAGTTTGGTAAACAGGATTTTAAATAAAATAAGATTTGTTCACTTGTTTCTATTTTGATTCAATTTTATCTAAGTCAAATGAAAATAATATTTTAAAAAACCATAGGCGTAGGTACTGAGAATATTTTTAAAATCCAGACCCGTATTTAAAAAATTGGGCCATGATATCTAAGTTATAACAAGCGATATAAAAAAGTGATAAGGCCATTTCGTAGAGAGGAAAAAACTATAAAGTTTTTATTTCAAGAACGTTTTTCTAAAATTGAAACCTCTTGAGTTAATACAGAAATTAATTTTAGACATTTTTAACAAATCGCCCTGTATTTCAGGAATCAAAAACAATTAGGCAACGCAGTTAGTACATCTTAGAAAGGCTTTAAAAACGGCACATTTTCTCTAATTTAATCAAATAGTTGCCACCCTGTATATACAACAACATTTGTATAAACTATAAACAAATAAAGAAAATTAAAAAAGCGCACCCTATAATAATTTATTTAATTGTCTTAAATTTCCTGCAAATTTCATTTAATATTACTTCATGATTGAGTTTAAGTATGCAATCTACAATGTCATGTAGTATAGGTTTAGAAGTACTTTTAAAAGCCGATGCACTTTCTAGATGTTCTTTAAGGATATATGGTCAAATTCCGGCAGGAAGTTTGTGGTGTCATCTGAAAATATTACTTCTTCCACAAGAGTAGTGAGGGCGGGGGTCCCGCAAGTGAAGCGGAAGACAAGGCTACCAAGATCGCGAGTAAGAGTTTACAATATACAGATAGGAAATAAAATACTTGAAGTCTTCCTCCACAAAATAGATTTATTGGTTTGAAGGTTTATCCCTACATGTTTCGGACGTTTAAATATCCATCATCAGGGGATACTAGAAGAAATTAAGTAAAAGTTAAAAGAGATTCAATGTTCGAGTAGACTTGACTTACCAATATCGAGTTCATATAATGAAGTTCGTTACCCCAAATGAATGGGCATTACTACTTGAAGTTTTGAAGCGAAGAAACTTTCACATCAAGGAGGGAAAGAGTGTTGAAACGTCACATTAGGAGGAAAACTATAATACGAGAGAAATTTTTTTTTAAAGTAGATGAATATAAATTTATATTAAATTTTTTCTCTCGTATTATAGTTTTCCTCCTAATGTGACGTTTCAACACTCTTTCCCTCCTTGATGTGAAAGTTCCTTCGCTTCAAAACTTCAAGTAGTTATGCCCATTCATTTGGGGTAACGAACTTCATTATATGAACTCGATATTGGTAAGTCAAGTCTACTCGAACATTGAATTTCTTTTACCTTTTACTTAATTTATTCTAGTATCCCCTGATGATGGATGTTTAAACGTCCGAAACATGTAGGGATAAACCTTTAAACCAATAAATCTATTTTGTGGAGGAAGACTTCAAGTATTTTATTTCCTATCGTATCAACTCCACTGTAAGAATGGACTACTTTTTCAATATACAGATAGTTTGTAGTGACAAACGTAAATATCTTGGTCTCTTCGATAAAAAGATGACTTAGAATGAGTACGGCTTGCTAAGGCACAAAAATTAATTTCAAGACTAAGACTGCAAAACAATCAGGTCGGTTCACCGTAAACAATAATAAACGTAACAAGACATAACTTTTTCAAAACAAAGTACTTTGAAATACGAATGCGCCAAGATTTATGTCAATAGACGCATACCTTTAGTAAAAAAGTTTTGCATATAAACGTAGAATTTAAAAATATACAGGGTGTTCTATTAAAAAGAAATATAACTCCTTGGAAATCCCTTTTAAAGTACAGCAAAATCTCTCAATAGCGACCACCCTCGGGGAATCAAATGTTGATCGGTTAACAGGGGTGGTCCGTTAATAGAGAAAAATTGAAACAGCTGGTCTGCATTATACAGTATACAGTGCTTGTTTATTAATAAGTACCTACACAGAGATAAATAATTTTAAATATTTTTATTTAAATTTATCAGAACTAAAATTAAATGAGATGAAGTCAATTTACCAATATGTATACCGGCTGTTGCATCGTCGAGCGGGACATAGGAAATCCCATGTAATTTTAAATGGGGTCAATTATTGGCTTCCCTAGTTATTTTAGAGAAAAATTCTATTTAGGTTTATTAAAGAGCACTAAAACCCACATTCAAAAGAATAACTTTAGATATTTTTGATGAGCCCGTTTACGGGTTATCGCCGATTTCTTTTTAACTATTTCTCCTTTTTATGGCCCCGTATTTGAGGGCACCAGTCAAGGTAAAAGATGACTGTCAAATAAAGTTGTCATTTTGAAATGTGTGCTTTATTGTTATAAAAACTCGTACATCGAAAATATTAAAGGAGTATTTATGAGTACAAATTAATCTGAATAAAACTAAAATAAAGTATCCAATTACAAGGTTAATTATGACATTTTACATGTTTCAATATTTTACTAATTAATAGGTAGGTACTATTAAATTGTTAGAACTTTAGGATTTAAGAAGATGTTCAAATATTCCTCCGTTGACTGCTAGACAATAACCGAGGCGATCATAAAATTCTCTTCTTACATTCGCTAGTTGGTAAACTGAAATTCTATTGCATTCGGCAGAAATAGCATTTTTTAACTCGTCTAGATTTGGGTATTTTTTATCTTTGTATATCTTGTTTTTTAAATGGCCCCAGAGAAAGAAATCATTTGGCGATAAATCAGGAGACCTGGCTGGCCAATTTACTGTATGATTTAAGCCAATAACATTTCCATTAAAAGCACGGTTTAAATATTCCCGGACAGCCAGGGTACTATGTGCCGGGCAGCCATCCATTTGGTACCAAACTTCCTGATTTCCCCTGGCGGCATCATGTAAAGTAGGTAAAATATGATCTTCAAGTAGTTCCAAAAAATATTCTGCATTTAAATTTCGTGTAAGAAATAATGGCCCGATAATATTTTCTCCGAAAATCCCAGCCCATACATTAACTTTTTGTGGATATTGCGTCCTTGTTTCCACAAACCTGTGTTGGTTTTCTTTGCTCCAATATCTATAATTTTGAACATTGGGTTCATTGTTTAAGGTAAATGTGCATTCGTCAGTAAAACAAATGTTTTTTAAAAATTCCCTATCCATGTTTGCTCTTTCCATCATACCAAAACAAAACTCCTGTCGTCGTATTTCGTCCCTATCTCTTAGCTCTTGGTGCTTTTCATATTTGTATGAATAATATTTATGTCGTTTCAAAGCTCGTAACGCTGTGGTGTGATCTAATCCTATGTCATCCTCAAGTTTCCTTGTGCTGATCTTCCCATCATTTTCTTCCACGCACAATAAAACTTGCAAGTCCCTATCATTTCTTGCATCTCTTCTTTGTTCCTGCCTTTCTTCACATCTGCAGTTATTTATTACAGTGCCTTTTGTCTCAAATTTCTTGATAGTTCTTTCGACTGTAGATTTTGCAGGTATCGGTCTATTCGGATACAGAGCAGCAAACATGTCTGACACATTTTGATAACTATTTCCTTGATAATACCATTTAATCATCAATATTTTTTCTTCAGAAGTGTAATTCATGGCTAATATTTTCGATATACGAGTTTTTATAACAATAAAGCACACATTTCAAAATGACAACTTTATTTGATAGTCATCTTTTACCTTGACTGGTGCCCGCAAATACGGGGCCATAAAAAGGAGAAATAGTTAAAAAGAAATCGGCAATAACCCGTAAACGGGCTCATCAAAAATATCTAAAGTTATTCTTTTGGATGTGGGTTTTAGTGCTCTTTAATAAACCTAAATAGAATTTTTCTCTAAAATAATTAGGGAAGCCAATAATTGACCCCATTTAAAATTACATGGGATTTCCTATGTCCCGCTCGACGATGCAACACCCGGTATACTGGACGAGCATGCTAACATATATATATTATAAAATGTACTGTGTGTTTGCCTTAAAATTCTTATTTCTTAAAATAATCAGGAATTAGTGATTGCTTCATAGTTTTTATTTTATTTTTATAAAATCCAGATTCGCTCTTTAATAGCAATTGGGAATATTTGTAGACTTGTCAAAAATGTTAACATTATTAAAAAAGTTTTCTTTCGAGTCTCTCAAACTTGCGCAGGCTTCAGATAGGCTTGATATTTTCGACATTGGAGCAAGTTCATGTTTCTCTTTCTCTGTCTCAGAGTTGGGAGTAGTTTCATCCGTTTCTTGGATACACAATACACTCGATGATAGTCAATTCTGCACTTTCTGTTGGCAAATCGTTATCAATAGAGGCAAATTGTTTGAAGTTTGTCAACAAAAGTGTCCGTAATGTTAGAAAACAGTTGTGCGAGTGGAATATTATCTTCTTCTTCGAAGTCGTCAATATTATCTGTATTAGACATAAATGCGGCTTTCATAAAGCATTTTTTCTATTTGGAAATCATAAAGTCTTTATTATGGGTTTCAATTGGGTTGCATAAGCAATAATTTTAAACACGCATTTTTTATTTTCTTCCTGTTGGTAACAACACAACATGACTGTTTTGAAATTTTATGGCACACCTACTTTTTGTTTTAAGAAATATTTCGGTAGTGGTAAACTTAAATTATCTGTTTTATACCTATGGATGGGACTATCTTTATAAGCGAGACATATTTTATAAAATATTTCAATTCCAAGAAATTAAATAAATTATTTAAATTGAAATGTTGTTTCACTGGTTGTATATTACAGAATATATGTAGGTTTGTCTTTACTAGGATCACGCTTACGCTGCTTTACATACATCTACAAACAACATAACCTAGAAAATATGCGACTGTGGTTTGCGTATATTTGTTTATTTCAAGCACAAAACACTATATTATTAGACTATTTAAATAATAGTGAGACAAAAGTTACATAGTGCTTATTTAGTTTATTTAATTACAATTATATATACTGTGGTATTTTCCTTAATTTTATTTCTCTAAAGAAACAGACTTGGGAAGAGATGAGTGATTATTGTAAATATTTACTGTTACTGTTGAATGTTCGGTGGCGTTAATGGTTATCCCTGGAATATTCTGGGTAGACACAATATCTTGTGTGAGACCTTGCTCATTTATAATTAATCTAGTCATTCCACTTGACGTTACAGATGCTGTAGCTGTGGGATTTTGGGATGTACGTGATAAGCAAGGTGGAGATACACCGTGTAAAGATTGTGTGGACAAAATATTTGCAACTTCAAACTACCTTTTCATTCAAGTTTCAATGTAACCTTTGACCACTGCTGAAGACTTCCAACCACCATGCTTCTTAATAGTGTTCAAGTCGACCCCACTATTTGCTAAGTGTTTAACACTGGACCGTCTAAAACAATGGCCTGTAAATAACTTGGGATTTGGTAATTTTAAGTAAGAAGCAATAACAAAAGGAGCTTTGCCAATTGTGTTAAGACCAATAGGAGTGTTAATGCATTGTCCATTTCTATAAGTCAAGAAAAATCTGCGACTTCTCACGTGATTTGGTCTGAGACTAAAATACTGTGTTATCATTTGTACCCAGTCACTATTTGTAATTATAAACTGCCTGGTTATGTAATTTTTAGTTTTGGGCACATGTACCGGGTGTCCCACTAAGAATGGCTGTCGGCCGTATCTCAGAAAGTGTTAGTCGTATGGATTGGGCGAAAAAAATATATTGGGTAAAGTGGTCATGAGAAATTGCTGGAAATTATTTTGAAGTTTCTCTGACTGGCGCTAGAGGGCGCAACAGTAACGGTAAATATGAATCACGAAGTTTCCTCAAATGTCGCCTAGTTAAGGTATCCCGAAAATAACATTTTGTATATTTCGAAGATTTATTAATAAATTTCACCTATAGAACGTGTTCGTCACTTTGCAAATAAAGTGGTGGGGGAAGGTTGAACATCATTTGTAATAAATGCTGATAACTCCGGTCTGGCTTAACATACTTTAGCAAACTTAGTTTTGTTAAAAAGGACTTCTCTCGCTCTATATATCATCTTATGAACTACGGCAATATGTGTATTACACTAGGCGCTCGAGGGCGCTGTCTTACAACTTCACAAACATCGCGCGTTTTTTCCATAATAATTGTAAATATAATAGTATATTCAATTTCAGCTGATAACAAGTATGACTAAAAGTCTAAGAAGTCAGCGAAAACCGCAAGTTAATATTTATTTTCAATCCGGAGATATCAACAACAATAATCATAATTACGGAACATTATGATTTTATTTTCAAGTTGCCATTGTAAAGGTTTTTATAAGAGTCAAATAGGCCTTGGAAAAACAAAATATGAATTGAAACTGTGCACGCGTGTCACCTTTCATTTCAAACTTATACGACGAAAAATTTATAAAAAGTATGAAGAGCAAAGTGTACCAACGTCGGAGAATTTAATGAAAAGGCTGACAACAGATGAAACAGAAATTAAATGCTCAAGAACGATATTGTGGAATATATTTTCATGAAAACTATAGAAAGAAAGACTTATTAGAAGTGCTTAGAAGTATGTCTATTCAAAAAGAATATTACTGCGATTAACTTGCGAAAAGCATGGGGCACATAGTATTGCGGCTACCGCCTTACCACTGTATATTTAACCCTATTGAACAAATATGGCACCAACTTAAAGCTGGAATTCGTCGCAATAATATTTCACCTACACTTCATTTTAGTGTATTAACTCGAAGTCATGATGAAACTAAAAAAATTTCTGAGGTGAACTGGAAAAACTGCGTACAACATGTAAAGAACGTAGAAGAAAGTTACATTTGTATTAGGAATGCAAGAGAAAGGTTTATTCTTACTTTAGATGATGATAGCGATAGTGAAGTAGATTTATAGTTGAGTAATTTATTAAATAATATAATAATTTAGCATTATAAGTGTAAGTGTAAGACCATAATTCTATTTTTATATTTTGAATTTATTAAACTTAAATAAACATCAGTTTCATATTTATTTGCTGATAAATTAAATATTTCAATAGTATGTATTTTCTAAGACGGTCCTAGCTCAGTCGGCATTGTGTCAATACCCCTATTTATGTAGAAATAAATAAGAGTCATTTGGTCAGTTTCTTATATTTGTGAATACACTTTACCTATACTTCTTAAGAATTGTCGGGTCGGGTTTTATTCCCTAATGGAGGGGGTTGTAATTGCATGCTAATACTTGAGGGTCGTATTCCTTGGATGATTTTATTTTTGAGTTAAAGAGTATTACAATTTTTGGGAAGAACAAAAAATAGTACTCACTTTTTTTTTTCTTTTTTGATACAACAGTTATATATAAAGTATAATATATCTTATAGTTAGAGCCGCGGTGACAAAAATGCCTTGGAACTCCCAAACGAATGAAAAGCACGTTTTTGTATAGTTCGAGTGTCGTTTTCGAAATCCGTATTGTCGAGTAGGCGCTCGGCGGTGTGCGGCTATAATATTTTTTCCAAATTTTGACCAGCGGTTTAAAAAAACATTTCCCAAACGGATGAAAATTACTGGAGGGCATCTAGGCAACCCCCCAATTACCAGAAAAATATTTTCATCCGATTTGATCTTTGCAAAGAGCTCTTCCAGGAGCTCAAATGTGTCCTCATCGCTTTATAACAGTTTTTCAAAATTTAAATGGGCAAAATTTGATAAAGTAATTCCCACATGGATGAAAATTTGCACAAAGGTTCTTTGACACCTACAGAATATCGAAAAATTATTTTCATCCAAATTTATTGCAGCCAAGACCAGATCTTCCAGAACATGCATGAAAATTTTTACTTACCATTGAATAGTCACTCAACCTTTTACCGCCTCTCGGGAGCATTTAATTTTTTTTTATATTTTTAAACCAGAGACAAATAAGTTTACGAAACTTCCATCTAAATCTCGCAGAAAATTTACGGAGAACTCCGGGATCAAAATCACGCGTGCTGGCGAGGTTTTTTGTTATTTGGCATAGTTTAGCCAGGCTCATTTTGGATGAAAACTTTTTTTTTTAATAACATAAATAATAACGATTAATTTCAGTCCGGTTGCATGCATGCGGCTGATTTTTTTTTAAATTTCGGAGTTTGGGTCCATTTAATTGTACTGGAGGTTACGGCAAGGATCAAATCGGATGAAAATATTTTTCCGGTAATTGGGGGGTTGCCTAGATGCCCTCCAGTAATTTTCATCCGTTTGGGAAATGTTTTTTTTAAACCGCTGGTCAAAATTTGAAAAAAGTATCGTAGCCGCTCACCGCCGAGCGCCAGACTCGACAACACGGATTTCGAGAACGACACTCGAACTATACAAAAACGTGCTTTCATCCGTTTGGGAGTTCCAAGGCATTTTTGTTAACGCGGCTCTAACTTGTATATATATATATATTAAAGTATCTTTTGATATTCTTTTAATTTCGGTTCGCAAACTAAAATATTAAATTATTATTTTCTGATAAGCCAATTAAAAGTTAAATATTTATTTCATTTTAAGTAGTGTTACGGTTCGAAAATTGCATTTTCATAGTTTGGTTATCTATGTTAAGTTTTGGGTTTTAAATTGTTAAAGCACCTATGTAGACGCTCACCTTAAACATTAATTACCTGTTAATAGTCAATAGTTTCACTTAAATCAGTTTGAAACCTTTGTTGATGTTTATATTCCATGCATGTTTTGTATCTTGTAGGACATAGCCAAGTGGATGGATTTCTGTTCTTTGGTTTTATACTACTTAGTATGTTAGATTAGTAATTAGTCAACTTTTTAAGTTATCAACAGAGATAACTTTCTAACCTTGTATGTAAGCTGTAGGTCAAATGTTTTGACTGCTGTGATTCAGTGTCAGACTGACAGTTCTGTGGATTTTCACGACCACGTCTGGTTAATTGTGGCGTATTTTTGCGGTTGACGCGGGTTGTTAAGGTTTTCTTATTAAAAGGGTTATAGTTTTTATTGATAGGTATGACTAATTTGTCCACGATTGTTTTGGTATATATTTATGTTGGACAGAGAATAATATCCGCCCGTTTCGACAATAGACGCTTGAAGTGAAAAGGCGTTTGTGGAAGTAGCTCCCGATGTTTATTTTTCTTAGGCAGGTAAGGCCATGTGGTGCCGATAAAACTTCCACAAATACATTAAAAGGGATATGGCATTGTAGTTTGTAACTCTTGTTAGTTATTTTGATTTTTTTTTTGATAGAGGCTAATTAAAAGCTCAAACTGGAGTACTAGTTTTCTTATTGGAGTTGCCTGAACGCGGGAGGTGCCAGTTGCCATGTACTATTTGAATTTTTGCAGACTAGCCGTGTAGCAGTATCCACGTTAGCTGTTTCAGGGACCATGTGTGTGTGTTGTATTGAAGATCGAGTCTTCATGAACTTTGGGTAGCTTATAAAGTTTCAGCTAAGTACTATTTTTCTTGAGTATATTATAACATAGTGACAACTTAAAATCTTAATATTTTGTATTTGCATATTGTCCTATATACAGTATTTTGATAAAGTTTTGCGCCCATGTTAGGTACAGAACTTGTGCATTGAGTGCATCACAAGAGTCTCTAGTAGTTTAAAACGTTGGTGGTCTGTTACAGCTAATTTCGTTGTAAATATAGTTACAATTTATTATTATAAAGTAAATATTTTTGTTTCCCGGCTAAAGGCCATTTGTTTCCTAAAACTTTAACGCTTGTAACTTTAAACATTTTAACTTACCTATCAACCTATGCCCATTGAAAAACACAAACTTAAAATAAGTTCGTGTATAGAGTTGTCCCTTATCCTTTCCGTCAGACCCAATCCTTGGACGCGTTTCGCCGTTTATTTTAAGTTTGTGTTTTTCAATATGCATGCTTTAGGTAGGCTGAACCGATACATTGGCTTCCAGCGACACCTAACGTAGTTTGCCCGCAATGAGCCGCTTTGCCAGCGTTTGAACCTATATGGATTCTCGCTGTCCTGGTTGGGTTGATACGTGTGGTTGCCACGAGATGTCGCCACGTGCTGCAACTCTCATTCGTTATCTATGCCCGACTGGCTAGTATACTACTTATCGAGTAACCACAGGTACTTACTCGTAAGATTTTGTCCTGTTCTTTAACAATGCTCTTATCGTAAATTTAGTTAGTTGTGAGAGGTTCTTGCACAGACCTTGTGGAAATTCCAAGTCTGGGGAAATGTCTTGGATGTAGGTCTATGTGGCTGTCAAATCGGACTAAACAGTCGTTTTTACGGTTTAGGTCTCACAGTTGCCGTCTTGTGCAAGACTCTGTCAAACGGGGTTTGACTTTTACTCATTCTTTTAACGTTAACTTTGAAATTTATCCTACAAAACTTTTGTGTCAAACCTAATACTACCACTTTGTTGACACATTTCACTTATTTATCTTTTGACTTTAAGTACCTATTGTCCACCAAAGTAAGGGGAGCTTGCATTCATAAATCCAAGTAGCCAAGGGCCTAACACGACCTAAGAAATAAATATTTGTATTGGCTTAAATTTGGCTTTTATTTCAAAGACAGCGACTTTGTGGGACTTGAGTGAATGAGAGCTCGTAAGAAGCTATTGTAAACCGAATGTGACATAAGTGTTTTTTTCCTAGTTTGTTTTTTTCTGAGGACAAACACTACAACATTTAAAGGCTTTTAAGTAAAATAAAACTAAGGTGGCGCCTTCAGGATTTGACTTTAACTTACTTATAAAGAGTGCTAAACCTAAACAGGTGAGTTTTCAAGCAGCACAACATAGGTAATTTTTAGGGACTGTTGTCTGAAGTACATTCTCCAGGGCGTATGGTTGCCAGAGTATAGGTGGGGTTGCCATGTCTCAGTATAAAGTAAAGTAAAGTAAAGTATATTTATTTGTTCCATCAGAATGCCCTAGGGCATATAGAACATGTCCAAACAGAGTTCACAATATTTAATATTTAATATTATATACTTCAAGACAATAAAATATAGATAAAAATATAGATAAAATTTTATAGATAAAAATTAAAATTAAGAAAAAAAAATTTTAGAACAATTTTAAATAACATCAATATCAGAATTTACATCACAAATTATTAGTACTACATCACAACAACATCACAAATCATCCCGTTCTCATTTGGGTTACAGCATATCGTACATAGCCTGTTATCATTAGGATAAGGACGAACAAGAAAGCAAACAGCCAGGTCTACATTGAAGATCAAGTCTATCGCTCAAACAATATTAATCAAAACTGCAGTCTGAGAAAAATTCGATCAAAGAATAAGGACAGGTTTTTATTAAATGTTTTTTTATGAAGCTGAGAAATTCGGGCTTTGACAAGCTTCTTACTCCCAAAGGAATTTTGTTCCAAATTTTCATCATGGTATTGTGACTATTTCTCTGCACAAAACTGAAACTTGTCCTATCCAAGAGCAGATCTTGCTTATTTTTTGTATTGTATTTATGTGAACGTTTGCTTTTTTCAAACAAAGAGATATTCTCAAAGACAAACTTGGCTGCTTCATACACGTACATAGCTGTTATCGTCATCAAACTATTTTGCTTAAAAAGAGGCCTACGCCTACAGCTCTTCTGAGATTGTAATTTAAACATAGTTCGTAAACACCTTTTCTGCAAAACAAGTACTCTTCCAGTATCTACCGAATTTCCCCAAAAAATAATACCGTACCTACCTAATCTTTGAGGCCACACAGGAATGATAAAAAGTAAGAGCCGCCCTCAAACCCACATTCTCCATGACAATTCTAAGCGCGTAACAATATTTAGCGAGGCTACTGCTTAGGTTTTCGATGTGTGACTTCCAATCGAGACGTTCATCTATTTCCACGCCCAAAAACGCAACAGATTTGCTAACTTTCATCTCCACTCCATCCACATCCACTTTCGTCAGATTACCCCCTCTCACTCCAAAATTCAGTATCTGAGTCTTATCGACATTCAAGAGCATATTATTTGAGGAAAACCATGAGTTGAGTGTGCGAATGACCTCACTTACCTTACCAACCACCACCTCCTGACTTTTTTCACTAAGTAGCAGTGAAGTATCATCGGCGTACATAACAAGATCTTCCTGAACAACGTCTGGTAATTCATTGGTATACAAGATGTAAAGAAGTGGACCCAAGATTGATCCCTGGGGTACTCCTTTCCTTATCACTATATAGATATTTAGATGCTATAACATTTTCCTCATCATCCCTCCCGATTACACACTGACTTCGCCTGGATAAGTAAGATTTTATTAAGTCACTAGCAATACCCCTTATTCTATACCTATCAAGCTTGTCGATAAGAACAGCATGATCCACACAGTCAAATGCCTTCGAAAGATCAAGACATACAGTTACCGTACTATTCCCCTTGTTCATGGACTCTAAGATTTTTGTTATGGCTTTATATACTGCCATGATTGTTGATTTTCCCCTTCGAAATCCATATTGACAGTGTGTGACAATGCTATTTACATCCAAGAAGGATACTAATCTTTCATAAATCAACCGCTCAAAAATCTTACTAATATTTGGTAACAATGATATTGGCCTATAATTTTTTATTTCACTTTTACTTCCCTTGTTTTTATACAGAGGTTTTACTTGAGCAATCTTCAGATAGTCCGGGAATACACCAGAGGAAAAACACAAATTAACAACATGCATCAAAGGTAACGCGACCAAATCCGCCACCTCCTTCAGTAATACAATTGGAATCTCATCATGACCCACAGACTTCTTGTTTTTTAAACTTTTTATACATTCATACACCTCCCTCTCACTCACAGGCTGTAAAAATATTGATTTCCTACATGAGACTATTTTTGAAATATCTACTAAGGTTTTACTAACATCTGGACACACACTTATAAAAAAATTGTTTATGCCATCGAGTCTTTTACTGTTTGGGCATTCCTCAAAATTGTTGAAAATGTTTTTCCTGACTTGAGACTTCCCTGTGGCGGTCCTGATTAATGACCATGTAGTTTTTGCCCTGTTGTGCGAATTTTTGATGATATCCTCATGAAACAATCTTTTAGCCTTATTAATTATTTTATTCAATATCCCACTGTATCTTTTATAATATTCCCTTGTAACCTGCCCCGTAGACATTTGTCGATATAGAACTCTTTTCGTGTTGCATGAAATTCTAATGCCATTTGTTATCCACGACTTCTTTTTGTTTCTTTTGGCCTGAGCTTTTTTAGCACTAATAACCCTATTCATAACCTCAATTATTTTGTTCCTGAAAATCTTATAAGCCTCATTTACATCACGATTCCCTAAAACCCTTTCCCATCCCTCTACCTGAAGCTCTTGTCTGTATTGAATTAGCTTAGTCCTTGAGAAAATCCTTTTTTAATGCATTGCTGCTTTGCAACGTGTTTTCCAAAATCAATATTTAATACCTGAGCATAGTGATCTGAGAGTGCAGTGTCCACATTAAAACTGCTAAACTTATTAAAGTTAATAAAAAAGTTGTCTAGCAAGGTTACTGTTTTCTTTGTTACTCTAGTTGGAAGGAAAATTGTTTGAGATAAATCATATTTTAGGTTATCCTAAGGTGAATACTGGCACCCAAGAATTATGGTGATAATATAGTACCGCGGTTTTGATGGAAACATTACACTGGCGCCTATTTTGATGAAAATAATAACAGTAGGTATTATTTGCGTTTATTAAATTAGTACAATCATTATTTTTTCTTAATTACTATAAAATATGTTAAAACTTACAAAAAATAAAATGTCTAGTAATATTTGACATTATCATAATTATTACTGGTGGTTTCATTGTGGTATGTTTCAGAGAGAAGAATTTTACGGAGAGTTTCTTGTAATTAACTTTGAATTGGCTCATTATAAAATAATTAAACTTGGTGTGCGAGTTCATCATACAAGGACCTTTAAGAAAGTCTGATACAATTTTGATGTAAAATTAATAGGTGAACCAATATTTGAGGTTAGCAAAATCTACAAGGCCAGTCTGGCGGTGCACCACTGTAAATTTTAGATCAGCAGTGTATAGTTAACTCTTTCGTATACCTAATAAATTTGTTATAGTAAAATATTGAGGGCCGTTTAATGGCATCTGGAGTCCGAAGTCGCTCTTAGAGACAAAATATCAGAGATTAACGAGCCCTCTAATAAAGTTAAACAACCTGTCCGCTATAATCCCCGCGCCCCTGTTTAGGCCGAGCACATAAATCATGATGCAGATGGCGCGCGGACCTCGATGACGTTTATTGACGGCTGACACGGACGGTCGTGTTGTTCTATTTACTTGTTCGACACCCTTGTAATAAATTAAACAAAGTTGTATGTTTGGAGTTTCTGAAAATCATTCCTGCTAAGCATTTATGAGAAGGCGTGACCGTTATCTCAAGAAAACTAACTCAGCTACTAGCTAAATATTTGGGTATCACTAAAGTGACCATATGTCCCGTACTTAACGGGACAGTAACGTTTTTGAGTTCATTGTCCCCGTGACCCCAAAGAGCCTGTCAGGTAGGGCTGCTACCTTTTAAGTTTTGGAATACGGGACAAATGACGTAATTAGAAACTAAGGGGGGAGAATTTTAAATGAGGAAGTGTGCGGTAGGTCCGCTAAGGGCAAAGCACCGCAGGCCAAAAATTTTTTGAAGTTACGCCCAGTTACTCAAGAATTCACCCAACAATTTGACAAATTTATTGTTAGTAAATAATATAAAAAAGACGTAGGGGAAAGTGTTCCACAATGAGACATGTTCTACAATGAGACATGTTCTACAATCAGACATGTTCCACAATAAAACAAATATGTTTTCTCTTCAAATTTGCCGCCTAACCACAAAATTGTGGCCTAACATTCTCTTACAGGGTGTAATTTAACGCCTTTTCAGTTACTATATATCTGCGGAAATACTTCGGTTTCGGTTCCAGATTTTTAAGGTTTTTTGTAGTACATCGCCATATTTGACAAATTTCCACAATGAGACAACAATTTTTGTTCCACAGTGAAACAGCGTTTCATTGTGGAACAATGCTTTTCGTAGTTGTGGGCTAAAAATGTTATTCATATTTATTTTATTTTCAAATTATATATAAAATAATTTTATTATGGCTCGCGGATGGAAAGGAAATCAAGTAAAGGTCGTTTCACTGAAGAACAAATGAAGTCTGCAGTTAATCTCGTCATAACGCGGAAGTTAAGTTTAAGACAAGCTGCTGAAAGAACAGGGTTAAAATTTCAAATTCATTTTCACTACGTGAAAAAAAAAAGCAACTTGCCGGCGAAGATACAGAAATCCAATTCACTCCAAATTAGGCCTGCCACAAAATTCTTACTTCCGATGAAGAGAGGACCATCGCCGAATATGCTATCAATCACCGAATGTGCTATGGAAAATCAAAAAAAGGACTTGCGTATCCTGGCTTACGAAGTAGCTGTTGCTAACCATTCAAATATTCCTAAATCTTGGGAAATTACTAGGAAAGATAGCATGGAATGGTTACAAGGGTTCATGTTCTGCCATAAGGATTTAATTATAAGACAAGCAGAAGGATGCAGTCTTTCAAGGGCTATTTCATGCAACAAATATATTGTTAATCAACTTTTTGCCAATTTTGAATATAACCGTTCTCCTAAATGTGCCGATGGGACCCGCATTTACAACCTTGATGAGACCGCAACCACCACTGTTTTTAAAACCTTGAAACATTGTGGCAAAATAGAGAATAAAGCAAGTCAGTTCAGCAACCATCGATGAACGAGGAATACTGATAACAACTTGTGGCACTGACAATCACGAAAGTCAGTTAGCGTTTGTGCTTGATCTTGCAAAACAGAATGGAGTAACTATTTTGACATTAACACCACATTGCTCACATAAAGTTCAGCTACTCGATTTATCCGCCTTCTATTCTTTTAAAGTATTTTACAATGCTGCGATCGACGGAATCAAGCCCACTTACCAAACTTAACACTACACTAAAAGTCATTTTTCACCCAGAGCCTGGTGTAATTGAATGTGGTATGCATGAAAATGATGTATTTTAAATTTCTCTAAACTGACCTTTCACTTACTCCAACTTCTTCTCCCACACGTGCATGACTAATGTTTGGATTCTCTAACAAAACTGCTAATTGATTTTCCTCATTTGTAACCGTTTTTATCCTTTCTTCTTTTTTGTAATCTATGCTTCCTGTTTTAAGAAAACGCTCAACCAGTCTGCTAAAGCTTATTAGTTCTGAATGGCGCCTTTCGGGGAACTGAGTCGCATGCATTCTACTTAGCAGAAAACAATTTTTATCAATGTTCCCCAATACAAAAATCATGTCAATGAGCTCTCTTGAAAAATTAATTTTTTAAAATAAAATATTATTCGATAAAGTATACTTATGTCTTTTGTAAGGGTAATAAATGTCAAAATCTATTTCTTAAATAAATGCGATTGTGTTTCCGTGCCTGCCTAGATCTTTTTTGTAATACCATACTAATGAATTGGGCATATTTATGGTTTTTGGTAAATATCTTGAAAACGGTTTGGAATTTAATACACTTGTAATGCAAGAAATATTTGTTATTAAATTCTGCATGACATAGTAAAATAATATACAGGGTGCTTCGTTTGAAAATCTTAAGAAAAGCTAGCTTGAAAGTTGTCATCTTTGGAACCTAGTTTTGGACACCCTGTATAAAATAGGATAAAACGATTTAATGTCAGAGTATCGTTAGACCTCTTGTACCTATTCAAGTTCACACTATGTAACTCGGAAAAAACAGATCTAAGGCCGTTTTTTTAATAATTTTTTCAAGGCGTGCAAAACGACTTTTATTATTTTTAATTTATTGCTCGTAAACGACTAAAGCAAATCAATTAAAATTTTGGAAAATAAGGAAAAACACTAAAAATTACCACAATATGCAAAAAAATATAGAAAGTATCATTAAATTTTTTCTTGTCGTCATACTTTTTTGGACCATTCTCTCTATGCTAAAAAAATTTTCCCAAAATATACTCATATATACAGTGTAGGTCTGCGTTCGAACGAAATTCCTTACTTAATTGGTATAGAAGCTATGGATGCCTGACGCACCATTCCAGGACCCTGTATAAATGAAAACGCTCATTATGGACGACTCTTCGCCTTTTCAGCTATAACGTGCATACATTTATTGTAATTTAATTCTGTTACTACTATAATACCTCAATAAAGACGATTTACTATTATTATTATTATTAAATAAAGTAAATAGCAAAAACACTAGTTGCCTAAAATTTACTCTTGTTTCCAAATATATTTCAAGTTCGATCTAGCAGCTTTCAACAAATTTTTGTTTGATGCAATGTTTCTGGAAAACACAAATAGAAACTACTGATACCGGAATTAAGCTGTCGGGGATGAATTTCAAACGGGACAGTGGGGATCAATACGGCACATCCCGTATTATACGGGACGGGTAGCAACCCTGCTATCAGGACATCAAAAAGTCCCGTTTTACAACAATAATGCCCATAATGCATAATGCTGTTTTAGATATATTCTTTGCGAATCGCAAATTATGATACTACTTCGGCTTACTTAGAACTGCACAATTTAATGTTAATTATAAAAGTAGACATTAATCAAACTTCTCAAGAATGTTTTTTTTTTAATCTTCTTCCACTTTTTTAAAAGAAATATATAATATCCTTTAGAAAAATAGCAAAAATTTAATTGATAATTAAAGTTTGTATCTTATCATCATAGAGGGTATATTGTGATTATTTATATTAACAAACGTCTGTTATGATAAAATGGCGAATGTGCCTTAAAAAAACAAACTATTCAGCAGGTGGTTCATAAAATACGTCATGCTCCCAGACAGTTGTTACAAAGTGTGACATGTAGCTTGGTTCAGATGGGAAGGGTTGCTTTGGCATTACGTCACGCTCGATAATTCTTCTTGTATATCGTAAGAAAATAATTTCTATGATTTTTGAAATGTTAGTTAAGTATATTAAATAATTTGAAATCTGGCGTTTAAAATGTTATTTACCATTTAGCACCGCAATTTTTTTTTAAATAATTTATATTATATACAACCTCAACAAAATAGGGCTAACAAATGCTTGCAACTATTTGTTAGCTCTCTTTTATTGTCCTTTCCCGGCAATCTGACCTTTCAACAAAGATCATTATTGGACGCGAAGACTTCCATACTTAACCTCAACCGTTCCATAACAAAGTTTACAAAATACATATTTCTTGTATTCAGTTTACTTTGGTTTTAATTTAAAATAAATGATACTTCTCTGTTAACATTAACAAACTATGTGAGGCGGTCCATTCCAAAACTCGCCTTATCCATGTTAGATGATTTTACAGTATTGAAGAGAAACATACTATTTTAAACTGTTTGGTATTAAGCAAATAATTGCAGGTTAAAATATGTCACTTGATTCCCGTTATTCCTTATTTTTATATGCCATACGTTTACATAATATAATAAACTGAAAATTTGCAATATTTTAACGGATAAAGCTAGTTTTGACGCAACAGGTTGGATAAGGTAAGTTTTGGAAAGTTAGTTAAATAAAAAAATGTGAGTGATATTAAATCAAAGTAATTATGTACAAATTTATTGTTTAAAAAAAAAGAAGAATAAAAACGATACAGCTAACACTTTTATTTATTTCTATTTTTAAACTCTAAGATCTACATTATCTTCATTATTAAAACCTTCACAAAAGTCATCTGCATCTAGTACATTAGCAGCAGCATCATCAAGGGATTTAGAAAATAAATCTTTATAAAACTGTAACGTGACATTTTCTTTCCATTTCTCCCCAAAATGATTAAGCAAAAGATTCCTCACGTCTTTAATTTTCTGTAGCTTAACGTCTCTTCCTACATCAATGTGTTCTGGACTCATATTGGAAATTTTTTTTCCACGTTTCACAATGGATTTGTTAGCTCCAGTGTCGCTATAGTAAGCAGTTTCTCCACTTATTAGAACGCTATTTTGCGACGGTTTTTTTTTTTAAATAATAAATCGTTTCGATGTTGAGAATTTAAAATGCCAAGAACTTGGGGGCTTAAAGAAATCGCCTACTGTTGACTTCCAGTCCTTAACCACAACGTCAGTACCCAGTTTGAACACTGTGCCATGTTCTCTGAAAATTTCAACATATTCTTCAGGATTTGTGATGACAGGAATTTTCTTCTGTTCTATGTACTTAAGTATAAAGGTGTCCTGATGGACTTTGTCGTCGCTAGCATAAAAACTAACATGAAATTCCTTAACGTCAATCATTTTTAGTCTTTTGCAACGATACGTTTTTCCTCTAGGATTGTCATGTTTGCATTTGGGATATTGTGGTGGTCTGGTAGAAGTATGTCTAAAAGCAAAAAGTATCTAATTAGTTAGGCACATGAAACATTTTTATAACTTTTATTTTCCTTACCTTTTCCTTTTTTCTGCAGTCTTTTTCCACATTGTTGGGTCACTTACTCTTTTTCTGCCTCGGCCAGGAGGGGCCAGGTTAATACTACTTTCATTATTTAATGTTAAATTAATATTTTATTATTTAATTAGCACTAATAAGCAGCATGCAGTATGCTAGGTTATGACAAAGAAACGACAATAGCACGTACGAACTACGAAATATCATTTGGAACATCTGATCAAAAATCGGCTTTTTCTATTGGCTCTATGGATAAGGCAAGTTATGACTCGACCATTTCAAAGGATAAGGCAAGTTTTGGAATAATACTGATATTTGATATGTTATTTTAAAGGTAATTGAGACAGTTTTGCCATAATTTTATTTAGTTAGCCGATGCAGAGTAGCTGTATGATTTAAATAGCAATAAAATCTCACTTCTTACGAAAAGTGGATAAGGCGAGTTTTGGAATGGACCGCCTCATGTAATAACTATATAAAAACATTGTTGATAGGATAAATTATAATAATTAAATGTGTTCTATTTACATAATATTGCTGCCCTTGTACATTTATAATATATTGTCTAATCATAAAATGGCAGAACTGTGTTACGCATTACGAGGGATAGGAATCGAATCAGTTCCTAAGGGATTAAGCACGCAATATGTACAATAACATGGTAAGAGTAATCATACAGGGTGATCCAGTAAGCGGCTATATCTCTAAAAATATTTATTATACATACAGAAAGCAAATTGTGTAGGTAAATCGGTAAAGAGAAAATGCTGGAAATTAGTTTTAAAGTTGTACGATAGTCGCTAGAGGCCTGTTGAGTTAAAATAAAAATTTTTAAAAATTCACCTATTAAATCAAAACCAAAAATCAAAATCATTTATTTTCCACAAATTGACACAAAAGTGTATGGAAGTCGTCAAATTTATGGCACTATCTTGTGTTATGCGAATGGAAAGCTTATCCATTCTTGTGGCAGTTTGCTCATTCGTTTTTTTTTTCGTATCTCCAATAATAAAGAGTGGGAAAGCTAGTGAACACTTTAATTTTTAAAATACTGTATCTTTTACACCCTATACCCGATTTTAATGAACTTAGACTCGTTTGAAAGGTAATTCCGCATTTATTTAAATACTAATTTGGTGATGATCGCACTCTTGTATTTTGCTTCTTAGGGGGGGGGGGGGCGCTTTGTAAAAAAATATCAGTTATATTCAATTTTTTTTTTTTAAACTCCGCCTATGTCAATCAGTTAAAGATTGCTCGCATCTATCTTGGTAGATGCAGGAATTTGATCAGATTGACGTAGAGGGTCCTAAGCCCCTAAGGAGGAAGGGAACACGCGCAGGAAGTCTGTTGGAGGCTGGAAAACAGTGGACGTGCTGCCTGCAACGAGGGTGGACCCCAAGGAGACCTATTCGGAGAGGTAGCGATGTAACAACTGGGGTTTAGGACACTTCCCTGGGCCGACGGACAGTACAGGGGCCCACCCTTGCCTAACCAGTGTAGGGGGCTGCCCCATCATCCGTCGAAAAAAATCTCGGTCAGAGTAGTAGTGCCAGTTGGCGACTGGGCAGGACCCTGCTGCTCAGGCCGGGGGGATACTATCGCGGCTGCCGAATATGTCAAACTGGGAACAAGTCCGACCATGTAGCACGCGGCGAAGAAACTGTTGAAAATCCTCCAACTGACTACTTGACAAATACAAAGAAAACACACTGTGACTGTGTCGTCCCTCAAGTCACACTTAACCAGAAACAATCAGTGCCGGCACTAACACTCACATACACATCACACTCACCACTACACCCAACACTCACTCATCATTACACATTCGGTGCCTGCGCACAAACCCCCCCCCCCCCCAATTAAACAATGGAAGAAAATAAAAAAGATGAAACGTCAAAAGGGTCACAAAACTACGAGGGACTTCCTGGTCCCAACACCAGCAGGGCATCTGACTCTAGGATGGACATAACGTCCGACCAAGAGCAAATACTACTAGAAAGCTCTGAAACGGAAACGGTGGTCGGAGATTCGCCAAGGGCGGACCCTAAAAAGTCCGACCAGGGCGAACCCACCATACTTTCCGCTGAGGAGAGAAGGAAAGAAAAGAGGAAGAGAAATAGGAACAAGAAGAGGACCTTGCTAAGGCATAAGGCGAGGGAGGAACGAGCAAAAGAAAGGAATCTAGAGCGAGTTCCCACCGATACCACCCCTGCGGCCGAGGCAGCGGGCAGCAGCTCGGAGGTTGGCAGCGTGAAAACGAGGCCGACCACCGGCGACAGATCCGAATGGCAAACGGTAAGCAGAGGGGCCAAAGCAAGGACAATAAAAAGGAGCAATGAGCAGAGACAACGGCGGGAAAAAGAACAAGCCGAACTTCCAACGGGACCGGCCGGAAACCCCCACGGAGAGCGAAAGCTCACCCAGGAGGTGAAAGGCAATAAACGGCCCCGGTTTGAAAAGGAAACTCCTCCAGGAAGGCAGCATAAAAAGCCGAAAAACCAGGGGTCACAAAGCTCCAACGAGAAGGCAACCACGGGCAAGTCCCCTCTTCTCAGAAGGGACGGCCCAAGGGGGCCAGACCGAGGAGAGAAGAGTGGCCCCATTGGAGAGGCGTACAGTGCTGCAGCAAGACGAGAGCAGCAGGTGATCATCCTACCTGATGATGAAGGCAAGGATGAAAGAAGGCTCACCACAGAAGAAGCGGAGGCCATCCGGAGCCACCTCATTAACCAAATGAGGGAGGCGATGGCTGGAACGGCGGAAAATCAGCTGGAACTCCGCTTCCGCAACTCCGGCCTAGTAGAATCAGGCTGGTTCAGGGTGACCGCAGAAAACGATCAGTCGAGAGATTGGCTGATCGAAGGATGCCCCCCGCTGACCAGGGAAGGTCGGACGTTCCGAGCCGTGAGAGCGTCGGAGGCCCCCTGGCTGGTGGAGGTGACCTTCACCCTGAGGTCCCAAGGACAGCCAGAGGTAGCGAAGGTGGTGGAGATGCTGGAACTCCAAAACCGGGCCCTTAACGTTAGTAGGTGGAAACACCGAAGTACAGAGGGCCAGGCGGGAGACTGGCGTCTCTACTTCCAGATCTCCAAGGAGACCATGGGAAGGCTTAGAGAGGCTGGGTGGCTGCTCTTCTACGAGCTGGTGACCTTAAGGGTATACCGAGCTACGGCAAGAAGAGCGCCAACCGAACCCGGTACCTCTAAAGAAGGAGGACATCAGGCTGCTCCGAAGTAACATCTTCACGGAGCACCTAAGGGTAAGTCAGATCAACCTGCAACATAGCCAGGACGCTTCTGCCGAACTGGTGAAGGTCATGGCTGGGCAGGTTGGCATAACACTAATACAGGAACCATATTTCCACAGGGACAATATCAGGGGACTCCAGGCAGCCGGCCACAACATCATCGTCGGCGAGCAGGGCCAAGAAAGACCGCGGACCTGCATCATGGTGTCCAAGGGACTACGAGCCACACCAGTGACTCAAGTGGGTTCCAGGGACGTCACAGCGGCAATCCTGGAGTATAAGGTAGGTGGAAATAAAGTTAAGATAATAATAGCCAGCCTCTACCTTCCGTACGACATAGCGCAATTACCCCCAACGGAAGGTCTACTTAAGTTAATACAGTTTATAAAAGGGACAGGTCTCCCAGCGGTCATTGGCTGTGATGCAAATGCGCACAACGTTCTTTGGGGGAGCACAGATACCAATGCTCGAGGTAACGCCTTAATGGAATACCTCACCGCGGAAAACCTAGAAGTGTGTAATAGGAACGCTGAGCCAACCTTTGTTAATCGCATCCGTCAGGAGGTGATTGACGTAACGTTGACAACGCATAAGTTCGCGGAAAAGGTCAAAAACTGGAGAGTGTGTAGTGATATAGTGATGTCTGACCACAGAATGATTCGGTACGAAATCGAATCAGAAGGGGAGGACATGTCACCCAGGAGGAACCCAAGGGCAGCCGACTGGGCTTTATATGAAGAAGCCGTGGCGGCGTCTAGGGATATCTTCATACGCATACAAACCAGAGAAGAGCTAGAAATAGAAGTAGGAAAACTAACGAGTGTGTTGGACCAGGCGTTCCAAGAGGCCTGCCCGATGAGTAAGCCGGGACCAAAAAGAGTCCCCTGGTGGAGTCGGTCCCTCGACCTTCTTAGGAAGGAGACGAGGGGGGCCCATCAAAAGGCCCTCAGAAGCAGAGACCAGGAAGCGTGGGACAGCTACTCGGAAGCCAGAGGTAAGTTTAAAAGAGAGCTGAGGCGATGCAAGCGGGAGAGCTGGAGGAGATACTGCGAAGACATGCAGAGACTCTCGGACTCCGCTAGGCTCTTAAAGCTCCTCAGCTCTGAAAAGAAAGGAGAAATAGGGGCACTCAAAAAGGAGGATGGCACTTGGACAATAAACAAGAAAGAGATCTTAGAATCTCTCCTCCTAACCCACTTCCCTGGAGAAGAGGGAGGAGAGGCAGCACCAGAAGCCGGAGCGCAGGAGGGCGACCCCGACTGGCACCTGGCGAGTAAGGTGGTGACCGAAGAAGCCATAAGATGGGCATTGTCCGAGTTCAGCCCATACAAGGCGTCTGGTCTAGATGGCATAATCCCGATAATGTTACAAAAGGTCGTGGAAAGTATCCTCCCTCAGTTAGGGAGGGTCTTCGCGGCCAGTGTAGCAATGGGATATGTGCCGCAGACATGGAGATCGGCCGAAGTGGTCTTTATACCAAAACCTGGAAGAGGAGACTACTCGACCCCCAAGTCTTTTAGACCAATCAGTTTAACATCATTCCTAATGAAAACACTAGAAAGAATGATAGACAGGTACCTAACGGAGGAGGTCCTAAAAAGACACCCTCTGCACAGGAACCAACACGCCTACAGGAGAGGGATGTCAACCGAGACGGCCCTCCACTCGGTAGTGTACAGGATCGAAAAGGCAATCACTAGCAAAGAGGTGGCGCTCGCCCTGTTCTTTGACGTAGAAGGAGCTTTCAACAAGGCAAAAACGGCAACCATATGCGAGGCCCTACAAGCGAGAGGCGCACCAATAGCCCTCACGAGCTGGGTGGGCTCTGCATTGAAAGACCGAAGTTTAGAGGCAGGACAAGGAGCTGACAAGATCAGGACTACGGTGAGCGGGGGATGCCCCCAAGGGAGCTGTCTATCGCCTCGCCTGTGGTGCCTGGTCATGGACGGGCTCCTAAGAACCCTGGAGGCGAACGGACTCTATGCGCAAGCATACGCCGACGATGGACTGGTCCTAGTGACGGGCAAGTTTATCGGAACGGTGTGCGAGCGCATGCAGACGGCCTGCAGGACAATTGAAAGATGGTGTAGGAGCACTGGACTCTCGGTGAACCCGAGCAAGACGGAGCTCATTCTGTTCACAAGAAGGAGGAATCTTACAGGTTTCAGGGCCCCATCACTATACGACAAACCACTCCCCTTGAGAGAGGAAGTCAAATACCTAGGGGTCATCCTCGACAGGAAACTAATATGGAGATCTCAGGTCGAAAATACAGTCAAGAAAGCCACAGTAATACTGTGGCAGCTGCGCCGGATAGTAGGAAGAAAATGGGGACTCCAGCCCCATATAACACATTGGTTATACACTGCGGTCTTAAGACCCAAGATCACGTATGGAGCGGTGGTCTGGTGGCCCGCGGTGAAGAAAACCACCTACGCCCTGAAATTGGCAAGTTTGCAAAGACTAGCCTGTCTGGGAATCACAGGCGTAATGAGGACAACTCCAGGAGCAGCTCTAAACGTTCTTCTGGGGCTGCCGGAAATCTCGCTTTGGATACAGAGAGAGGCTATGGCGGCACACAGGAGAATGGTGGAGAATAGAACCTGGCTAGGACAACAGGTAGGAGCAGGTCACACGGAGATAGCCAAGAAAATGAGAGAGGCTACGCCTATACTCTCCTGTATAGGATTCTCCGATGACCGCCTGAGACTGAACAGGAAATTTGAGGTGAACATCCCCACAAGGGAGGAAGCAGGAAATCGACCCCAACCCGATAGGGGACAGATCTGGTATACCGACGGCTCAAGGATGGCCGGCACTGGGCTGGCCGGGGCCGGGGTGTATCGAGTGGACACAGGGGAAGGACAAGTCCTATCCCTGGGAAAATTCGCCACGGTCTTCCAGGCTGAGGTCTTAGCGATCCTTGAGGTTGCGACCAGGGAGGAAGTCAACATAGGCGACGAGGAGGATATATATATCTACTCGGACAGTCAAGCAGCACTGAAGGCAATCCAGAGACCAAGGACGAGCTCTGCGCTGGTTCGACAGTGTCGGGATGCCCTCGATGAACTGGCTGCAAAGAAGAGGGTAAGGCTCGGCTGGGTCCCGGGACACTCCGGTGTAGCGGGAAACGAAAGGGCAGACGAGCTCGCAAGGCGAGGCGCGTCGATGACCCCCATAGGACCAGAGCCACAACTAGGAATAAGCAGAGCACAGGCGTCGAAAATTCTCTCCGAATGGGCTTGGAGTCGTACGACCGCTGACTGGAGAGTTATGGACGCTTGTAGACAGGCCAAAGAGATGGTACCAGAGCCAAGCTCTTCTCGAGCCACTTGGCTGCTGTCAAAGGGTAGAGCAACTCTGGCAGACCTGATAGGAATCTTGACAGGCCACTGCAGGCTGAATAGACACCTGCACCTTTTGGGAATAGGGGAAACCCCACTCTGCCCCAACTGCGGAACTGGAGAGGAGACCCCTTACCATCTAATAGGAGTATGCGACAGGTGGGGTCGCGCAAGAAGAAATATTCTTGGCACGACAACACTGACGCGACAGGAGCTGAGTACCTTGAACTGGGAGAAACTGCTTGTCTTTCTGAGAAAGACGCGGCGACTCAGTTTTGGGGAAGGGTAGTTGTTGAGGGGTGGAACGGGGATGGCGAAAAGGGCCTTTTAGGCCTACTCGTCGGGCCATGGCCCCCCCAAAAGTACTACTACTACTATATTCAATTTTCTTATAAAAACTAAAAGGTATAGTATATGTTTTGTATATCAGTTCTGAAGAACATTAAAATAGGTACAACTTGGCGAAAACTGTGTCCTAAAATATTTATTGGTTTTTGAATAAGTAAGTAACTTCATTTGCCACAAAAAAAAATAATTTTTTCGGCTATCTCTAATTCATTTTAAGTTATCCAAAAATAAATTATGTTATTTTGTTTTCTATTTTAGCGATTTATTTAAAAATTGCAACAATAATCCATTGACTATCAGGTAGCATTTATGCAACTGTGACTTTAAAATATACCTAATTAATATTATATAATATGTACCAAATACATATTAGGTATTATGTGGTGTTACTAAAATATTTAGTCTAACTTTCCAACTTCGTTTGTTAACTTGCCCATGTCCATTGTATATTATCGTGTTTGACAGGTTGAAATCAGTAGACGAACAGATATTACTATAGACCTCAGGTGGTCAGTTGGTGGATAAGGGGCGTGGGAGAGGAAAGGGTAAAGCCAACCGAATGACAAATAAAACATGAATAAATTTCTTTAACTATTTAAAATTTTCATTGCGGAATTTTATAGATAGGTTAATTAATACTTTTGGATCATATTATGTAGGTACATTTTTGCGAAGTATGTATCAGTTCTCTGAGGTGCTGAGTTTTGAAAATCTCAATGGGTGCAGGAGGCAGAAATATGGGCACTCCGCAAGGTCGCATATAGAAGAGTTTGTTATGAGGGAGGGGCATAAATCGGTTAACAAGTGTAAGTGAAAATCCCGATGAATACGAAATGCGCCGCAGGTAAACATTTTTTGGACCACGCCCAAATTTATTAGAAACATCTAAATAAACACATTAGCAAACAGCCTATACAGGGTGCCCGGAAAATACGTGTACAATGTTTGACGAGAGACTCCTGACGTCAAAATAGATCGATCCTAACCTGATTTTTTATATCAACGGCGTTATGACAACCCATATATTTTTGTCGAGTGACTGGATGTATTTGGAAGCTATTTTACCTCTTCAAAATTTTTCGTTGGATAAGCTGTTTTGCCAGAAAAAAAAAATATTTACAATTACCTGCATACATCAATTATCAACATCAGTAATAAACTTGAAGAAGTAGTCCATTACAGTGGAGTTGATATAATCAAATAAAACAACGGCAGTCTACCTCCACAATATGTATTTAAATGTTTATGTTTAAGATATCCTACATGTTTCGGACATAGAAATGTCCATCATCAGGGATACAGTAGTCGATTACGATAGCTCTATCTTGCATAAGCGACGATCAAAAGTTATGTTAAAATTGAAATTGTAGGTTCTAATGAATGTTCAAGACTGAATGAGATGTGATATTTGAAATTTTGGTCAAGGTATCTTTGAAGAAGGGGGTTCCCAGTCTGTAGCCACTGAGACAGGTGATGAAGCAATTATGTCATTTGTAGCTATTTAGAGGAGATTAATTTAAGTGAAGTGCTCAAAGATGCTTCATCTCACCGTGTCTAGGGTGTGGACAACAAAATACTGGGTTAGACTTGAAAACACATTCTTAGGAGATAAACAATAAATTAAATGAGAATTATACTACTTTTAAGGTTGGAATTTATTAATTTGAAGCCAATGAGCAGGTGGTGAAGCAATTATGTAGGTTTGTAGCTAATTAGAGGAAAATAATGTAGATAGGTGCTCAAAGATGCTTCATCCAACCATGCCTGGAGTATTGGCTAACAAAATTTTTAGGTTAAAGGGGGGTAGAAAATGAACATAATTTTATGATTGAAAAAGGAGATTAAGAAAATTAAAACTGGATTCTCACCATCTCGACTAGAAGTGAAGTATTTATGTTAAAATTACATTGTATTAGCTAATTAGAGGATATTACAGCTCAAAGATACTTCAGTTCACCATGCTGGCGTGCAGGAAAATTTGTGTATATAAAGAATCAACAAACAAGAAGTTTTATTTCCTCTCTTTCTGGAGCCCTATCTCAAATAAATTAAAAAAAAATTTTCAATCCTTTGATTTCAATATCAGTTTTAAAACTAAACACTCCCTATGCTCTATCTTTCTAGGAATTCTTACATTTTTGACAAAATCACCCATAGCAGCACAAATTTTTTCAATGCTTTGAATCTGGGTAAATTATAATTATAATTCAGTCTATCTTGCCATTGTCAAATTTGATCGATGAATTATAGTAAATACTAGTCAGTCGTATCAATAAACATGCTTAAAAATTAATGTTTGGAAAAAGTTATTTTCCTTGTAATATGATTTTTTAATTTAACAAATCCTGAGGGGGCTAATTACCCTAATTACCTCCCCCCCTCCTATTTTTATTACTAATGAAAAGAAAGGAATTAATATACATATTTTAAATAAATAAATACATAATCATTTCGAGATAAATAATAAAAACCACTTTATTGCATGTACAAAAAACATACCTATGTATTTCAAAGTAAATTAAGACACCTAATTTAAAAATAAAATAATTTTTTTAAATACTTAATTATACAAAAGAAAATGCAATAGTTAATCAAAGCAAATGTTGAAAATGGCCACCTGCTGATAAAACACACAATTGCAATAGATTTTTTTTTTAACTTTAACACCCTGTATATCAAAAACGGGGCAACTCCGGACACATGTTCATATAAACTTTTTCTCTTAAAATATCATAAGGAATAACCTCCTTAAGTTACGTACCGTACTTCTCAAACACCGTATATGCATATTACTAAAACTTACATTACTAATGATCACGAGGCTGTGTGACTGCATGACTGTGTGTCTGTGGCTACTCATTGCGGGCTGTGCAACTGCGGGCAAATAATCAAAGCAAATATAAATGGCCACCTTCGGATAAAACGCACGATTCTAATCGTCTCACCATTCATTCTCTCACACATTCAAAAATGCCTGCATTATTTCGTGTCGCATTGCAACTTTCAAGAATTCGAATTCTTAAGTCGTTTTCAACTAAAACAGGCGTCTTGTATACAAGAGAATTTAGGTGATCCCATAAACAATAATCTAGAGGATTTAAGTCGGGACTGCGAGCTGACCAACTTTGGGGACCTGTGCGTCCAATCCCGCAATTAGGAAAAGTGTTGTCGAGGTTTTGACGAGCAACTAGGCTAAAATAAGCTGGGGCGCCGTCGTGCATGAACCCCATATTAGTTCTTATTTGTAAAGGTACGTCCTCTAACAAAACGTTAAATTCTACAGATAGAAACTGCGTATAGGAGTTTCCATTCCATCTAGGTGGTAAAAAGTATGGTCCAATAAGATGGTCGTCAATGATCCCTGCCCATACATTCACCGAAAATTGTTGCTGAAAACGACCTTCTCTAATTTTATGAGGATTATCGTCCGCGCACAAATTGTTCGTTATGAGAATTCATAATGGCTTCTCCTGAGAAAGAGGCCTAATCAGTAAATAAAATGTTGGGTAAAAAATTGTTCTTATTTGCTACTGTATGCAGCAACCACCTACTAAAATGAAACTTTAACTGAAAATCATCAGGAGAAGCAGAGCTTGCCCACGTTGAATATGGTATGAGTATAGTTGATAAAGATGCAAAACCCTCTTAACAGTTGATGCACTTGTTTGAAGTTGCACTGCCACCTTCCTGGCACTAGTTGAAGGATCATCTTCTATCTCTCGAAGTATAGCCTCTTCTAACTCAGGCATGGTTACTGATGAATATCTACCAGGAAGTTCCGTACTACGTTTAAAACTCCCAGTGTCACTCAATCTTGCATCAAGCTATCTAAATGTTTTGGCACATGGCAGTATTCTATTATAATGATAATAAAAGGATAGTGTTCCTGATAAATTCGCCGAGCTTCTTCAGCATTTCCATTTACTAGGCCAAAATTGAAATGCATCTGGGCCATTTCAGCGTTAGTAAAGTTATTCATTGTTGACTTGTTATTGACAAAACAGGTAAATTAGACATCAAAACATACCTTTACCTCATAGTTTAATTAACTTTGTAATATATATGTATTTTTTTTTGTACATGTAATAAAGTGGTTTTTATTTTTTCTCTCGGAAACGAAGCAATATACAAAAACAGTTTAAGGAACAAAAGGGCTGTATAATTAGTTGGTACAAAAAAATATCAAAATTAGAAAAAAGTTTGTGGCGTACAATCTCTTATCAATAATATTCATTAAGGTGCTCCCCGGGACGCCACTGGACTTAATAGATTTAATCTAGTTAGGGCTAATTAAGTTAAGTACCGTAGTTCTGAAACACCCTGTCTAATACAAACTGTAGCAAGTCATATTTTTGCAATAGATGGATGCAGTTATAACATAATGTGTTTATAAGTAGTTACACAAACATACATTGTAAGAAAACAAATATATAAAGTCATACATGTGTGTGTATTAAGTCAATGGCGCTGGTTGAAACCAAATGGCCAGAAAGTCATACATCAAACCATAAAAAGTAGAAAAGGAATGCATTCAAATCACACATTAAGAGTTGCACAATAAGGATTAAAAACGTTTCAAGAAATTATTTCACTACAAGTTTTTTTTTTTCACTTTCACACTATTGAATCCTGAGTGAGTAATTAATACATTTATTAAGCCTGTACCCTATTAGCTCGTAATAAATCAGCCGATTTTGTGCCATAACTGTGAACATCTGAGCTATGTTGAAAACAAATTCTGTTCTTATGAATTTTAAGTTATTGGTGCAAGATAAACAATGATGGAAGCGTCAATACCTTTAGATTAACAAATTGTGGTTTGCAATTGTCACGCTCACCTATTCTAAAAAGACACGAATTAATCTTTTTTGCATTCGAAAGACTTGTAAAGAGCTGTACGAATTCCCCTACAAAATCACCTCATAATAAAGGCGTGTACACTTAAAAAAGTGGATATTAGATGTTCAGTATAGTTCGATTATTAAGAAATAATTTCAATCTTCTAATTACAAAGATAGCAGATTACAGTCTACTCCTCAGCGACTCAACATGGGAAGTCCAGCTAAGTATATCGTCGAGAGCCAAGCTTAGAACCTATACTCTACTTCCCTTCACAACATCATGACTTGTCCAGATAACCGCTTCCTGTATTATATTGGTATTTAAACTTTCTGTGCAAACCAGAGATCAGCGCTAGAAGCAACTTTGAAGCTTTTTTTTTTCTTAGGATTTGAATATTATTGTGGCAACATAGTAGGAATGTGTCATTTGCATAACAGAAACAACTATAGACAGAAAGAGAACAGGTCATTAACATAGATCACGAATTTCACTTGCTATCGAACCGAAATCCGAGACCTCGTCAACCAGGCAAACACACTGCCTTCTCAAAGACATATATGATTCTACAAGTTTTAAAAGGTTTTCCCTAATGCCATAATGATATAGCTTTTCAATGAGAAGTTCATGTGATACACAATCAAAAGCCTTGCTGCAGTCTTGCACAATCTGAATAACTGCCTGAACTGTAGGAAACTCCTCTCTGAAGCCATATTTGTGAAATAGGTAACCCATTAATCTCAAAATATCGACCCTTAAACGATCGACCCACATTAATTTTTATAATAGTTTCAAAAACTTTGCCAAAGATTGTAACAATTAAGATTGGCCTATAGTCACTTGCAGAATTTACGTTTCCCATTTAAAAATGGACACTACTCTAGATAACTTGAATAACTTTAAATAATTTGGAAATACGCCCTTCTCAATGCAATCATTAAATAAAAAAGTAAAGGGCATGACAGGTTCTGCAGAGATATGCTTCAAAATATTGCTATTCATATCATAAATGTCGTAAGAAGTAGATTTCCTAAGCAAGATAATTGGATTTAAAACATCCTTCCCACAAACAGGTAGAAATGCAAATGATTGAGAAACCATTGGTTTGGATCCAACAAGTTCTTTCTGTAGATCGTCTCTAATAGGCTATTGTCGAATTAATTTGCTCGGAGCTGATAGAAAATAACGATTAAAGTCAATAGCAGTTAGGTTAATAATATTATTATTTACTTGGTTATGGTTTATTTCAAGATTTATGATTTTCCATTCACTTTTGGATTTTTTTTTAGTTGTCTATATAATAACTATATGCTTGTTTTTTAGCTTTTATAAAATAATTTTTTTAGTCTTTATTTAACATTTTATACAAAGCCTAATAATTTTTTTTGCCGCTTACATTATTACAATTAAATTACACAGTGGACTTTTTTTTCTCTTTTATTTTAATTCTTTAGTGAACCAACGGACAGGAGGTTGATTACCTTTAACAGATTTTAAAGAAGAATGCTCATTAATAAGAGATTGATACCAATATTAGACTAATGAATTATTAGTACAATCTAGTCAACAAAAAACGCACAAAAACAATTAGTTTTCTATAACAAATATACACTGAGCGAAATATCGAGTTGATATAACTGTGAATTACGGCAACTAAATCGAAGAAATTGCATCAAATCACTGTTCATAAGTTATAATAGCATTGAAGATGGGTTATTTTATGCACTGGACCCGACTTAAATTTTTGGTAGCTAATCGTAACTGGGTTTGATAAACACATGCAACGTGGGCTGCAGTAATTCATTGTTTAAGCTGCTAGAGACCAATATGAGAATTGTGATGCATTACTACTCGGGCTAGATTAATTTATGATTCGTCAAAACTTCACCTATCAGTTGTTCTAGCTTACGATGATTAATTTTACGTTTATAAATTTAATTTATCCTAAAGTTGGAGTATGTTCATTTTCACGCACCTGTATGAGGAGAACAAACTCTAAACAAAAATAAAAAAGATCTCTCCGATCAACGATTGCGCGGATATAGCAAGATTAGCAAGTCCAGTTATGTGGTCTGCGACGACGCGACGTGCATGAGGTACTAATCATAGATAAAGGTTTATAGGGGGACCAATCACAAATTTCACAATGGAATGAAGTTACCGCGCCATATCGGCACGAGCGCAAATCCGGAACTTTCCGTGACCTTTCGATCGATGATTTACCCTCAACATGAGAGTGCTGTTTACGACTTATTCCAACTTAAAATAATTTACGCATGGTAGTGAGCTAAAATAATGCACGTCCGGGTCAAAACAGCACTTCAAATTCAACACAAAATCAATTAGTAAGTTTTCCCAATCCAAAAACTGAGTTCAGGTAACTCATAAAATGGCTACAAAATGAAGAATTATGGTAATCTCAAATGTGTTGAAAATGTTGATAAAACATCTCTTTCTGTGTTGAGGCGATCCAAAAGAAGCCGAGTTATTGTAGCGTTTTTAAATAATTTGTGATAATTCGTAGGCTCAGTTTGAACAACATAGAAACCTGCGTTAAAATAGCTCTAATTCTGCAACCCACGACAACGGTAAATCCCATTCTTGTCAGTGTAGTCTAATAGTATATTATTAACCAAGGTTTAGACAGCCATCATTATTGCCCGAGCGGCGAGTTTAAATCACGAGGAGCGAAGCGACGAGGGATTTAAGACGCGAGGGCTATAATAAGCTGTCTAAACCGTGGTTAATATATTATTTTTTCCACTACTACAAACTTTTATATGACATTTATCTTTATAGTATTAATAATTATAAAAAATTATAGGTAGGTATAAGTATATTTTTTAATCAAGTTACCTGCGCTTTGGAATTGGCAAAGTATTTTGTTGTTTTGTCAGGTGGCTTTGTCAATGTCAATTTGTGTTCATTTGTGTCATCAGATTTCACGAGTTTTGCGTTTTTTTTTTTAAATGAGCGAAGAAAATGTTAGTGATAATATTATGTGTACACCTCCCGAATTAAGGATGGAAGCAGAAAAAATGTTGATTGTATCGATATTTTACAATATCAAGTAATCTAATATGTATTGATAATTATCTGGTTGCCTAACCACAATGAATTGATGTTGTAGAATTAAAAAATCAAGTTACCTGCGTTCAAACAAAATTCGGTAAAGGTCAAAGATCGGTCAATAATGGATTTCAATGGCTTATTATTGACCATGGTCAATAATGACTTATAAGGTAGAGAAAAACGATTTCTAGCGTTAATAATCGGTCAATAATGGCGATGTTATAGGTTAGTTGTGGAAAAAATACATTTATTTTATATCTATCAATTATTTACTTATAATACCTTGGAAACGGTTGCTATAAACATTATCATAATATCATAGGAAATATCAGCGGGCGATAAAGTTTATAATGCCCGGTGATTTTTGTAAGGCCCGTGAATTACTATTAAAGAAAAATATTAATGTTTTCCTTTCCTATAAGTTCAGACTTCACCTGGGAATATTTTGTCCAAAGGCGTATTTGGGGTATATTTTTCAGACTAAAATAAAGTAAAAATAATTAAAAATTGTTATTACCAATGAGCAAAAGGGTAACATGCCAATTCCTGAAAGTAAGCCATCATTACTGTTTCAGTAATCACCGTAATTTGGTTTTTTACTTTTCATTGTAGAATATTTTCATACTTCTTGTCGTATAGGGCTTTAGACTTTGCCGGTAATAAGTTTTTCCTAGCTTTACAGCATTTTCTAAAATATTTTGTGGAATTTCCATATTTTCGTTTATAAAACGTAAAAGACGCTTGAGATCAACAACCCTTAGCAACCGTCAAACTTATTCTATGACAGAATGAATATTCTATTCAGGCGAAAACTATCCTTTGGGCTAGTTGCTTTCGCCCTCCGGGCATTATAGTCTACTTAACGCCCTTGGTACATAAATAACTATTGTACGTCTATGTTTTTAATGAGTGCACACATTAAAAGGTTCCAATCTCTGGGTTCGACATGGCGTTGCAGTCCGACGTCGTGCAAAATTAGAAAAAATTGAAAAATATAACTGCATTAAAACCCCCCATGTCGGTTAGTGTCCGGATCAGATGGGTTATCTCGTGGAGAGAGGCTGAATGTACACCCTCCTTTCCAGTCGGTGTAGGTCACTTCCGATAGCTTAACGAAACTAATTTATAGCCCTTGGAGTGTACAGGCCGTGTTGGTTGTGGTGACTGATGATCGTGGTTCGGAGCCCACGATAAGTTGTAGGTCCCCTCGGCAGAGGAAAAAATACTTTATTTGGCCGGATGCCGAAAGACGAGAGGCTATTGTAACCTATGAATTATAAACTATATTAAATAATTATTGTAAAAATACAAAAAAAATCAGCAACAAATTTCCTTTGTTATGCCCTTTTTCTGTCTCCTGATGATGAACGTTGCTACGTTCGAAACGCGTAGACCAAAAATTAAAAACGAATAACGTTTTATTAAACTTGTGGAGGAACACTTCTTGATTTTCTTTTTGTCACAATACTTTCAACTCCACTTTAAGCATGGACTCTTTCTCCAACAAAAAATTACTAGAATTTTATTTATTTTTATTTTAATTGTAGATTTATTAAATTCTTGATAAATATTTTCAATGCAGGTTTAAATTATTCTAATTTATTATGAAAATTGAATTTTGTCCTTTCCAAGTGCATTGCTTGGCAGCAAAGCATTTAATAACAAAGTAAACAAACAGAATGAACTCAAGTAAAAAACATGCAAATCTTTGCTACCGTTCTTGCTTAAAAGCAAAAACAATAACAACTTACGAAGTTTATGGCACTAAAGTTTGGCTACAAAAGCTTCTTAAACTTTGTATACTATTAAAGAGTTGGTGTTTTTAAAGAAGTGGAAGTTTTATATAAAGTTTGACAGCGAAAACTTTTACGTATTCTTACGGGTATATAATTCTTGTATATTAAAATGTTTTGTACCCTAAGGCGTTCTGTAGATTTTTTTATAATATTAAACGCTTCATACTTTCTTCACTTTTGATGCAACAACCCAAAAAGGCACTTCTTTTCAACCCCTTAACATCCAGTTGGGCCAAAAAGGTATGCCACATATGGGCCTCTTCTATACTATTGGTTTCTCATAAAATTTTATTCCGGTGCTTGCTTGGAAACAATAAATTAGTATTTTAGATATTATGTGTGGCTTTTGGTGCGCGAGCACATATCATATTCCGAAATCGTGTCAAGAGTAAAGTACCTTAACTTATATATACAGCGCCAGCGTGGGCAATAAGAATGGAACACCCCCAATATTTTCATAACCATGTATATTTTCGAAAAACGCTCGGACCGGTCGATTTTATTTATCATTTTTACAAATTTTGAGAATCTTTAGTATTATACAGGATTGCTCAAGATGTCGGGCCACACGTCAACTTTAATTTTTTAAATGAAATACCCCAAATTTTATTCGATTTTTGAATTCTACTTAAAACTCTGAATATTTTTTATGTAAATTATCCTATTTCGATATTCAGCTGTTTTCGATATATCACAATCTACACAATACTAATTAACACAATTTAAGTGGTAGGTTTATTAGGTAAAAACAACAGCTTTTAAATCTGATTATAAAAAGTAGAGTACTTAATTAAATGTTTAAATTGATGGCCATTGACAATTTGGCAGTGTCTTAAACGTAAAACAAATTCGTTTCAAACGTTCCCAATAACCTGTTCAGGAATTTGTCGAATTTCATGTTGTATTATCAGTTTTAATGTCTCTAAATCCGATGGCTTCTTCTTGTACACTCTTTCTTTCAAATATCCCCACAAAAAGAAATCTAGGGGTGTTAAATCGGGTGAGCGAGCTGGCCATTCTATTCCTCCCCTTCTACCTATCCATCTATGTTGGAAAACCTCGTTTAGGTATTCTCGTACCCGTGCGGCGTAATGGGGCGGTGCACCGTCTTGTTGTAGCCAAATGATTCTTTCGGGATTATCTTGTTCATCGTGATCTGGATATAGGTCAACTAAGGAAGGAACTAATTTAAACTGTAAATACTTCCATCCGTTTAACGTTTCTTCGAAAAAAAAGGTCCTAATATTCTGTTACGTAAAATTCCGGCCCATACGTTTAGCTTCTGTGGGTGCTGTGTATGGGCCTCTTGCATCCAGTGAAGATTCTCTGTCGACCAATACCTACAATTATGTCGGTTGACTGTTCCATTAAGGCAGAATTAAATACTCTGCGCGAAATTTCCGTCATTATTGCAGATGTTTTGCATTTTCTCGCAAAACTGAAGGCGTCGATCGAAGTCATACCCATTTAGTTCATGGACAAGATAAATTTTGTAAGGATGATATTTTTCCTTATGAAGAATATTTTGTACAGATTTATAACCAATATTTTGAATCCGACCTACTTGACGAGTGCTGGAATAGGGATCGTCTTGATACGACAGTAAAACATTTAATCTAGTTTCATCACAAATTTTGGAATGGCCACTTTTTAGTTTATTGCGCACAGATCCAGTTTCTGTAAATTTTAAAACTATCTTAGGTACTTACTGTAGACCTTGATATCGGCGTTCGCTCTCGATGAACATTATTAAAAAATTTACATATTTCAAATGTAGATCTCTTTTTATCGCCATAGCCAACCATCATGAGGATTTCTATGCGCTCTCTTTCACTTTAAGTAGAATTCAAAAATCGAAAAAAATTTGGGGTATTTCATTTAAAATATTAAAGTTGACGTGTGCCCCGACTTCTAGAGCAATCCTGTATAATGCTAAAAATTCTCAAAATTTGTAAAAATGATAAATAAAATCGACGGGTCCGAGCGTTCTTTGACAATATACATGAATATGAAAATATTGGGGGTGTTCCATTCTTCTTGCCCACGTTGTACCGGGTGTCCAAATAAGAAAGGACGCTGGCTATATCTCAGGAACTATTAGTCCCAGAGCTTTCAGGTAAAAATTTTCAATAGGTCATAAAAAATTGCTGGAAATAATTTTTAAATTTGGTAGTCGTCCGCTAGGGGACGCAACGAACACTCGAAAACATAATTCTGTGCTTATCTCCAAAAAGACATACTAAAGGTATCCTAAAAACACAATATTTGAAATCTTGATGAGATTATGAAAAAATGTAGTTTGGAAGTTTTGCCATTACTCTTCAAATAAGGGGTGGGGGAAGGTTCAAACATGCTATTATCAAATGTCATACAACTTTTTTGTTTTTTAACCGATTTTAATGATTTTGGCATCATTTGAAAGAGCTATTCCTGTTTAATATAATTTATAGTAAAAATAGCAAAATTAAATGATTTTGTCGCCGCTAGGGGGCGCTATTTCAAGATGTCAACAATTCTCCCATTTTCCTAGGAAATTTCAAATATAATGAGGTACTTTTTTACACTTAGATGTAAAGAGGTTAAACAAATAAGGAATTTAGTGAAAACCGCAAGTCGATATCTTAATCCTATCCCAAGATATACAAGATATACAAGAATATTTTGGGAAAAACTTTTTGCCTTGCGTTTTGGGTAAGTAAGCCTGGAAATCCAAAAATTAAACAAAACACCTGTAGTTGTCACTAAGGCTTATTTATCCGACGCCATTCTTTGTCGTTGTTGTGGTATTGCAATTGAGCTTACAACAATGAGAATTGACAGTAAATTTGTAAAAGACGAACAACTGGAACGAACCACTTTTTTAAATTTCTGTTAATTAACCATCGTCTTTCTTTTTCTTTTTCATATTAAATCTTTACTGCACGTGGAACGTGTTCTTAAGTCCAAATTTGATGGTTATTTAAATTGAAAGATTAAATTTGTCTTGTCATTGAAATGACACATGACGATCTTTTACAAATTTACGTGTTAATTGTTTTACATAATAAGTTTTTTACATTGTGCTGTTGATGGCCCACTCGAAAAAAATTAATTTTTTTCAACGAAATTTCCTCTTTCCTGACAAAGTGAGTAAAAACCAAAAAATACATTTGATATCATTTCTCAAAACAAATTTTCAACAAATAAAATAGGTAAAAACTCAACTGATTTCACACAAATTTATATCAAATTCCTAACAACGACATTTTCAAATAAATTTTACAAATTGGATTTTCCTCGGTTTTAGAAAGCGCTCTGCTAATTTAAATTAATTTTCAAGATTATACACTTAATATAAAAAAAACTACTGTTGTTCCCTCTTGTTTCAAAAAAATGTGCACAGCCCTACCTCATCTCATTAAGTATACTTGTCCTGTAAGATTACCGTCGATTATGAATCGACCGATTAATTGATTATTTAACATGCCACACCACACATTAATGCTGAATTTATGCTGAAAATTATGTTCTACAGTAGCGTGAGGATTCTTATAGGACCATTGGTGTTCATTGTGAAGATTATTAATACCATCGCGAGTGAACTGTGCTTCATCAGTGAACGGAACATACTTATACAGTCTTCAAGTTGCATTAATCCAATTGCAGAATTGTATCATCAACGCAAAATCACCATCTTGTAAATGTCGAACTCGTAAGTTTTATGGGTATAAACAATTAATGTGCAGATCCCTCCAAGCAGACGATTGTGTAATTTGTAAGTATCGGCAATTCGCCTTGTACTTAAGCTTCGATCATTTTCAACGGCGTTAAGGATAGCCTTTTCCAGTTGAACATCAAGTCCCGATTCCCGTTCAGACACAATTCTCGCACTTGGAAACATACCAGATTCTCCAACAGTAGTATAAACTTGTTGAAAAACCCTTCTATCTGGTACTTTCCGATTCAGAAATCGACGCTGGTACTCGGCGACTGCAAGATTTAAGCCTCATTGCACAAGCCATAAACGAATATCATATCAGCATATTCACGATGAAAATATCACATTCATAATGAAATTAATCTAATGTTTAAATTGTCAGCAAATACAAATGCTGAACACGATTTAACAGTGACAAATCTTATTCTTATTAATACCTAATGGGGTTACTATTGCTAAGCAATAGTGCAAAGGCAACAGAACATACTTTTTGAAAACTATAAAATAAATATTAAACCTAGCCTACTTGTCATAAATAATTTAATAAAAATTTTAATTTGAATATTGTTTACCCCTGTATTTCGGTAACGGCCGGGAATAGGACCCATGTTTATAGGAACTTTTATCTTTATTTTGGATCCCAGAATACGTATCTAAAATTTTGACATTTCCTCCTGAATCACCCTGTATATGTAGACTTTAATTAACAAACAAACACTGTAAAATGCATACCAGTTGTTTTAATTTTTCTCTATTGAGAGATTTTACCGTATAACTTTTTAAGATCTAAAATATCTTACGTAGGTAAATAATCCTTCGTAGTGTGATGTTTTATATTTAAAAGAAATTAGAACAGTTAACAACGTAGTTTACTTTAAAACTAACTTTTGGTTAGGCTAGTTCGTAAAATGTTTGAGACCCAGACTTTTTATAATAATATTGCATCCTTTTTTCTAAAACTGATTTATTTACATTATCCCATATTACTTTCATATATCCTACGCCCTACGCCGTAATCAGTTTACAGCGAAGCAAGTTTTCCCATTCAAAGTTTCTTATCCCACCGGAACCACAATGCTTTATGCTCTTTAGGTTATCGGTCGAGTGTCGGATTTACGGTATCCTCGCTTTGAAATTAGCTGACAAAGGACACAAAGCTTAAATGATTTAAATGTAATCATCAGATTTCATTAAAACAAATTTAATTACGAGTTAAGCTATACATCCAAACGCGTGATTAGTGTAGAAAAGACCAGTACTAGTGAAGAGTGTAATTTCACACCACTCGGTAACGTTATGTAAGACGATTTATATTTATTTTGATTTATTTTTCATTTGTGTTCGTTAATCCTAAAGTAATCGTCTTTAAGATGATTGTGATTTGGAAAACTCTAATATTTTAACTCATATCAGGGTCACCCCAGTTCCTGTTTTAGTATTTATTTTCTATCTCGAATGGATGCCAGCGTCCTCGGTTGCTCAAAGGTCGAGGATCTTTCTAACGTAGACATCACAACTGAATATGACCTATAAATAAAATCTTACATGAGCCTCCAATTCTTTAACGGGCTTTTTTTCTATCTATTTAATCTTTAGATATGGATTAATTAATTAATTTGCTTCAATGATGGCTTAGTTAATTCAGGGAGATAATTCATAGGAGTAAACAGTTTACTTTATATCACCTACGATGGAACTCAGAAGTGCAATGGACACATAGAGATTTACCGACTAATGTGTCCTTCTCCAGTTACCACCTGACTCAGCGCCGACGGCGACGGGTGCAATGGACACAAAGAGATTCACCTACATTGTGCCCCCTCAAACGCTAGCCAATTCACTTTAACTCTGATCACCTACGATGGAACTCAGAAGTGCAATGAACCACAAAGGGATTTACCGACAATGTGTCCTTCTCCAGTTACCACCTGACTCAACGACGAGGAGTGCAATGGACACAAAGGAATTTACCTACATTGTGCCCTCTCAAACGCTGGCCTATTTACTTCAACTCTGTTTGATAATCCTTTAATTTCCTATTTTCATGTATTTATGATACGGCTATCTCTGGCACTATTTAAATACAACAACCTATAAATTCAATCCGTAAAAGAAACGACACTCAGTGAGGTTACTCACTTGATTCCAATAATAATTAAAACACTTTAATCACCAAAATTATACAACACAGCACTATCTTCACTTTCACAACACAACATATAACTAAAACGTAGTGTGAAAAATAATATTACTTTCGTAGTTTCTTGGTATCTCTATCGCTCTATTCGGCGCGAAACATTCATATCGTTTTCAGGCGAAGACAGCAAAGTAAACATACCGAATTGGTTTTTATTTTATTCCACTTAGCTTGCTTGTTTCTTAGGGGTTTAATTTATAAAAAGGTTAATATTATAAGGAGATACTTACAGTTATGTAACTGGGCTGCCTGGGTGTTATTTTTTGTGGTTGTTTTTTTCCTTTACTCGGATCATAGGGTTTTGTACTGTTAGAAATACCGGCCGTGTTAATCAAAAAGTCTCATAGTCAATTTGAATGAATCTAAACTAACTTAAAATAGAAAGTTATTTTAATTCTTTTATGTTTAGTAAAAATCAATTCTTAGGTGCTAACTTTTTTTAAGAGTCTGCAACTTTTTAACGAACATTAAAATTTACTGACAGAAATTCAGTTTCCAAAAACCATTACAGGTCTAAGGCCCAGTTGTATAGATTAAAGTTGATTCTACAATTGAGTCAATTTAGATTAAAATTGCATCTTACAATAAGGAACTTGCATAAAAATTAAAATTGGAAAATAACACTAAAAAAGTTAACAAAACAATTAAACAGACGAGAGTTGCAGAGTTGCAGAACATCTCGTGGCAACCACACGCATCAACCCAACCAGGACAGCGATAATCCATATAGGTTCAAACGCTGGCAAGGCGGACCATCGCGGGCAAACTACGTTGGGTGACGCTGGAAGTCGATGTGTTGGGTGTTCTTCCAGGTCTTTGTTAAGATGTGAGATCTCTTGTTGCCTATAGAGATGTGCATTGGCAGATGATGTCCAAGCATCTAAAGTAAAAGATGAAACATGTGTGCTGTCATCAGCGAAGCTATATAAATAGGATTTTTAGTTTTTTTCCAAAAGATCGTTAATGTATAGTAAAAAGAGGGTGGGCGACAATATAGAACCTTGAGGGACTTCAGCGTTGATGTTAAATGTGTCTGAAAGAAATCCGTCTATCGCTACTCGCAGAAAACGGTATTTAACGTAATAGTGAGTTAAAATTAACAGGCGATAACTTTGTCACTCGAGTAAATATAAATACAACATTGATTAAATGTATAATCGTTTTGATTGCTCTTTTAGTTATAAATGTACCCAGTGAAATGGAGAAAGATTCACCGCGAAATATTTTCGAAAGTTATTTCAACATAAAATAAAAGTAATATTTACTCTAAAAACTACTCAGTGTATAAAATCAACATATTAGTAATAGTGAAATATGCTTCTATTAACTATTTTGTTAATAAAATTTCCATTTATAGGGAGTAAATCTAAATAATTTTTTAATTTAATTAAAAAAGTCTCTTCCGTCCGTCGTCTTGTCTACCCTGCAGCCTAGAGGAACAGACAGGCATTTTAATTATATTTTGGTGTCGGTGGATATCCTTCAGTAAATCTTTTAGTTTTGAATATTTTAACGTACATTTATGGTAAGTATCTAATATATATTTACTTTCTTTTAAAATACATACTTATTAGCACCAAAAGTAGGTATTAATAAAAACTTTTAAATGCATCGAAATAATGAATTTGTGGATTTAAATGTATTTCTTGTAGTTATATATATTTAAATGTTATTAAATTCCTTGTATGTATTTGTTTCTACTTATGTGTATTTATTTATATTTTTTTCTATTCATTTGAACTTTATTGTATTCATTTATATTTATTTGTATTCATTTGTATTCAAATGTATTTATTTGTATTTAAATGTGTACATATGTATTTAAATGTATTTATAAAAATACATTTCGACAATTTCCACACCTATCTAAGGCGTGTGACACCCCTAGGTAAGTCTGTAGGTAGGTAACTTTTTATTAATTTTTAAGAGCGGATTTGTACACCTAAAAAATTATTATCCTTAAAATTTGTGAATTAAAAATATTTTATGTGTTATAACGGATAATATGTTACAAAGTAAGTTTAGTTAGTTATAAGGTAAATGCTACAATTATTAATACTGCACTGCGTATATTAACAATTACAGAATATTTGTTATACAAAGATATAGTTTCTAAGATAAGTTAAATATTCCAAAATATAGGTACATTTTTTGTAATTAGATATTACCCAAATTATTTTTTATAACGTCGCGAATATCATTTCAATTGGTAAAATTTGAAATAAAATTTAGAAATTAATTAATACTAATCAATGATAACGAAATTGGCTATTCGGGTTCATATAAACTAGACTCAAGTATAACTAATATTAACAATATAAGTTACTTATTTTCAATATATTTTGTAGTTAAAAGTTTGGATGCTTTTATTGTTTTGGTAACCTGATGGAATCACAAATAGAAATGCAAATAACCTACCTATAATTTTACGATAAATAATTGCTAGAAAAATGTTTTGGTTAATTATAAGAAGTAGTAGTTTTTGCTATAAAACTATATCGCGTTACAATTAGTATACGTCTTAAACTTGTAATTCCATTTTATCATTTTTGGAAAAATGAACGAGTAGGTACTATAGTTATTTAAGTTGCATAAACGATAAGATATGAAAACGTTTTCAGATGTTTTAGTCTTCTAGCTTAAATAATTCTATATATATATATATATATAGTTCTTTTTCACTTTTCTAAATCCAAATTGTGAAATGGTCCATTTTGTTCTTAACATTATTAAACTTATTATTTTGGGACGGTAAACTGATATTTAAAAGTACTCATTTTGAATGACCATTCTTCCTGTACTTAGTGTTAAAAAACACTCATTGTAAACCCTCCTTTGTCCTTGCTTTATGTAAAAATTATCATTTTTAAGAAAGGAAATAACTCCTATAAAAAGTTATACAAAAAGGCCTGAGCAGTCCATTGTTTGCATCCTTAAGTTAACTCCAACGAGCTGTAAATTATGAGACTTGCCCCCTTTTGATGGTATTTAATTTATCCATTTTGTCTTTATGCAATCTTTAGAATAATTTGCTTAAAGAGCCGCTAAAAGTTTAAAGCGAATGAAAATTTAATAAAAAATTAATTGCTTTTAAAAATGCCAAAAAGAGTTTTAGTAAAAATAATCTACAATCGCGAATAAAAGTTACCCTTAAAAATTCAACTGATTAACCGCCAGTGATTGAATGATTTTTTTATTATATATTTTTCATTTATTGGTTTAATATTTTATTAATTTCGTTTAATCGATACAATAACTTATCGTTTTATATATTATGCAAACATTTTAAATCCGATTTAACTTTAAATTTTAATTTGATTAGCAACCAAAAAATGATTTAAAATACTCAATCTGAATTAGGCAGTGTATACCCCTGTACCGATGCAATTGTATTGTTATTGGTATTTTCAACAACTGACCTGAAAAAGAAGCCTGCGCAAGGCAAGCTTAACAAAACTTAAAGCAGTCTATAATTTTTGATAAAATATGGACAAGCAGGACTACTACTGCACCCCTCCTCCCCCACCCCCTTCAATAATTGGTCTAGTTCATAAGACCGCATAAAAATAAGAAAGTCTTAATTACTCAGCTGTTACAAATGACAACGTGGCAAAGCATTATTTCTGTCAATATTTCTTTAGTAATAATGTTTGTTATGCTTTCTCCAAAGTCAGCTCGAAGACATAGAAAAGCTTCGATCGGGCTTCTAAGGAACAGGCATCATAATCAGGGTTGTCAGATATTTTTTTAAAAATTCTTTAAGTTTTCATTATTAAAAGTGTTCTTTTATACCAGTATTTAATTGATAGTCAGTAACTCTTACTCTACACTTACGAAAACTTTGTAGAACTGGCAATTTAAAGTGCGAACTATTTTTTCCGAGTGAGAAAGTTAATAGAGCAGCACATAAATACAAATTTATATGCTGTAGACAAGAACAGCAAATGGTTAAAGGATCTGTCAATTATGTGATCCCTTATCAGCCTCAGAATCAGTTGATGTTTGAGGTATGCGATATTGGGAATCGGACAGCGGCGTGACTGGTTGAAACGATTCGCTATAATTTACATATTTCATTTTCTGCTATAACGGTGTGGTTTCAGACAAGTAAGTTTTTACTTGGTACCTTATTTTATTATATCAGTGGGTTTTTGGCGACAATTTAAAACAGAAGGCCAAGGTGAATTATCGCAGGAATATAATGAGGTGCTAGAGTCGGCCATCGAAAGCGAAATAAGTCCAGAATTAAGAAACAAAGATTTACATGTTCAATGTCAACGCATTATTTTAAATATGAACGCGTGTTCAAAAAAAGAAAATACGGGGAAAACTGAAAATGCGCTTTGTACAAGAATGTGCCTGTAATAAATTAACACAACTTGGGTTTTATAAGAATTTATAACGTAACTAATTTGGGGACTGTAACCGGTCATTCTATAAAGCGCAAACCAATAAATAAAAAATTTAAAACGGCTGACAATAATACTACAAGGAATTTTATTCTGCGAACTATTTACAACTTTTACGAGGATAATATAGTGTCAACTTTAGGACTGGATCGTGATAAATTGCGATGTTACTCTGATTATAAGTAACAATCTTTAGAAGCATTGCGTGATGTTTTGTTAGAATGTGGCTTTAAACATAAAAAAATTAGATAATCCAATGGTTATAATGAAATCTCCGCGTATCATTGAACTACGACAGGACTATTTGCGCAAAATAAAGGATTACCATGAATCCGATAAAAGCATAATTTATTTCGACAAAACATTGTTTGATACTCATGATGTTGTTAAGAATGGATGTGTAGACAGTACAAATTATACTTTTGGTACACCGTGTTCGAGAGGGAAACGCGTTATCATGCCGGAAGTAAAGATGGCTTTGTACCTAAAGTGTTGGCTCTTGTCAGCAAAGAATATCACTCAATAATCAATCTCCAACTTTAAGCGCAGCTGTTCTTGATAATATTCGGCAGGTAATAACGAATTGAGTAGCGATGTATGGAAAAATTGCGTAGCTCATGAAACAGAAAATGGATACTCTGTTTCACTACCTATAGCGCCAGTAGTAATCATCTGGAAACGATTCTACTTCTGAAGGCTCTGACGATTTCAGTCATTAAATTGTTTATGAAATTTAAATTAATTACGTTTTTTAAACACGTAACTTAAAAATTTGTTATATTATAGAACGTAGTACCTGCCCCTATCCTTTCTTGGCAAGGAAAACTCATACCTCCTGGCGGTCCTGGCTGGACAAAGAAAATATTTTTAAATTGTTTCCGGCAAAATGAGCATTTTTTTTACCGAAAGGCCATTTTATAAGTATTAAATGCATATGTTTTTGCAGGCAGTCACTGGTACAAACCTTTTATCGATATAAACTATAATGAACAAGCTGTAATATATACTATACAGGGTGGTGACAAAGTTTGGAATAATAGGAATATTTCTGAACAGGTTAACTTAAAAAAAAAACGCTCAGACACGTCGATTTTTTTTTATTTCTGCATTTTTTTTAGCTAATACTAGAATATACAGGGTGTTACATAAATAAATTATGACGTCAATAACACTTTTTGTAAATGGAATACCCTGTATATTGTTTCATCCTTTGATTCTACGCAAGATTCTAAGCAGATTTCGTTTAGGATATCCTATACCTATCTTCAACTGTTTCCGAATTATTGACAATTAAAAATTAGACATCTTCAATGAAAATAAAAATATAAATTGAATTGTTTGAGCCTTTTTTTAAGTTAACCTGTTCACAGATATTTCTATTATTCCCAACTTTATTTTCATTCGTATAGGGTGTCTCAAAAAATCAGTATCAATTTCAAGTTTGTTTTTATAAACGAAATGACACTTTTTTAAATTTTAAACATATTATTTTACTTAATGAACATTATTTACAATAAAGGAATATGCCTGCCTATTTTAATAAATGTTGGCAGTGGTATCCATTCACAGCTCTACAACGACCCAATCTATCCACAAACTCTCTTTGGACGTTAGCATGGTTACCAATATCTGGCGTTCATAGTGATGTTATTTGATGCCCATTCTAATTCACTTTTTTGACAAACGCCTTGTGATTATTTGATTATTTTGTATTATTTTATCATAATGTTCTTTACAAAAACGCAAATAATCGAGATCCTCATTATGGCTGGTTGTGGAGATAAGACTCGAACGCAAGAAGAAGTGTGTGAGATGATCAATAATAAATACCCGGAGAGACAGCCAATCAGTCAGGCCCCTGTAAGTAAATTAATAAATACATTTAATAATTTCGGACATGTCAGAGACAAGCAGCGTTCAGGACGACCAGGCATCCCTGAAGACACTAAAATTGATATTTTAATGTCGCTGAAAGAAAATCCCTATTTAAGTACTAGATGTCTTTCAAACCAAGACAACATTGATGTGGATCATTCAGCTATTGTGAAGTTCTTAAGAAAAGAAAAGTGGCGTCCTTATAAAATAAAAGTTGTTCAAGAGCTATATGACGATGATCCGGACAGAAGGAATCAGTTTTGTGAGGTAATGATGGATATCTGCCAAAATAAGAATAATTTTGTAAAAAACCTGATTTTCTCTGATGAAGCCACATTTTGCCTTAAGGGGAAGTAAATAAGCAAAATTTTCGTTATTGGTCAAATGAAAATCCACAATGGGATAGAGAGGGCCATACGCAGTATATGGAGAAAATTAATGTTTGGGCGGGAATTGTTGAGAATAGAATCATCGGGCCATATTTTTTTGAGGGGACATTGAATGACGAACGATACCTGTCATTTCTAGAGGAAGGACTTGTACCTGCCTTAATTACACTATTTCCAAATCAAGATGTTCCAGATACCTTGGATGATAGACTTTGGTTTCAGCAAGATGAAGCTGCTGCCCATTTTAGCGCAAATGTTCGAAGATATTTGGACAATACGTTTCATCATCGTGTAATAGGCCGACGGGGCGAAATAGAGTGGCCACCAAGGTCACCCGATTTAACTCCGCTCGACTTCTTCTTATGCGGTTGCGTTAAAGAGAGAGTTTGGGGACCAAGAAACTCAATTCAGCATTAGTTTGCGTGTAAAGATATTTTTACGAAAAATGGTTCTGGTTTAATGGCTGCAATAAAATGGATGCCAAGTGCGATCGTAAATTCCCAGTATTAATTTTCGGGGCCGCATTATAATGATTTCTAGGTAAGGTTAAATTGAAATAAAATATTTAGAAATCCACCTATAGCGCTGCCCTCAAGTTGAAGAACCACCTCTATTTTCGATTTTTTTGCCCGAGTGAAAATGTGCAAGTTCCCTATCGTTGGTTAGGATATTCTTAGAGGTTACGTCAAACTTTGGCGTTTTGTAAGAAGAAATGGAGGATGTCGAATTGAAAATAAATAATAAGACAAATGCATGACAAAACAGAAGGAACTAATAAATGTTTCAAGCATTTTTAATTTATTTGTCGATAATGTAATATGTCGTTTTAATCGATTTGTCTCAACTTCACTCGGCGAACTCCCTAAGTCAGTTATAATTTTCAACTCCTATTCGGGGCAAAAATACAAAATAATAGACTCGAAGCTGTAAGTTTGTCAGCTGAGAGAAGTTTGTTTTGTTTAGTTTTATGAAGTCGAAAAGTTTGTTATTTAGTGAGTAATTTATTTAAGCGGCAAAAGCAAATAAGGCTTAATCGCGAAACTGGGGGGAATCATCTTGAATAAATTTATAGTAGTTGTTTTTGCATTTTAATGACCTGAGGGATGTGAAGCCCTTGAAATACAATAGCAACACATTTATGGATAGTTAAATACATTTTACATATTAAAACGAGGAAAGGTTGTCACCTGAGAATAACAGGGTTCTATCTGAAATTTTGTTAAAATCGAGGTTTTGGAATAAAAAGGTTCTATGTTTTGATTTTTACTTATTTACAAACTCCTAGCACCATCTAACTGTTAGTTGCGGAGATATTTGGGCAACAAAGGTGTATCTGTACGTTAAAAACCAATCAATTTAGTTACATTGTTCTACTACTGTAAATAAAACCAAGGGATTGCGCTGCTTGTCTTGACTTGCAGATAGAACCATTTAATAAAATATTAATTGTAAACAAGGTTCTATCTGCGGTATATAGAACCTAGGAACATTAATATTTATGAAACCTAATCAAATTGTACATCTTTTTTTTAATCTGTTGTGATATTATTATTTTAACATAGAACAATAATGCTGACTATTTCCCTCATATACTGTAACTACAATGCGCTTTTCACTTGATTTTCGGTGAAAATCAGCCCTCGGTCGCGATTGAGCTGAAAATTGCACTCTTCTTGTTTTTCATTGTTGGTTACCTACGAGAATAACCGTCACTGTCACAACAAGTTGAAATTTCTGCTTTGACAATTTCGCGTCAATTTATCAAAATGATTCGTTTTTAGTTTTTCATTCAGGAAATAGTCTAAAAAATATATTTCGTGCATGTAAAATGGCTTGATAATCATGCACTCAGATTTGTTGCCCTAAAGAAACAGCTTTCATGCATTTTTATTGTTATTTACCTTAAAAAGTGCCCTCCCTTCGGTCGGGCACTTTTTGGTAAATAACAATAAAAATGCATTCAAGCTGTTTCTAGGGCAACAAACCTTCATGCGTGATTTTCAGCAATTTTACATGCACTTAACATATTACTATTGAAAATTTCACACCTCTACTTTTTAACCAATAAGATACCTTAATTTTGACTAGTTACCATGGCAACTAAAAAATTTCCGGAAATTTTTTCAAAGCGCCACGATATTTAAGTGAATATTTCCCTCATATGTTAAAGTTTCCATAAGAGAAATGCAATTTTCGCAAAATTACAGCGAAAACAGCACTGCCAGAAATCGAAAATTGCATCGCAAGTTTATATTGCTGACGAAACGTCAAAGCGGGATTTTATTGTTAACAAACGTCAAAAAATGTAATATTCTGACAATTAACGTCATCTTATTGAGTGACAGCAGACAAAAAAGTCATTTTAATTTTATTGTTAGTATTTTCTGTTAAATAAAATATTTAAATTTACTTGATTCGAGTTCTTAATTAATTTGGGAAATATTCAAATAAATTACACTCGTGCATAAAAATAACCAGATAATTTTTTTATTCAATGTGTTTTTTTTACAAATTGCAATCGTTTGTTTTCATATTTTACGAAAATGCCCTCCTCCTGCGGAGTCGGGCTTTTTCGCGAAAATATGAAAACAAACTCTTGCAATTATAAAAAAACACATTTCATTCAAAAATTATCGGTAATTTTGATGCACTTGTGCACTTACCCCCGAAAACAGCACTGCCAGAAATCGAAAATTGCATCGCAAGTTTATATTGTTGACGAAACGTCAAAGCGGGATTTTATTGTTAACAAACGTCAAAAAATGTAATATTCTGACAATTAACGTCATCTTATTGAGTGACAGCAGACAAAAAAGTCATTTTAATTTTATTGTTAGTATTTTCTGTTAAATAAAATATTTAAATTTACTTGATTCGAGTTCTTAATTAATTTGGGAAATATTCAAATAAATTACACTCGTGCATAAAAATAACCAGATAATTTTTTTATTCAATGTGTTTTTTTTACAAATTGCAATCGTTTGTTTTCATATTTTACGAAAATGCCCTCCTCCTGCGGAGTCGGGCTTTTTCGCGAAAATATGAAAACAAACTCTTGCAATTATAAAAAAACACATTTCATTCAAAAATTATCGGTAATTTTGATGCACTTGTGCACTTACCCCCGAAAACAGCACTGCCAGAAATCGAAAATTGCATCGTAAGTTTATATTGTTGACGAAACGTCAAAGCGGGATTTTATTGTTAACAAACGTCAAAAAATGTAATATTCTGACAATTAACGTCATCTTATTGAGTGACAGCAGACAAAAAAGTCAATGTCAACGAATGTTTTCCTTTCATTTTGTCAAGAATTTTAAATTTTATTGTTAGTATTTTCTGTTAAATAAAATATTTAAATTTACTTGATTCGAGTTCTTAATTAATTTGGGAAATATTCTGTAGTAATATATTAAGGGATAGGGAAATTATCGAAAATCATTCCGAAGATTTTTTGCCGTGGATTTCCTAATGGCAAAAAATCTGAGAATGATTTTCTGATTATTTCCCAATCCCGAAATGTATTTTGAAGATTATTTACCAAATAAAAAACTAACGATTTCTGACGGGTGAGATTTTCACTTTTGACAAGGGTGATTTTCACCGGAGAGCGGGAGATTATCGCTGAATAATCAGGTGAAAGTCATCCCGCTTTTATAATGGATGAGGTAAATAATCAAATAAATTACACTCGTGCATAAAAACAACCAGATAATTTTTTTATTCAATGTGTTTTTTTTACAAATTGCAATCGTTTGTTTTCATATTTTACGAAAATGCCCTCCTCCTGCGGAGTCGGGCTTTTTCGCCAAAATATGAAAACAAACTCTTGCAATTATAAAAAAACACATTTCATTCAAAAATTATCGGTAATTTTGATGCACTTGTGCACTTACCCCCGAACATTTTTTGACAGTTGAAAAGGTAAACGTATGATATAAATATAAACATATTAATTTTGATTTTCGGGTGTTATTTGGTGTTATATTTTGAATTTCTTGTTTAATTACTTGTTGATTTTCTTTACCAAATTGCGACATTTCGCTATACACTTATTAAACGCAACGTACAGACGTTTTAAACTATAGTCGGATTCTTGAACCGTCTCGCAAGATGGTGGACGAGTCACGTGTCACTAATGGCACCCTGTCGACTTCTAGTCTATTTTGTTTTTGTAGGTTGGTAGGTTACTTGTACTAAATTTCAGATTTATCAGGATTGGACTAAGCTAAATTTGTTAAGCAAGTAAACCACATTAAATGTGCAATTTCTTTTTGGAGGATTGGAATATATAGTTTGGTGAAATCAGCGTAGGAGCAAAGGGAAAGAAAAAAGGTGTATGTAGTACTTTTTTATTTCTAATTATAAAAAATCTACAATCTACAAGTAAAAAATACTAGTACTACCAAGGCTATTTTGTAATTTTATAAATTAAATTGATATAGGCTGCAATGGCATAGAAATTGTTATATTTTAAGAGCTGATATATATTTTCAGTGCAGTATATTACTATTCATTTATATAAGGAAATAATATTAGTTCATTCTATATTGTTTTTCTTGGAACATAAAATCGATTGATACTTTTTGTCGGCATTTTTTGAAAAAGGTGAGAAAAGAACTTCAGTGAGTTTAAGCCCAATGCAAAAATGTAATGCAATGTTACTATACCACCGTTTTTTGTTATTCAAAATGGAAAGCAATTTTATTCATTAAGCAATTTTTTGGACAACCAATAAGCTATAATACATAGTTATTTTTTATTGTTTTTTTGCTGTATATATAGATACTGATACTGCACATGTACAGAAAATAGTGGATTTGCGATAGTTACTATATATTTCATCAGGCAGTTATTTATTAAAGAAACTTATTGGACTTTATGGACATAGTCCAAAATAATAATAAGATTATTTACTGATAGCACAAAATGCTAGCAAATTACAAGAAATTTACAAAAAAAAAACATAAATATAAAATTATTATCTACTCAAAGAGTTAACTACTAATCTAATATAACCTAAATCTAATATATTCAGAAAATATAAATTACTATAACACTTAAGGAACAATCTTATGTCTAATATATTTTTTACATTCTGTTTTAAATCTTGTTATCTTTTCACAGCTTTTTATATTGGCGGTGAGTTCGTTCTATTGCTTCAAACCATTATGAAAAAGGCTATTCTGGCTAGAATTTGTTGTTGCTGGTTGAATATAAAAGTTATCTCTTATTCGAGTATGATAATTATGGATATCACGAACATGTACACAATTATTGTCAATTAAATGTTTTGGTAGTAGTTCATGTAACATTTTGAAAATAAAAACCATTGTATTAAAGAATATGGTTTGCCTAACACTAAGAACATTTTTAATTTCTAGCATATCTTTAATTCTAGTATAACGACTGCAATTTAAAATAGTACGCATGGATTGATTTTGTTTTTTCTGTAAAGTACTAATTTCGGAATTACTCAATAAAAAAAGTATTGTGGAGCAAAAATTAAAATGAGGAGCAATTATACTTTGATAAATGTTTTTTTTTGTCCATGCACTGAGATCATGATTTATTCTTCTCAAAAAATTAACCTTTTTGGCAATTTTATTGCGAATATATAGGTGGTGTTCTGAAAAACATAAATTTTGATCTATAACTAAACCAAGATATTTTAATTTTGTTACCTGTTCTATTTGTACATTGTTAATTTTTATAGTTGCGTTAGATATTATATTAGTGGTATTTTGGTTTGCCTGCTATGATAACTAGCATTATCTAAAATTATCATGAAGGGCTCTTCTAAGTTTGGCAGGGTTTCGCACAGCCATTTTTCAAAATTGTCAGAGGTCATCTCTCTATGGTAGTCACCATTTTCGATAAATCCACATTCGCCCCCTGCATGCAAAGCAATGTATCTAAAAATATAAATTAAATGACGACTAGTGTTCACTAAGAGAATTTATTTCCAGAAGGGGGGCCTTCATTTTGGTCTTGTAGAGTAAAGACTATGGTTTTTTGTACCTTTACTTAGGTTAACTTATATTTATTAATTCGTATATTGACCTGTACCCTTCTCCAGATTCTTTCCTGACAGATTTAATGTTATCATATTGCCAGAAAAAACAGAAAACGCCTTTTTCTAAAAATTATAATAATAATTATACATCATTTTACGACTAGGTATTTAAAACTTTTTGACTTTGCCATGGCCATAGGGTAAGCATATTGGGTTTATATAGTTATATATACATATATGGTGGAGTAGCATGCAACAAAATATATTAATTCATTGTTTATGGAAAACTCTCCTCCCTAATCCTATAAAGATAATGATTTTTTTTTTATTTATCAATAAATAATGGGGTAAAAGATAACGCCCTTGGAAGAGTCAAAAAGTTGCAGGGCATAAACGTTACCCTGTTTTCTTTAGGAATATTATCCATTGAGGTACTTGGAAGATAATAATTATGATCCATTATCATTTTACGCCTAAAAAAGATAAATACCGTATAAAAGTAGTTTGCGGTTAATGTATTTAACTTACAGTTCCGTAAGAAATAAACACCAAAACACGTAGGTGGTAGGTACGTCCAAAATAGAAGTCTTTAATAAACTTATTTAAATACAAAACACACGAGAACAATTAAAAACACAGCAAAACACTTAACGAGAAAAAAAGCACGTGGCGATTTCACTGATGTCAGTGTCAGTGGGCTTTGGGCTAATTACGGCTCTATGATGGGTTGGGGATATTTCAAAGTTACTGGTCCAGCTAGTTACTGTCATTTGTCTATTGTCAAATGTCGAACGACGAGACGAGCCGTGAATCCGACTATAGTAATTATTAAGCTTTGTGACAGAACCGGTTAAACAAAAATGACAAATCTACATGTGGCAAAAACAACAATACCCTGGCCAACTTGACAAGCAGTGAAATTAATTTAAAATGTCAGGTTGGATTAATAATTTTTTTCCGAATTATGGTGTGAAGTGGTGTGAAATTTTCTTACCGAATCCCACGCAAGCTTAAATTATTCCTGGAAATTTCCCTAGTGTCAATTTAACTGGAAATTTTACACGGAAATTTTAAAAAATTGATAAGTGGAAATTGCATCCGTTTTGAAAATTACATCTGGAAATATCCCGGGGATAATAGTCATTTTTGACATTTATAGTTTCAAAACATCAAAACAGTCGATCTGTCAAAATTTTAAATCAGCATAAACTTAGTGTATTAGGCTATTATAATTAGTTGCTATGGAGCTAAAACAAAATTGCTACAGTAAATAAAGTACCTTCTGTTTCGATTTGGTCGTCATTTTCACAGTCATTTTGAACTTTTTAAACAAAAAACAGAAATGGCCCGTTTCGGTAATGTTTCTTTAAATGATATCAACGAAATTGCGGAAAATAGTACTCCCGTCAATACTATAAAAAGCAGAAAATCGATTTGGCAATAGTTCCAGCAGTTCTGCAATCAAAAAGGATACCCCTTGGTGGAGGAAAGTGCACAACCAACATACTAAACGACGCACTAAAGGACTGGGCCTTTAGCAACTACCTAAATAAACTTTTATCAACTCGAGAAATTTCCGATCAAAACATAACACGTGCCTAAAATATTTCCTAATGGAAATTTTTCAAAATTTGGTCTTCAGCCAATTAAAAAAAAAAAAAAAACATTCGTGCATTGCACCAAAGAAAAAATCCGGGTTCGGGATTTTTTCAGGTGCAAATGCACTCATGCTTTTGTTAAAAAATTGGTTTCAGGCAAAATTTTCAAAAATTTCCGGAAATATTTCATGCACTAGTTATATTTCTACTGGAAATTTCCGAAAATATTTTAAGCTCTTGTGATATTATAAGTGATAATAATTTATATTTATTTCCTTATTTAAAGTATGTCTGACCAAGTGTTTGAGGTGATGGCAATTACAAAATCATAACTCAAAAAGTTAAGAAGGGATTTTACAATTACTTCTTTGTTATAAATAATAAAACAGTTGAAGTATGCAAAACATTTTATGTTTCAACGTCCAATATTTTTTAAAAAATAATTTACGTCCACGCAAAAAAAAATTCAGTAATTTATGCGTCCCAATCGGATCAGAGAGGACGTACAAATACTTGATATTTGTCAGAAATTCAAAAAAATAGTATTCGAAAACATATTAACTCGATTGCGTTGAATCACATTACTGCAGGGCTAAAAGCAGCAAAAAGTATTTAGACCCAAATTTAAACATAGCCGAAATATATTCACTCTATGTAAGTTGGTGCAATGATGACAACTTAACTTCTGCTAAAGGATTATGTTACAGGTAGTTCAAATTAGTTTAATATTGATTTTCATAAACTGATACAGATATGGCGATTCTGCAACCAATGAATCCCTTGTTGAAAATCAACATGATATGCCAGTTTCCAATGAATTTTAAACTTTACAAAATAAAAATGCTATGCGTCAAACGGAAAAAGCTGACAAAGACGGAGAAATTCCGACAATAGTTTTTGATATGAAGGATGTTATGGCGTGCCCAAAAAGTGAAATTGTTCAATTATTTTATAAATGAAAACTAAATATTTATAATTTAACCGCATTTCTTAAACCACTAAAACTACGTACTGTGCTATTTCGGCAGAAAGTACGTCTGGACGTAGTGGTAACGACCTTGTTTGCGCTTTAATCAAAATATTACAAAAAATTATTGATGAAGATCTGATCACCTGGAGTGACTCTTGCGTACCTAGTGTTGCCGCGAGACGAGACGAGACGAGAGAAGACCCTCTCTCTTCTCGTCTCGTTAGACGAGATAAAATGGATCTCTTCTCGTCTCGTTAGACGAGATAAAATGGATCTCTTCTCTCGCTCTAGGGAACACTTTCTCCCGTCTCGTCTCGCTTCTCTCGTGATTTAAACCAAATATTAGATATAAAAGGGGAAAGCGCGACAATCTACGGTAAATTATTTAATACATACCTACCAGTAACAAATATTTTGTTATATGGCTAGTTCTTACAGTGAAGGAATTTTGGTGCGCTCAAACTCATAGCCCCTTAGTTAATTACCATTTCTGATTTATTTTAAATCTGGAATAGGGAACTAATTAGCTTTTATTTGGGCACTGAAATTCAGCGAGGTCAAATAATATCTTTTTGGAGAAAAATGCGTAAACGTGAGCAAAATTGTCACATTCTTCTGGGCCGATTTTACAAAACGCAAGCTTTCTACCTAAATAATACGTAAAGTAAGTTCATAAATCAAATCTATTCACAGTAACAATCAATTCAACTTTGCTAAAATCTAAAAAGACATTACGTGTCTGCCTATTTTTATCCGGATATCCATCATAGAATAGAGGCGACACGAATTGTGTATCACATTCCTGTCAGCTGAAAATATGTTAAGAACACCAACAAATTAAATAATGAGCGCTATTGCCAAATTTCCGATAAAAATACGTAGTGAAATGAGCTTATTGCCGCTTGAACTGTCGCCATTCAGCCAGTGGCGTAGCCAGCATTTTGAGGCGAGGGGGGCGAACTGTCGGAGGGGCGCACAATGCGGAGGTAAAGCGCCGCAGGCAAAAAAATTTTGGGTCCACGCCCAAATTTCGTACGAAGTCACCTTCTCTATGCTCCTTAGGGAACGGGGGTCTGGCCCCAAACGAAGTGAAGATCCGCTATATAAAAAAAATTATTATAATGTGGTGAGATGCTCTTAAGTATATTCCCATCGCTCTTTACTAAAAATCAAAAAAGTCCGATCTTGTTTCTTAAGAATTATTATATAAGTAGTAAAGGGGCGCCAGGCCAAGAGAAGCGGCGGGGGGCGATTGCCCCCCTACGCCCCCCTGTGGCTACGCCACTGCATTCACTCAATCAGACAGTTGTAACGAAGATCTCTTCGAACGCAGACGCGTTGGGGCCAGACAACTTCTCACTTGTATGGTATGTATTTACGTAAACAATATTTTGGCTTCTTAAAGATTTCTAATTCTTTTGATTAACATACCTTGTGTAAATGTAATATAAAGCATTAAAATTGAATTCAAATACAGCGTTTTTGTGTTATTAATTAATAACCTCAAAATTATCACTTTCCTGTGTATCACTCGTCTGGATCCACTTAGGCAGAAAAGTGATAACATTACAGGAAAGTGATTAAGATTCACAGAATTTTTGTTGCTTGTATGAATTCAAAGTATTAGCGACCTGAATGATGAAAATAAGGTATTATAATAGATAGGATATCAAATGCGTGTACGTATCGTTGTGATTAGGTTTGGTTGATTTACTACACAATTTTCGGCACGAAACAAAAAAATTAGATTCCTAATTTCCTACTAATATTTCCATAGAAACCAAAATGCCACAACTTAAGATAAAGAAGACTAGGGAAGAACTATTAGCACAAAAGCGAGAAAATGAAAGAAAACGTTATGAATTGAAACGTTAGCTACTTTAAAAGAAAAAAAAAAATAGTATTATACAGGGTGTTAATTAAGTAAGTACGGAAACTTTAAGGAATTAATCCTTGATTGCTTTTAAGACCGAAAGTTCATATAATTATAAGTCCGCAAGAGCTCCGTTTTCGAGATACAGAGTGTTCAAATTTAAAAAAAAATTCACATTTTTCTATTATAATATTGAATGGTATCAGTTACTTCATTGAAACATGGTACACACTAATAGATATTTAGAGGCTACATTTTGCAAGTATTAAGTTATTTTTAATTCAACCACGAGCGTAGATATGGGTAACCTTCTTAGGATTTTCAAGCAAAAAATGGCACGTCACTGACTGTTTTAAACTTTTAAAGCCTTAACTAGTAAGCCAGGCAAGAGGTACACAAAAAGTGTCTCTTGATAATTTTTGATAGGATGAACCCTTTTCTAGAAAATTTCCTTATTCGGTTTTCATGCACGCCTATGGACAAATTTAAGTGTGAATCAAAATTGATCAGAACTCACCAAAAAAAAAATACGAGACACATCTTATGAAAATAAATTCAAAAAACTATTCAATCGTTTCGGGAACCGCTTGATTTCCACAATAAAAGGACATTGAAATAATTACAAGGACATTTTTAATTTTTTTTATTAAAAAAAAATAATAATTTCAACTAATAAAAAATAAAATATTTCTTAAAATTTGCTAGGAACTAAGAAAGTTGAAAAATTATAATAGACTACATACACGTTTAAGACTTAAAACCGTTTTTAGAAAACTATTCTATTAAACAAAGTGTGCTTTGAAAAACAATTATTGCAGGATGGCAAACAACTTGACAGTTACTTATAAGGTAATTAAATTATTAATTTGTCGTTCTTAGAACTTATTTTCGGTGATTATTTTCCGTTTAAAATGGTTCAATTTACTAATAGCGAAATGTCAGACATGCATTTTTGTTATGGAATGGCTCATGGTAATGCTGAAGCTGCAAGACGTATCTACCATGAAAAATTTCCTCAACGGGCGGTACCTAACGCAAGAACATTTATAAGACTCCATGCACGGCTTTCTGAGACAGGAACTTTTAAAAGGTCTACGGGAGACCCGTAACGGTTAGAACAATTCATATTGAAGAAGCTGTTCTAACCGAAATTGAGAGAAACCCTGATACCAGTACGCGAAAAATAGCGCACGAGTTGAACATTACCCATGTAACAGTATGGCAAATTTTAAGAGATCAGCAGCTATATCCATATCACTTGCAACGTGTGCAAGCTCTATTGCCAAGGGATTTGCCTCTGAGAGTAGACTTTTGTTATTGGTTACGAAGTAAAGTGGTAAGAAATCCAATTTTTTTAAGTCAAGTGTTGTTTACGGACGAAGCTTGTTTTTCTCGTGATTCTATTATGAATTTTCATAATAACCACGTATGGGCCGAAGATAATCCACATGCCATGATAGAAAATAATTTCCAAGAAAAGTTTTCTGTCAATACGTGGGTTGGAATTGTCAATGACCACCTTTTGGACCTCATTTTCTTCCACCTAGGCTTACTGGAGAAGAATACCAAAGGTTTTTACAGCACGATCTACCTCAACTATTAGAGGAAGTTCCACTTAGAGAAAGATATCGTATGTGGTACATGCACGACGGCGCTCCACCACATTTCAGTCTAGTTGCTCGTCATATTTTGGATGAGACTTATCCTAATCGTTGGATCGGGAGAGCAGGCCCACAACCATGGCCTCCTCGGTCGCCTGATATGAATCCATTGGATTACTATTTATGGGGACACCTTAAATCATTGGTGTACAAAACTCCGGTTCAAAATGAAGAAGACCTGCGAAATCGAATAGTCAATTCATGCATAACAATTAAAAATACACCAGGTATTTTCGAGAGAGTCCGTAATTCAATGATGAGACGAATAGACGGTTGCATTGCGGCCGAAGGTGGTCATTTCCAGCACTTAATCTAAGAAAATGTTACTCTTTAGGTTTAAGAAATATTTTAGTTTTTATTTGTTGAAATTATTATTTTTTTAATTAAAAAAATTAAAAATGACTTGGTAATTATTTCAATGTCCTTTTATTGTGAAAATCAAACGGTTCCCGAAACGATTTCATAGTTTTTTGAATTTATTTTCATAAGATCTGTCTCGTATTTTTTTTTTGGTTCTGAGCAATTTTGATTCACACTTAAATTTGTCCATAGGCGTGCATGAAAACCGAATAAGGAAATTTTCTCGAAAAGGGTTCATCCTATCAAGATACACTTTTTGTGTACTTACCTCTTGCCCTGGCTTACTAGATAAGGCTTTAAAAGTTTAAAACAGTCAGTGGCGTGCCATTTTTTGCTTGAAAATCCTAAGAAGGTTACCCAAAATAAATGATTATGTGATCTCTTTAAGATAAACATTATATTATTGTGATACAAAGACTTGTTTAAAACTCAGATGATTCCTAGTGCCTTATTGCTTAAATTTTGTGATTCATTGTTTCTAAATCAATAATAAATTTGAGAATTTCTTTTTAACAATCTCACTTTCCTGGTTATTTCTCATTATCCTGTCAGTAAAATAACGTTCACATCATAATATTTTCTAACGGTTTTCGGTCGATATATAAAATATCTATTGTCAAGTATATACACGTCACTTATTGTGCATTTATATACATGTTTAAAGTTTATTTTCAATATTCTGCCCCATATCTTACTTGCCTGACCTCAAAAAATTTTAATACGGCCATTATTTAAACATTTACCAATATTTTGTCTGACCCACAAAATTTTAACTCATTTAAGTCAAAACCTTGACCTCTGGCCACTTTGCATACTAAATCTAGTAAATAAAAGTGTGGAACTAAAAACGTTCTATTTTATTCCTTCATAATAAGAACTAGCCATATTCACTGTTGGAATTAATAAGTACTGACATGCCAAAAATTTATTTTTTAGCAAACTGTAAATGTTAAAATAATCCAAAATAAGAGAAATAAATCAATCAATATTTACGAAATATTGACAATTGAAAAATGACTTTTTGAACTTTGACAGTCTCTTGAGATCCCATGGTACGTCATAAAGAGAAACGGCTTACATGTCCCTATCCTAGTTTTTAATCTTTTAATCCGAAAACTTCCGGTTCATCAGGGACTACATTTCTTAACTTCCGGTTCAGTTCCGGTTAAACCGGAAGTTGACATATGTAAACAGAATATGAAAAACTAGGATAGGGACATGTAAGCCGAACGTAACAGAATGTCAAAGTTCAAAATTATCTCGTAAACCATTTAGTTTAGACGTATAATTTTATCATAGAATTTAAAAATGAAATGATGTACAGGGTGTTCCATTTAAAAAAATTAAGTTAACAGCTAGTCCTGAAGCACCCTGCACACTTTTCAGAAATCTTAAAAGATGCAAGAAAATAAACCATAATCGCCGTGTCCGAGCGTTTTCCAACCAAAACATCGCTGAACTTTAAATGAATTTAGACGTTACTTCTGGGACTCACTGTATAAATATTAACTAAATGTGGGTAATACAACATGTTTTTTCTCAACTTAACTTACTTTTTAAATACATAAAAATTAATGCTTAAAATTGGCGTTTTATTATTCTTTTTATAGAAAGATAGGACAATGGTAAAATTGCATTTTTCACCATACTCTGATTTCGCATTATTATATTTTTTTTTAAATGTATTGATTTTTATATATTTCTAAAATGAATATAAATAAATAAGCCTTTATGTATTTATTTATTTCTATTTATTTTGTAAATATGAAGAATATTAATACATTTGAAAAAAATTATATAAATGCGAAATCAGAAAACGCCAACCCTTTAAATTATTGCCAAAAAGATATATGTACCCTTTTTATTGTTTTTTTTTTTTTATTTTATATATTTAGTTCAGGTATTCATGAAAATCTAAAAAGTTTCTGAAAAATATAAGAAAAACATTTCATTTATGTAAAACCTCCCTATATAACCTCTATTAAATATTAATTTGAAATGGGGTATCGTGTCTATAACACTAAAATTTTTTAAATTTCTGGTTATATGCTAATTTTACTCTTCCCACAAATACTTAGAGTTTACAATAAAAGTACTTATTTTCAAAGCAAATAAATATCACAATTTTTGCATATTTTTAATAAAAAAAAAAATACAAAAAACATGAATACCTAACAGCTTAACTGTTTAGTATGTCGATGCATATTGTGAGTGTTCACAATAAATTCGGAGTTTCATTCGAGAAAAAATATTTCCCTCGTATCGTCGAGAGAAGACGAGACGAGACGAGACCAGAAGAGACAAGACGAGAGACGAGACGAGACGAGAGACGAGACGAGACGAGAGACGAGAATCTCTCGTCTCGGTGACAACACTATGCGTTTCGCAAAATAGGAATTCGATAAGGCCTTTGCCATAGCCACTTTCCCCCACAACCCTCAAGTAAATTCTATTGAAATGAAGTTTTTAGTCCACGGGAATTCTTCATGTCAAGAACTAGACAGTACCAATAGTCAGATAGGACCGCACTTACATTCTAATGAGTTTTTTTGCACCAATTAGACTGTAACGTTTTTGATAATCGTTCAAATGATGTTGAGTTGCCTCGGCCAAGACTTTTTTTGTTAGGTGTGGGTTGTCTTATTATCTGACAAATTTTTTTAGGGCGCCATCCTACCAGAAATAATACAAAATTTTACAAACACTTAGTAGTTTACTAAACTAAATTTGCTTAACAATGATTGTTGTTACTGGTTTCCGAAGAAACAGTTTTGACATGAAAAGGTGAAAATTAAAATGAAAATATAGCAATGGTCTGCTGGTCTTTACAAAGTTATCCTTCTGACTGACAAATACTTAGCTCTGCTTGGCATCCATGAGATGTGTCCAAGATTCAGTCCTCTTCACCTGGAAGTTGTCTCGATGAGGTGTTCCATGCATAGACTTCAGCATTGGAGAAGGTGAGGGAGACGTCAGGACTTGATTAGATTTGAATTCTTGTGACAGCGATTGATAGGAATAATCAGATGAGCTTGTCAGCCTCAGGTTTGCTTGTTTACATGTAATATTAGAAAGGTGGCGTTAGACCAGCGAATAATATTGCAATAAAAGTTTGAAAATGAATACTTAGGTTAAACAGTACCAGTTGTAACTTAAATTTCTATAATATAGTTACGGGATGTTTTAACTCCCTGTTACTCAAGTGAATATGAATAAAGTTTTAAATTAAGAAATGAAATAACCATGTTTAATTACATAAGGTCAAAAACAAATTTTCTTTCGTGTTTAAGTAGTAAGAAAAATAAATGATTTGATTGACTTAAAAGGTATTTAAGTTTTAAGTTAATCCAAGAAAAGCATATATTGTGCCAACCAAATAAAAAATTAAGTAATTAATATACTACAAAATGTACAAATATATCATACAGATATTTAAAACTAGAAGAAAATACTGCATTCAAAGTATCTATAACTTTGTGCAGATTCGATAGGCAAAACGAGCAAAAGGCAATCGTTTGCAAGATAGATAAATGCATTAAAAAGTATTTATACCTTTTGTGCAGGTACGATAGGCAAAAACGAGCAAAAGGCAATCGTTTGCAAGATAGATAAATGCATTCAAAAGTATTTATAACTTTTGTGCAGGTACGATAGGCAAAAACGAGCAAAAGGCAATCGTTTGCAAGATAGATAAATGCATTCAAAAGTATTTATAACTTTTGTGCAGGTACGATAGGCAAAAACGAGCAAAAGGCAATTGTTTGCAAGATAGATAAATGTGGATTAACGAGCTACAGGCGTTCGTCACCACACGATATTGGTGTACCAGACCAATGTCTTATAACACCCAGAGTAAGATATGTACAAGATAAATTCAAGATATAGATATGGTACAAGAGAAATTTTATATACAGTGTGACTTAAGGTACTATCCATCCAGTACAAGCATGTCGCGCCAATTGAGTGAGAAGTTTAAGAAAAAGTAAATGTTAAATCAGAATTGATTTCTGACAGATATCAATGAGAGAAATGAGGTGAGCTTTTCAACAAATTCAATTTAGGTTTCAGCTTAGAAACAAAAGAAAAACTTACCTGCTTTCCTCGATATCAGCTTCCTAGGATATTCTGTCAGTCACCAGTTCTGTAGAGCCTGGATCTGTCGGTTTCCTTGTGAATGGTCCAGTCAGGTTTACCCTAAATCTGGTTCTCACCAATGTTCGTCAAGAACTTAAATAAACTACCAACTGGCCAACGATATTTGCTAAAACGTAAAAGAAACGACAGAGACCCGAAAAACAAAGTTAAATTGAGAATTTAAACATTAATTGACGACGAAAACCAAACAAAACCATGACCTGTTGATTGACTTAAAAGATATTTAAATTGAATGCAAAATTATTAAAATATTGATTGAAATCCACACTTACTGAAGAAATATTATTATGACTGCGTTCTGTCTGTTAAGATGATGCTTTTAGATCTTTAAAAACATTATACTATACAAGGATAAATGAGATGAATGAAGATTATTAATTTATGACGCCATTATGGTCGGCATGTCTTTATTTTGTTAAAACATAAAAATGTGGAATTTAGTTCATGTAAAAATAGATTAAAAGGTCCTGGCTTACTAGAAAGTAATATTTATGGTTCAATTACATACTTATTATTAGACAAAATATAAATTTAGTGAAACAGAAACTTAGCGTGACATACCTGTATCAGGACAAAACCAAAAGTAAAGTTAAAAAATTAACTGCCCTGACTAGAGCCTTTTTTCTATTCACGGAGACAATATAAACTAAATTAAATGTAAAAAATTGATAATCTATATTAAAGAATACCCTAGAAATCTATGTTATAGAACGGCAAATTTACAGTTGCTCCTTTCATATATACAAACCTAAAGAATCGATATTAACTGCAGTATGCAGAGTTATCCATAGATGGCAGCCAATACCTAAAGATACTTTAAACTCCAGTGTAACGAAATAACTTTTATTTACGTTACAAGACTAACAAAACTTTTAAAGACCGTCTCTTGGCGAGACCCTTTGTCATTTTACAAATGACTGAAAATGACTATAAGGGCTATGAAGATTATTCAAAGAAACTGGAATATAAAAGTACACCGTTTCTTAATTTACAGTTGCTTCGATTTTACCAAAAAAACCTCTTTGAAATTAAGTACAGTACGACCCATAATAAGAAAGAATATGAAAGGGTATCAGTCAATCAGTAAAGCCTTTAGATAGAAAGACGAACAGAACACTCGGCGTTCCTACATTTGAGTTACTCCTTCAACCGAAAGCTTTAAGTAGGGAAACAGCTCGTGCAGTTCTGAAAGGAGAAAACAGGAATCATCTCATATCAATGTTTTGTTACATTACTCAAAATGGTCTGGAATATTACAAGGTAATTTTAAGTATTAATGAGCCTAAATTTAAAGAAATAATGTTGAAAATTCAAAATATGAAAGAAAATTGCAAAAAAACGAATAAAAGGAGTGGATCAGTTAACGAAGATTGTAAGGATTGCAAAGAAAAATTACCAAATGAAAAACAAAAGACTTAAGTTAAACTCAAACTTTAACAAAAAGAATAAGAAAAGTAGTGCTAAAAAAGGTAAATATTTGAATATTTTTTTGTGCCGTTTTTGTTCGGCTTCTCAATGTTTTTTTTTTAATTACGGTTTTACATTTTTGTTTTAACGCATAATATAAAATGTTGAGTTTTTAAGTTATCTGGTTAGTTTTTCTTATGTTTCTGCAGTTTAAATGAAAAATTACATATAAAAAAAATATATATTATTTCTTTGCTATTTTTTTTTGGATAAGTTAACAAAGTTGTATACAGATAGAGGGTGATCCTTAAGTACATGGAAGTACTAGAAAATTTAGAATATGATTCCTGACATCATTTTAAGACGAAAAGTTCATATGGACATATGCCCTAAAATGCTTATTCTCTAAGTCCACCAATGGCGTGTACCATCAATATTTCTTTTGTGAAAATATTTGATCTGCCACTGATTTTTTTTTAACTCTCATGTATTTTTACGCATTACTCATACAAACTGAACAAAAGTTGTCTCTACTATGTTTTTGAAAAAAACAGTAGTTTTAAAGATAACTGCAGTACGAATATTAGGTAAACAAAATTAATTTACTAATTCAATAGGTAAAAAACATGTTATAAATTATTTATAATACAAGTAATTTATTTAAAATTTTTTCTAATACAATTAAGTTATTTGTTAGTCTAAATTAAAACACAAAACAAACTGGATTTAGAGAAACTGTTGAAAGTGGCCTCCTTCTGGTAAAATACAAGCATCTAGCCGTCTTCTCGTTGAATATCTAACAGGTTCAAAAAATCCTGGGGTATTTTTAATATTTTCGCATGCCATCATTATCCGGTTTCTAAGATCTTTCTGGTTTTCAACTAGAGTTCTGTAAACTGGAGATTTTAAATTGCCCCAGAAATAGAAATCCAATACATTTGGCACTAAAATGGGCGGGAGCTCCGTCATACATAAATAATGGCATGGTTTTCCTGAGCTAATGTCAAGTCTTCCAATAATATTGGCAGCTCATTTTCTAGAAAATTGCGATAGGTTTGGTCATCTAACCGCTGGGGAAGAAAGAAAGGACTTATTAGTCTGTTACCAACTATTCCTGCCCATACATTTAACAAAAATTGGTACTGAAAATGTCTTTCGCTAATAGCGTGTGAATTTTCTTGACTCCAAACGTAATTCTTATGAAAGTTTGTTATGTCATTATTAGAAAAATTAGCTTCATAGGTAAAAAAGCAATTATCTAAAAATTGTGGATTTCTGATCAACCTTTCCAAACACCATTAACAAAAATTAACGCGTTGAGGAAAATCACGTGGTAAAAGATCCTGAACTCGTTGTATGTGGTAAGGAGACATTTGATGATCGTGAAGAATCCTTAAAGTGGTTTGTTGAGTATTGGTTTCTGGATCTTCCTCAATTCTATTCAACACTGCTTTTTCTAATTGTGGTGTTCATCTTCGGCTTGCCGGGAATATTAGAAGCTCTTGCAAAACTTCCTGTTTCTGTTAAATGGCAATGGAGACTTACAAAGGTCTGAGCACACGGTGCTATACGATTCGGATATCTTGCCTAGTAAATGCGTCTTGCTTCGTATGCGTTTTTATCAGCAAGACCATAAACAAGAGGCATATCTGCCAAACAGGCACTGTTTTGTAAATCAGCCAAAACTTTGAAACTTTTGGATCGATACACAATTCAGAAAAACGACGCACTAAAGCTTTGAATGATTTTTCTGTCATTTAATTTTGTGACATTTCCACAATCTGTGACATAAGCCTACTTTGAGAAAAAGTCGAATCAGCAATGTCTTGACATAGTTTTTTTTACAATTTTTTCCATTATGGCTTTTTTCAAAACTATGGTGGAGACAACTTTTGTTCAGCTTGTATCAATAATGCATAAAAATGAATCAGAGTTTAAAAAATCAGTGACGTATCAAATATTTTCACAAAAAAAATATTGATGGTATCTTCACACACGCCACTAGTGGGAGTAAGCAAAACCTTATTTAACGAAAAAGTGCAGTTTAATGATATGCCGTAATTTCAAGAGCGAATTTCTGAACCAAATTCAATTAGAAAAGTTCATATAAATATGTGCCCTAAAAAGTCTGATTTTCGAGATACAGGGTGTCAAAGTTTAAAAAAAAAATCTGTTTTCTACTAATATCTCAAAGATCCTTTTCCCGATTTTGGTGAAATATGGCAGAGTTGTTCGCTGTAATAAGACGCTTAGTTAGCACTGACTAGGATAAGTATGAGTTCCAGTGGCGTCCCAAGGAGCAGCCTCACGAACCATATTGACAGAAAAAATTTACGTTACCAACTTGCTTAAAAATTTTATATTGTTTTCAGGTTAAGCAGCTAAAAATATAACCTTTTTGTATTTTAATATTCTTTCGCATCTTACTTCGTTTTCGAGAAAAAAAATAGAAGCCATTTCATGCAATGTCGAAAAATGTTTCTTCTCGAAAACGAAGTAAGATATGAAAAAATATCAAGAGACAAAAAAGTTCTATTTTTAGCTGTTTAATCCAAAAGCAATATAAAATTTCAGTCAGTGACGTACATTTTCCGTGTCAATAATATTTGTGAGACTGCCCCCCGGGACACCACTGCAACTTCTGATCTATCATCTAGTTAGTGCTAACTTAGCATCTTATCACAACGAACACATGTTTATATGAACTTTTCTTCTTGAATTTGGTTCGGGAATGCGCCCTTGGAAATGTGGCCTACCTATTATTAAGTAACACCCTGCATATACAGGGTGCTTCCTAACTAAGGTACGAAACTTCAGAGGGCGATACGTAAGGTCGTTTTAAGAAAAAAAGTTCCTATGAACGTGAATGAATGTTTATTGTCCGTAGTTGCTTCGTTTCTGAGTTAAAAAAAAAAAAACGTTCATAAATATCTTTAAACCGATTTGGTTGAAATTTGGTTCAGTTACTTGAAGTAATAAGGCGCTTATTCCTAACCAGATTAAAATCATTAGGTCCAGTGGCATCTCAGTGGACACCACAGCCAATTATTATTGTGAATAAAAGTACGCCACTGCCTTTTTTTTAGTTTCCTTTATTTGTTCAGATTAAGCAAGTACAAATAGAACTTTTTGGTCTCTTGTGTTTTTTTCATATCGTCCTTTTTCTTTTCAATAATAATTTGTCTGTGTTGTCCACTGAGACGCCACTGGACCTAATAATTTCAATCTAGTTAGGACTAAATAAGCGCCTGATTACTTCAAATAACTGAAGCAAATTTCAACCAAATCGGTTTAAGGATATTTATGACCTTTTTTTTTTAAACTTCAACGCCCTGTATCCCAGAACCGAAGCAACTCCGTTCTTAGGAACTTTTTTTTCTTAAGACGACTTTACGTATAATCCTCTGAAGTTTTGTACCGTAGTTAGGAAACACCCTGTATATAACTATCTGCAAAAAGGTTCTATTAACACACCATTTTTAAAATATAACATACTACTGAAATACCAAAAAAAAAAGAAAAACAGAAAGTATTTTGTTTATGATTAAAGTTCTTATTGAGATCCGAAACTTTGACGCGTCTTAACTCGATTTTAGGGTTGTGCCAGACAGAACCTTCATATTCAGCCCTATGATCAAACACATAAGTTAACTCTAGACGTTAACTTCAAAATTAACTGTTTTTTTAACCACAGTGAAAAATTAACAAGTAGGCTTTTTTCGATTGTTGTCATAGGAACGGTACGTTAAAAGTTAATTTGTATGTTTGATCATAGGGCTGATTGTCAGGTGATGAGGTTGCGTTGAATCGGACGAAATATTTGGTATTGTATTTTTCAGCTAAGAAAACACTCAGTTGAGGTTAGGTTTTTATGACATGTGTCACTTTTTAGTTACTTTTATTTTAGGTGTACGTTTATGTTCGTTCAGGACCGGATTTATTAATTTTTTTTTAAATAATAAAAATGAGGCAAGTCTTGAGGCAAGATCTGTTAATCAACGAAATGAACTATAAATAATGGAAAATAAGTAATTAACTTGTGTTGGGCTAAATTCTTGGTGAAACTGTATATCCAGTATATGTAGAAATAAAATTGTCTTGTTTCACAATTTAGATTTCAGTTACCTGACTTTAACATAATATAGTAAAACCTCTCTAGATCGGACGCCCAAAAATCAGAACAAATGTCTCCGCTATAGAGAGGTGCCGAAGTTAAAAATAGTATATTAAAGTACATGTTTTATAAAGCATCATCTTATAGCACGCGTCCATGTTAAAAAACGAGCCGCTTGTGGCGAGTTTTTTAACGGGACAAGTGCTCTAACTGCTTTATAAAACACGTACTTTATACTATTTTCTCTATTTTGTATTTTTTTAGAAAATCAACCCTTTAAATTTTGTAAATTTGTATGTCTAAATTCTATGTTGGTAATACTATAAATTTACTTTTATCATAGTAGCCTTGACAATAAATAATATTTTCTTTGTGTCATTGTTACGAAATTTGTGTTTTAATATTTCATACAGTTGTTCATAATTATAATTAAAAAAATATGGAGCATGATAATCTGAGTTCAACTCCCCCTGAGTTAAGGGATATTGCTAATAAAACGATAAATCAACTTTTACCAGAGAAATCCCGAAAACTTTCTTTTCTCATGGATCATAATAACAGAAAACGTCAGACGTCAACAGAATAAAACAGTTAAATATTACCAATGCCAACTTTTAAAAAATAAAAAAACGGTATCGTAATAGATCTGTTTCGATACTGAAAACGGTATCATAATAGATTTCTGATGAAACAAAATTAGAAAAAAATAATTTAATTTGCGCATAGTATTAAAACTATGTAGTACTCAATAAAATAAAAAGGTAATGTAGCATAAAAGAACGCATTGATATAATTATGTAGTTATATGTATAAAAGAATAACTTTGTAAACTACATATTTGTTAGTAAGCAACCATGCATGTCAAGGCCATGTCAAGGCCCCCACCCCCGCGAGAACTACCGACGTCATCCGAAGCGGCGGAGTTTGAGAAGGCAAACGAACGCAAGTTCAGTTGAGCGCGCAGATACGGTTTATGAACATACACTATTTGTTGATAACCAGTAATAAAACCCTTTTGAGTGATTTTGAGTTTATTTAAGTTTGCAACCCTCTTATTATCTAAAAATACATACATAAAAAATACATTTTGAGGTATAACTAAGTAAACATAGTACAAATCAAAATAGCTCTGTCATGAAGCCAAAATAGAAACACTTGTTTAAACGTTATTATTATAATCATAGTCATAATCTTTTTAACCCATATGAATATTTATTGGGTATCCCTTTACTGATTTTGAGTGAAGCCAACAACTCTAAAATGGAGTTATTGGTGAAGTTCGGTCTCTCACGTACAAGTTTTGAAACTAAACAAAACAGCCGCGGCAATAAACTGGCAAACTTTTAACTGAAGTCCCTTATTTCGTTGCTTCGTTTAAAGGTGAAAATTATAACAGACTTAGGCGGTTGACTGCCCGAAAATTTAGTTTGACAATCTTTTAAGACTTGACAAAGTCATAACAAAGGCGTAAACTTTCCAAGGGTTTTAGAAAGGAGGAAAATGTTTTAGCCAGGACATCGCCGTCTAGATAATTTGAGTTTTCGCGAAAATCGCTTACCATTTTTATTTTTATAGCTTTAGTTGGATTTGTAAAGAACGCTTTAAATCTTGAGCTCAAATCTACAAATTAAAAAGGTTAATTTAGGTTTTTCTCTTTAAACTGTTTATTAGATACTAGCGATCATCATGGTGATATGTATAATAATATATTGTCATTCTCAGTGGCGGGATTGAAGGTGCAAAAATAGCGCCGCAGACGAAAATTTTTGGAGACCGCGCCCAAATTTCGTTTCTGTCTACTATTCTAATATTTGCATTAAACAGATGTATGATAAATTATTTAATTACACGTCCATTTTTTATATTTTTATGCGAAAAGGTAGGTTTGAGAAAATGTAAATCACATATTTTTTATTCATGATGATATTATGTAGTATCATATTTTTGGGTCATGACTCCCAGGACGCTTGGCTTACTTTGGCAATCTTCTTTCAGTTATTTTACGTAAGGATATTCGTACTTTTGGGGGCATATAAAAAAAATGATGAAAATCTACTTAAATTAGCGAAACAAATTCGGCATTCCTTAATATTTTTACAGATATCTTGCAATACTAAATTCATTCTGTGTGCATGCGTGACAGTGGCTAAATAATGCCTGAAGTGCATTGGTTTAAATTTTCGCTTGTAAGCCGTTTAATTCGCCCGCTATAACTGTAGCACCGTCGTAAGTTTGACCAATTAATGTATTAGCTAGATCGAATTGATCTAATTTTTCTTGTACAGCCCTAAAAATCTCTCAAAACTTCCCCATTTAATGCGCACCTTATAATAGCAGAAAATTGTGATCGACACGAAATATCTGTGTTTTTATCAATTTCAATAGAAAAGCAAGTCGCTTTTCTATGGTTGTGCCTAAAATGTACCTAATACTTCTGATCAATTCATTTTGAACGATTTTTGACACCACACTAACGTATTTTGAGTCTACCCAATAATAATTCACTAAATTCACGGTAATATTTTTTGAATAGTTTAATTAACGTCGTGTAGTTGCCTTGGTTTAAACATTCTTCAGATTCATTGTAACAACTAACCAGTAAAATTCATGATAACCCAAAAAGGTTACGATGTCAATTAATCCACGCAAAACATAGAGTGATTGTTTTTAACAATTTCCTTGTGTTTAACATATCGTCGGTGGTTCTGCAATACCTCCTAAGTGCAAGATTGTAAATTTTACAGCAGGTACAAAAAACTAACTGCTGTTTGCCTTAAATGAAATAATGATAATCTGTCTTTGTTAATTAAGACTAGTTACGCTCTGATTTAAATGTAACTGTAATATTGCTCCTTTGTCTAGGCTTTATTGAGATATTAAACCTTTTTATAATTTTCAGCACATAGGAGATATTAGTTGTTCATATGCTTACACATGGATGGTATTATAAACATTCTAATAAAACGATAATCAACAAGCGTCAGTATTTTGTTGCTGGATTTATTTTTTGAAGGATACAAACAACTTAACAAACTAACATAACAAATTATAAACATTGATAAACAAAACAATAGTTCTATTAATGTGAATAACTTCATTCTTTAGCCGTTTTTTTTGCTTTTTTTGAATTTGGTTTATTATTATCCGAGATGTATGGAAGATTGTCATAAAAATCGTGATGTTCTTTTTCTATCACTGGTTTTAGTTCCTGAAGTTGGCGGTACTTTGACTCGCTGATCGGAATCCGTCTTAGATAGAGTTGCTTAGGGATTTTTTTCTGTTCAGATGATTTTCTTTGGGGTAAGTTTAGCCATTCAGTATTATAGTCTAGTTTATAGTTTATTTCCCCACTTGGAAGATACTGAAGTTGTCTAATATCAGTAACTGTTGGTTCTCCTACCTTTTTGCCAGGTCTAATTGATGCTAAATTAGTTGAAAGACTATCATAGTCTAAAAAAAACTCATGATGTACTACGACTACATTGTATGGATGTTTAGACCTCGCTAAGCGCATTCGTGCCACATAATCGGATGGTGAGTTAATAGGAGGTTTAAAGACATGTTCTAGAACTGAATGTACACTGTCTGTCTCCATCATCGTGCGCCCTTTTTCCAGATAGAGCTGCTCTATTACGATGTTCTTTACTTTGCTTAGATCGCTAAGGGCGCTCGCCAGAATTTTGTTTCTGTTCTGATAGGTACACCCATCAGAAATTAGTACAATCTCCTTGTAGTTAGGTGAAGCGTTTCTAATGTACTGTATAATACAGGAGGTAAATTCGTTGGCAGTAACCCCGCCTTCTACTTCATTCCAAACATATAAATGGACATCTGAGTTGTTTAGTTCATATAATGTGAAGTTATGTACTTGCAACTTTTGCTTGTAATACATAGAAGATGCCATAGTTTTCGGACATAAGAGGACACTTTGTAGGTCCATAGTTACGACAAGCTTCTCGTCAGATACACTGTTCTTTGTAATATTTTTTGTGTTTCTACTTCTGTCTTTTTTCTCCACATGAGCTTGGTATGTACTTTCATCGATGTTGCCGGTCTTAAATGCTGCACAAATATCGCACTGATCTTTGCGTGGGGCGTGTATAGCAATATTTTCCTTTTTTAAAACTTCGATGAAAAGTTTTCGGCCTACCGACGGCATTGTATTGTCTTTGCACCATTCTAAGAATACGTTATGCATGTGTAAAATCGACCTAAAAGTTGATTCTACGTATATTTTTTTAGACGATGCCCGGCAGTAATGGCTCGGTACTTTTGGAATGAGTTGAAGCCATTGCATCACTTTTTCGGTTTTCTTGTTTTTTATTTCGGCTCGAATATTCAATTGATCGCGTCCAGAGAACTTTCTTTTCTTACTTAAAGATTTTTTAAGATCTGCTAATGATTTTGCTTCATCTTCACTGTCATCTCGATCGTCCTCAAATTCAGTGCAATTTGCAACATGATTATGCTTAACCCAGCGTTTAAAGGTGTCTTCTCCTAAATCGACAGTGCTCAGAAAAAAAGCACGACAAACTCTTACCTTGTCGCCATTACCTTTCGGAAGGTGAATATCATAGCCTTCTGTTTTTCTTACTTTTTTTAGGACATCACTTTTTCTTCTCCTTCTTATTTCTCTGGCAGAGACCAACCCTTTTATATACGCTCTCTTTTCAGTCCAGGTTGGTAATTTTTCCCAAAAACTATTAAATATGTTCAGTCTCATTGCTTCTGAAATTGAACCGCACAAGAAGGTTCTTCCGCTTTTCTTAGAAGTTTGCGCTGAGTGGAAACAACCACGATTTCTTATGCTTCTAGGTTGTCTTGGTACGCCGTATGAAATTTGCCCTTGCCTCCTTTTATATCCCAGCACGTCCAGTCACCCTTCTTCTACTTGCTTCTGTTTTTGATTCTGCAACAGTAGGGGTCCGTGGTACTTGATCCTGGTTCTGCTGGTCAATTTCTAGTGCTGCTCTCCCAGGAAGTTCTTTGCTATTAGGTTCTGTTTCCATTAGGTCTCCATTTTTCAATATTATTTCTCGGCTTTCCCTATCTTCGCTATGTTCTTCGATTTCTGGGTGGTAGTTCTCATCATTTTCGCCTTCTACTTCTGCTCCTGGGTTAAATGTAATGATGGCGTTGCTTTCTGCTTCGGTGCTTTCCTGTTCCATAATATTTGATTGAAAATGATCTGAATATCGCGCAAATGATGAGGATCGGTCATTTGCAGTGCATTGTATCACTTTATGCACTTCAGATTGGTTTTCAATGTAAACTTGTTCTTCCTGATAAGACAAACAGATTTGTCCTCCAACACCATTTTGCAAATTCACCTGAACTGAATTTGGGCTTAGTCGAAGTGTATCCTGTGGTGCAGTAAGCTCTACAAACTCAAGCAGTTCATTATCTGTTATTGGCAGTACGATGCAATCTTCAACCTCACCATGATTCGTTGCATAATCTGATGGCATAGTTGAAATGGGCTGAATGGTGACTACATTATTAGACGAAATGGTCTGAACTTCTATGTGACTATTTGAGTCTGATTTATTAATTTTCTGCGAACTAGGTAATTTTTCAATTATTCTGATCTGATTCTCTTCTAGGCCAGTGGAAATAGATCTAATGGACACCCCACATTGTAGCAGCATTTTTTTTGTACGGGAACTCATCTTCAAGCAAAAAAAAAAATAATGTGAATTTCAAACAAAGGGCTCTAATACGATTTAATACCGACAAATAAACGAATAGCTTGCAGTTAAATTTTTTAATTATTGAATTTATTTTTTATTCTATAAGCGACATTATTAAGAATACCGTATTGCTAATAATTATGTGAACGCTATGAGCATGATTCCCTTTAAAAACCCTCTACATTTTTTCTCAATCAAATGCAAATTTTGTCAGTACCTAAAATTGACTTTATCTACCAGTACCGATATAATTTTCTGCTTTCTGTCAAGTTTCTTCGTTTTATGAAATTTAATCAGAATTACTCCGGCCGCAGAGTACGACTATGAGCGCAGGACACTCAAATTGCCGCCAAAGAGAAAGATAGGTTAGAATAAAACACCCCAGTAATTATTATAACTTATTATGATAATTTTCATTATTATAGATACTAGAGGTTTCTGTATTAAGTATAATACATTCTTAATTATGGAAATTAGGTTCTTACCTTTTTTTTTTGGATAACATGAATGTTAGAACATAAACAGTACACCTTTTAAAAGCGTTTTTAAGAGACTACTAAACTCCGAAATCCGTAATCCGACTAACCGAATACCTCCTATGTGCGAAACCGACTTATTTTGGACCAATCAAAATATCTTCTATGTGCGTTGTGTCACATAGACGATATTACTGGAACAATAATTTCCAGTATGCACATAGGAGCTATTCTCTATTGGGATAATAATGAATTCAAATTTAATATACACATAGGTGAAATTATGGACGCATGCGGAAAGTACATTACTATAATTTACTATCAAAATCGTAATATCAGTAAAGGCTGCACATAGGAGGTATTGCAGAACCACCGACGATATTCTAATCGAGCTGCATTATTAAGAGTCATATAAATGTTTTGTTTACCAAATAAATCTTGTTTTAGTTGGTTGTAGGTGTGCTGCTTTGAAAGAGTTCCTTTAAACTGTCGTAGCCAACTTCGCACCACAAATTTTGATTTCATCCTTTTTTTTTATTTGAAAATAAAAGGCATGGCCAACAAAACAGTTTCTTTTGCTTTAATTTTAATTTGTTCGTCGAATGAAAAAAACGTTGCGTGCGTTATCCTTAAGTTTTCGGAATGTCCAAACAGGATATATTATTTAAATTTTAACACTTACCTGAGGTCCTAATCTTAAAAAAATAATCACAAAAACCTTAAAAATAACAAATTGATATACAAAATCTTTCCTGTGGATAATGAGTATTAGACGTAACCATAACCTCACTTTGAATTTAATATATTTATATAATTATTATATCCCTACATGGTGTATGTTTGGTTGCCTATCTTTAAGCCTCAAGTTCTAGTCTTAGTTACTGATATTCTTACGACAGGGTGGGCATGCCGACCCGGGTTACTTGGAAAGTAAAACAATTTATTTTATGGCACCTGTAGTTTGCGAGTAAATCCACTATGACGTTCTGGGTTACAAGGGCGATTTAAGAAGTGGAGCGCCTATTTGCTGGCAGCTTGAGAAACATTAAAATGCAATTGATGTATATAATATAATGTCTGTTGTCTGCTTGACACTGGGTGCATGGGTACTGTCTAAAATGCACACCTTGTCACACCTTCCTTCATCGAAACTATTGAGGGGAGACCGATTGGTTTAACCAAGTAGTATGGCGTACATCTTCATATGGTACGTTGTCATGACAACATCAGCCATGATTTTAAAAGAGGCTTAATTTATATATTAATATCTTTATTACAGATGGCTATTTTTCGGCTTACAAATAAAGACTGTTAATCCATAAATAGACATATTTTTAAATAGTGTATACCTGTCGTAATTCGTGAGATGAATAATTTTTTAAACATAAATTATAATAGGTGATTTTTTTAAAAATTTATACCGCTTTTAACTATGTATTGAAACTAAAAAGTCGTAGAAAAATATTATTTTGTTTTTGCATTTAACTTATTTTAAAATATGGTTCCCAAGCAACATAATCTGCTCGTACTCAGGCGTTTAATAAAAATAACATCATAATATACTTTTCTGCATCAGAAGTCGCTTTACGTAAAATCAAACCTGCAGACATATTTAAGCACGATGTAAAAAAGACGGCAAATATTGTTTTCAACAAAGGAAGGCAAATAAAATGGTTACTCTCAGCAGCGCTGAACGAGGTAGATATTTGGCAGTGGTGTGTGCACCTTCAGCACTTTGCACAATACTAAGTAGGCAAGTAAGTATGTAAGCATTTATTTCCAAAACTGTTGGTGTACATCAGTAAATAATAGCAGTGTTAAAAATTTGTAAAAAATAATGGGATCGTGTTGTTTTGTTTCCAGCTATGTGGTACAACGATGGCTAAAACAAAATGCAGGCAGAATGGTGACCGATTTTCAGTTAGTGCTGGTGCTTTCAAAAATGCATATTTTAAAAGTAGTGCACCAGCCAATGCTTTACCTGTTTCTGCCCAAACAGGAACAGCTCTATTCAATCGAGACGTCTTTAAAGACTTAATGTTTGCGCCATCATTAACAAGGAATAAACGCTTAGATTTACAAAGAGATTATGATCAACATTTGCAAAATAAAAATACATAGTAGTCCTTTGAGCAATCAGACCTCCAGAGTGAGAAAAGTGAGCAGCCCAAGAAGCCCATAAACTAGGAAAAAGAAATGACAGAAAATGTTAATTTGTCCTGATCTTCTTTGAGCAAAGAAATCATTGCTGATTTGTCACCTCACTGGAGAAGAGAGAGAAGAGCCTGTCAAGGGTCGTTTCAGCTCCCGCAAACAATTGCTCCGAGCAGTCCCCGCTAAAGATCAAAGTAGTATCGTCTGCATACAAAATTGTATATTCTCTCGAAACATCTGGAATCTCATTAGTGTACAGTATGTATAGCAGAGGCCCAAGCACCAATTCCTAGGGAACCTCTTTCTTAATTAAAACTTTATCTAACTAAATAGTCCTACCCTACGTATAATTTTCCACAACCGGTTGATATCTATCCAGAAGACAAGACTGAATCAGTTCCAATGCAACGCCCCAAATACCGGAGCGTTCCAAGTTGCCACATAGTTGGGACTAGATAAATTTTACAACAACATTCAACATCTGGACATAAAAAAAATATTACGTGCGAAGACAGGAATACCAAATTTAACTTCTAACATTAGGAAGCCGAGAAGCAGAAGAAAAAGGTCTTATTGAGAGAAGAAAATGAGCAAGGGCGAAGAAAAAAATTACTGTAGAAGAAAGTAGCAGTGAAGAGGACAAATATGAATATTAATGTATTAATATAGAGGATGATGAATCTGAAGTGGGATGTTAATACTGCAACGAGCTTATTTACTTACTACTTTAGAATTGCGAGCTACAGAGAAGTGGATCCGGTGCTAATGGTACCGACTATGGTGTCACACTGAGTGTACTGGTGTAAGAAGAAAAACTTAACAGTTCATGTGCGAGTTATGTTAAATGAACACGAGTTAGATCAGTACTTTACTTTTACATTTATAACATGAAATAGATCTTTTTCAAAAGCCCTAAGAACTTGTATGCGCTTAAGAATGTATAATGTTGTATTCGCTTTTCTTCAAAGTAGATTCATACCTAAATTAGAATAGTTTATTTGCTTAATACCAATTGCTTTTGAATTTTTAAAATTTTGGTTGTGATTTCTATAAATAAGAATTGAGAAAAAAATAATAATTGTTTGATTATGAAATGTGTGAAACGGCACTAAGGCATACTACGAACTTAATATATCTAGTATTACTAATGAGACACCCAGTATACCGAATTCAATTATAAAATATCGCAGATGGTCTCCGGAGTTGTTTCATTTCCACAATGGCACTACGGCTTTTAGAAATGGGTCTCTTTTAATAATAATTAATGAACGAAGTTTCGATAGGGCAGATCTGCCGATATAATTTATGGGTGCTCTGGCCGGCATGACTATTGTTAAACTTACAGTTTAACGTGTGAGAAGGGATGAAAACTATACGAGTTGTATCGGAGTTTGGGACCAAAGGAGGTGATTATTTGATACCAAATGCGACGGGTCTGGTAGATTTTATTACCAAATGATAATTTATAGTTTTCTATATGGTGTGCTTGCAAAAATGCAAAAAGGAAAGGATCCTATCATATGCGCATGTTAATACTTTAATAGCTATTTATCTAAGATGTTCTAAAGGGGAAGGAGGTTTAAATTTGATTTCACGCAAAGCGACTTCTGATGCAGAAAAATACGTCATGAGGTAATTTTTCTTAAACGCCTGAGCACGAGTTTATGATGTTGCTTGGAAACCATGGTGTAAAATAAGTTAAATACAAAAACAAAAGTATAATTTTCTACGTCGGAATTTATTATCCTTATTTATATAAAGCGTCAACTAGCTTCAATACGTAGTTAAAAAGCGGTATAAGTAACAAAAAATATCACTTGTTATAATTTCTCTATTAAAAACCATTTATCTTACGAATAACGACAAAAAGTGTATAGTATTCAAAAACATGCCTATATATAAATCAACATTCTTTATTTGTAGGTATAACTTTTTCTCTCCTGCGTTAATTTAATTTAACGAGTCGGACGATCATTGTATTTTAACGTAATTTGTTGATACAATGACGAAAATCCACATTTTAGATTTAAAATATATTGAATAAGATATTAGATCACTTATTACCTCATTTCCAACTCTGTTTTCCATGTCATTGCGTATATTATACTCACTTTTTTCAAAACTTTTATACAAGATATTTTATTAAAATTTTAAAACAATTACCAGAGGTTTTAATAAAAAAAAAACAAATCGAAAGTTGTGTTTTCAACAGATAACACTAGATCACTTATTACCTCAGTTTAAACTTTGTTTTCGATATCATTGCGTGCAATACCCTCAATTTTTTGAAAATTTCGAAATAAGATATTTTATTGAAATCTTAAAACAATTACCAGAGGTTTTAATAAAAAAAAGCCAAATCGAAATTCAGTCCTTTTTTCTCGAAAATTACTCTGGTCCCTCAAACACTGTTTAAAAAATTGTTAGATTTGTTGAGGTTAAGAGAGCAGTTACAAAAATTTCTTAATAGGAAAACTTCAACTCAGCTAGTTCAAGTTAGTTATTCTATTTAGACGTAGAAAGATAAAAAAAATAATTCAGACCCGTAATATTTATTTTAGAGACATAAAGGATAAATATCTTTGGATAGACTGCATGAAAATAATTACAATTTTGCAAGTGAGATTGGCTTATTGAGTTCTCACACTGTTAATCTAAAATAATTAGGGGAGCCAATCATATGACCACCTTAAATTTTGCATGGGATTTCCTATGGTGCGCCAGACCATGCATCACCATATATACTTTAATACGATATTTTTCTTCTGATGTAAAAGCAGCGCCACTTGAGGCTTCAGCGGAAATTTATTTTTGTTTCGCTTGTCCTTGTTCAGGAAACATTTCTTCCAATCTCAGATCCATGTTTTATTCTACGAGCACTCTGTTGGGGAACAGCCCTAAAAGTTGAAATGAGTTGTCCAAAGATGGACTGTTTAGTTTAGTTGCAACATAGTAGGCGTAACATGTCAAATTTAGGATTCCGTTCATAACATAGTAGGTATAAGAAATGATGTATTTTGGAGCCGCGCCAAATGAAGCAGCTGGAGACCACTGTCACGCTCCAAATTTGTTCGATGTAAAATGCGCCCACGGGATTGGCGGAAGCTTGGCGTCGGCCACAAAAGATGAATGAGTCGCGTCATAGGGTATACGTGCAGCGGTTCCAGCCGCTTCATTCGGCGCTAATTAAGAAATAAGAGAGACTGTTGAGTGAGCAGACAAGCTAGCAACACGTCCCGTCAAAAGAGGAATAGCCAAAGTTGGTTGTTGGCGGTCATTTTACTATTTGTACCAAGTGGTAAATCTGTAGAAATGTTAGTGTACTAATTTCTATGTAAAAAGTGGAAGTTTCACCCTAAGTACGGGTACTAAGTGTGCATAGCTCTGTGCAAAGAGTTATAATGTGTTAACTTCGCCAGAAGTTATAATGTGTTAAGTTCGCCAGTATATTAAATAAAGTTATTTTGCTTTAACACGAGTTTAATTTCCAATCACAATAAAAACGACCAGTGAGTCACACGCCTGTGGAAATATACCACAAAATTGATTGAACGTAAGAGGATATAAAGCCCGGCGTTTCAACATGGTCCTTCGAATCCGGATGTTGGAAAATTGAATAAGTGCGGAAGTAAAATTAAAGTAAAAAATTAGCAAGAAGAGGCAGTAAGAGACTTCCAAACCAGTGAGAGTAGTGAAGTGAAAGTTAAGTGAGTGTCGACAGAGAGACAGCGGAAGGTAAAAACGTTACATGTAGAAATTGTAGTAGTATATATTGTTGTTGATAATTCTAGATTTGTTAGTAGCATTACACTTTGGTAGCCAACATTAAGGTAGTGTTGTGTTCGACTTCACCTCTGTGTAAGTTGTGTTGCTGGTGAGAGAGCAAAAAATGGAGCCTTCAGACGAGGCAGTTAATATAAGTCAATTAAGCGATTAAAAAGAAAACGTGGGGTGGCAAAGGCTGCGATCACGAGGAGTCAAACATGGTATAATACTAATAAAAAAGACAAAGAGGCACTGAAGCAAATTATATCGCGAGAGGAGACGTTGAGAAAAGCGTACGGGACGTACTCGGATTTACAGGATAGAATTGAATATTTAGATCCAGACGATTTAGATAGGGATGAAGTCGAGGGCAAATACCATTCTTTGGTGGCGGCGTTTAATGAAATATTAAGCGCAGATAATGCACAAGGTAGTGTAACGAGTAGTAATCAGGGGCAACATTATATTTCTTCGGGTGTTAGGTTGCCAGATTTGAAGGTCCCATCGTTCGATGGCAGTGTTTCGGATTGGCGGTCTTTTGCAGAAATTTTTAAAGTTTTAATTATAGAGAACGCAGTTCTTTCGGATGTACAACGATTAATGTACCTAAAATCTGCACTCAAGGGCGAGGCTTTGAAGCTAATAGATTCTCTTGAATTAATAGGAAGTAACTTTCAGATTGCTTTTGACATTTTGCAAAATAGATTCGAGAATTTGACATGTGTGGTAAATAACCACTTCAAAACTATTTTAGGTGCGCCGGTGCTAACTAAGCCAAATTCAAATAATTTAGGGGAGTTCATAGCGAATAATACAAATACAGTGGAGTCGTTAAAACAATTGCCGGTATCTCAGACTCAAGTTCTTGAATATTTGTTAATACATATTATGGAAAATAAATTAGATTACGCCACAAAAAAGGCATTTGAGCTGGATCGTTATTTAAATAACTTACCAAAGTTAACAGATTTCTTTGAACTCTTACAACGTAGGTGTTTAGTGTTCGAAAATCTTTCTAGTAGTAGTGAACAACAAAGTTCACAGCCCAGAGGCACAGCTAATAATAACAGAGTATCGTTTTTTGCTAGTCAACAGCAGAGCGATCAGTATTGTTGTATTTGTGGCATTCCAGATCATAGAACATATGCGTGTCGAGAATATTTGGATTTAACATTATATGGAAGGCAACAGATCGTACAATCGAAGCGATTGTGTTTTAATTGTCTGGGTGCACACTCTGTCGCTCAGTGCAAATCACAAAGTAAATGTAAATATTGTAATTTATCGCACCATTCAACGTTGCATAGAAATGTGCCAAGAGGTAATCCTGATGCAAGTTCGGGCACCGCACAACAACAGAATTCCACGCGAAATGCAAATTTAGGTACCGTGCGAAACGGGCGATATTCCCAGAATAATAACGACAAAACCTCGTACAACGCGAACAGTTCAAATAATCAATCGTTCTTAAGGCCATCCGGGCAGTACAACGGGTCTGGGAATCGAACACACAACGTGTCAAGTTTAAATACGAGTACGGAGACGCCTAGTCCTCAAAATATCGGTGTACAAAATTTACAGGGTGAGTCAAGTAGGGATGCCCAAATAAGTTCCACTAAACCAGTGTCTCTTTCAGCATTGGCAAATGAACATTCTAACGTATTATTGGCAACCGCGCAGGTAAATCTTGTGAGTAAGAATGGGGATGTGATAACAGCGAAAGTATTGTTGGATAATGGAAGCCAAAGCTCGTTTATTACTAAATCATTAGTAGAGCAGCTACAGTGTGATATTATTAATTATAAAGTAAATATTTCAAGCGTTTCACAAAACAGTTTTGTATGTACTAAATTGGCGAACGTTACCATATATTCGAAGACGCAGGATATCTGTTATCCAGTGGCATCGTGTATCATTTTGGATAATATCACGTACAAATTGCCGCAAATCCCTATAAAAGTAGAAACTTTGGATATTCCGTATAATTTACAAAGCCGGCTGGCTGATCCAACTTTTAATATTCCATCCGATATCGACATGTTGTTGGGCGCTGATGTGTACTATTCGATTTTAAGTCAGGGGCAGTGTATTTTAGGCTCTAACAAACCTACTTTGGTAAATACCACACTTGGGTGGATTATAGCAGGGAAGGTACCTGCACATTGTACATCGCCGGTGAAAGGGCACGCTACGCAGGTAGGCGGCAGTAGTGCGTCATTTTTTTTGCAAACTCAAGACGTGGATAAGTTGTTGACGAAATTTTGGACAGTCGAAGAAGTGTCTTCAAAACCTATAATGTCAACTGACGATCAGTCGGCAGAAAGTATCTTTATTAATACTACAAAACGTGTAGAAAACGGTTCGTTTCAGGTCAATATGCCGTTTAAAACTCCGGGTGAGTATACGAAACTTGGTGATTCGTTTAACATGGCTGAAAAGCGGTTCTCCTCGTTGGAAAACAAATTAAGATATGTCAAATCTGCAGACAATCCTGCAGATATTTTGTCGCGCGGAAATTTCTCAAACGAAGTAATTGCTTTAGGATTCTGGTTTCAAGGGCCTAAGTTCTTACTTGATGTTAACTTGGATTTGAGTTTATATGATCAGCAGATCAATATTGCTAATCTGCCGGAGCAAAAGAAGGTGGCACTTCCAACGGTGTGCCAGGAGCAACCTTGTGATTTTTGGATAAATTATTTTTCTCGGTTTTCTAACTTTTCACGTCTGATACGTGTGTTAGCCTTTATGTTCCGGTTTATACATAACCTTCGTAATAAAGATAATAAGATTCAGGATGCAACTGTCACGGTTGGTGAGCTTGATAGGTCATACCAGTTCGTGGTAAAAAATCTGCAACGCCAGAGTTTTCCAAAGCAACTTTCAGAATTAAAGAACAATAAAATAATTTCAGATAAGCAATTCAAGCATCTAAAACTTTTTTTGGATTCGAGCCAGTTAATTAGAGTGGGAGGCAGACTTGAAAATGCGGATATATCATTTGATCATAAGCACCCGTATTTATTGCCTTCACATAACGCGACAGTAAAGATCATGCTTAAGTACAAACATTTGAGGTTAGGACACGCTGGCGCTCAGGCAGTGCTGTCAAATTTTAGGCTACGGTTCTGGCCACTTAACGGTTTGAGAGAAACGAAGCAAGTTATAAGGAATTGTATCACGTGTACGCGATTTAGAGCTCTTCCAGCTCAGCAGATCATGGCAGATCTTCCTACAGATAGGGTGCAAGCAGCACGTGCATTTCAGAAAGTGGGAATTGATTACGGGGGCCCATTCCTAATAAGATCGTCTAGATTACGGAAAGCGCCGTACATTAAAGCATACATTGCAATTTTCGTGTGTATGTCAACAAAGGCTATTCACATCGAACTAGTGACTGGTCTGTCAACTGAAGCATTCATGATGAGGTTGAAACGTTTCATCGCTCGTAGAGGTAATCGTACTATTATTTACAGCGATAATGCAACAAACTTTCAGGGGACGAGTAATCAATTGTACGATGTTTACAAGTTTTTCAGTAATGCGCAAAATTGTAAGCCTTTTTTAGAATATCTCGCCCAGAATGAAATTCAGTGGAAATTCATCCCCCCCAGGTCTCCTCATTGGGGCGGATTGTGGGAAGCTGCTGTAAAAAGCACGAAGCATCATATTTATAGACTAATGGGTACTTCAAAATTCACATTCGAAGACTTTTATACGATTTTGACGCAAATCGAGGCGGTGTTAAATTCACGACCATTATGCCCATTGACAAACGACCCTTCAGATTTCGGGTATCTAACACCAGGGCACTTTTTGATAGGGGAAAGTTTAACCGCATATCCTGAGCGCGATTTGACAGAAATCCACGATAATAGGCTAAAATTTTGGCAACAATGTACCAAAATTCAACAGATCTTTTGGAAGCGATGGTCGGTAGATTATCTCAATCGTCTGCAACAGTGTCCTAAATGGTTAAAAGTTAGTAGAAATATAGTCCCAAACGACGTGGTGCTATTACGCGAGGATAACGTACCTCCGTTGCAATGGCCGCTAGCGAGAGTGCTGGAAGTGTATCCTGGAAAGGATGGTAACGTGAGGGTTGTAAAACTAAAAACAGCTGACAGCATTTTCACTAGGTCTATAGCAAAAGTGTCTCCTCTCATTTATGACCAGGCACATGTAAATACTGAACTTCATCACGACTAAGCCAAACTACTTTTGATTATAGGTTACCGCACCTCGTGCGTATGGCCATATTTTAAGTCTTAATCTAATCGATTACTAGTTTGTTGAATAATAAGTTTCAACGTACGTTTCATTTATAGTGGTTTATTTTACACAAGGTGTCAGTCCTTTTTTGGCGTGGTGGCCTGCCTTAAGTCCACTGGGGGTCGAAGGCTAAGACTCCCTGGGAAACCTAAACGGTTACATGATTTTTGCATTCTTTTTGTCGTTTTTGTTGGCCCTTCGCTCTTAAGGAGCGTCGTATGAGTTCGCACAGTTGGAAACTTCTGGCAGCTTTTTCAAGAACACACTAGGAGCGTCCCTGGTGTCAAAAGACTAAAGACGTAGACTACCCTGACAGTAGCGCACTGCCCTTTCGGTTCTGGGTTCCGGCGGAATCTGGTTCCACCTTTCGCTCTGCGGAGCATCTGTCACTCTGTTACTTCTTCTTCTTCCATTTCGTTCTATCTACTTTGCGGCTTCGGCACTACAAGACACGAGTAGCGCTGTCTATCACTACCAAGTGTCATTTCTCTGGGTTGGGGCGGGTAAGGGGTTTTTGAGCCCAGTCCAGGGGAATTATCAGGTCTTCTTCGGGTGGGGATTCGGGAAAATTGTGAGGGTGTGACGTGGGGTGCAAATTTACGCCTTGTGCTTCATGTCAATACTCAAAGTTAGGGGTGTCTCACAGTAGCGCCAGTTCAAGAAAGTTAGGGGTGTCTCATCAGTAGCGCCATTCGCAGTATTCGACTCCAATGTCAATACTCAAAGTTAGGGGTGTCTCACAGTAGCGCCAGTTCAAGAAAGTTAGGGGTGTCTCATCAGTAGCGCCATTCGCAGTATTCGACTCCAATGTCAATACTCAAAATTAGGGGTGTCTCACAGTAGCGCCAGTTCAAGAAAGTTAGGGGTGTCTCATCAGTAGCGCCATTCGCAGTATTCGACTCCAATGTCAATACTTAAAGATAGAGGTGTCTCTCAGAAGCACCGTTCTTTAGTTTTTTAGTTTTTTTTTATTATTATTTTATATTACAAGGGAAGTAGTTATGGGTGTCGCTGCGGAATGCCAACGTTTATGTGCAGCTCAAAAGGAGCTTGCTATCTGGACCTCGTGTATTCAGTTTTAAAATGAATTTTATGACAGTGTTTAAAGCGAGCTTTCAAAGTAAATTTCGAATATATTCTTTAAAGAATATCAAAGTCATTTAACACAATATATGATTCGGTAAAATGTGCCAGTTATGAAAAATAGAACATTCAATCTGTGCAATACGGACGGGTAGGACGGCTGTACAGAACTTTAGGTTCTTTTTATTATTAAGATTGTTGTGAAACCTATTCTACAGGTTTCAATAGGATACGGGTCACTTACGTTCAGATTACGTGAAAACAAAGGAAAAGAAAGACTTTATTTTTCTTTGGTTGGGACTCTATACACTTAGGTCAAAATTATGTTCACAGAACAAAACAGGACTTCAAGTGGAAGATTGAGCATTGGCTTGTGTACGATTATGTCAAGTGGGTCCAGTAAAAGACAATGAACATTTGCGGAGTCCAGACAACTTTGACAGTGTTTGGAAATACGAGGGGCTGAACAATTTGTGGGACCTTCGGTCATATTGTAAATATTTTAGTATAAGTTATGAAGTTAAAAAAAATGGTTATAGTTACAGCTGCATGGTTGCGTTGCACGTGGCACATGCGCAGCTCTCTTTCTGAACATGGGGTATTTGACTCAGATCATGAGACGATGTAGAGTCTACAACCATATTGATGGTCATGGCTGTTAACGTTTATGTAATGTGGGTTGTCGTTGTTAGGTTAGGTATAATGTTGGATACCAGAGTGTTAATGTCTAAGAGTAGATTGTGTAGAAAGGGGATGTACTACATAATGTTCGATTAGGTTGAATTGAATCACAAGTGCTTCAAGGTGGGGGAGAATGTTGGGGAACAGCCCTAAAAGTTGAAATGAGTTGTCCAAAGATGGACTGTTTAGTTTAGTTGCAACATAGTAGGCGTAACATGTCAAATTTAAGATTCCGTTCATAACATAGTAGGTATAAGAAATGATGTATTTTGGAGCCGCGCCAAATGAAGCAGCTGGAGACCACTGCCACGCTCCAAATTTGTTCGATGTAAAATGCGCCCACGGGATTTGCGGAAGCTTGGCGTCGGCCACAAAAGATGAATGAGTCGCGTCATAGGGTATACGTGCAGCGGTTCCAGCCGCTTCATTCGGCGCTAATTAAGAAATAAGAGAGACTGTTGAGTGAGCAGACAAGCTAGCAACACGTCCCGTCAAAAGAGGAATAGCCAAAGCTGGTTGTTGGCGGTCATTTTACTATTTGTACCAAGTGGTAAATCTGTAGAAATGTTAGTGTACTAATTTCTATGTAAAAAGTGGAAGTTTCACCCTAAGTACGGGTACTAAGTGTGCATAGCTCTGTGCAAAGAGTTATAATGTGTTAACTTCGCCAGAAGTTATAATGTGTTAAGTTCGCCAGTATATTAAATAAAGTTATTTTGCTTTAACACGAGTTTAATTTCCAATCACAATAAAAACGACCAGTGAGTCACACGCCTGTGGAAATATACCACAAAATTGATTGAACGTAAGAGGATATAAAGCCCGGCGTTTCAACACACTCGTTTGCTTTTGCAGCATACTTTTGTATTTCTTCCATTAAATTATGTAATTCTCTAGATTTAGCTTCAAGTTTTAAAACTGAATTTCCTATCATCCGACAGTTTTGTAAAAAACCCATACCTGTTCTTGTATATAGAAGGACAACGAAATATTAAAAAAAAAAAAGTAAAGGAAAAAATAACTATTTTAGGGAAAACTAAATAACATAAGTATATTATAACCTTATAAGGTGGTAACAAAATAAAACTTTTAAAAGATTTCTTTTCTGAAGGGTCGTTGCCAGTAAAACAACAATGTGTACGTGTATGGCCCCAAAAGGATGCTGCTGTGCAAGCTAAAATATATGATTGAGTTTTGAGCGCGACTCACAGCTGCTTTAAGTTCTAACCTGTCATGATAACCAAATTCATGTGAGTAAAATAATGGGGCCCACGCATAGTCTTAAAATAAACACACACAATTAATTAAGAGTCATTTTATTTAAAAAAGAGGTAGATGTAAAAAGGGTGATTTTAAGTTACAAATAAACAACGCAACAAATTTACCAAATCAGATAAAACAGTAAAACTAGAAGTTTTGTTAGTTTAAACGCCTATTATTATTGCGCAAAAGTTGCAACTCTTTTACCTGTCGCTTTAAATATCTGAATAGCTGAGTTTAATATGGTAAAATGTTAAAATAGTTGAACAAAATAGCTGGTGGTTTTGGTTAGATTAAGAAGAAAATTCAATGATCTTGGATACCGCAAAAAACTCACATTTGGCTGTGTCTAAAAGAAAAAAATTAAAATAAAGTAGATATTTGCAGTAAGATAAAAATGAAGGTACTTATCAGCAGGGTCCCCCTGGAGGTGGCTGGTTTTCTTAAAGGATGTCCCCTTGTTCCTGCTTAGCAAAGTCGGCTACTACTAATGTACTATGTAGTTACCTATTTTGATTTTTCTGTCAAATTTACTTTAATAGTGCACCTCTTATAATTTTTTTTTAAATACATATTTTCTCTGGAAACTGATATCCTTAGACATTCTGACCGGTAAATTAGTTAGCAAAACATAAAATCAAACTTAAAGAGTGAAGCCAGCAAGGGGTGGAATTAAAGACTCTATTTAAATTATTATAAAAGCGAAAATTGTTAGATATCATAAGGATATTATTTATTAAATAGATCTTAAGGGTGTGGTAGAGGGTTAAAGATGTTACTTTAAAAATCTAAGAAAAATTAGGATAATTATAGAGGGTGAAACTTGGTTGTAAATTGATTATATTCGGGGTGTTTATTAAGTACTTGTACAAACTATATAGGGCGAATCATTGACTAATTTTAAGATAAAAAGTTCATATAAACAAGCAACGGCTTGGTTCTTGAGATACAGGGCGTCCAAATAAACTTTTTTCTAAGTTACTTCAGTAGAGTTTTTGAAAAGTAAGCGAAAAAATGTGTATTTTATTAATTGTGTTGTGATGTAAGAAACTAGATCATTTTAAGACTAAGACTAAACTACTTCTACGAATAAATTAATAAAATTTACACTTACAATAATTGCTGAAAATAGCCGCCGCTTACTGCAACGCATACATCAATTCGCCTTAACATTGACTGACGAACTCTGACGAATATACCTGGTGGTATGGTAATTAAAATATTCTGTTCCTTAGATCCTGCTTATTTTGGACTGGAGTTTTGTAAACAAGTAACTTCAAGTCACCCCACAGAAAACAATCCAAAGGATTGCAATCTCGTGGTCTGGGAGGCCAGGCTTGCGGTCCCGCTCTTGCTATTTAACAGTTAGGGTAATACTAGTCTACAAATTGATGTTCAACCAAAGTCAAGTATGGCGATACTTCATCGTGTATCAACAACATTCTGTTTTTGGTTTCTAAATCAACTTCTTCTAAATGTTCAGGAAGCTCGTGCTCCAAAAACCTTCAGTACCCTTGCCAGTAAGTCTTGAGGAATAATTCAAGGTCCAATGAGGTGATCACCGATAATTTCAACCCAAATATTTAGAGAAAATTGAACTTGAAAATGGGATTTGGATTATCCTCAGTCCAGATATGGTTATTGTGAAAGTTAATGATGGCATTTCGAGAAAACGAACCTTCGTCTGTGAAAAGCACATTGGTTAAGAAATCTATTACGCAACCAAATGCTTAAATCTACTCTAAGGGAAAGTCTCTAGGTAATAGAGCCTGCACATGTTACATATGATTAGGGTAAGGTTGTTCAGATTTTTAAATTTGCAACACAATTGTGTGTGTCATATTTAGTTCACGAGCAATTTTCAGTGTACTAATTTGCGGATCTTCTTCAATTATATTTAACACACCTTCATCAATCTCAACTGTTCGAACTTTATCAGGGCTTCCTAGGATATCTGTTCTCCTTTTAAAACTGCCAGTTTCACAAAGTCAAATATCAATAAAAATTGGGAAGTGTGGAACCACCCGTTGAGGAAATTGATATATTCGTCTTGCGGCTTGTGCATCACCGTGAGCTATTCCATAGATGAAATGAATGTCTGCCATTTCGTTGGTATATTGGTACATTTTGAACACAACACGCAATAAGTTATTACTTATAACATCATAATGATAAAGAACCACTTTTTTTAAATCTACTGTCATGACTGATTCTGTTGCCATGGAAACCTCTGCATTGTTTTGCAGGGCTGTTATGTATGTGCGAATCGTTTTCTTGTGTACTTCCGTTGCAGAGGAAAGATGCAGTATGCTATTTGGGAATTTCTATTTTTATCTAATTTTCACTAATTTGGTGAATGACGTTTTATAGATTAGATATTTGGGCGAAAAGGTAACCCTTTCAAAAAGGTACTGATTATTGCGCTGGTGCTAGGTAACACTTTTCGTCCTAGTACAAAAAATATTTTTCGGATGCTATTACAGGTTTCATTCTTAACTGAAAAATATTAAGAGCGACAAATTACCGTGCAAGATGAAATGTATTGGTTTACTTAATTTTTGCATTGTTTTATAACTGACAATCAGATTAAAAACACGATCGGATAAAAAATAACGCATAAGGACGAAAAATGTTTTTCGGATTATGCGGGCTAATCTCCCGCATTACGTCCGAAATACTACATTTTTCGTCCTTATAACACAATATACTATTTCGGCCCACCTAATATACAATACATAGATTATAGCCGTACATCATAGCGACATTATAGAGTTGCAGAGTAGGTGAGTCGGTAAGGTGCTGTTTCAATCGCCAGGAAAAGAAAGGACAGAGAAGGACCGAAGCGGAGGGGGTAAGCCATTACAAAATTTAGCAAGGTCATACGCTAAAGATTGCTCGAATATTCCGGTTTGATGACGAGGAATAACTATTCCATTAAACCCCAAGTTCAAAGTATTTATTGTTATTAAAAAAAAAAAACCACAAACAATTAAGTGTTATAAAAAACCAAATTACGCCCTAAACAATAATCGGGTGCCAGTATTCACCTTAGGATAACCTAAAATAAACTGCGACAAGGCAACCTATTCACCCTTACTCTGGCAACCCTACGCCCTGGAGGATAATCTTCAGACACCCCTTAGCTAGCTCAACTCAGGGTAGGTTCGCTATTTTGTTTCTAGATTGAGAGGTTTGGCACTTTTATGTAAGTAAGTTAAAGTCAAATCCTGAAGGCGCCACCTTACTTTTATTTTTCTTAAAAGCCTTTAAAGGTTCTAGTGTTTGGGCTCAGAAAAAAACAAAGTAGAAAAAAAAAAACACTTATGTCACCATCGGTATACACTAGCTTCTTATAAGCTCTCATTCACTCAATCCCTCAAAGTCGCTATATTAAAATAAAAGCCAAATTTTCGCAGAGGCCATACAATTATTTTATTCTTAAAGTGGTGTTAAGCCCTTGGTTACTTGGTTTTATAAATGCAAGCTCCTCTTACTTTGGTGGACAATAGATATTTAAAGTTAAAAGATAAATAGGTGAAATGAAATATTAAAGTGATCATCGACATACGCTACACGCTTACATTGCACAAGCTCTGTACATAACATGGGCGCAAAACTTTATCAAAACACTGTATGTCAAACAATACGCAAATGCAGAATATTAAGATTTTTAGTTGACTACTTTTTAAAGAAAAATGAACACAGGGTAATGATACTTAGCTGCAACTTTACGTGCTACCCACTACCCATGGTCTGTCAAACAGCTAACGTGGATACTGCTACACAGCTAGTCTCCAAGAATTCAAATTGTACATGGCAACTGGCACGTCCCGCGTCCAGGCATTTCCATCAAAAGTAAACTAGTACTCCAGTTTATACTCGGACTTTTAGCCCCTACCAAAAAAAAAAACCCTCAAATAACTAACGAGGGTTCCAATTTACCAAATGACGTCTATGACCGCTGTTGAAGTTCATTAAAGCATTTTAAATCGGCACTCCGCCCAAAGAATAGGCAAATTACAAAGCCATACCATTTTTAAAGCATTTGTGGATGCTTTATCGGCACTACATTAGCCTGCACTGCCCAAAAAACTAAACTAACGTACATAGTTACCAAAACAAAACAATGACAAAAATTAGTCAACCCTATCTACGGAAACTAACCTCTTTTAAAACCATAGAAAACTAACGGCGACCGAAGTCAACCCACGCGACCAAGCAAAAATTAACCAGACGTGGCAGTGAAAATGCGCAGAAACTGTCAGTCTGACACTGACCTATTATCGATTTTCTTAAAAACAGCTGATTTACAACATTCGAGACATTTAACCTACACCTCAAATAAAAAGTTATTTCTATTGCTAACTGGAAAAGTTTATCAGTTACCAATCAATTAGAACAAAGATTTGAAATCAAACCTGTCTGCAAGTAGCATCAAACAAGGAACAGAAGAAATCAATCCACTTGGCTATGTCTTGCAAGATACAAAACATTCCTGGAATATAAACATCAACAAAGGTTTGAAACTAAACATAATGAAAATTTTGGCTATTACAGGTAACTTAATTAGTAATTAATGTTTAAGGTGAGAGTCTACATATGTATTTTAACAATTTAAAAGCGAAAACTTAACACAGATAATCAAACTTATTAAATGCAATTTTGGAACTGTAACATTATGTCGGTTCTAAACTTAGTCCTCTTAAACAAGTACTAAGAATATTTTAGTTTAACAATTTTGTAATATAGAGAAGTTGAACCTATGAATATGGCGTCTTGTCTTCATATTCACATATCCAACTTCCACAAGTTTGTGCCTTATTGGGCGTCTACGGGGAATACGATATATAAATCTCAAGCAATATTTCTGAATTCTTTAAACACGGACTATACACCACATCACAATGATTAAATATAGAGAGAACAATGGAGCCAGACAAACCTTTTTTTTATTCTTTTGCTGATAATGTGCTTAGAATAATATAGAAATATTGATCTGCCGATGCATTTTTGGATACATAAAGAAATATGTTCCTCAAATCGGACCTGATTGTCTAAAATTAATCCTCAATTTTTTGCTTCAGTCTTTACAGGCAAAACTTTATCTCCAGCAGTAATGGAAACTATAGGAGTATAAGGAACATTAAAGATCAAAAGCACATTTCTTATCTTTATTGTATTTTAGAAAAACTGCAGATTACCTCCCAGGACCGCGGCCTGTATGCGCACCAGTCCGTAAATAATCAAGATATCATATTATATAGAAAGTAGCTTTGGCCACCATATTTTTTACATTATTATAATTAAACTGCTTAATCTGTGCCTAAAATCTGCGGAGCTATTTTGTTTGATTAGTGTCAGAACCTTTAATTTTACTACGATAAACTACAATTAGCATCTCCTTTTGATTATTTTTATATAGAATAAATATATTATCGCTTTTAAATTGAAATCCCAATGTAACCCTTTATTGTTTTTATCTTTCCAATGCTCATTATAACTGTAATTTTAACAATGGCAGTGCCGGCCACAACGTCCGTAAATTATACCGGTGGATCGACCCTGACGAAACTTCCTTCATTAATTACTAAAAAGAGACCCGGTTTCGGAACTTCGCTGCCGTCGTTCTGGAGATTAGACGACTTAAGAGGCCAGCAATTATATTGTTCCATTTCCAGTTTGTAACTAAAATTTGATAAAAATCACTGTTAGGTGCGAGTTGGACTAGCACGTAGATTTGATTTAAATTTTTTTTAACTTTAAAAGTGTTTTTCTATTTGGGAATCATAAAGTCTTCATTTTGGGTTTTAATTGGGTTGCATAAGCAATCATTTTAAACACGCATTTTTTATTTTCTTTCTGTTGTTCACAACATGACTGTTTTGAAATTTCATGGCACACCTACTTTTTGTTTTAAGAAATATTTCGGTAGTGGTAAACTTAAATTATTATCTGTTTTATATCTATGGATGGGACTATCTTTAGAAGTGAGACATACTTTATAAAAAATTTCAATTACAAGAAATTAAATAAATTATTTAAATTGAAATGTTGTTTTACTGGTTGTATAATACAGAATTTACGTAGGTATATCTTTACTGGGATCACGCTCACGCTGCTTTACATATATCCACAAGCAACATAACCTAGAAAATATGCGACTGTGGCTTACGTATAATTATTTATTTCAAGTACAAAACACTATAATATTAGACTATTAAAATAAATGTGAGACAAAAGTTAAATAGTGCTTATCTAGTTTATTTACTTACAATTATAAAAAATACTGTGGTATTTTCCTCAATTTTATTTCTCTAAAGAAACAGACTTGGGAAGAGATGAGTGATTATTGTAAATATTTACTGTTACTGTTGAATGTTCGGTGGCGTTAATGGTTATCCCTGGAAAATTCTGGGTAGACACAATATTTTGTGTGAGACCTTGCTCATTTATAAATAATAATCTAGTCATTCCACTTGAGGTTACAGATTTACAGAAGCTGTAGCTGTGGTATTTTGGGATGTACGTGATAAGCAAGGTGAAGATACACCTTGTAAAAATTATGTGGACAAAATATTTGCAACTTCAACCTTGCTTTTCATTGAAGTTTCAATGTAACCTTCGGCCAATGCTGAAGACTTCCAGCCACCATGTTTCTTAATAGTGCTTAAGTCATCCCCACTATTTGCTAAGTGTGTAATACTGGACTGTCTAAAACAATGGCCTGTAAATAATTTGGGATTTGGTAATTTTAAGTAAGAAACAATAACAAAAGGAGCCTTGCCAATTGTGTTAAGACCAATAGGAGTGTTATTGCAGTGTCCATTTCTATAAGTCAAGAAGAATCTGCGACTTGTCACGTGATTTGGCCTGATACTAAAATACTGTGTTACCATTTGTACTCAGTCACTATTTCTAATTATAAACTGCCTGGTTATGTAATTTAATTAAATAATTAATAATTAGTTTTGGGCACATGTACAATGATTATATCGTCTCAAAATTCAATATCATCTACTGACATATTTGTAATTTCTTCTCTGCGGCAGGCACCATTAAAGCCCATAACCTAAAATTTATATTTAAGATCAACTACATTTATTATGGATAAGTTTTTTTTGTCTATACCTATTTCATTTTTCTTTGATATAAACGTATATCGTCGCTAATGCTGAGAAAGTTATTTTGAAGCAAACATTTTAGGAATCATTCCAATCTTATTGCCTCATTTTTATTCGTTTTTACTACTAAATTATTAAATAATATTTAATGACCCAATACAGCAAAAAATGACAATTTATTAAAAATATGTATTACTTTTAAAATAATGGCGGCTGGGGTGCCCAATTGTTTTTCTGTAACATAGTGTTGCCAACGTCAAAAAAGAAATAACAATTTTGACTGGAAATTATTAACTACATTTTTTTTTTTAAATTTCCTTAAAAATGACCCAAATAGAAAAAGTATTATAAAATATTCGTTTCGTAAGACATTTTAGAGCACTCGTCTCATTAGGATACGAGCCGTGTAGCGAAAGTTGCAAATATTTTGTCCGCTACGCGGCTCATATCCTAAGCAGACGCGTGCTCTAAAATTGTGTCTTATAAAACTTATGTTCTAACATAATATTATCTACAAACACTATTAAAAGTATACATTTTAACGCTTGTTGTCGGTGCTAAAATGTCATTCTATGACACCAGTTTTAATTGCTATAACAGCAGATATTTTACCGAAACTGAATTGATACCAACTGGGCTTTTAACATATTTGTTATTCATATATTTGATAAAAATTCGACGATGTCCGATATATGCTGGCCGACGAGCTTTGTATTTTCTTTGCAAATTCAAATAACATGGCTTAACTACAGTGATAGTTCGGGAACCATAGTTTTTGTATCTGGAACGTTCACCACTAATGTATGTAGTATCCGAATCCTCGATGTTGTCGATTGTCAAATGGAGCAACTCTTCCCTACGACAAGCAGCAATTTTAACCCAATATAGTGGCTAATTTCATCATGAGATACTTATCGTCTAATGAATTTCTGAAATTTAGTCTCTCGTCAAAATCACAGAATGAGAGAAATATATATACAGTGACTCATAGCTTAAATGATGTAGTTGCAATTAAAACTAATTATGTGCTGCCAAGATTAAACAAAATATTTTTAGCGGACTTTAAGTATCTAAAAATATTTGTCAACTTCTTGAAATATTATTAGCTTACTTTGACAAAAAATTATACCTACACATTACATAATTAAGTATGCCAATATAAAATATGGTTGAATATTATGTCACAGCTTAAATTTAATGATGCAAGTTATGGGAACACCATGTATTGGCCCTTATGATGGGAACTTACAACAACTCGACGTTCTCATAGAAACCGCCGACGAATCATTTCTAGAGATAAGACATTTTCTATAAATTCTTTGTAATAAAGTAGACAGTATTCTTTTTATATTTACTATTGTAGTAAGAACAATAAAGAGTTTCATCTTTCAGAAATAATTTTGTTTTTTAAAAACGCGTTGTTCCGAGTCGAACCCATCATTTGCAGATAAAACAGACCAGTACAAAAGCTAACTTAAAATTTATGAAGGAGGCGTTGCATTGACTTCTTATTGCAGTTGTTTTTTATTGCCATTCGCCATTTAAATGCGTTTATTTAACAGTGAGACTAAATTATTTAGCAATGGTTCGTAGAACTACAATTGGAGAAAGAAATTTAATCATTTCTCACTTTAGAAATGGGTACCTATAGCCAAAGAAATATAGCCAAAATGGTAAATAGATGTCCATTAACTGTGCAGCATATAATTGAACGCGATAATAACGAGAATAGAGTCGCGAATAAATCGAGAGTGGCTCCAAATAAAATTTTCAACGATCGAGAAGAAAGATGGATTGTTAGATAAGTCGCCAATAATCAAAAAAAAAAGTGCTCCAAAACTACGAGATAAGGTGGAAAGCTGTACTAGACGTTCATAAAAAATGAATAATAACGCCTTATGCTAAAATTCCTTTGATATACAAGTCCGAAAACACAAAATAAATTCAAGTCAAACTAATTACTCTATAAATATTCCACCTAGAACAAAAATGGTTGTTAAATTGCCAGTTAAAAATGAAAACGGCATAGCTCTCATTGATTATATTAAATTTGGAGATCAAGTTGAATCACCCCAAGCTATAATTAACAAAATTATTTTGCTATCACTACAATCACTAATGCACGTGATGAACCTATAAATATTAAAATAGTTAAACCATTTGAAGTCGAAATTTTGAATATTAACGAAGTAAATTTTATTGAGAAAATGGACGTTGACGACGTCTCGGAAATTGATACATCTTTAGATAATACTTTAAAAAGTAATTTAAAAAATCTTAGACTAGATCATTGTAACCCAGAAGAACGTAAAGCTATTCGAGATTTAGCCTACGAATTTCGTGACATATTTTATTGTGACAAAATTCCGTTGACTTTTACAAACCAGATTCAACATAAAATCAATCTAACCAATGATACCCCTATATTTACCAAAACCTACAGATGCCCAGAGATTCATAAAGCCGAAGTAAAAACTCAAATAAACAAAATGCTTGAACAAGGCATCATTCAAGATTCGACATCGCCATGGCCAAGTCCCATTTGGATCGTCCCAAAAAAAATGGATGCGTCCGGCAAACGTAAATGGAGATTGGTAATAGATTACAGAAAACTGAATGAACAGACGATCGATGATAAATATCCATTGCCGAATATCGCTGACATCCTAGACAATGGACTTGGAAAATGTCAATATTTCTCAACGTTAGATCTTGCTAATGGATTTCATCAGATTGAGATGAATCCAGAAGACATTCAAAAAACTGCCTTCTCAACAGAAAATGGGCACTACGAATTTAAACGTATGGCTTTCGGATTGAAAAACGCACCCTCGACGTTTCAACGAGTGATGGACAATATATTAAGAGGTCTTCAAAACGAAGAATGTCTAGTTTACCTCGACGACATTGTCATTTTTAGTACATCCCTCCAAGAACACCTTGAACGCTTAAGAAAAATATTTGACAGATTAAGACAACCCAATTTTAAAGTACAACTGGATAAGTCCGAATTCCTTCGAAAAGAGGTCAGTTACCTAGGACATGTCATAACCAGTGAAGGAGTAAAACCAAATCTCAACAAGATCGACGCAATAAAAAAATTCCCATTGCCCAAAACGCCTAAAGAAATCAAAAGCTTTTTAGGATTGGTCGGTTACTACCGAAAATTTATTAAAGACTTTGCTCGCATTACCAAACCTTTAACCCAAAGCTTAAAAAAATTCTAAAATCATTCATAACCAAAATTTCATATCAGCCTTTGAAACTTGTAAAAATTTATTAATAAACTCGCCTATATTGCAATACCCAGACTTCAGTAAACCTTTTGTATTGACAACTAATGCGTCGAACGTTGCTCTCGGAGCGATATTATCACAAGGCGCTATCGGCTCTGATAAACCTATAGCTTTTGCATCACGGACACTTAACAACTTAACAATGGAATTTTAAACTATTTACGATATTTTAGAGAAAATAGAAATCGCCATTAGCTTTTCTAAATTAAACACACTTCATAATTCTTTAATTGAACCGAAAACCCTATTGAGTGAAATAGAAATTATTTCCAGATATTTAATTGACAATAAACTACCGTTTGAGCCGAAATTTGAAAATCTCCTAATCTTTGAAAAAATTATAGAAATTAAAAGTTATAGTAAGGGAAACAAATAATTTTTATAATTGAAATACCAATAGTAGAAAGGGAAAATTATAATTACTTTCACTTATATTCACTACCAGCCTTTCAAGATGAATCTTTTCAAGTAATAATACCTCAATCTAAATATCTAATAATGAATAAGCAGAACTACTTTCTTTTCGATACACCATGTATAGAAATCATTCTTGAAGAATTTATTTGCGGAGAAACAAACCCTATCAAAACCACCGAAGATTCTCCATGTGAAATCCAGCTATTGAAGTTCGCCGATAATCTATCAAACTGCCGTGTGGTCCCCGTAACAATTGAAAAAGTAAAAATTCAAAAACTTGAACTTAATAAATGGATTGTGCTAATTCCCAAATTGACTGTAGCTGTGCAGAAGTGCGGTAAAAATGGCGAAAATGTACCCTTAAAAGGAAGTTACATATTAGAACTTAATCCCACCTGTGAAATAAGAATCAACGATATTCTTATACGCAGTTTTGAAAATCCGAAACGCAAATTCGAAAATATCATACGTCCAAAACTTGACTTTACTCACCCAGTATATAAAACAATTACAAATCTAAACCCGTTAAAATTAGACGGTATTAATCTCAATGAACTCGGTGCGGTAAAAAGTGCGCTGGAATTAAATAAACAAAATATTGACTCTATCGAAAACAAAACATTCGACTTCGATAATATCGACGGATGGACAGTATTGATTTATATTATAATGATACTAATACTATTGCTTGCTTTCTATAAGTTTTACAGTCAAAGATGCATCCCAAAGAAAAAAGAAGCTGAGGGCAACCAACCCCTTGCAGTCTTCAGGCATTCATCCCCAAATTCTGAGGCTAACCCCAGAATTTTGCACTAAGGGTGGAGGAGTTATGGAAACACCATGTATTGGCCCTTATGATGGGAACTTACAACAACTCGACGTTCTCATAGAAACCGCCGACGAATCATTTCTAGAGATAAGACATTTTCTATAAATTCTTTGTAATAAAGTAGACAGTATTCTTTTTATATTTACTATTGTAGTAAGAACAATAAAGAGTTTCATCTTTCAGAAATAATTTTGTTTTTTAAAAACGCGTTGTTCCGAGTCGAACCCATCATTTGCAGATAAAACAGACCAGTACAAAAGCTAACTTAAAATTTATGAAGGAGGCGTTGCATTGACTTCTTATTGCAGTTGTTTTTTATTGCCATTCGCCATTTAAATGCGTTTATTTAACAGTGAGACTAAATTATTTAGCAATGGTTCGTAGAACTACAATTGGAGAAAGAAATTTAATCATTTCTCACTTTAGAAATGGGTACCTATAGCCAAAGAAATATAGCCAAAATGGTAAATAGATGTCCATTAACTGTGCAGCATATAATTGAACACGATAATAACGAGAATAGAGTCGCGAATAAATCGAGAGTGGCTCCAAATAAAATTTTCAACGATCGAGAAGAAAGATGGATTGTTAGATAAGTCGCCAATAATCCAAAAAAAAAGTGCTCCAAAACTACGAGATAAGGTGGAAAGCTGTACTAGACGTTCATAAAAAATGAATAATAACGCCTTATGCTAAAATTCCTTTGATATACAAGTCCGAAAACACAAAATAAATTCAAGTCAAACTAATTACTCTATAAATATTCCACCTAGAACAAAAATGGTTGTTAAATTGCCAGTTAAAAATGAAAACGGCATAGCTCTCATTGATTATATTAAATTTGGAGATCAAGTTGAATCACCCCAAGCTATAATTAACAAAATTATTTTGCTATCACTACAATCACTAATGCACGTGATGAACCTATAAATATTAAAATAGTTAAACCATTTGAAGTCGAAATTTTGAATATTAACGAAGTAAATTTTATTGAGAAAATGGACGTTGACGACGTCTCGGAAATTGATACATCTTTAGATAATACTTTAAAAAGTAATTTAAAAAATCTTAGACTAGATCATTGTAACCCAGAAGAACGTAAAGCTATTCGAGATTTAGCCTACGAATTTCGTGACATATTTTATTGTGACAAATTCCGTTGACTTTTACAAACCAGATTCAACATAAAATCAATCTAACCAATGATACCCCTATATTTACCAAAACCTACAGATGCCCAGAGATTCATAAAGCCGAAGTAAAAACTCAAATAAACAAAATGCTTGAACAAGGCATCATTCAAGATTCGACATCGCCATGGCCAAGTCCCATTTGGATCGTCCCAAAAAAAATGGATGCGTCCGGCAAACGTAAATGGAGATTGGTAATAGATTACAGAAAACTGAATGAACAGACGATCGATGATAAATATCCATTGCCGAATATCGCTGACATCCTAGACAATGGACTTGGAAAATGTCAATATTTCTCAACGTTAGATCTTGCTAATGGATTTCATCAGATTGAGATGAATCCAGAAGACATTCAGAAAACTGCCTTCTCAACAGAAAATGGGCACTACGAATTTAAACGTATGGCTTTCGGATTGAAAAACGCACCCTCGACGTTTCAACGAGTGATGGACAATATATTAAGAGGTCTTCAAAACGAAGAATGTCTAGTTTACCTCGACGACATTGTCATTTTTAGTACATCCCTCCAAGAACACCTTGAACGCTTAAGAAAAATATTTGACAGATTAAGACAACCCAATTTTAAAGTACAACTGGATAAGTCCGAATTCCTTCGAAAAGAGGTCAGTTACCTAGGACATGTCATAACCAGTGAAGGAGTAAAACCATCTCAATCTCAACAAGATCGACGCAATAAAAAAATTCCCATTGCCCAAAACGCCTAAAGAAATCAAAAGCTTTTTAGGATTGGTCGGTTACTACCGAAAATTTATTAAAGACTTTGCTCGCATTACCAAACCTTTAACCCAAAGCTTAAAAAAATTATAAAATCATTCATAACCAAAATTTCATATCAGCCTTTGAAACTTGTAAAAATTTATTAATAAACTCGCCTATATTGCAATACCCAGACTTCAGTAAACCTTTTGTATTGACAACTAATGCGTCGAACGTTGCTCTCGGAGCGATATTATCACAAGGCGCTATCGGCTCTGATAAACCTATAGCTTTTGCATCACGGACACTTAATGACAGTGGGGCAAAATATAGTACAATCGAAAAAGAACTATTAGCGATCGTTTGGGCTTGTAAGTACTTCAGACCGTACCTATTTGGATGAAAGCTTACAATATATACCGATCATAGACCTCTAGTTTGGCTGTTTAAACTACGTGAACCTAACAGTAAACTTGTAAGATGGAGATTAAAGTTGGAAGAATTTGACTATGACATTGTTTATAAAAAAGGCAAATTAAACCTTAACGCAGATGCATTATCGAGAATTCAAGTCAATGCAATAGAAAACGAATCTATGATTAATAACCCTGGCGACATTGACCAAGACCAACTTGATACTTTAGAATATCTTCGAAACATTGCCGAAAATTTCCAAACATACAAAATAAACCCATCTAACCAAGCATCAACTAGTCAGCAAATTCCTAAACTAATAGATGAACCAGTTATTCAAGTTCTATCCGATACCACTCAAAACCAATCTACTAATAAACAAAAAATCAAAATTTTATCTGATGTTCAGATTAAACCTCCTGAAAATCAAACCCGAGACATATCTGATTCGTAAACTCAACATAGTACTTTTAACGAAACAACTAATAACGGTATCAAAATTTTAGACGAAATAGTTAATAATAAAGTCAATCAAATTTTAATTTTCCCCCATGTCTATCACAAGCTTGAAGTTAAACAAGAAAATTACGAACACCATAAAATAATTACTGTTAAAATATCAAAGACGAATAATGAAAATTTTATTCTGCAATTCTTACGAGACTACACAATATGTGAAAAAACCTATTGTATGTATTTTCACACAACAGATCTTTATATAAATTTTAACGAATTTATTTACAACATTTTTCCGAAAAAGGCCCAAAATTATTACGGTGCACTAAACTTGTAAATACTATAACCGATACAGAGGCGTGAAGAGTGTATCCCTGTCTATATGTCTATTCCTTCAACTTTGAAAAAAACTAACGATAGGTTACAATATATATTATTATACATTATAGTGACTGGCTGTATGGCTGATCAGCCTAAAGCCAAAAAAAAAAAAAAAAAAAAAAACTATAACCGATAAAGAAGAACAAATTATTCTGACAAAAAAACACCACGAAGGAAAAGTTAATCACCGCGGTATATTGGAAACTTTAGAATATCTTAAACGAAATTATTATTGGATAGGAATGAAAACAACGATTTCTCAATATATTTATTCGTGTGACATTTGTCAACGAGCAAAATACGCAAGAAAAAAACCATATACACCAGTAATGCTAACAGATACACCTTCTAAACCATTTCAGATTGTTCATATCGACGTATTTTTCTATGATAATAAGATGTTCTTAACCTTAGTTGACTCATTTTCAAAATATGCCCAATAGGGTGGAACGAAAAAACCAAGTTTCGATTTTTAATTTGCAATAGCGCGGAAAAGTTGCCTTTTGGTGTAGATAAGATAAAAAAAAAATATGAAAAATATTGAAGCACGTTTTGAGGTGCCGCAAGGACGATAAAGTTTCGTAATATTACAATTTTCAATACATTTTCAAGTTTTTTAAGAGGTTTTCAAATATTTTTTTTGTTATTTGAAATAGTGCGAAAGAAGCAGTTTTTATATCAAAAAGGGCATACAATTTTTTTTTTACTTTTTGCATTATGTCTTGAGGTGCCGCAAGAGTGGTAAAGTTTTGTAAAACACACATTTAAAACTTTTTCAAAGATTTTTACGTGTCTCCATTATGCAATACAATTAGGCATTTTAATATGAATAGAAATATAAAAACAGTTTAACTAGGTATTGTATTGGCTGGCATCCAACAGCATAAGTCATCGCCGTAGCGGTTTGGTGGGGTGTCCCCTGTCTGCCTGCAAGTGCCAAAACTATGATACTTGTAGTTGTATAAAAGAAAAAAAAGTACCAGTTTTAGAACAAGAGTTTCTAAAAGATCAACGCTCTACCAGGAGAATGGTTATAGGTAATGTTGATATAGCTACCACAAGCGCTTTAAAAAAGAAAGAAACAAGAAAAAGTAAAGACCTACAGAGAGCAGTTAAGTTTAATCTAGAACGGGCAAAAAATACTGGTGTATCAGAAACGGTTACTGATGACAATGATAGCGCTAAAGAACAAAAATACTTGATTTTTGAAGAACAGATAAATCTACCAGGTCCTTCAAAACTGAAAAAGGAGAACAATATAAGCACACAAATGCGTATTAAATTGCCATCTGTAGCTTCAATTTGTGACCGTACCGGAATATCAGATAGAGCTGCTGCAGCTATAGCTAGTGCTACTTAACAAAACTTGGGTGTAATCACAGGTGAAGATAAAACCAAAGTAATAGACAGGATGAAAATTAGACGAGCAAGATCAAAAAATCGAATGGATCTAATTAATGACAGTCTTTATTATAATGACCACATAACCAAAAACAGAGGACTGTTCTTTGATGGAAGAAAAGACAAAACAATTGCCCAAGAAAAGAAAGGAACTAAGTTGTACAAAAAAGTTATTTCAGAAGAGCACGTTTCACTAATAGAGGAACCAAACACAAAGTTTTTAGGTCACGTAACACCTAAATCTGGGACTGGAAAAGACATTGCAGACATTATATAAAACTTTGTTAAAGATAGAGAACACAACGAACAACTTTTCAACTTTACTGCTATTGGGTGTGATGGAACCGTTGTAAATACTGGACAAAAAAATGGTGTAATTTCTTTGATGGAAAATAAAATAGGAAGACCTTTACAATGGTTAGTTTGTTTGTTCCATGGAAATGAGCTACCTTTGCGACATCTTTTTTGTCATCTAGATGGCAAAACGAAAGGACCCAATGAGTTTAAAGGCGAAATAGGTCAGCAGCTGGAAAACTGTGCTAATCTTCCTGTGGTTGCTTTCTTGCTAATTGAAAACAACCTTCCTCTTTTGGATAACATCAACGATTTAAGTACAGATCAGAATTATTTATTGGATATTTGTATGGCTGTATCAAGTGGAAATTGCTCACTAGATTTATCTTTAAGAAACCCTGGAAAAATCGCTCACTCCAGATGGCTTACATTAGCAAATCGTATACTAAGATTGTATGTGGCAACTGAAAATCCAACTGAAAACCTCAAGACTCTAGCTGAGTACATTGTAAAAGTGTATGCACCTGTGTGGTTTAACATTAAGTTAAAACCTTCATGTACTTATGGTGCCAAACATTTGTTTAACCTTATCTCATATTCACGCTATCTCTCTGATGATTTGAAGAACGTTCTTGACCCAGTTATTCAAAGAAATGGGTACTTTGCTGCTGCAGAAAACCTCCTTTTGTCCATGCTATGTGATGAGAGCAAAATTGTAAGAGAACTTGGTTTACGACGTGTTTCAAAAGCTAGGACAGAAAGTAGAGGCGGAGTCAGGAAGTTCACAGTTCCAAAGATAAACTTTGATGCAAAGGATTACATCGACATGATATCATGGGCTGAAAATGACGTAACTGAACCCCCCTTGGTAAAACATTTTTCCAGTGACTCTCTCAAAGAATTTATACAGAAAACATCTGAAGCTCAACCAAATGGTAAAGTGGGCCCGCTTATCGACTTTCCCCGGCTTCCTTGTCACACGCAAGCAGTGGAAAGAGCTGTAAAACTGGTGACCGAATCGGCTCAAAATGTCTGTGGTTCAATCGCAAGAGAGGGGTATATAAGGGCAAAAATTGGCTCACGCGAGAGCATGCCTAAATTTAATACAAAAAAACAGTTTAATGTGTCAATTACGTCAGAATAATGTGTCAAAATATAAATTTTTCAATTGATTTGACGAGTTTTATTTCAACCTTATTTACTACTTTTTTGACAATAAAAAGATTTTATTATTATTATTATATTTTGTAATTAATATTTTTTGTTTTTATTCTAATGATTATAATTGTATTTACAACTATCTTTCATAACATTATTCGTCCGAGAAATCCATAAAAAAAAATTTATCAAACTTTATAAATTTTAAATTTTTTAAATTTGTTTACAAACTATAAGCTCTTTGCGGCACCTCAAGATATTGTAGTATAGCAACCAAATTTTTTCTTATTTTTTTTAAACCTAAAAGGCAACTTTTCCTCACTATTACAAAACTTGAAAAAAAAAAAATGAAAAAAGGCCATTTTCGTTCCACCCTAATGCCCAAGCTATCCAAATCCCAGGAAAAAATGCAATTAGTATTGCAAACGCCCTAATAAAATACTTTTGTTTTTGCGGAATCCCTGAAAGACTAATAAGTGACCACGGAACCGAATTCAATAATGACACTATTAAAGAAATTCTAAATCTACATAAAATAAAAATCCATTTTACTACTCCACAACACCATGAATCAAATAGTATCGTAGAACGCTTTCACTCGACTATTATCGAACACTTACGATTATTGAAAGATAGTTTTCCTAATGAAAAAGAAAATATAATGGATTATGCCATAATTGCCTACAATAATTCCATTCATAGCGCAACGAATTATACACCATTCGAACTAACACACGGACATACAAACGCCAAAGACCCAAATGAAATTTTTATTCTGAAAGAATTTTACAGCGATTATGCTGAAAACCATAAAAATAAATTGAAAAACGTATAGAAAAAAGTAAAAGATAAATTAGAAACCGATAAACAAAAAATTGTTTCTAAACATAATAATATGGGTAACCAAAACGAAGAATTTTCTTTAGGAAAAACCGTATATAAACAAAATCCCCAAACGCGAAATAAAAAAAGCAATAAATTTCTAGGTGCTTATACAATTACAGATATGTTAGAAAGAAACCGTGTAGAAATTACTTTGAAAACTAACCCCACAAAAAAGGAAATTATCCATATAAAAGAACTAAAACGCCCACCTCGTATTGTTTCAGACTCTTCACCAATGCCTTCAGCGGACTAGAATACCCGAAATTCCATGAAACAAAAAATAACCCGGGGCTTTTACCCTTAAAGCTTGGCACTATCCAAAATAAAGTCAATTCCTGGTCATTCATCCAAATATTTGACCTATCAGACCTTGAAGAACAATTGAAGAATTTCATAACCTCCAACATCAATATGTACGTATAAAAAACGCTTTTGAAAATAAAACAAACATTGCTGAAAGCTACAAAAAAAGTTTTTACAATTCATATAATCTAGCACGATCATTCGAAAATAAAATTATGATGCAAATATATCAACTAAATCCTTTAGCTATAACTATATCTAAAAGAGGGCTGATAAACGGCTTAGGTTCTATAATAAGATTTATAACGGGAAATCTAGATCAAGAAGATGCCCAAAAATATGAAAAAGCTATCAATACTCTAACAAACAATCAGGACAAAATAAAAACTATTGTACAAGATCAAATATCATTACTTACAGAATCAATCCAAACTTTTCAAAATAGCACCCAGAACTTAACAAAAAATCAAATTGTTCTGAAGGAACGAATCGATTACATAGAACAACTGTTATACGCATTAGAATCCGAAAATATTGGAACCTATTATTACTTTTATATCGAAATGGTAATTTCCCAAATAACAATGGAATTTTAAACTATTTACGATATTTTAGAGAAAATAGATATCGCCATTAGCTTTTCTAAATTAAACACACTTCATAATTCTTTAATTGAACCGAAAACCCTATTAAGTGAAATAGAAATTATTTCCAGATATTTAATTGACAATAAACTACCGTTTGAGCCGAAATTTGAAAATCTCCTAATCTTTGAAAAAATTATAGAAATTAAAAGTTATAGTAAGGGAAACAAATAATTTTTATAATTGAAATACCAATAGTAGAAAGGGAAAATTACAATTACTTTCACTTATATTCACTACCAGCCTTTCAAGATGAATCTTTTCAAGTAATAATACCTCAATCTAAATATCTAATAATGAATGAGCAGAACTACTTTCTTTTCGATACACCATGTATAGAAATCATTCTTGAAGAATTTATTTGCGGAGAAACAAACCCTATCAAAACCACCGAAGATTCTCCATGTGAAATCCAGCTATTGAAGTTCGCCGATAATCTATCAAACTGCCGTGTGGTCCCCGTAACAATTGAAAAAGTGAAAATTCAAAAATTTGAACTTAATAAATGGATTGTGCTAATTCCCAAATTGACTGTAGCTGTGCAGAAGTGCGGTAAAAATGGCGAAAATGTACCCTTAAAAGGAAGTTACATATTAGAACTTAATCCCACCTGTGAAATAAGAATCAACGATATTCTTATACGCAGTTTTGAAAATCCGAAACGCAAATTCGAAAATATCATACGTCCAAAACTTGACTTTACTCACCCAGTATATAAAACAATTACAAATCTAAACCCGTTAAAATTAGACGGTATTAATCTCAATGAACTCGGTGCGGTAAAAAGTGCGCTGGAATTAAATAAACAAAATATTGACTCTATCGAAAACAAAACATTCGACTTCGATAATATCGACGGATGGACAGTATTGATTTATATTATAATGATACTAATACTATTGCTTGCTTTCTATAAGTTTTACAGTCAAAGATGCATCCCAAAGAAAAAAGAAGCTGAGGGCAACCAACCCCTTGCAGTCTTCAGGCATTCATCCCCAAATTCTGAGGCTAACCCCAGAATTTTGCACTAAGGGTGGAGGAGTTATGGAAACACCATGTATTGGCCCTTATGATGGGAACTTACAACAACTCGACGTTCTCATAGAAACCGCCGACGAATCATTTCTAGAGATAAGACATTTTCTATAAATTCTTTGTAATAAAGTAGACAGTATTCTTTTTATATTTACTATTGTAGTAAGAACAATAAAGAGTTTCATCTTTCAGAAATAATTTTGTTTTTTAAAAACGCGTTGTTCCGAGTCGAACCCATCATTTGCAGATAAAACAGACCAGTACAAAAGCTAACTTAAAATTTATGAAGGAGGCGTTGCATTGACTTCTTATTGCAGTTGTTTTTTATTGCCATTCGCCATTTAAATGCGTTTATTTAACAGTGAGACTAAATTATTTAGCAATGGTTCGTAGAACTACAATTGGAGAAAGAAATTTAATCATTTCTCACTTTAGAAATGGGTATAGCCAAAGAAATATAGCCAAAATGGTAAATAGATGTCCATTAACTGTGCAGCATATAATTGAACGCGATAATAACGAGAATAGAGTCGCGAATAAATCGAGAGTGGCTCCAAATAAAATTTTCAACGATCGAGAAGAAAGATGGATTGTTAGATAAGTCGCCAATAATCCAAAAAAAAAGTGCTCCAAAACTACGAGATAAGGTGGAAAGACAGTTTGGGAAAAGGTGTAACCCCGAAACAATTCGGCGGGTGTTGCGGAAAAATAATTTTAATGGTCGAACTGCAAGAAGCAAACCCTTTATTAGCCAAACAAATAGGTTCAAAAGGTTACAGTTTGCTCGGGAGCATGATTTGGACTTCTGGAATTCAGTAATTTTTGCTGATGAGAGTAAAATAAATCTATTTGGATCGGATAGAAAAATTTCAGTGTTGAGAAAGCCAAATGAAGAACTGAAATTAAAAAACATGAAAGCCACACGGTGGAGGTGGGGTGATGTTATGGGGCTGTATGTCATCTGCTGGAGTCGGTAACATACATTTTATTGAAGGAAATATGGATCAATACATGTATTTGAATATATTGAGGCAGCATCTTGGAGCTAGTGCTGAAAAATTGGGTATTTCTTACTACGTTTATATCGATGGCTTCAAGCTGGATTGAATCAAAGCGGCTTGTATAAGGGACTCGAAAAAACTGAAATAAACGAGCTTCAGTCCGACTTCAAATATTCAAGTCAAGCCTAAAAATAATTGGGGTTGACTTTAATCAAGTGGTTTTAAAACATTATATAAACGGTTCAAGCCGCTTTACTGCTGCCTAACTTCAGATCACTACGTCATCGCCATATGATTTTGAAATGGTTAAAATCTTTTTTTCTTTTAAAACACTTTTACTTCCTCATTGGACCATACATTTCGTTTACCTTTTTGGTCCATGGCAAGTTTTTTCAGCAAGTTAAAAGAAAAATTGCACAGTTTCCTCGACCTGACCTGGACACACCGGAAAGTGAGGTTATTAAAGGCAACGGTTATTTTATTTAATTGAAGTTAGCTTCAAAGCACATGCGTGTTGTTATAAAATTGAGCTTGAAGTCAAATTTCAATCCAAATTCAAGTCGCCGAGATAAACGTGAGAGCTTAACCTTGAACTCTAAGCCGCTTTAATTTCAAAGCAGCTTGAGGCCATCGATATAAACGTAGTAAATGGCAATTACCGCTTTTATCATGACAACGATCCCAAGCACACGGCATACCGGGTCAGTGGTTGGTTGCTTTATAACTGCCCACAAGTGGCTAAAACACCAGCCCAGTCACCAGATCTAAATGTTATTGAATATTTGTGGTTAATATTAAAAAAGTAAGTCAACAGTGTCCCAATATCTAACAAAACTGAATTAAAAGTCAAAATTTCGGAAAAATGGGAATGAATGAATGTCCCCGGAATATACAAGAAAATTAGTCGAATCAATGCCTAGTCGCCTATAATATGTAATTGACAATGAAGGAGGACTGACAAAATACTAGCAGTTGATTTTCAATAAATAGAATTGTTTTGTTCTTATTCATTTTGTTACTTTTATACTCTGCATCATTTAAGCTGTCACATTATTTTCATCCATATTTTATATTGTAATACTCAATTATGTTATGTGTTTAGCTTTTGATCAAAATAAAGTATTAATATTTCAAGAAGCTCGCAAATACATATTTGAAATAGTTAAAATCCACTAAAAGGTTTTTTTTTGTCTCAGGCAGGAAGAAATTAGTTTTTATTGCCACTGCATCATTTAAGCTGTGAGTTACTGTATATAGAAAATACTTTCATTGTATTTCGAGAAACTCCTTTCAAACAGCGTCACTGCAGAAATTCTACATAAGCCATTTCGTACTGTTCCTCTGACTTTTTCGGCGACAACTCAAACTACTAGCTGCTTCATTTATAATATCCACATTTGGATCGTTTTCTTCCAGATTATCTATCGATAATCGCGTAAATTCAAAAACGAACGCTTTTCACAATATTGACAGTTATTGAGTTTTCTCGTATCTAATAACACTATACATTGGTTGCCAGGTAACCAACAACAAAGAAATAAGGTAAGTCACTTGATTTTGGATTCTTAAGGCATATATAAGGGGGATGTGCTGCCGGGGGGAAAGATAGGCAAATTAACATACTAAATTGGTTCCCTTTACGCCACCGGCTGAAGAACTGAATGTAGCAGTGGAGGGATGTCGGTGTTGTGCCAAAGGAGCTGCTGTTGGCAACACGCACGAAAATTAAAATTTTATAGCTTTGAATTAAAATTTTCGGGATTAATTATTTTGGGAGAATGAAAGGAAATTATAACAACTTATCTGATATGGCGACAAGTTTTATTAATATTAGATATCTATTCAATAAAAAACAGCAAATACTTAGATAATAATTATCCTTCGGTACCTGAATTATACAAAAATTAGTTAATAAAGTAAACAAACAAGGGCTTAAGAACGAAAACGTATAGTTTTTTATTAATAGTATTATTATTCTAACTTTGACTAGGCACTCACTTTAATTATGTTCTTTTTTACACAGATGGGGAGCGGATCCAAATGTGTGTTATTCTACAAATCGCTTGATAGATCAACTCTAGATCAAGCAGGGACTCTTAATGGATCAGCTGCTAAAACCATCTTAAGAAAACTTGAATGAATCTAAAACAAGTGTTTAAGGCAATGTGTTGGCCTTCTACAAAGTACCCCCGTAAATGTTCTTGAACTAGAAGTCGTTGAACCATCTCTAACACAAAGACTTTATTAGCTTTCTTTCTATATATAGAACTTATAATTCTAGAATTATAAGTTCATTTTACCATTAAACATGGAAAAATATACGAACTCTGAGAAGGTTGATATGCTCCTGATATACGGGTTTTGTGAATGAAATGGGCGTCAGAGTGTTAGGGTTTACATGAAGAGATTTCCTAACCGTCGAATACCAAACCATCAAACATTTGCCAATATCGAGCGTCATCTTTGGGAAACGGGCAGCTTTGAGAAAAAATTGGAAGGCAGGGGTCGTATGCGAACAACTCGAACTGTGGAAACAGAAGAGAACATTCTGGAAAGAGTTGAAAAAGAACCAAGTACCAGTACCCGTCACTTATAACGTGAGTTACATGTTACTAAAACGATTGTCAATGAGGTTTTAAAAGAACAGTTGTTACATCCATGTCACGTGCAAAAAGTCCAGGAACTTTTACCGACTGATCCCCCCCCCCCCCCCATGCGGCTTACATTTTGTCAATTTATTAGAAACAAAAGAATCCGTGATCCAAATTTTTGTAGAAAAATATTGTTTACTGACGTGCTTTACAAGATCTGGAGTAACCAATCAAATTTGCCCCTTTTACTTCGGAGGGAAATATGGTATATGAATGATGGTGCCCCGCCCCATTTTTCCGTTGCCGTTCGGCAATACTTAAATCATCAATATCCCAACCGATGGATTGGAAGGGACAATGATGCACCAGTAAAATGGCCACCACGTTCTCCGGAGTTAAATATGTGTGACTTCTTTTTGTGGGGTGCTATTAAAACAGAAGTTTACAAGACTGCGGTAAACACACGCCATGATTTATTGACGCGGATTTTAAATGCAGGCAACCATTTTAATAACCCCGAGACATTAAATAGGGTCCAATATAATTTTTTAAGGAGTGTTAATAAGTGTATTTAGCAAGATGGCGGTCATTTTACACATTTGTTTAAGTAATGTTTTCGTTTTACTTAGTTTCTTACAATATTTTTAATACAACTTTGTTGTACTTTGTTTTATTATTACTGTTAATAATTGATGTGTGCAGGTAATTGAAAATATTTTTTCTCTGGCAAAACAGCTCATTCAACGAAAGATATTGAAGAGGTAAAATAGCTTTCAAATACATCCAGTCACTCGACAAAAATATCTGGGTTGTCATAACGTCGTTGATATAAAAAATCAGGAGAAATGTTGACGTATTTTATCACTTTTATAACACTTCCACTTATTTACAGCCGGTGACTATACTACTAGAAAACGTCATTTTATAGTATTAGTCTACATACTAAAAATCAATTCAAATCGATTAGCAGGTTTTCACGTAATTTAGGAAAAACCAATAATTGTACAAATTTGACGCCCTTTACCGGCTAAACGAGACAATATTGGATATAACTAAGTCGGCCTAGATCGACCTATTTTGACGTCAGGAGTCTGTCGTTAAACGTTGTACACGTATTTTTCGGACACCCTGTATAAAGTATAAAAATTAAAACCATTTAAATTGTGTCAAAATGCCGTGGGATACCTCGTACATCATAAAATCAATAAACTTAGGAATACCCTTGTATTTGCAAGTACTATAATTATTATTAAAAACACAATTATTATTACATTTAACGTTAATTTTTGAACTGGTATTTTTTAAATACGTTGAAAGGTAATTTTTGTAGTATCTTTCGCTTTAAAAAGTCTATTAACAAATGAACAAATCAGCTTTCAAAAGAAATAATATACCCTCTAACACTTTTATCCAGAGAGAAAATCCCTGAAATACCCGGGAATTTACAAGTCAACTTGGACTCGACACCCTCGGGGGTTCTTCGAGTTAGAGTTGGGTGATCTCTTGAGGCTTTCCTAATACACTTTGAGCGCCTACTTGTTTTCATCTAATTTTTATGTTTTCTCTAAGGATACTTCAAAATCTGAACTTTGATCGATCATGATACAATTTGTTTCGAAACTCTTAAGTTAAAGTGAGCATGAAAAAGTTCCAATTATTTTAGTTATAGAAAAGTTATACTCGTAAAATAAAAGTTCAGCTTTAAAAAGGATAAAATAAAAAATAATTCATTATCATTGATTTTAATGTTAGCTGGGTTACAAGATGATAGAAAGTATCTTTTATTTTACCTTGTAATGTCCTAGAAGGTAGGCAGGTAGACGTGATGTCAAAATGATTCTCTAGTGGTTTGATGTTTATACAAGACGTATAATATCAAGCTTTATTTGACTTTCTTCTTTATTTTATTTTTTTCTACTCGAAAGCATAGTTCGATTTTTTTTTTAATTCAATCATATTACTCACAAATAATATCCACACAAGAAAACAAGTTTTAAAAGTGTAGTTTAAAAAATATGAACGGTAAAAAGATTAAAACGTTTTAAATAAAGTTTTGTTGTTCGAAACATAATACTTTATGTGGTATTTAAGTTAGACCAAATGGCATTTTTTCGGCGATTATCCACTGACTGAATTTTTTTGGCTTGTTTTGATGCCACAAAAGGCCAGTGGCGGCTCGCTGAGTAAAAAAGCGGTAAGGCGCGGGCCGGAAGCAAACCGTCGGAGGCAAAAAGTTTTTTGAGCCCCGCTCAAATATTGTAAAGAATACAGCTCATCGCTAAAAATAAGTTAACAAATTAATAAGAAATAATACAAGAAATACACAATTTTACCTTTCATTTACGCAGTTTGCTTTTTTTAAATGGAAGGTCAGATATATTATAAATATAGTTATAGGTATATTATAGTTATATTTATTTATGTATAAACATCGGGCTAATCAATGATGATTGACCATATTCCTTATTTAGTATAAAATCTTGAAATATTAACTATGACAAATACAGACAATTACTATCTGACAGCCTATTCAAAAGAGAATGATTTACTACCTGTCTGGTCAGATTTGTAGGTTGAATCTTACGTCTAAACATGCCGCCCGCCTTAAAAGAACATGGGTCTTTCAAAAAACATTTAAATCAAGAAAGTAAATTAATTTTACAATACATTATTCAAATTAAATCTAGTATAGTGTTCCTTAACTTTCAATCGTTAACATACATATTTTATTAATTGCTCGCTTTGTTTCTACACCACGCAACTGAATAATTGCTACTCTTGCTATCTTATCTGGACCTGTGTGGATGGATATAATGCGTCCGAGAGGTCATTGTAGTGAAGGAGCTTTATCGCCTTTGACCAGGACCATTGAACCAACTTTTAACATCTGCTGGCAGTTAATTCTCCATTTTGTCTCATCTGTAGCTCGTTGAGGTACTCAAGCTGCCATCTGGACCATAGCTGCTGGATCAAATGTTAAATTCGTTGCCATTTGTCTAATCGATTTTCAGGAACGTGAGAAAGATCAAATTCTGGCAGCATAGTCCAAGTGCGTCCAATTAAAAAGTGGGCTGGCGTTAAGGCTGTGCTATCATCGGGATCACTAGACATTGGACAGAGTGGGCGAGAATTCAATATACCTTCTATCTGAATCTGAAATGTACTGAACTCCTCAAAAGTTAAAGAACTACAACCCAACATTCTTTTTAAATGTGATTTAATACTTTTTATTTCCGCTTCCCAGAGGCTACCGAAAGTAGGAGAGTTGGCCGGAATAAAATGCCATTTGATTCTTTCTATTAAGAGATTTTTAGATATAGCTTCGGAATTATTTTTTAAGAACGTATAAATAGCATTTATTTTGTTACTTGCACCCAAATAGTTAGAACCATTGTCAGAGTAAATATTACATAGCCTGCCCCTTCTACTAATAAATATTTTGAAACTGGCCAAAAATGCATCGGTAGTTTAGAGCGTTGTTCTCGTCAAATAATGTTCCGATGTTAAATTACGTTGGTAAAAAAAGGTCTTGTTATTCTTGTTCCCAAAATTTCAGCCCACATAATAAATCCAAAACGGTGTAGGCGTCTTGATTCTTTGAATACACGTGGATCTTCCTTAGACCAGTAATGTGCATTTCTTCCGTTGAAGATCCCGTTTCGTCTTTCTGCATCACCTGGCCTAAGTACGTAATAAATTTCTTTTTTAAAATAAATTGAGCAGTTGATTTCGCTACGCCTATATTTTTTTAGTTGATACTTCAGGGTTTTCAATAGCAGCTAATAAAACGCTGAAAACTCTTTCCTGGTTACTGTTGTCTTTAAGGTTAGTTACTAATTTACTGTAAGTTCGTTTAGCTGATTTTCTGCTTTCCGGATACTTGTCCAATTACATCTGCTCCGCTACATTACAACTTTCTCCACTTAAAAAAAAACATGATAGCATATCAAATTTTTCTTCATCTGAATAATAACCTGCCATACTTAGTTCAACAGAAGTAATGCAAAATTGACTGATATCATACTCATTTTTTTAAGGCCTACTTTTAGTTGATTTAGGAAAAGATCAATAGTTTGCAAGAGATTAGATTGGTGTAAGTAACTCTGGATGTCTTTTTCTTTTGAACAGTAACGTATGGTTTTGAAATTAGTATTATACAATACTAAATTTGTTTCTTTGCAGGATCAATGCTTTGTGGCGCTCTGCGAGCGGTGCGTGTGCGCAGAAAACGATTTACGGTTGTCTTGAATCTTTTAAGATTATACTCATACAAAATTAAATGTGTATTATGTACAGGGTGTCCAGTTTTCGTGTGTTTTCATATAGCAGCTCCCTTATTATAAAAGATAGAAATATGCTTTGGTTTGCGGCTTACTGTTCTATTATTTTATGAAACTTTCATTGCCGCAAACGAAATTTTCATAGCTTTCTCAGTTTCTGACATACAGGGCGATTTTGAAAATTTGTCATTTTCGACGCTCCCCTGGTATCTCGAATATTTGATAACTTATCAATAAGGTAAAAATGGGTTATTATAAAGTTATTTATGTAACATTTAGCGGTTAGTTTTTTCTAAACAGTTTTGTGTTTGAGTTTTGGCCCAAACTTTTATTTTTTTAAATGGGGCACCCTATATAATATTTCTATGATATATCCCTCTTTCTAAGAACTTCTTAAAAATATATAATAGTCTATATTTATTTCTTTTAAAATGGGATAATTTTAACATTTTTTGTAAAATTAACCATTTTTTGTATAGAATGCTATGCCATGGTCAATCACGGATAGCCATGACAGAAAACCAAATTCTGTAAATGCGCCATCACGGATTGTTGTCAAATATTACTGGTATTTGTTTAATTTTGTAGTTTATTTTTTATTTCTGTGATAAATTGTTCAATATGGCACAAAATAATTAATATGAAAAACATGATATGTATGCTTGCTCGCAGATATCCAAAAAGACAACAACCTAATAAAAGAATATTTCAAAAAATCCTAGCCAGTCTTATTGAGCACGGATCTTTTAAAAACCAAAGCCTAACTTTTGCAACAAGGAAAATAGGGAAGAAGAAGAAATAAATGGTTTGGCCTCTGCCACGGTACGTACAGCCATCGATATCATGCAGAAAAGTGTATGACGAAGTTGGGATTAAAAAATCAAGAACGTGGTTAATACTAAGAAAAATTTAAACCATGCAAATACCATCTCGTCCAACATTTGCATTCCGGTGACGCAGAACGTAGGATAGTTTTTTGCAACTGGTACCTACAAATGTTGCAGGAAATCGCAAATTTTGAAAGAAGGGTGGTATGGTCCGATGAGGCTTATTTTACGAGTTCTGATATCTTAAACCGAAACGATTCATGATTCTGGTCCCAAGAAAACTAACCCGTAATATTTCCACGATAGCATCAAACCTTTAGGCTCTTGCAGGGAAGGCCAAGTGCATTGCGAAGAATCGAAACGGTGTGTCGAAAGTGTATAGAACACTACGGAGTCCAATTCGAGCAATTTTTGTAATTTAATAAAATAATATATTTGTTTTATTGTTGGTTTAAGTTACGTATAGTATGAAGTTGTATAATAATATAGAATTGTTATTTTGTTTTTTATTTGCGGGCATAACCTTCTATACGAAATATAATTAGCTTTACAAAAAATGTTAAAATTATCTCTTTTTAAGAGAAATAAATATGGACTATTATATATTTTTGAAAAGCTCTCAAAAATAGAGACAATACAAGGAAATAATATATAGGGTATCCTATTAAAAAAAAACCAAACCTTTAAGAAAAAAAGTAACTAGGCCACTGAATTCTACATAAAAAACTCTATCATCTCCTATTTTTACTTTATTGATATTGGTAAGTCATCAAATAATCGAGACACAGGGTAGAGTCAAAAATGACAAATTTTTAAAATTGCCCTGTATGTCAGAAACTGAGAGGGATATGAAAATTTCGTTTAGGATAATAAAAGTTTTATACAATTATAGAACAGTAAGCCGCAAACCTCATCTTTTTATCTTTTATAATAAGGGAGCTGGTAAATGAAAACACAAAAAAACTGGACACCCTGTATTTTTACTATTTTTTAGAAAAGCCATAATTGAACTTAAAAAATAAAAAAAATAAGTTGTTACTTTATACAGCTATTACTTTTATTCTTTAGATTAAAAAAGACGGAAAAAGCATATACAGCAACGGTCTAGGATCCGTATCTTGAAAATTTCAGAAGGATGGTTAAAAAGGCTCGAAACTTAATTAAACGATGATGTTTGGTACACTGAAATAAGAATAAAGAATGCTCTTAAAAATTAACAATATAAAATCAGGGCCGTATTGAGAAAAATAAAGTTGATGGTGATTGCTCGGAAACGAAACGTCATAAAAGAAATTGTGATGCAATCTCTAAGTTCATTAAAAGTTGCCGTGAAAAAGTTTTGTCAGTTTTGCTCTTTGTAGCATTGGGGACAATAAGTTTACAGTGTAAAATAAATAATTATTAAGCACAATACTTAAATGTCGTTTTTAGTCACTTTTGATAGTAGGGCAAACCAGGAAACGGCATTGAAAACGCGGAGGTCGGTAGATCACGTAAACAAACAATTCGCGCTCGATGTTATCGAGTGTTTAATCAATATCATGGTTTCCACCCCACAGTTATATCTAATCTTTGATTTCAAACTGGACATTGAACCATTATACATTTTATTCGATATCGGTAGATTCTTCTGAAAAAATGTTCGCTCTGGCAATGCCCTGAAAATCCAGGAAGTAAGCAGTCCACGCGCCGCTGCGAAGCTCAAGTGAAGCTATTACCTTGGCGCCTCAAAGACAAAGAGAGATATATGGGAAAATCATATCTCTGTCCTGTTTGCCTCAGCGATCTCAACGCGCTGGGAGTGTCATCGTCAATAAATTAGAGACGTGAATGCGAGCCTCAGCTTGCACTTGCAATCCTGTGCTCGATTATTACCTTCGCCAAGCCGTCAAGACAAAATAAATTTCAAAAATTATTATAACTACAAAAAGTACCTAGTATCATATTTTAAATATCTACATAAAAAGAAAAATACGATAATCCCTTACTTTTTGTGCGCTGAGGTGATGAGGCGCTGCCTCAGTTGCCTCATGTGACTAGCCGCCACTGAAAGAGTCATTATTCTAGTATTGTTAACCGTTGCTAAGCAATGAGACATATAACAGTACTGCAATATTATATTCGGGGCCTAGGCTTAGAATAAAATATTTCCGTTGTAAAATTATAGGTCTGCCGTCAAGTTACAGTTCTTGCAATGTTTGAACTGTTTATGAACCCTGTATCCCAAAATTAAAGTGTCTACGAACCTATGTTGATAAAAACTGTTTGTCTTATTTTTGGGTAATTAATCACCACACCAGCGATGACAAATGTTTTTTGAAACACCCTGTATAAAGCTTGCAAAATGCAGCCCTCGTCCAGACATCTCCCAGTTATCATATCCATCTCATCCTGTACCTACCTACATTATAAAAATTCATTGGATATATCCAGTATCTTGCAATTCATTTTTCGAGACAACAAAAACAATTTGTGAGGATTGCGAAATTCGTTGTCAATAAACTGCTTAGAAATTCCGCAAGTCTAGCGCGACTGGAAAGTTGGACGCCCAGAAACGATATTATTTTGACACGCGGCGGGGACAGCGGTTAATATTTTAAGCACGCTCGCATGTCACGTCCGAAGCGGAAAAGAAATTCGTTTCCCACATCCACCGCAATTTTTTTACCGTATTTATATAAGATTTTAGTGCGAGGACTTACAAAACGGGCCTAAAGAAGAGGCAAATTAAATTTACAAATACAATATTTTTTATAACAAAAAGAAAAAAACCCTAATTTTATAAAAAACATTTGGTTCAAATTGCACTTTCAAGGGCTTGCCCTTGTTCGAATGTCGGTATAGGCATTAAGTGTATTTAATGGTAATGTAAGAATGTAAAAGTTGGAATAAGTCAATTTGAAATGCAAAGTTTTTTTTTCAAAAAACTTTTTATTTTGGTTACGATTTTTTAAAAGACTGTTGTACAAAAAGTTAAAACAACTACCTCTCTTTTTTTTAATTAATCCATATTACCCCTACTTAATTTGTTAATTATTGTTTCAGTCTTAGACTACGCACACAATTCTAAACATATTTCTGACTCCACTCCTCGTCCACTTTTTGAAAAATCGTTCGCAGACGTAATTAGATTTGTCAAGAGGGCACATTTTTGTTACCATATTCAACACTGCAACTTCAACCCACTAAGTAGGATGGAACTAGCCCTTAAAATTTTAAATTGAAGAAGGGGTTGAGTGATACTTTCTTGTAAAGGGCGTTAAATACTCTTTTAAATGATATCTCATTTATGAAATTCGGTCGGAAAGCTTTTTTTTAGCTAGATTTTTGGGAAAAACATAAAAATCACTTTATTGCACGTCACTGGGACAACATAATAAAAAATGTTTTTTCACAGGGCGTTGAAATATTTTTAAATCAGTGGCGCACATTTTTCCTGTCAAAAATATAAGTTAAGGTGCCTTCAGGGACGCCACTGGACTTAAAATTTTAGTCTAATTAGGGCTAAATTAGTTCCTAAATAACACTGGCAAATTTATTCAAGAAAACGAGGCATTACCGGACCTATGTTTATATTAACTTTTCTTCTTAGAATCACTCAAAGAATCACCCCTTAAAGTTTGGTAACGTAAAATAACACCCTGTATACAGGGCGACATTGAAAAGAGTACACTACGATGGAGGATTTCAAAATAATGTCAAAAATTCCTATTTACGTATATAACGAGTGATTTTTAATTATTTTGCTCAAGGGAGGCCATGCATTTTAAAAGCATCATGGCCGTACTGCGTAGATAAGATGACATGATTGTTTTATGACATTTACGTCTTATTTGAATTTGTGTATTTGTAAAGTTTAAAAATTGGAGAAATTTTGTAATTTTTGCAGTTATTTGAAGGTAGGTTACTATTGCTTTAACTAATATTTCTCCGGGGAGTGGTCTTATGACTATTATAAAGTGCTATTTGCAGGATATGATTTAATTTTTTATTTTTTTTTTATTTTTCAGCGTATCAAGTTTTGGTGAAGCTTTGTTGCCGGATTGAAAGTTCTACAGTAAAAATGTTTAGTGAAGCACAAAAAATTTTTATCGTTGAAAGTTTTTTTAGAAATGGAAACAAAATAGGCGGTGTGTGGAATTACTCTATGCATGACTGCTTTGATGAATTTCGAACCGAGTTTCCTGATGTTGCGGTGACCTTTCATAATTTTCGTACTGGGTCACAATACCTAATTGATAAATTTCGTCAGACTGGTTCTGTTCAACATAAAAAAGGGGCTGGAAGACCAACGAAACGATCGAATGAGGTTATTGAAGAAGCGCGACAAATTATGGAAAATAATCCTTCAACTTCTATTAGGCATTTATCTCAACAAATTCAGCAAACGGATTTATGCTACAGTACATGTCAAACACTTTTGAAAAAGGATCTGCATCTATACCCTTATCGTGTTACGGCTATTCATGAACTCCTTCCCAATGACGTTCCCCAAAGACTTAATTTTTGTGAATGGTTTTTAAACAATTTTCAAGAAGAAAATAGTGGTGCTTTTGAAAAAACATTTTTTACCGATGAGGCTTATTTTTATTTATCAGGCTATGTTAATTCACAAAATATGCGAATGTGGAATACGCAAAATCCGCATGTTTTTGTAGAAAGACCTCTTCATCCTCAAAAAGTTGGTGTGTGGGCAGCAATTAGTTCTAGAAGAATAGTAGGCCCAATTTACTTTGATGGCACAATTACAGCTGAGAGATATCGGATCGAAATTCTGACAACATTTATTAATGAGCTTCACGATGATGAATTGCGGGAAGGTTACTTCAAACAAGATGGCGCTACACCTCATGTAACCAGAGAAAATTTAAATTTTTTAAGTGAATTTTTTGAAAACAGAGTTATAAGCCGAAATACGCAACAAATATGGCCACTTCGTTCCTGCGATTTAACACCCTGCGATTTCTTCTTGTGGCCTTTTATAAAAAACTCCATTTATCGAACACCAATTGAGGATATAAATGATCTTAAACGAAGGATTTCAGAAAAAATTGCCGAAATTAATAATTCTCCAAACGTATTGGTTAATGTGTCTCTGAGGGTAAGAAGAAACATCAGAAGGTGTCTAGAAGTAGGAGGCGGCCATATAAAGTAGGCTTTCAAAGTAAGATAGCTCAGGATTTTATATTACATACCGTCAAAAAACATTATTTTAGGTTTTCAACGTGACAACGCTGCTTTCTTGCAAATTCGCCCTATGATTTAATCTACGCGCTACTGCTACACTATGTATACTGGGTCACAGCCGCCCTTGAGCAAAATAATTAAAAATCACTCGTTACAAATTTCCTTTGTTTTCGAGATAAATGATATTGTATTTTTTTAATACTAACTTTCTAATTGTTCTCCGACTAAGTAGAGGATATTTAATCAAAATTGGTCCATAATATCCTTTCACGGGCTAGTTCATACTGTGTAAAAATGATAAGATTTTTAAGCAACCAGTGCCGGAGTTAGAGGATTCAATATGCTGCCCTGTGTAGAAAAAGTATTGTTTTTACTAAAGGGCAGAATAAATTGCATGAAAAATGTTTAAAAAATGCGCATTTGAATGCACCCTATTAAAATAAAAATATTTAAAATATGCAAGAATATTCTTTAAATATGCAAATTATTTAGGTTCGGTATGTGGATTAATTTTATAGTAATTATTGCATTAAAACTATTTTTGAAAGTTGAACATTTAATTAAATATTAATAAAGAGATCTATGTCAAAAAGTACTTAAAACTATACTTTATAATTAATTATAGTTATATTATAATTAATATATTAATATCTAGAATAGTATAAAGGCCATAAAATTGTTCTACAAGAAAAAAGGATTATAGGTTATTAAACAAAAATGTAGTATATTTTAACTTTTTATCTCAAAATGTAACAATTTATTAAATTTTGCGAAAAAAATTTAACTTACTACAAAAAGTTCCTCCAGATGTTTTTTTGGGGTACTCAACTTGTATTAAAATTTTTTAAAGAGGCCGATATAGTAAACCCATGTGAAAAGTTTGAATAAATTTTAATAAGCCAATCCTAACTTATGCAATTAATTGTGATGGCAAAATTACCAAATTTTCATAGTTTAGGTAACACAGGAAATAGCAGCAAATAATTTTTATGGCGCTATTGTCAAAAATTAACGTAAAGCTTGACATATCGAATAAAAATAATTTCACATTAAAACATTTTCGTTTTACCAATCCGGCAATTATACATCCAAAATAAAAGACACCATTATGTTTTTCTTACTAAGCCTTTAATTTAACATAACATACCTAAGACTGTAGATTTTTACAAAAGCATTAATTAATTAAATGTTCAAACAACCCTCCATTAACAGCTAAACATTATCCTAACCGATTATAAAATCCATTTTTAGCATTACCGAGTTGATATTGAGAAATTCTGTTACATTATAACGAAATGCAGGTTTTTAGCTGGTCTAGATTTTCAAATTTTACATCTTTATAAATAAAATTTTTTAAGTGACCTCACAGAAGGAAGTTATTTGGCGAAAGGTCAGGAGACCTGGCTGGCCGCAGGATTAGATGCATTGGGTCAATAATATTTCTGTTAAAAATATTTTGCAAGTATTCCCTAACCATGAGAGAATTATGGGTAGGACAACCATCCATTTGATACCAGATCTCCTGATTTTCGCGTACAACTTCTTCTAGTGCGGGTTCAATTCGATTTTGTAGTAAGTCCAAATAGGTTACCGCTGTAAGGTTGCCTCCCATTAAAAGTGGTCCTATAATATGATGTCCTACAATTCCCGTCCAAACATTTATTTTTTGTGAATGTTACGTTCAAGATGAGGAAGACAATGTTCATTTTCTTGGCTCCAATACCGGCAGCTTTGTACATTTGGTTCGTTGTTGAGGGTGAATGTACATGTTTTTTTAAAGTGTGCAACACTGTGGATTGATGGTTTCGTACGGCTTGCCCAAGAGTCCTCGTCCTAATCAATTTATTTTCCTCCACGTGCAGTAAAATATCAAGATCTCTATTATCACTTTCTTCAGCTCTATTGACATTCTGAGTTGAGCATTTGCAGTTATTTATTACAGTGCATTTGAACTCAAATTTACTAATGATAAGTTTAATTAATGAAATGACAGGGATATGCTCATCAGAGAATTGAGCTGAAAACATTTCAGATACTGCTTTTAAACTGGTTCCTGTATAATATCACTTAATCATAGTTACTTCTTTCTTAATTAAATATCTTATATTTAGCTTTAATTAAAGCGCCTCCGCCTGCAATGAAAATGTTGTCACTGACGCTACTTTTGGTTTTGTCAATGCCAAATACTAAACTAAAATATTATTAAAATTTATTCAAACTTGACACATGGGTTTATTATAGCGGCCTCTTCAAAAAATTATAATGCAGTTTTTCTCTAAAATGTACAGGGGAGCCAATATTTAACCACCTCAAAATTTACATGGGAATTCCAATGTTCAAGTAGGTCATGCATCACCCAGTATGGGCCAAAAATGTACTTAAAACTATACTTTAAGTAATATTTAAAATAATGTGAAGGTCATAAAATTGTAGTACAAGAACAAAACGAATTAAATCAAATAAAACAATCAAGTCTTCCTCCACAAAATTTGTGGAGGAAGACTTGATTGTTTTATTGGACTATTTTTTCAAAGAATTATAGATTATTAACCAAAAAAGTATTATCTACTTACATCTTTTTATCCTAAAATGTAATAATTTATTAAATTTTGCGAAAAGAATGTAACCTCCTACAGAAAGTTCCTCTTGATGTGTTTTGCGGTATATTAGAGGATATTATGAACGACCCTTAATTCAGTTCCCTCTGCTTTGTCGGAAGAAAATTAAAAAATTAATAATAAAAAAAAATACAATATTCTCTATCTCGAAATCAAGAGAAATTTGTGCATAAGGGTATAGAGGAACTTTTTACATTCTATTGAGATCACAGAAAAATGTGATACCATAAAGTTTTATTAAAATGGGACATCTCGTATTTGTTTACATATTTAGGTTCATATTAACGTTCTATTTAATTATCAAAGTTTCAATTTGTTAATTAGTTTTGGTGGTTTAAGAGTAATAAAATAAAAGCTAAAGAATTGCAGCGTTTACATTTAAGTAAATCGAATCTTGTTATAAAATAGTCTTATTGCTTTCAAAGTTCTACTCCTCATTTACGAATGAGAATTGCAGCACGTGGCTACATCTCGTGGCAACCACACGTATCAACCCAACCAGGACAGCGAGAATTCATATAGGTTCAAACGCTGGCAAGGCGGCCCATTGCGGGCAAACTACGTTGGGTGTCGCTGGAAGCCAGTGTATCGGTTCAGCCTACCGAAAGCATGTAAATTAAATAACACAAACTTAAAATAAGTTCGTGTATAGAGTTGTCCCTTATCCTTTCCGTCAGACCCAATCCTTGGACGCGTTTCGCCGTTTACGGCTCCTCAGCAAGGCTCCGGGTCTGACGGAAAGGTAAGGGACCTCAAAGTGCTTCAACACAGAAATGCAAATTTACGAATGAGAATTGCAGCACGTGGCTACATCTCGTGGCAACCACACGTATCAACCCAACCAGGACAGCGAGAATCCATATAGGTTCAAACGCTGGCAAGGCGGCCCATTGCGGGCAAACTACGTTGGGTGTCGCTGGAAGCCAGTGTATCGGTTCAGCCTACCGAAAGCATGTAAATTAAATAACACAAACTTAAAATAAGTTCGTGATACGTGTGGTTGCCACGAGATGTAGCCACGTGCTGCAATTCTCATTCGTAAATTTGCATTTCTGTGTTGAAGCACTTTGAGGTCCCTTACCTTTCCGTCAGACCCGGAGCCTTGCTGAGGAGCCGTAAACGGCGAAACGCGTCCAAGGATTGGGTCTGACGGAAAGGATAAGGGACAACTCTATACACGAACTTATTTTAAGTTTGTGTTATTTAATTCTACTCCTCAGATTTCAGCTGAGCTTTCGCACATGTATTAAAAAATGAAATATGTAACACCACGTTTGAGTCCTGAATAACTATTTATTTAATCTATAAGAAAGACAAGTAATCTTATTGGATGTTTATTGTTAACAATAATTAGTTAATCAACAATATCCTCCATTACTCTATATAAATTTCTTTAGTCCAATACTTATGTGGTATAGTGGATTAACAGGAAAAATATCCATTTTCATTAATATATCCATTACGCAAGTTCCTTGGAACCACCACGAATGAATACTTCTTCTATTTTCGATTATTTTACAATACTAGCAAAATCAAAATAAAAAAAAACACATTTTTTTAATCACAGCATTAGTTGAGATTACATACAAGGGTCTAGAGCTAATATGAATTAAATAGTATTTATGTATTTTATACAGGGTGTTCAACGGTTTTAAAAATGACATATTTCATAACACAGTTAAGTCTCTCAATAGCGACCACCCTCGGGGAATCAAATGTTGGTCGGTTAACAGGGGTCGGTTAATAGAGAAAAATTAAAAAAACTAGTCTGCATTTTATGGTGTTTTATTTTTTAATAAGTATCTACCCTATGTAAATAATTTTTTTATATTCTTGTCTACACTTATCAAAACTAAAATTAAATGAGATGAATCCAATTTACCAATATACCATACTAATATATATAATATAAAATGTACTGTATGTTTGCTTTGAAATTCTTATTTTTTAAAATATGCAGAAATTATTGGCTGCTTCATATTTTTTATTTTATTTTTATAAAATTCAGATTCACATATATCACCAAAATCGTTAACATTATTAAAGAAGTCTCTCAAAATTGCGCAGGCTTCAGATAGGCTTAATATTCTCGACACTGGAGCAAGTTCAGGTTTCTCCTCCTCTATCTCAGAGTTGGGAATAGTTTCATCCGTTTCTTGGATCTCTTCAATACATTCGAAGATAGTCAATTCTGCACTTTCTGTTGGCAAATCTTTATCAATATAGATAAGTTATTTTAGGTTCACAAATGTATCCTTAATGTTAGAAAACAGTTGTGTGAGCGGAATATTGTCTTTTTCTTTGAAGCCTTCGATATTGATATCGGTTGATTCGCCACATATTTTCTTGAAGGTAATATCGTGCCGACGACAGAATTTTTCTAACCATCCATTGCCTTGAAGTTATCTAGTCCTAGACATTGAGCAGATTCGAGGGTTTTCGCTTGAATTATGGGTCCGGATATTGGTAACGGCATGTATCGCGCCTTACAAAACTAGTTGAAAACAACTTGGTCCACTGCCAGTCCTTCGGTTTTGGGAAATTTTCTTTTTTGTTCACCGTTGCCACCTTCCTGAAACAAATTTCGACATTCTGCTTTATTTTGAAGCAACATAGTCATTTAGGTCTTACCCACATTAAGGTTTTCAGTCAATTTCCTGGACATTCCCTTTTTCTCGCCATCTTCAAATATTCATGTTAGTCCCGAAACACACAAAAAATGTTCAAAATAAAACTAATGTTAACAATCGATTTATCAGCATTTAAAGCAAATTCAATGGATTCGTCTGCAATAAAGAAATTAGTGTATGTACCTATATTTCTTAAGAATTGTCGGGTCGGGTTTTACTGTCCTTAATAGAGGGTGTTTTTAGCATTTATGTTTACTAAAGATTCCGATGATAAGTGTCTGCGGTCGTTTAACAGATTGGTCGGTAAAAAAGAGTATTAAATTATGGGATTTCCATTTTTAAATATGGGGAATTCATAACCGGTCGTTCAACGTAAGTGGTCACTTTATAGAGGCGGTCGCAAACAGAGGTTTTACTGTATATATTTACTATGCACAAGTTACAATTCTCATGGAACCCGCCGTGCCAGCATCTTCTCAGACTCGACATTTCAGGAAGAAGCTTATCAGATTGCATCCCATTTCTAGAGCATAATATGTATTTTTTAATGTTATTAAAATCATTCTCTGCTTTAAGTTAGTCTGTACAAGTCGAATATTGTAGCTTTTAAATAAAGATTTAGTTTTTAAAAACAACCTTCGGTGTTTAAGTTATTTAGGTCACATGAAAAGTACTAATCCGCCAAGAGCTAACTCTTCCTGAGGGAGTATTATTAACGCATGAAGATATAATGGAGAGTCGTCCTTTCAGATAACAACCCGAACTATTCCGTTAAATAAAATACAGATACAAATACCTAAATCATAAACAAAAATTAGGAGCTAAACTATTTCGTGTTGACTAAGAATAGTGAGTTTATAAACATGTCGAAACTTTTGATTTTATCGCTTTCTATCATTTTATTCTATGGATACAATATGCATCAAACAACAGCAACAGTCCTGATAAACTTGAGCCTTCTAAACGTTTGTCCCAAGAAATCGCTGCTTTCATTTCTTGACACGAGTTCCTGTTCTGTTCGTTTGGTACAAGTTTGCCCACAAACAGCTATTTAATTTGGCATCCTTGTTTTAATGATATACATATATACGAATGGCTGTAACTAGACTATTAATTTATGTTTTCGATCCCTTACTAAAGTCCTTTTAAGAGCTTTTTTGTGGTTTTAATTCTGCCTTGACCGGCATTCGCCGTCGTCTGTCTCGAAAAATTTATCCGAAAACTGTTCCGGGTTTTAATGAATGCTATATCAAGCTGGCGTTTACTTTTGACATTTCGTTTAAGAGCTCTTGATTTTTTGTTCCTGTTAATTTGAAGGAGATGTACACTACACCTTTTATTTTAAAAATAACGTTTTATCGCAATATCTTTTTCGCTGCAATTCACTGACATGCTGATTATCAAGTGACATAGAATTATGTAGAAAGGTTAAACGCTTAAGGTCCGACTTACTATAATAACATCCCTCTAGCGATAATAGTACAACCTCATCTTTCATGACAACAATGGTATTATTTTAATATTTTAGTTAAGAGCTTCAACGATTTTACTTTATCTAACCAATAATAAATTTGTGGACAATATGGAACATTATAGACATGTTACAGTGTATTGGGATCTGTAGCAGGTTCTTCATTATCAGCAACACCTGTCCTTAGATTATCTTCATTTTCCACAGTAACCACTTACCACTCTGGACAAGGATGTACTGTTCTTTAAAGCTTTGCATCTTTTTTTCTTGTCATGTGACTTGCAGTGCCAGATTTATGTACCATTCTTGATTGATAACCGTTGTCAATAATAGTGCTACGATTAATGAAGTACTTTTTGATTTTAAACTATTGGTAAGCAATCTGGATGTTTATATCCAATTCGACCACATCCAAGACTCCAATAATCTCTTCAATAAAATTTTTTTTGCTCTTTTTTTCATTATAATTTCTACCTCAAATATTAAATACTGAATCTGTCCGAGTTCGGCTTCCTTTAATGATCTCTTGAACTAACTTACTTTTCTTAATTATACCTGTGTCTATTTCAGTCACAGATTATTCTAGAGGATCGAAGAGATCGAGGAAAAGGATCGAGTATCTAACATTGTGACAATGAAATTCATAATTTACTTTACTTACCTATATTTCTGCGATATACTTTCTAAATTTCTGAAATAATTTTACCTCTATAATTATATTATAATACCATTTTACCTATAATAATGATAATTATTCTAAAGAAAATGTATTTCGCCTTTGAGTATTTCATTTAATAAGAATATTTGCAATTTGATTGTAATCTATTCACTTAAAATATGTTTGTAAGAACTTAAGATATAACGGTTCCTTAATACAGCCTGTATCATGGTTGTGCTTAAAAATATTTTTTAGTTTTGTAAATTTTTAAAACTTCCTCCTGAAGTACGTGATGTTACATGAATAGGAAATAATTATACTGAAGTTTTAAAGTACTCGGAAAATAAATATTTTATACATCCTGTATATTTTCAATCTAATTCGAAAGTTACTTTTAATACGGAGTGAAAATTATGCCCCTTAGTACCATCAGAGAACATGTTTTTAAGTAAATACAGTCTTTCCACGTTAAGACCGCGACCATAGCCGTTCTGAACAGCTTAGACATTTTCGGTTTTAAATAAAAAAAAAGGTTCAATATTTTTGCTCGTTTTATTTCATTCGAATTAAAACTTACCAACCTGATATCGTAATATAAATATTTGTATAATATGTAACTCTTCAGGTTACTTAGAAAAATGTTAATTTTTTGAGCTACAAGCTGGTTCTTCAATATTAAAATTTGTCAGCAACTATTTCTTCCCACAAACTTTTAAAATTATTTGGTTAAGTCTGAAGCGTTGCTAGACATTTTTTTTCTATTGCATTTGCGGGTTAATGTTAACTTTTTAAACTTTAGTATTCAAAACCTTGATATTTGAAAAAAAATATTTTCACTAAAAAAAATCGAACAGTATTATTATAAGTTCCAGGAATTATTATTTCTCGAGTTAAGATAAAAAGGCCCAATATCCTAAAGTTCATCTATTTATAAGTTGTAATAATGAAAAAATAAAATAAATTTAAATTGATTATTATTTGCTGTAATTTGATTGATGTTGTTGTTGTTGGGTTATGTGGAATTTACTATTCATTACTCAACCAGGTAACCACGGCTTCTCAGTTATAGTCTAGTCGGTTTTAGAGCAGATGGGTCGCAGATAAGGCAAGAGAATATATTAGGTAACAGTTTATCAGTTTTCCAGATAAAAGTGGGCACCAGGGGCCTTAAGGAGGCCACCAAAGGTAAAGAGGAAGAAGGCCTTAAGGGCAGAATAGATGAATTTATAGAGCCAAATGTTAGAAAAGAATAATTAATGCTCAGAGCCTAAAGGGCGCTTACTAAAGCAAAACTTCCCTAATCCCTGAAAAAATTAAACAAATAAATAATACAAAATTTCAATTATGATGGTTTTTATTTCTACTGGCAACTTAGTAGATTTATTACATAATATAACACCTTTGCAATTCCTGTAGAAAACTTTAAAAATTTAAACGTACAAACACTACTTCCAAACATTAACTTTTGTATACATAAATAAATTCTAAATATACAAATATACATGGGCGATTTTACAGGGAAAGATTCATTAATATACGGGATGTACCATAACAAAGATTGACAAAAAGTCAACGGGGTGTGCCAACTATCAAATTTGCTGACAGCCAGAACTGACTAAGGAAATATCAGGGCACTGATCAAGCCAATATTCATTAAAAATTTAATTAACAAATGTACGGGGTGTGTCAGAATTGACTGCAGGAAACTCGTTCTTTCGAACCTAGGTCTCTCTGAGTAGTATATAGAAGGGATATTGAGGAGGTAAAATGAGTAAATCTACTTTAAACCGCCAAGAATAGGTCGGGAAGATGAGGAGTAAATGTGCTTCAGACCATAACAAAACAGAGACGGACAGACAAGGCCAATCGCCAAGAATATGACGGGAAAATGAGGAGTAAAATATGTGCTTTAGACTGCAACAAAACAGATAATTACGACCACTGCTTATATAAAATAGATGTACAGATAACAATAAGTATCCTCATTAAACACAAATTATTAATTATGACTATCCCATACATAAAATATATATAAATATATGCACCATATTAAAAGTTATCTCCCCAAAATCAAACATATTAGTATAACTAAAGGAAATATTACAGCATAAATATGAAATAACAAGCAATTTAATAAAATGTAGTATGCTAATAAGGAGATAGCAATACTAATTAAACACAGTATATTAAAGTATCAAACATATTGGTATTTAATTGGCACTGCACATCAGATAGAAACATGTGGTGTGAAAATTATACACACGCATAAGAAAAGAAATTCAAGACAGCTGTTGCAAAATTGCACAACGATCAATTTCAGCAAACAAGTCAAGATACTTATCGCAAGAGACACGCTTCACATGTTAATTAAATTTAATAAATTAATTAAATTTAATAAATTAATGTACACTTCCCAACAGCGAAATGAACACTTATTGGCCGCACCCATTTCTTATTCTTCTTTAGAGCTTCATTCTTTGCAGCCTATCACGTCGCAAATAACTTTCATTGGTACCCAAGGTATGGTACCTTGTCACCAATCAATGATAAAGTTTACAAGCCACACCTTTAAAGCGAAAACATTCATTATTTCAGTCGACTCTCAAGTTTAGTATTTTCGAGAAGTTGTGTGAAGTGGTTTAAAGTGATAAAGTGATTAATTAAAATGCAAAACGAAGAACAAAATTGGAACGGGAGAGAATTAAGAATTGTGAATGGCAATATTCAAATCGTTAGACCAGTTGTTAATAATAACAATGAAATGTTTTTTGAGCGACGTCGCCAGATTAGGAATATGTGGCGTCGCCAAGCAGCAGCCTATCCTCGACCCAGGGTGCCACCACCGCACCCGGATAGGAATTTTGTGAGGGTGCAGTATAACATTATTAGTACTACAGTGCCGGATCACACGGATCCACCAATAAATCCTATTTGGTCATATGGCCCAGGTCCGGTACAAGATGATACTGTATCCTCACAAAATTAAGTGACGGTTCAAGTTGGTCCCCAACAAATGAAGCTTCCATGCCGATTGTGTTAAAGAAGCCAACAACAATAGTGTGATAGACAACACCACAAATATTTCAACCAGATAATGTGGCTCCATATTCTATGTGCGCGCGTGTTGTGTTTAGTTAGAACTAGTAAATAGTAGTAGTATTGTTCCTAATCAATTAAATATGAATTTGAACCCCATAAAACGCTCTTAGTCAAAATTTTGATTTTACAATAATAAAATATGTATACCCATTGTCACAATGTTATAGGTGTGTAATTCAGATTTGCGCTCAGGTCTTGAAAAGTGTATTATAAACATTCAAAGTTTGTCTTCATCCTGCTAAAATATTTATGGATTGACAGTATTATTGTCATTGAGCTATATTTATTTATTTATTTATTTATTTTCAATACATGATCATATTACAATATACCCTTTTAGGGCGTAGATCGTGTCAACAAGAGCAAAAACAAAGATAACCTAATTAGACTTAACTAAACATACAACTAATTATTAACATATTAAAATAATTAAAAGCCAACAGACAATTAAATTTTTTTTTTTAAAAATCATTCATCAGGACCTACATAATTGCAGGTATCCGCCGCTGAAAAGCACTTATTTAAAATCCTGGAAATTTTTTTCGTTCAGGAACTCAGTGACACTGTAGTAGCACTTTTTGACAAGAAACTTTTTCAGCCTTATTTTTTTTTTGATTATCATTTAATGTTTTAAAAGATATAGGCAAGAGGTTCCAAACTTTTACTAGCATATATACAATGTTTTTTTTTGAAATAATGAATAATTGTCTTAGATTAAGAATAAAAGCTATGTGAATTGTCATCAAACATAATATTATTATGTGAATAAAATATTGTGTTTATATTTGAGTATTAGTAGGTACTACTAGAACGACCATAGAAAATAATTTGATATATTACCTTATTAAAAGAATAAAAGCTTGGTAAATTGTCTCCAAACATAATGTAAGACCATTTAATTTCTGAATAAAATATTGTGTTTATATTTGAGTATTATTCCTACTAGAACGATCTTAGCAAAATAAGTTGGTATGTTGTCTTATTAAGAATAGAAGCTTGGCGAATTGTCTCCAAACATAATATAAGACCATTTATTTTCTGAATAAAATATTGTTTTAAAATTTGAGTATTATTCCTACTAGAACGACCATGGAAAAAAATAATTTGATATACTACCTTATTAAGAATAGAAGCTTGGTGAATTGAATATCTATTACTACAAGAATAAAAGTTTTCATAGCAAAATGACTTTGCTATACAACCATAGACCTTCCAAATCTTGAAAAGTATTTTAAAAAACAAACTATTTTAGTAAATTGAAACAAATTGGCTACACCACAAAATAGTTTAGATGTGTGCTTCAAATACCAATCAATAAAAACTACAAATTCAAGTCACAATAAAACTAGTTAAAGACAATATCTTGAAAGTAAATTAAAACGAAATTATTTGTTTGGAATGTGTTTATTTGCAAAATAAAATAAAATCTTTAGTAAAGCATATTTATGGGATGATTGGGATATTGCTATCCCAATCAACTTCAATGAGCCGAGTCCCAACATTACATTGTAAACAAACTTCGGGCAAAATAATTCGGTACAATGGTCTTAAACACAGCACACAATGCACATCGAGGTTGGAATACCTCAACCTTCTCTTTACATGGGTATTAACATGGTTATGTGTCGCCTGTGAATTTAAATAGTATTGGTGAATATAGTAACAAAAATGGCACAATGTATTAGTTCTTGCAGTTTGCACTATAACATAACTTTGCGTTACACAAAAAACAACATCCAGATAGTTTTGTTCTTGTGGCGAATTAACTAGACTGATATTCATCCTAGCCATGTCATCTTCCATGTCTAGGTCTAGGTCTTCGTCTCCAGATTCCACTTCCACAATCGCCGAATTGTTGATATCCCCTTGCAACAAATTGGTCAGCGTAGAGTCAAAGTTGTCTTGATTCATTTCTTCCACATAGTCGAACTGCGACACAATATTTAAGAGCAAATCAATATCAAATTCAGCATCCATTTTAGCACAAACTACACAACCACAATATTCAAAACAATATTTTCGTTAACCAAAGAACATTAAAATCGCTAAACTATACACTTTTATAGTAGTTTGGTGGAATGACAGGGTGTTCGTTACAGACCAAATCACAGCGTTACAGACCAGTCAGGCCAACCAAATCACAGGGTGTCACAGACCAGTCCAGCCAACCAAATCACAGGGTGTCACAGACCAGCTAGACCAACCAAATCACAGGGTGTTATAGACCAGCTAGACCAACCAAATCGCAGAGCGTCATAGACCAACCAAATCGCAGAGCGTCATAGACCAGCCAAACCAAACCTTCTCCCCGCCGTTTCTATAAGAATAATCATACTTCCAGTTTTCTACAATCTAAAATAATACTAGTCCATCAAGAATCTTCTTCTTGAACACTAGCGTGCGTGAAAATAAATGCTCTAGTACATAATAAATTTTGTGTGTAGCAAACTCATCGAAAAATCTTAAGTTAAGTTAATAAAATGGCACATGGTGAATCAGCAAAAATCAAAAATGTTTTAAACGAATTTTTAATTTTTCCTAACAGTAATATCAATGAAATAGCAGACAAAGAAATAATTTCAGACACATTTAGTGAAATCAACTTTAATTTATTTGACTCTGACCTATTGGAAACCCCAATAAACATGACAGAATTTGACGATATGACAAAAGATATATTTTTTACAAATGATGAACCAGAAAAAAGTAACACACAAGACAGTAATAATTCAACTCTAATTAATGATTATTTAGGGATATATTCAAATAATCTCATTATCTCACCAACCAATACACAAAATTTACCGACATATGATGACATTACAAGCGATGAAGACATCTTACCAAACAATACACAAAATTTACCGACATATGATGACATTACAAGCGATGAAGACATCTTACCAAACAATATGCAAAATTTACCGACATGTGACGATATTATGAGCGATGAAGACATCTCACCAAACAATACGCAAAATTTACCGACATATGACGATATTATGAGTGATGAAGACATATTTTTTCCAAAAACAGTGCAACCACCTTTAACTAAACCAATAAAAAATAAAATAATACCAAGTGATAAAATGTCACTAAAAAGTACAGCAAAATTAAAATCCCTTCGTTTTTATTTGGATCACATTGAGAGTTCAGCAACAAACCGAAGTCAACAAGATTTCAAACGTTTAGAGTTACTTTTCGATGAGTTTGTTAATTCTTTTAATTAGACCCCCTCTTAAATTTCACTAGGTATTTAACATAAACAATCTACAACTTTATATTATTACTTGCTCCGCAAACGTTCCTACAAGAGTGGCAAAATGACTTTTGAGTGCAAATTTTGTGAGAAAAAATTTTCCAGGAAAGATAATTTAAAACGCCATTTAAAAACTGTTTGTGAGGTGGATGAAGGAAAACAACAACCAACCCCTTCAATTACACCAAATTCAAAGTCTGGTAAGTTTTTACAATATTTTTGAAAGCTAGTAGTAGTAGTTTGTTGTGACACCCCCCTCTCATCCCCTCTCATCATTTATTTTAGAATGGAAATATTGTCAAAAATGTCGAAAATTTATCATTGGGAAGTTATGGCCTTATCACATGAGAACAAATTCACATAAAAAAAATGCAAGTCACAGTACAAGTAATTAAGATCAAGTAGAAGTAATTAAATCAGCTTTTCAAGAGAGAATAATTTCTTACAAGGTTACACCAATCTCCATATACTTAAACATTGTGGACTTCTTTAATGAGCTGACACCCAAAGTAAGCAAAATAATGGCAAATGAAATCCGAAGACACACTTGCGTTAAATTAAACTTGGAATTATTTGGTCTATACATGAATCCGAGAGATGAAACTAAGCAAATAAAATCATTTAACACCCCATATAGAGTAATGTGTAATAGTTCAAATATATCATTCGAATTGGATGAAATGATTAAGATTGTTGATGGGAAATCGAGTGAGTTTGCGGAAAAAGATTCAGGTAATCCATTTAGCAATATAAACATAAGCACAACACCTCATGACATTTTCCACATTATATCAATATTTTTTTTTTTAGGTTGGATGTTACTCCAATTTTTACATTTGGAAATAAACATTAACAAATTCAATCCCTTGAGAGCCACTGCACACATACACCTGCCAGAAGAAATCAAAATGAAAAAAGTTGTAGTCAATATTCAAAATAATGATGAATACTGTTTTGCTTGGTCAGTAGTAGCAGCACTCTTCCAACCCTCCGGAATGGATTTTGCAATAACATCATATCCACATTATTCAACAGTTTTAAATTTAACAGGTATTGACTTTCCTATAAATATTAAAGATATCCCAAAATTCGAAAAACAAAATAATATTTCAATTAATGTTTATACATTAGAAAAAATTCAAACAACTTTTAAAAAACAGTATGAAATAATTGGACCACTACATTATACAAAAACTAAACTAGATCACCATGTTAATTTACTGCTAATTGGTGATGACTTTGGAAATTTTCATTATTGTTATATTTCTGATTTATCAAAATTACTTAATAAACAATTGTCTAAACATAATGACAAAAAATATCTTTGTAATGGGTGTTTGCAATTTTTTGGTAGTGAAAAATTATTGGTTAGACATGTTGCGAATGATTGTGATTTTGTTAGAATGACTTTACCGTCAACGGAATTGAAAATAGATAAATATGGTAATAATGTTCCAGAAAATATTCTTAAGTTTGAAAACATTCAAAAACAAATGGAAGTTCCATTTGTCATATATGCAGATTTTGAATGTATACTAAAACCGATTAGTAATAATGAAAATAATTTGGATCCCAATAGTTCTTACACAATCAAAAAAGTTGAACACATTCCACACTCATTTGCATATTACATTAAGTGCTCTTTTGATGACAGTATATCGAAATATGAATTCTCTAGAGGTCCTAATTGTGATCAAACTTTTATACATTTTCTGGAAAGAGATGTTCACATATTATATAATAAATATCTAAAAACAATTAAACCAATGCTTGAATTAAATGGAATGGAGAAATTAAGTTACAATTACAACAATGATTGTCATATTTGTGAAAACCCAATATTAAATAATCAAATTAAAGGTGCAGACCACTGCCACATAACAGGCAAATATAGAGGTCCTGCCCATTCTGTATGTAATTTAAATTATAAACTTCCAAATTTTTTTCCAGTTGTGTTTCACAACTTGAGAAATTATGATTCACATTTATTTATAAAAAAATTATGCCAGAACAAAGAACAGTTATCTGTTATTGCACAAAATAAAGAAAAATATATCTCATTTGAAAAGTGTATCGAAGTTGGCACATATATTGATAAAAAAACTAACACACCAAAGAAAAAGTATATTAGACTTAGATTTATAGATTCTTTTCAATTCTTACCATATTCTTTGGCAAAATTATCTGATACACTTAGTGACAATCAATGTTGCGAAATTAGGAAATATTTTACTGATTATGAACAATTTAAATATATTCGTCAAAAGGGTGTATTCCCTTATGGATACATTGACGATTTTCATAAATTAGATAATGTTGGTCTACCAGAAAAAGAACAATTTTACAATAATTTAACAGATGAGCATATTACCGATGCAGAATATAAGCGCGCAAAACATGTTTGGAATATTTTTCACTGTACTACAATTGGTGATTATTCAGACATATATCTCAAATCTGATGTATTGCTATTGGCAGATATATTTCAAAATTTTAGAAAGACTTGTTTGAATAAGTATAAACTAGAAGCTGTCCAGTATTATAGTTTTCCAGGTTTAAGCCTGGATGCATGCATGCGCATGACTAATGTAAGTTTAGAATTACTAACCGATCCAGATATGTTACATTTTTTTAAAAATAATATAAGGGGCGGAGTTAGTACATGTATAAGTAGAAAATCTATAGCAAACAACAAATTCTTATCAAATTATGATAAATCACAACCAAATAAATACATCATGTACCTAGACGCCACCAACCTTTACGGATATGCAATGTCACAATATCTACCACAAAATAATTTTGCTTGGCTCTCAGAAAAAGAAATTAAAAGTTTAAATATAATGGATGTTTCTGACACATCCGAAAGAGGTTATGTGTTGGAGGTTGATTTAGAATATCCTCAGAATTTACATGAATCTCACAATGAATATCCATTTTGCCCTGAAAATATAAAACCTCAAGACTCGAAAAGTTTTAAGTTAATTCCAAATTTAAATAATAAACAAAAATATATAATTCATTATACATCTTTAAAACAATGCATAAATTATGGAGTGAAACTAACTAAAATACATAGAGTCATACGCTTCACCCAATCTCCATGGTTAAAAAAATATATTGACTTTAACACCAAACTAAGAAATGAATCTGAAAACGAGTTTGAAAGAAGCACATATAAATTGGCAAATAATAGCATATATGGTAAAACTATGGAAAATGTTGACACTAGGACAGATGTAAGGTTGGTGACTACTTGGGCTAAAAATAAAAATAAAAATGGTGCTGAAAATTTAATAGCAAAACCATACTTTAAAGATCACACTATATTTTCAGAACATTTAGTTGCAATTCAAATGCAAAAAGTATTAATTAAATATAACAAGCCAGTTTATGTTGGATTTTCTATTTTAGATATATCTAAAAATGTTATGTATGAATTTTTTTATGGTTTTTTGAAAGAATTATATAAAGATAAAGTGAAATTATTATATACAGATACAGACTCCCTTATTTTAGAAATTGAAACTGACAATGTATATGAAGATATAAAAAATAATATTGATATGTATGACACATCAAACTTTAAAGGTAATATTCATAATATGCCCATAACTAAGTCCATTGTCGGTAAATTTAAGGATGAATATGCTGGTAAACCAATTCAATGTTTTTATGGTACGGGGGCGAAAGCTTATTGTATTAAAACAGAAACTTGTTTACTTAAAAAAGCTAAAGGGGTTAAAAAAAGTAGTATTAATAAACAGTTAGATCTTGTACATTATAAAGAAGTTGTAGAGAAAAATTCGAGAACCTTTTGTTCAATGTATATGTTTAGATCTCGCTCACATAATATTTATACTGAAATGGTAAACAAGTTGGCACTAACTTCATCTGATAATAAAAGATTTAAAATACCACACAGTTTTGACACTTTAGCATGGGGACACCAGGATATTCCATTTTATTTGTGGTTTATGGAATATGAAAATGATGTATCCCCTCTCCACATAGGTTAAATAAATAAATATAAGAATCATTCAGAAATTTTATTATTTATAAAGAATCTTTGCTCACATCAAATATGTGCTTAGAATCATTTGACGAAGAAATTGATTGCTTATTTAAAAAGTATTAAACAAGATTATCCTCTTTTAAGAAATGGATTGGGAAACCATCTCCAGATATGTTGGCGAGTTCTGGTTTTTATTATACATCAATCGAGGATGTATGTAAATGTTTCTACTGTGGTGTTGAAATATTTCAGTGGACTAGTTATGATTGTCCTATTATTGAACATTATAGATTGTCCAAAAACTGTGAATTTGCTGAATGTTTATGGTATAGCAAGTATAAAACTAACGAAAGTGTCAGTTGTAACACTTCTCCAATAATTTTTAAGATTGATCCAATAATTGTTGTGTTGTGTATTGTATTGACTATGGTAAAAATATTTTTAGCCATTTAAGCTAATGATATTGCTGTGGGATTGTCACAGCATAATTTCAATCTTATTTAATAAATTTAGATAATGGTATAGTTGTATTTTAATTCACTCCTTAACACCAACACCCTCCTCAATCTAGTTTCGGGTGGGGAGAGATCTATAAAAAGGAATGTAACCTTAACAGTTTAGTTCTTTAAGATGTCGACATTTCAAGCATATAGTAGTAACCCTAAAAGTGGTAGTTTAAAAAAAAATATGTAAAGAAAAGCTTTTAAATAGTAAGGTATACAGTTTGAATAATTCATTTTCAAAATATGTGTCTGTTGGAATTAGCTTAAATGATTTTTCTCCAAAAATTTCTATTTGCAGTCAAAAAGGATATAATATTATTCTAAGTGAAGAGGATTGGAAAAATATTCTAAAGTATCAGGGAGTAATAGTCAACTATTTCTATTCATCAAATAACAATCCATTTCCGATCAAGTTTGGTGATATTATAATACATTTTGAACAAATTAATGAGTGTTGTGTTATTAAACTTCAAGTGGGTGATGTGGATTATCTATACCTTGCTAGAGATACTATGGATAAATTGTTTGAAATACAAGAGTTAATTGATTACAGAATAGAAATCCTTAGGAAACAGGAATTTTAAAAATATATTAATGTGTTTCAAAATACTTTAAATACTTCTCGAGACTTGTTTACGGATGTTCACAATGTATTAAACCACAGACAATGTTCTAATAGTGAAAATGTTAGTACAATGCTAGAGATGCTAATAATACACCCAGAGGCAATGAAAGTGAAATTAAGAAGAGCACCCCCAAAAATAAAATACTATGAAGAACTCAGTGAATATTAATGAATGTGAAAACAAACTGTATCTTTTAATTGTGTGGAACTATGCGTCTAGGCAAGCACGAAAAGGAGATTATCAAAGACACTATCTGGATAGACTTCGTTTTGAAGAAAGGATAAAACAATGTGAAAAAACAATATGTAAAATATTAGATGTAAATCATAGACATTTCATTTACAGTCAAAGGTTTAAATAATAAAAAAGTTGGTTTGAATATTTTCATTGTTTTATTTTAAATATCTAAATGTTAGTTTTATAATACATCTTTTTTTAGAGTCCATGAATTATGCGATTTATTTAATCCCAACCACTTAACAAACACCTTACTTCCTTTTTTTCTTAATATTTTTTCAACTAAGTACACATCGGGATATTTCACTTTCTGTAACTCTTCTTCATAAAACCCACCTTCAATATTTTCATTCTTATCATCTTTTAGGAGATATGTGGTTGGATTTGTCAACTTCACTTTCCTTATTTGAAATATTTCAGTGGACCAATTCGGAGTATACCCCTTATCAAACGCCTCTCTTTGTTTGGAAATTCTAACAAAATCATACACTTTAAATTTACTATGTTCCAAATCTATAATTTTCTTAAAAGTGTATGAATTTAATAATATTGATTTTTCATTTTTGAGATTAACATCGATAGGTTTATATCCAATAGTTCTGTGAACAGTATTATTATATTTTTCTATTATAGTTGGCAAAGCGATATACCATTTATAACTACCTTGGTTGCTAAAAAATTTCCACATGATATTTTTGATAGTTCGATTAACCCGCTCAACTATACTAGCTTTTAGATTGGAAAAAGTACTATAATGGTTTATTTTAAAATCACTCATAAGCTGACGAAAATTTTTATTATAAAATTCCTTTCCAAGATCGGTTTGCAAATTTTTTGGGTTAATTGTCTTGTCTAATATAACTTTCATAGCTAGAGTCACATCTTTTCCCTGTTTACTTTTAAGTGGTTGTGCCCAAACATATTTTGAAAATACATTTATTACTACTAAAATGTATCTATATCCTTTATTTATTTTGGCGTATGGTTGCATTTCCACTAAATCAGCCTGCCAAAGATCGTTTAATCCTTTAACGATTGTTCTTCTCCTTTTGTAATTTTTTCTAGCAGGTTTATGTAATTCGTTCACAACCACCTTAGTGTGAGACATTATGATTTAAGAAAAAAATTGTCCCAATAGCTTTTATACGTATCATCCCATTCTTTAAGGCTTTGATTTAAAATTACTTTATCCTCTTCTTTTAAGTATTCCTTAATTTTATCAATTTCTTTTTTTAAATTATCCAAATTTTCCTTAATTTTTGTGTTTAGGTATTTTAGTGATGTTGGATTAAGTATGGTGTCCAATTCACCCATTCCTTCATCTATTTTATTGATTTCTTCAGTTAATTTCTTAACTATATTTTTTATGGATAATTGAATGCCAACAACAGTTCGGCTTTCTATCAAAGATATCTCATATATTTGTCGACCATTAAGAAAACTATCTACTATTTCTCCTATAGTTGTATTTAAATTTTCAACATCATTTCTAAATCCTTTAATTTTTTCTTTTGTATTAAAAAATACCACCTCCTTAATTTTTGTATTCATTATTTCATTTATTCTTTCAACATTCGCTTTTAAAATTATATTTTCATTTTTGATGAATTCTTCCAATGATTTAACATCTTTAATAATTTGATTAATATTGGCATTCATATCTGAATCTGCACCCAAGTTCTTTATTTCATCAACTTTTTTCTCAATGTCTAAAATTTTTAATATAATATTATTATTCTCTTGTAAAGTTGTTTTAATAATTACTATGTCTTCTTTATTCAAATGTTCTATAGATTTTAATTCTGAATATTGTTGTGACATAATTTCGAATTGTTCTTTTAATGCCACTAATTTGTCCCCATCCTTCTTGTGAGTCAGTAAATGTAAATTCAACATCCTTTCAATATTTTTTGTATTCTTATTCATTCCATCATGAACATCTTTGAAATTTTCCACTTCCATTGAAATCCTATCATAAACCATACTTGAAAATTTTTCAAACTTTCTTTTAAGATCCTTTGTCAACATTTTTTGAATGTCGTCGATTTTTGATGTATCTTTTATATTAGTTTGTAATTTAAATAGCGCCTTCTGAGTTTCTTGTTGTAAACTAGCAATGCCACTTATCTGTTTCTCTATGAGACCTACTTTTACTTCAGAATCTAATATTTTCTTGTCGATATTTTCTAGAGCTTCTTTACCACGCCCTTCTTCCTGTTTATATTTTTGCTCTAATGTTGTTACTTGATCTTCACAAAATTTTAGTTTTTTCGTTATATTGCTAATATTTTCGAAAACTTCAAGGGAGCGTTTATTTTGCAACTTTAGCTCTTCTTCGAAATTTGAAATTCCCAGTTGATTTTGTTGCAATCCATATTTAAAGTGTTCAACAACTTTGTTTTCAATATAGTTTAAATTTTTTGAAATATTGTTGGTCACCTCATTTTCAACTTTTTTGACAAGATCTTTAATATCTATATCAGTTATTTTGTACCGTTGTGAAATATGACAACCAAACTTATCGATCATTTTTATTTAAATGTGCCTAAATCTATGTTACATTCTATTATATGATGATGTTAGCTTCTCGTAGTTCTTCTATAATGGAGATAACTTCATTATTATGACCGGTGTGACCTATTCATTGAGGCTACCAACAAACGAAGTCTGTCAACAAGTTCGTTAACGTTATCCCAATAAACATAATCAATGTCATTTTTATTATCCTTTAGAGTTAAACCCGATCCTTGTGTAGTCGGTGCTTTTCTTTGAGCTCTATATGGGGCCACCTGTCTTGTGAATGTCGAATGCTGAAATAGGTTTTCTGAGGCAGGGTTAAGAGCTCTTGTTTTTGTTATTCCCTTCTTCTGTAAGTATGGACCTATTATTGTAACATATTTACGTAAACCATTTCCTTGAACTTGTTCATTGGGACTGTTATTCCTACGATAAGCGTTAGTTCGACCCAGAATGTCCATATAGTTGTCTAAATCTTTAATACTGTAGCCTTTGGGTTCCTTTTTAAATAGTAATTCGTATAAACCAGGGGTGCCAAGATATGTAATACCTTGTATTTTGACGTTTTTCCCAATTATTTCTACAGGCTGTTGGGTTAGACCTAAGAAAAATTTGTCAGTTTCAAGGTCGTGTATTATTCCATATGTGTGGTCGTAGGTGTTTGCGGTGTCTCTGACCTGATTGTCAATGAATGTGCGCGGTAATTCGTGAAACTCTTGTAACCATTCTTGATAGGCTGGTGTGCCCACATATGTCTGAATCGTTTGTCTAGTTTGTTCCAATATGTCTGAAAGATTTCCTATTGTCGACCCAGATGAGGATGAAGTTCCATGTGATGTTTCGGCTATCACACTCGTTTCCTGTATGCTTGGAATCTGACTCACAGAGGCAATACTATCGTCAAAAAAGGATGGTACTTCTGTGGGTAAAACTGGGGTTTTTCCAGTTTTTCTCGCGTTTTTTGTCCTTTGGGGAGTTGATGTTTTATAATATCTGGTAAAGGATGGATCCTCCTCTTTTATGGCATGGGGTTCAATTTTACCAATGGTTGAAATTAATTCTTGCAATGGTTGTGTTATTGGTTTATAAGTGTCTTCCAGTCTCGAATGAGACTCAAATTCGGCATTTTTTAAAGCTTGATATTTTTTCTTAACTGCATTCCTTGATTTTACAAGTTGTCTCGCTAATTGTTCATTCATGGCAGATTATTTTAAAATACCAGTTTTCGCTTAATGCTATTGTTTTTATAAGTAAATGTATGAATCAAATCCTTTTCGATATCTGCCTGAATTTATAGTGGAATCTTTATCTAGTACCAGAAACCCAAACTTATCTTTCCAACACAATAAACACATTTCTTTAAACTGATTAAAACTCATATCGACGTTGACGTGGTCATCATAAACATGTTTTAAATTTGTATTGTCTTGTTGAAAAATCACAATTAAATTCGTATTGTCTCGGATCAATTGTTTCGGGATCGATGCATAGGTTTGACATAAATAAAAACAATCGGTGTTTCTATGTCTTCCAAAACAAAAATAATCCTTTACGATGGTTTGATTGCAACATACTATGTCGTCAAAAATCATTATAGCGTTTGGCAACACTTCTTGTGGTGAAATTATATTTTCTTCATTCTCAGATTCGTAATATCCAATTTCTTTTATTGATTTAAAAAGTGTTCTTAAATATTTGTACTTGGGCTGATATAGAGATTTTGAATAAATATACAAATTTTCAAACCGTAATCCGTTGGGGTCTTCGATCAAGGAAAGTAAAACATTAGTCTTACCACACCAGGGGCCAACAATTAAACCTCTTTTGCTATTTCCCTCGAACAATTTTCCATGTTTTCTAAATTTATTTGTTGATGTTTCATGATCCTTAATTGTTACAGTGTAGGGTTGTTTTTCAACTCTCATGTTATAAAAAGTACATAAGTTCACGGTCAAAGTAAAACTAATCATTTTGTATCGAGACTTTAACTATATAATGTTCCAATCATCCCCCAAACGGGTACCATACAAATCTTGGGGTAAGAAACGGGGATCAGGTTTACTAAACACTCTTATCAATAAATTACCCTTTGAATTACACCTTCCCGGTTACAATTTCTGTGGACCTGGGACAAAATTAGAAAAAAGATTATCGAGGGGTGACAAGGGAATAAATTTATTAGACGAGGCGTGCAAAGAGCATGACATTGCATATTCACAATCAAATGATATAAAAAGGAGGAACGTTGCAGATCAACTACTGTCTGAGAAAGCCATAGCACGCTTCAGAGCTAAGGACGCTAGTTTTGGAGAAAGAGTGGCAGCATTAGGTATTAGTGGTACCATGAAAGTTAAAAGAAAGTTAGGTATGGGACTAAAACGAAAAAAGACTAAGGAGCGAGGAATCACATTATCTCAAGCTATTGCTCAAGCTAGAAAAGGAATTAAGGGAAAAAGGTTTAAAAGTTTAAATGAGGGGATTAAAACAGCTGTGAAGTCTATTAGGAAAGTTGGTAAGACAATCCCTACTAAAAGAAGAGTAATACCTATTCCAAAAAGTGGGGGATTCTTACCACTTATACCATTATTTGCGGGTTTATCAGCTTTAGGTGCCCTTGGAGGAGGGGCTGCGGGTATTGCGAAAGCCGTGAATGATGCCAAATCTGCCAAAGAAAAATTAGAAGAGGATAAAAGACACAATAAAACGATGGAGTGTATAGCAGTAGGACAAAAAGGAAGCGGTCTGTATCTAAAACCATATAAAACAGGATGTGGTTTGTATTTAAAACCATATTCAAAAAACTGCTAGAACATATACCCCTAAATACTCTTACTAATTTTGATTTACTTAAATACATCAAATTTCTAAAAATTCCCATGTTATATATATATATATACCCCTAATATTTATGCGAAATAAGCTTCCAAAAAAAATAAATGAAACTGAATGTGGTATTATTAATTTAGATGACTTTAATGGTGATGGGACTCATTGGACTGCATACATAAAAAAAAAACACAAATAACATACTTTGACAGCTATGGCAATTTACGGCCTCCAGCTGAATTAATAAAATATTTTTTCAGTAACAAAAATAAAAATGTTATAAATTATAATTACAATCGGTATCAAACTTTTAACACTACAAATTGTGGCCAATTATGTCTAAAATTTCTTTATAATAATACATGATGTGCAATAAAGATTTATTCGTTGTCGAAATATTAAAGTGACATGTCCTATAGTTTTGTTATTAGTGGCAATTCTGCCATTTTAACATCTGAATTTCATCCTCCGATTTATCTAGAAGAAAATATCGACTATGTTATAGGACTTGTAAATTTTGAAACATTTAATGCAATTCCCAACATTGATGAGAGTAATAATCGCTTCTTTTACGGCGAATCAGGCAATTTTGTAACTATTCCTCCGGGAAGTTATGAAATTGATAATATTAATAAATTGCTTCAAAACAAATTGGAGGAAAAAGAAATTTCGTTTTATCTTCGTGCTAATAATAATACGTTGCGTTCAGTAATTAAATGCTCCGAAAATATTATTTTTAGACAGGGCTCTATAGGCACATTGCTGGGATTTGAAAATCAGATTCTTGATTCAGGAGAAGTTCATATTTCTGAACGACCTGCAGAAATAATTAAAGTAAACTCTATAAATATCGATTGTAGTATCGCTGAAGGTTCATACTTAAATGGTGATCCTGTTCATATAATCCATCAATTTTTTCCCAGTGTAGCTCCTGGTTTTAAAATCATAGAATCACCCCAAAACGTTATATATTTTCCAGTTACTGCTAAAGTAATAGATAAAATTACTATTAAAATATTGGATCAAGAGGGGGAACGTGTTAATTTTAGAGAAGAAACCATAACGCTAAGACTACATCTTAAAAAATTAGATGAGCGATGGTGATCATTTATAACAGAAGTCACTTTGGTGGAAAGCTTAATAAGAATGAAATCAATCGAAACTTATTTAGTAATAAACCAAACTCGCGAAGACTAACACCTTCAAATCGTCAATTTCTATTAAGTTTGGGGTTTAAAGTTAAAAATGGAATTTTTAAACGTTAAAGAAAATGTTCTTGTTGATGATTCAATACTAAGTTGGGAGGTATTTTCCTTTGACCCCTTTAATCCCACAAAACTTGGACCGAATGATGAAATTAGGATTGCTTTACAGCAGACTGGAAAGTATCCATTACCTTGCAAAAGTGAAATATATTTAGAATTACAAGTTACTAAAGAGGATGGTACTCCATTAAGAAACACTGTATTAATCAACAATGCCCCAGCATTCTTGTTTAAGGAAATGCGTTATGTTTTAAATGGTGTCACTATTGACTCTGTTAGAGATATTGGCATCACTTCAACACTTAAGGGATATACATCGTTTAATCAAAATGAGAGTGCAAAATTAGAAAATGCGGGGTGGTATCCAAAAGCAAAAGCTGCAGAAAATATTATGACTGACGACAAAGGGAGTGTTTCTTTATGTGTGCCATTAAAGATGTATTCTGGATTTTTTGAAGATTATAATAAAATTATTTTAAATGCTCAACAAGAACTTATACTCATTAGAAATAATGATACCACAGACGCTTTATTGCGCACCAGTGAGGAAAATGAAACATCAAAAATTGTAATAACGAGGCTTTGTTGGCGAGTTCCTCACCTTACTGTGGCAATCCCACAAGAATTAGCATTAACAAAACTTATCGATAGGAACAGTGACATACTAATTACTTTCCGCAGTTGGGAGTTGGTTGAATATCCTGAATTATTGGAAACAACAAGACACAACTGGCCTGTAAAAACTTCCACTAAGGTTGAAACACCCCGTCATGTTTTAATCGCTTTCCAGAAAAATAGACGTGGTAATATAAAAATGGATATGAGCAAATTTGATCATTGCGAATTAAGAAATATAAATGTGTTTTTAAACTCTGAAAGATATCCGTATAACGATCTTCAACTCGATTTCAAAAACAACAAATTTGCCACACTGTATGAAATGTTTTCTGATTTTCGTCAAGTGTATTATAACTCACCAATAGAACCAATTTTTAATCCTGCAGAATTTAAGAGTAATGCACCTATTACATACATTAATTGTTCACATCAAAGGGATTTGTTGCAAACTGGTCCTGTAACTATGAGGATTGAATTTGAAACAAAAGAAAAAATGGTTGCTAAAACATCAGCATATTGCCTCATAATACATGATAAAATTTTTAGCTATAATCCACTCACAAAAATTGTTAAACAACTATAATCCCCTCCCTTATAAACTAAGCTTATTTAAGTTTCTTAACTAGTACTTGTGTAGTCATAAGCATGTCTTCACCTAACATGCAACACATTGAAATTTTTATTCAAAAATTAAAGGTTTTAAAAAATCAAATTCGAGAGTATACATCTACAAAATTTATCTTAAAGAAATTTTCATTGTTAAAAATATGCGATTAGTTTTGGATGTGCAGGGATTTAAGGATGAGCATAACAAGTTTATTCCAAAGGAGTTGGCTACATATGATGGGAATAGAATTGGCCACTATGTGTTTAAGCAACCATTTCCGTTACGTTTACTTTCACCAGATTTACACAAGCAAGCTTTGTGGTTGATGAAAAACTATCATTGCATAAACTGGAATGTTGGATATACACCCCTTCATTATTTTTCCACCATTATTAACGAGCTAACAAGAGATGCAACATTTGTTTTTATTAAAGGAGGTGAAAAGGTTGACTATATCAAGAAGTATTGTACCAAACCAATAGTAGAATTAAATGAAAAACCACTTCTACATTTATCAACACCAAAATGTTTTTTTCATACTAAGACACCAGCTATGTGTGCTCTTTATAATGTATTTTATTTGTATGATAATTTTTTTATGAATGAATAAAAAAATCAAATTTTATTTATTGTTTTATTTCATTATATTTCGTTTTTATTACATTAATATCTTCATATAAACCTAACCTTTTAAGTTCTATAACTAATTTTATTAAATTCTTTGTCTTTAAAAAGTTCAAGCATGCTTTGAAAGCTTTTTAACACTGAGAAGCATGCTCCATATAGTCTATGTACCACGGAAAATTTTGTGCTTCAGCATCATCATCATCATCACCCACTAGAGCATAATAACGCGAACAAGCTTCTGACATAATAAAGTTTTCATACATTTCAGTAACTATTGTCTCCATGTTTAATATTTTCACTTCACTAATCACACATAACGAAATAACGGACTGGGACCCATCTCAGCAAGTTGCGCCTCTTCCACAACACTTAATATTAGTTTATATGCAGCCGTATCATTTGGTGACACAAATTCTTTAAACTCGAACAACTCTTCAATAAAACCATTTGTCCTACAATCTTCAACAAGCTTGAGCATATCTTCTGTTTCATAGTAGTTCTGTATCATTTCCACACCACGTCTAAAATAATCAGCATCAGCATTATACATATGACAGAACTCTGGATTACTCTGCATGGCCTTTTCTACACATTCATTAACTAGATCACAAAAATCATTTTCAATTTTTTTAAGAGTTTCAAATAACCCATCTCGTACAGAATCAGCCATAATTCTAAACTAACCTGAAAGATTTGTAACATCTTTTATATTGTGGAAATTTCCATCCTTGTTCTTTGAATGGTGGTGGTTGTGATTTTTTACTCTTCCTCCTCCTCCTCCTCCATCTTTGTTTTGTTATGGTCTGAAGCACATTTACTCCTCATCTTCCCGACCTATTCTTGGCGGTTTAAAGTAGATTTACTCATTTTACCTCCTCAATATCCCTTCTATATACTACTTCTCTGCTTATATAGGGTTTAGATTAAAAGGGATTGGTCTATGGACATGAAAAAGGTTGGATGCTATTAAGCGGAACAAACAAAACCGTGCAAGGGTTAAACAAAAAACATCTCGCTACACATTTTGTACTAAGACGAATCTCTCTAGAATCGTTTGATCGACTGGATTATGTAGTATACATTTATTAGACTCGTGGCCATAAAAACAAAATTAAAATATACCAGTGGAGTAGGTATTTTTATTTAATAAAATGTACGGGGTGTGTCAGAATTGACTGCAGGAAACTCGTTCTCTCGAACCTTGGTCTCTCTGCTTATGTAGGGTTTAGATTAAAACGAATTGGTCTATGGACCTGAAAAAGGTTGGATGCTATTAAGCGGAACAAACAAAACCGGGCAAGGGTTTAACAAAAAACACCTCGCTACACATTTCGTACTAAGACGAATCTCTCTAGTGTCGTTTCATCGGCTGGATTATGTAGTATACATTTATTAGCCTTGTGGCCACAAAAACAAAATTAAAATATACCAGTAGAGTAGGTATTTTTATTTAATAAAATGTACGGGGTGTGTCAGAATTGACTGCAGGAAACTCGTTCTCTCGAACCTTGGTCTCTCTGCTTATGTAGGGTTTAGATTAAAACGAATTGGTCTATGGACCTGAAAAAGGTTGGATGCTATTAAGCGGAACAAACAAAACCGGGCAAGGGTTTAACAAAAAACACCTCGCTACACATTTCGTACTAAGACGAATCTCTCTAGTGTCGTTTCATCGACTGGATTATGTAGTATACATTTATTAGCCTCGTGGCCATAAAAACAAAAATAAAATATACCAGTAGAGTAGGTATGTTTATTTAATAAAATGTACGGGGGCACCAAAGTTAACTGGCATTAAAGAAAAATCAAAACTTGATCAGAAATCACAGGGCTGGGTCTCGAATTCACTTAATTTAAATGACATCAGAAACACTTTGTCATCACAGACAGTTCTGACTTAAAATTTACACTAAAATTCACCAGAACACCAACTCCAGAGACACAAGGTCGTCAAACGGACAGCTCTGAGTTAATATTCACTAAAATCACTAGTATTTACTTTAAAAATCACTTCAGAGACACTAGGTCATCGAACAGACAACTCTGAAGCGAATGCACTCTAAAATATTTAAAATTTACCTTAAAATCGTGAATTCGAGTCGCAACCCTATCTACCAAAAATGACTGCATAAAAACAAATAACTAATTGATAGCAACACTTAACTTTTGTCCGTCGATCAACTTAGTTCCGTCCAATCAGTGGTTTATCCAATGAACTGCTCCTGAACGCTGCTAACCTCCAGGGCACAGTTATCAGCTGAGTCTCGCACGGTCGGTCCCCATTAATCGGCCAATGCCAGGTAACACCAATCGTAGGAATCCTCAACCAAGATGATCATTAGGCAAGGTCTCCACTGCTCCGGTAACGGTTCTCCAAGCGAGCAGACAACACACCAGCAAGGTTACAATAAATCGGGGTACAGGGTATCAAATGGAATTACTAACAAAAGATATTGAAGTTAAAATAATTTTGCTCGTTGTCCCAAGCGGGGGCTGGCTAAAGTTTCTTTAAGGCCATTGATCAAATCAAACGAACGTGAAGCATTGAAACCTGAATTAGGGGCATGGCAACCTCGTTCAAATATAGAAAAAATTATAGGGTGGAATAACATCAAGGGCTTTGAATGGAAAATTGCTGCATTAATAATTGAAGAGTTTCGAAAATATTGGTCCGGGTTTAGGCGTTCATCATTCCAGAAGAGATTTTATTGATTATATCTGATGAAACGTTCGTCAGACGTCCGATTGTTGAGGATTTGAAAAATTTTTACCCGGTGCGGCATATCCGCCGACAGTTCGGAATCTTAGGTTAAATCGTTCGTGTTAGCCCGATTACGGATTAAAATTTGCCAGATGTGATGAAATAGATCAACTAAGCTGTAAAACAGATAACTTAAAATGGGACATAAACAGAAAAGCTCAAATTTAGGGCGAGGCATGAAAATTAGAAACCTAAGGTGAAACACAGAATCCCAAGGTGAAACCTGGAAGGAGCAAAATGGCCGCCACGGAATACTATACCAAAGAACTCAATTGTTTACCTGTTGGTCGGGTTTCTCTTTCGTCAGGTCACAAATAACCCCTAGTGGGCTGGAAGCATTCCTTATGAATTTATTTGTACATCCGGGAAAACCCGCGACACCTTAGTGCCCCAAAAATTCACTTCAACACTCGAAAACAGTGACCTGACACAGGATTTTTGCTGCCTCGTTCTAAAAAGAATCCACGGCCCTTGCACGTCTATATACAGGGTGTCTCAAAACTCAGTATCAAGATTTTAGGGGCGTATTTGCCAGGTCAAAATAAGCCTTTTTTTTCCTATAAGCATGTGTCCGCAAACGCTTCGTCACCGATCTACAGAGTGTTAAATTTTCAAAAAAATTTTATTTTTTCCTTCATAGCTCTTTTAGTTTTTGAGATATTAAGATAAAATTTAAAACATAGATTACGCTTTAGGGCTTACATCATCTAGTATACCGAGTGATTGTAAGAATCTACAGGGAGATATTTTTTCAGGGGTCATGCTCCTTTTCTCCGCATAAACTTTTTTATAGTGCGCTGCTGGCGGATTCTGAAATATGCAGTACATTCTTTGTTTTGTTTATAAACTTTTTTATCTCTTATAATTTTTATGCATCTAAGATCGTTATCGAGAAAAAAATTTAAACAAATTTTTGTAATTCGCCATATTTAATTGAAATTTTTCAATGAAACAATAAAAAAAACAATTAGTGGGCTTTGACTGCTATTTTCATTTTGACGTTTACGCTTATTTTGAAGCATTTGACATTATTTAAAAGTTGGTTTATGCATTTGACATTATTTAAAAGTTGGTTTATAACTTATCGTATATTTTTTGATTTGTTTAACATTAAAATGGAAAATGGACCATATTCATTTGAACATCTGGCTGACATCCATTTCGTTTATGGTCTGGCTAATGGTAACGGGCTTAATGCTCAGAGGTTGTACGCGCTAAGATTTCCTAATCGCCGGCTTCCCAACTACAGAACTTTTATAAATTCCCATCAACACCTTTAGGAATACGGCAGATTTCAGACTCCAATGCACGATACTGGTAGACCAAGACAAGCACGCAACCCAGCAGTTGATGAAGAGATTTTAAATGTTATCGACGAAAACCCTGGTATGAGTACTCGACAAATAGCACGGCATTTGGATGTTTCCCGTTCAACTGTCTGGAGGGTTTTACACGAAAACATGCTATACCCATATCATATTCAGCGCGTCCAAGGTTTGCTTCCTCGAGACTTTCCACAGCGCTTGCAGTTCTCCAGATGGATACTGCGCAAGTGTACTGTGGATCCTGAATTTTTATCTCGTATCCTTTTTACCGACGAGGCTCAATTTACACGCGACGGAGTAGTGAATTACCACAATGTTCATATTTGGGCACTAGAAAATCCACACATGATCAGAGAATCTCGACACCAGGAACAGTTTAGCGTAAACATATGGGCAGGAATAGTAGGAGATACTTTAATTGGTCCTTTTATTTTACCGCGAATTTTAAATGGTGACACATATTTAAACTTCCTACAGAATGAATTGCCTGCATTAATGGAGGATGTGCCTTTACACGTTCGTCAACAAATGTGGTTTATGCACGATGGGGCCCCCCCTCATTTTCGAGTCACCGTCCGCGATTATTTAGACACAGTGTTTCCCAATCGGTGGATTGGCAGAGCAGGTCCAATTGCTTGGCCCCCACGGTCCCCAGATTGCAACTCGCTGGACTTCTTTTTATGGGGGCATGTAAAGAGTCTAGTTTATGATGCAGGACCAGTGCCTTCCATCGAAGTTCTAACTGGACGAATTATGGATGCCTTTCAAACGGTAAGAAATAATCCCGGAATATTAGAACGCGTACGGCAGTCTATGAGAAGAAGAGTAGAGGGTTGTATCGCAGAAAGAGGAGGGCATTTCCAGCATCTTTTATAAAAAGTCAAAGTTGATTAAGTTTCTTATTTTTGAGGTAATGTTTAAATAATCTTATAACAAATAAGTATAGCGTCTTTTGTTTTCATTGTGGTATTTATTCCCCCCTGTTGTTATAAATGTTAATTAAATGTAGCTAATTACAAAAATTTGTTTAAATTTTTTTCTCGATAACGATCTTAGATGCATAAAAATTATAAGAGATAAAAAAGTTTATAAACAATACAAAGAATGTACTGCATATTTCAGAATCCGCCAGCAGCGCACTATAAAAAAGTTTATGCGGAGAAAAGGGAGCATGACCCCTGAAAAAATATCTCCCTGTAGATTCTTACAATCACTCGGTATACTAGATGATGTAAGCCCTAAAGCGTAATCTATGTTTTAAATTTTATCTTAATATCTCAAAAACTAAAAGAGCTATGAAGGAAAAAATAAAATTTTTTTGAAAATTTAACACTCTGTAGATCGGTGACGAAGCGTTTGCGGACACATGCTTATAGGAAAAAAAAGGCTTATTTTGACCTGGCAAATACGCCCCTAAAATCTTGATACTGAGTTTTGAGACACCCTGTATAGACTCTTCGGCTTCCGTCACCGACTCGAGTCCAATGTGCGGAGGTATTTTGGCCTAGGCCGGGATCTTGCATTACCAGGGTCGTGCAATAGGTAATTAATTACTTCAAGCAACCGAGAAATTCAATGATAGATTACGATTGTTCAAAGTGACGGACCGTTTTCTATTTACTTGTAACGACCGGGAAAAAAGGTCGTTACAAAGTCAGAATCTCTTGTCGGATAGTATGATATGCAAATTAGTTCCTTTGGCACAACGCCGACTTACCGCCGAGTTACTATTTTATTTCAATGATCAATTCACACAGTTCGGAACAAATCCATTTTGTGAATCTGCTTGTATTATTGTTATTATTTGCCTTCCTTTGAAGGAGCCCTAGTTTGACATTTTTTTGAAAAATCATTCCACCTTTCTCTTGCAGTGTCATGTGGATCGAGCCATGTTTCGCCAAGGTAAATATTTGGTCGATTTTCTGCTCTATATTGTTTAATAGCCGCTAAATGTTTATGACGCCATTCCCGTAAACGTTGAGATTCCAAAAAGGTTTGTCGTTGATCAATTGTGTGATATTTAAAATTCATTTTAAGCAAAGTTTTTTTTAGGCTTGAAATGCTGCAAGAAATGTTTGCTTCGTCATTGGTAACTCTCTTTTTTAGGGAGCCAGGGTAGGTACAGATTGTTCTTCATACACTTAATAAATTCTCCTTCTTAATAAATTTAAATAATTCTCGTCAATACTCCTAAATGTCCCACAGTTACTTCGCCTCTTTCTTGGAATGATAGGTTTCAGTAATATATTCTTTACTGAAAATAAAGAAGTACTTGTTAAAGCAGACGTCTTTGCTAAAGCGTCACTTGAATTAAAATCTCTTTTCAGCAAAAATTGGTACAAATTTTTAATTATTTTTTTAGCATCGGGAGATACCTGCTTTCTTCTGAAAGTGGCACGACAAGATGCCTCACTCTCAGCAGAAGCACATGGACGCCACATTCCAACACTGATATAACAAAACTCACTCGGCGAAAAACCAATTGGAACTAAAACTAACAAAAATTATTTTTCTATTTATCTACTATTAGGTATTTATACCTATTTAAAATGGTATACAAATTAGGGATGCAGGTAGTTTGTAATCAACGGTATAATGTAAATTTTACTGTAGTCTATCTTTAAATGGCGCGAAGTAATAAATGCTTATTAAATATGCAAAACGCATACCGGGGTACCAAGAACAATTTAAACAACATCCCTTAAAATCTATTGTGTTTACATTAAAGAATCCAAGTAATGAGCATTCTCTAGGCAGGTCCACCCTAAATTTATCGCAAGCTATTGTTATATTTGAGGATTTACTAAACCATTCTCCTAAAATTGTATTATATTATATTCGTAGGTATTTATAACATATGAAAACATTTAAAAAATTGTGTTAACCAATAAATATCAATGGGTGGTACTATTTTACATAATATAATTATAAAAGCAAGATATAATATAGAATCTTATAAACAAAGAATTTTCAAAAATGGAATAATACTTTGTCGTTATGGCTTAATCATAGTCCGATTCAGAAGATGAACTTCTATTAACATCGTTTATAATAAGCGGTTCAACCATTTTTTCGATTATTATATCTACCTGCCACATTTTCGCTTCTTCTTCTATCACATTATCGATACACTTTTCCACTTTTCCGCACTGATTTTACACCCAGCTTCATTGAATAGTGTTTTTAAATCCACCATTTTATAAGTCATGTTTTTTCTGGCGACATCTGTCTTTATTTGAGCGCATATAAGTTCGATCGGATCTAATTCGCAGTGGTAAGGAGGGAGTCTAAGCACAGATATTCCTCGTGACTTCGTTCGTTTATATTTTTTGAATTTCTTTTTATGTAAATTGGCTAGTACCAATAGTTATTTTTTTAAGGAATCTAGTGGAGACTCTATGTGTCTTAAACTTAGCCATTCTGGTATTTCACTTTTACGTCACGCACTTGTCGGTAATTTTTCCGTCAGCCTAGAGTGATAACTTGCATTATCCAATACAATTATTGCATCTTTTGGTATAAGGTCCAACATTTACTCGAACATCGGCATTCATACCTTCATGCTAGTCTCCTGTATTTTTAGATTGGAATACCAGTAGACCACCTTTAACGAAACCTTGACAACTTCCAATATGGGTTATAATAAGTTGGTGTCCTTTTCTAAATTCTTCCAAAAAAGCTTGCCTTGAACTTTTAATATTTTCATCCTGCCAAAATTTAGTCGCAGTGTGGCCTTCATTTAGCCATGTTTCGTCTAGGTAAAATATTTTTTTGTTTTCTTCTCCAAGAGACGATATCGCTTCTGTCTAATACAATTGATTGCCTAATATGTTTCTTCCACCGAAAACCCATTTTTTTAAATAATTTCCAAAGCGTATTCCTACACATAAATGGGTAGTCCTGGTCTTCTCGGATTGAGGACAAAATTTTGTCCAGCGTGGGAATTTCTTTTGTTAAAAAGAGGCTATGAATTTTTCGCCTTTCTCTGCATTAAAACGTCATCCAGCTTAAGTTTTGGTCGTCCTGGAAAAGTTTTTGGAGGTTTGACGCCAACACTGTTTTCTTCTTTTAAAAGTTTATAGGTATATTGTTGTTTTCCCAATGCTGTAAATTGCACTGCATTGTCAACACTCAAATTCACGTTTTTACTTTTAATAGAATCGTAACAGTTAGGAGTTAATTTTTTTTCATTTACTGTACATGAACCGACTCTAGAGCGTTTAGACAATTGTTGAAAATTCTCCATAATTAATTAAAAAAATACTGATACTTCACACTTTGACTAGTTTCAGTGAGAAACACACACCTAAGGTAGGTATGTATAGATATAAATAGGTGTATTATTCCAACAGATGCACCCATAAAGGCATAATAACCACATAATTAGCAAACAGGTAACCATAAACAAAAATAAAGTAATAGAAGGATTAGAGCGGAAATGGAGTAAGTACCTAGACTCTAATTAGTTTTGATAAAATTGCTTTCTAAAATTCCAGGTTAGTTTGGTACGGCTGTACATAATTTTAAGCTTAAAAAATCTAATATTAAAATATATATTTGAATTTATTGCCGATACTTGTATTAAGTCTGTACAAATTAAAAATTCAGGCCTATTTAAATCTATGCATGCCGAAAAATCTTGAACGCCCAAGGAGCAGACGGGTTTGATTGATTTATTACTTCGCATAGTTTAAAGACAGACTATATAACAATGCACGGAAGATAAGAATAAACTATGTTTCGTTCAATGATATTCATAGTTTAGACGGACTATTATTCCTACTATTTTAAACATTAGCCAATGCATGAGAGAATGAACTGCTTCTTGAACGTTTTAGCTTTAAGCCTAATTACGAATAAAAAAGGGTCAAAACCATTGTCTTTGTATAAACTATACGGATTTAAAATGAGACTATTAGTAAACTTTATTTTTTCGAACAATTTTTAACTTCGGATGAATTGAAACCTTAAGTGAAAAGCAAAATTACATTTCTACTTATTTTTTGTTAAAAATAATTCGTTTAAACCTGAACGAATTATTCTTTGTTAAAAATAATTCCTTTAAACTTGAACGAAACCACTGTTTTCCCCTGGTCGATTTGAGATAATGTAAATCCCCTTTAACGATTTAACAACCCCACACAGTTAGTTTAGCACTGGACAATTCTAATCAAGTATGTGCAAATAAATTAAGGAACCGTGATATTTAGAATAGCTAAATAGTAGCAACTCTTGTCAGTCCTCATTAAATCTTTACTTCGTGTACATTATAAAATTATCTTGAATTCCGGGACTAAATTAATATGTCTCTTCTCGCAGCACACTCAGTTCAACAATATTCTAAATATTTTCAGGTATGTTTGCGTGCCTTTAGTTTACTCTAGAAAGACACATGCTTGAAAGTTTGTTGCCAGCGTATACATAGTTGTGAAACTTAGGTTGATAGAGGTCTTATTGCGAGCATACCTAAATGCAGCTTTATTAACACACTCACTGCATCTCCTGGTGCAAGTTTCCTTGTAAATTGCTTAAATTTAACGGGTTCGTATACACATCATCTACGGAAGATCTAAACCATAGCAGTTAATTAAAAAGGAGATAAATGCTGTCTTGTGAAGCTTGCACCTGTCTAGGGATTAAAGTTAGTAATAATAGTAATACTCGCAGTAGTTTATATAGTGTTTACATCAGTGAACATTTAAACTGCTCATACAATAAGCATAAGAGATTTTAAAATTGGAATGAATAATAAAAGATTTTAATTTACAAATCACAATATCACACGATAAACAATAAAATCAGGAGACAACATAAACGTTAAAATTCATCAAATACTTATAAGATTTTAGTTTAATTTGATTGGAATTGTTTTAGTGGTAGGTAAGTAAGCCTCTTACAGCAAAATTGAAAAACTTTGTCCCAACGAAACCTAAACTAATCTGCGCCCTTTTAAAGTGGCAGACGGGGTCGCAGTGTAAAATATATAATGTTTGGAGACCACGCTCAAATTTTGTCCTTGTATACTATTATAATAATTGAATTGAACAGACGTACGATAAATTATTTAATTTCACGTCCATTTGTTTTATTTCCATTCAAAAATGTATAGATATTATGTAGTATCTCACCTTTTCTTGGTCATGACCCCCCACGACCCTTCTGTTCGCAATACGGATTTTGATTTTTTCCTTCTCAATTTAAAAATATAGTGCTTGGCCAATAAAACAATTTAATTTTGGTTTCACCTCAAATCAATATAGGTAACTACACAGATCTGTACTTTCATTCCCCGTAAGCCATGCATATTTTTGATACCATTTTTCTGAAAATGACCTATTAGGCAATTCCCTTGTCTTTGTTCCGTCTTAATTAAATTCAAAATTTGTCGTATCATCGGGCAATCATTGTTTTTAATTTAATTTGTTGATCCAATGACAAAAATCCACATTTCAAACTTAAAATATATTAAATGAGATCACTTTTACCTCACTTTTAACTTGGCTTTCCATGTCGTTGTGTGCATTGCAATTTTTCGGAATATCTAAAGAGGATATTTTGTTCAAATTTTAAAACACTTACCTGAGGTCCTAATCTTAAAAAAAAAACAAATTGAAAGTTTTGATGTTTACTTAACAGATAAACTTACTTTCACTTATTTTACACTAATTTAGTTCTTTTCTTTCAAAAATAATCACAAAAACTTCAAAAACAACCGATTGATACACAAAATTTTTCTTGTCAATAATGAATATTAGGCATAACCATAACCTCACTTTAAGTTTAGCAGCAGGTACGTAGTTGCCGACCCTGGAATTTAACTTCAATACATTGTGTATTATGTGTATGTTTGGTTGTCTATCTTCAAGCCTGAAATTTCTTCGTTTTCAATATTCATACGACAGGGTAGGCATACCGACCCCAGCCCGGGTTACTTGATAAGTAAAACAAACATATTTTATGGCGGCTGTAGTTTGCTAGTAAATCCACTATGAAGTCCGGGGTTAAAGGGACGATTTAAAAAGTGGAGTGGTTATTCCCTGGCAGTTTGAGAGTTATTAAAATGCAAATTGATGTAGATAAATAACATAATATACTGTGTGTTGTTTGTTTGACACTAGGTCGACACTGCCGTCCCTGAAAAAGCACCACCGTAATATTATGCTCTTTTTGACGCGTTTTAAATTGGTGGACTTTGGAAGCTTTGAATATATTTTCAATGATGAAACCTGTTTTAATCAGTTACGCCATTTTTGACATTTTTTAGTTACCGATTTCATCGTTCGGAGAAATATAGATTTAAAGTCTAGCAACAGTTTCGCGCGGTGTTTCCACATCTAAATCTTGTGATCCACAAATCTCCTGCAGTTGAACTGACGCGATAAAGAAATCGTGTGTCATTCCTGGAGGCACGCTCTACGGCGCCAGCGTTCAGACACGCTGATCCGAAAAGAACACCTGAGTCGGAGTAGCGCTGACGCGCTCAGGTAGAACTTGTTAATCTTCTAAAATACTATTACATTATAATTTTGTAAATTAGATTTCATCAAAATATTCTACAGGTTTTCGACCACCGAATATGAAATTGAAAAAAAAAACAAGAAGTTGTCATCTAGAATTAATTAATGTTTAACTTGGTTTTAGTGATTCTTTTATGGCTTCTAGTTTTTTTTTTCATTGTGATTTTAATTTCATCTGGATTTTTATTACAACGTGCTTAACCAATGTACCCTATTTTAAATGAACACTTTGGTTATAAAGATATACTGGGTGGCCCACTCTCAACGCAGGATTTCGTAGCATCTAAACAACTCAACTTTTTAATATTTTTCAAAAACAGGGTCATAGGGAGACATTAGGCCTACAGTTTAAAATTATTTTGAAATATACCGGATATCCCAAAAAAAAAGATCCATAGCAAAGTTATATTTTTTTAAACGGAACACCCTATATCTTACAATATTAGTGCATTATAAGTCTAAACCGAATAGTTTCTGAGATATCGAGTTTTGAAGAATGACATTCTTGAACTTTGACAGCTTCTAGCTTTCTTACGGTACGTCTTAGAGCAAAACGGCTTGCATCCCTATCTTACTTATCTACTATCTTTCTAAAAAGTCAACTTCCGGTTTAACCGGCAGTTTGAATTTTTGGAAAGATAATAAAAAAGCAAGATGGGGATATGTAAGCCGTTTTGCTATATGGCGTATCGTTAGTAAGCTAGACGCTGTCAAAGTTCAAAAATGTCATTTTCAAAACTCGATATCTCAGAAATTGTTAAGTTTAGACTTATAATGCACTTACTAAAAAATAATTGTAATTTTAAGTAGATTTCAAAAGTAATGCAAGATATAGGGTGTTCCGTTTAAAAAGAAGTATGTTTGATATGCCCTGACCATTTGGGAGACCCTGTATAAAAATAATAAATAAAATAATTTTAAATTGTAGGCCTAATGCCTCCCTATGACTCTGTTATTAAAAAATATTAAGAAGTTGAGTAGTTTAGATGTTATGGAACCCTGTGTTGAGAGTGGGCCACCCTGTATTATACCATTAATACTCTTAATTTCAACTCTATAGAGATGAAAAGTACATACTTTTCTATTTTTTCTTCATAACAGAGCTGTCGCGATTCCGTTACCAGTATCGCAATAAACTTTTCATGAAGTTTCTTAATTTTTTAAAAGTTGGTAATGATATTATTTGTATCCGATAAACAAGAGCAGAAGAACCTATACAGATAAATACATTTAATTCTTGATTTAATTTTTGTTAAGATATTTTTGTTTACCGATAGCGCTATTCGCCAAATAATGTCTATGGAAGCAATTGTCGACACAATTGAAACTATAGCAATTATTCTGAGAACAAATATATTCGGACGTAAAAGTACCGGGCCTATGTAATTATCTCTGTTCTGAGATATTCGAACAATCTTTTTTTCCTACTTTCTGTTTATCGGATACACTGAATAGTAGTAGATAATTAGTACAGTTCTAGGCCCAGGACCACTTATCACTATCCCTCTACTACTACAGCCCTGCTTAGAATAACGGCGTAAAACAGACCTGTTTAAAACAGCCATATTTAAAACAGCGTCCAGGGCTGCTTTAAACAGTGTTTGTATAAACAGGACTGTTTTAGGCAGGGCTGCTTTAAACAGGGTCTGCTTTAAGCAGGGTATATTCTAAATAGGGCTGCTTTATAGTAGGGGGATAGTGAGCGGTGATCCTGGTCCCAAGGCTGTGCTAATTATTTACTCTGAATATTCTCTAAATGTACGAAGCAATAAACGTAATGCAGGATTATTAAAAATTCTTTCGTCCTCGCTTTCCGAGCAGATCCAGTGTAGCCCAAATTGTGCCTACGTGTATGGGGTTCTTGAAAACTGTAGAAGAAACAGAAACGGTTAAATAGGAAAAGTTTTAGATGAATATGTTCGCAACTTAATGCTGTAGCTTTTTTATTTTCTATTATTTTGGCAATCTGCGAAAACATTTTTAAAGCAACTTTTTAAATAGATTTCAGTTCTGTAATTAGGGTTTGAACACGACGCTTTAGTTATTTTATACCATCATCAGGTTCATTTTTTCTTATGGACGCCATATTGCATTTTGTACTTAACATATAGCTACTCATGTCAGCTTTACAACGATGTATCACTTATTGGTAAATAAATGAAATTGACATCAAGAAACAAGAAAATTAATTTTCGCAACACGTCAAACATGACAACAACGCCTTAGACAGATTTAAATAGTTTTTAAATTAGTTTAAAATGTCACATTATAATATATTATTTCATTTTTTCTTATGGTTAACAATTTCATATCAACGTTTTAAATAATAAAATAAAAAATTAAAGAAAACTAAAAAAGTAATAATAATTATTGTAAAAAGTCGTAGGAAAAAATATGTAACTAACTATACTTACTCTAAATCTTGGCTGTTTTTATTAATACATTTTTGACGCCTTTCCACACAGTATTTGTGATCCTGCGGAGAGTGTTGCCATTTATGCTGGTAAACACGTGCCTCACTCTCTTATTTAACTCATGTACAGTTTCAGGGGATTCAAACTCATAAATTTCATTTTTCACATACCCCCATAAATAGAAATCTAGAGAGGTTATATCGGGGAATCTAGCAGGCCAATTAACTGGTGCACCGTTTGAAATTACTTTATCATTAAATGTCTGTCTTAAGAGAGTTTAAACTTCCCGAACATTATGTGCGGAACATACGTCTTGTAGAACCCAAATATTATTTAATTGATCCTGTGGAACTCTTGCTCTAATTGCCGGTAATATTTGATCTTTTAACAGCTCCAACTATCTTTGGTCATTCAACGCGTGATTACAAAAGAAAGTAAAAAGTAAAGTTGACTTCATACCTGCTATGTATTTAGCAAGCTAGGTGACATTACTTACTATACATCCCACATTATATATTTAAGTCAAAAATAGGGTCTGCAGTCTTCGTTGAGCCAATCGGGTAGAGTTTTCTGTAGCCCAAAAACAATGGTTGGGTCTATTAAGCATCCGGTAAAATGTGTTTCGTCGGCCCAAATTACATGACGAGCGAAATCAGGATTTTGCTCGCATTGGTTTACAAACCAATTTAAAAATTGGTTTCTTTTTGGATAAATCGTTTCCTGTAAACCCTGAACTATAATTGGCTTGTACGGTCGATATTTATTTTTGTAAGGACTTTTTGTATGGTATTTTTCGGGGTTGGTAAATCTCTTGCCGCCGCTCTTGTAGACGATGTCGGAGCGGAATTAAAATATTTACTCACATTTTTGTCACGCTCGTTATTACCTTCTTTTCGTAATTCTTGGGACGCGGTTGTTTAAAACTTCCATAGGGTCTGAGGTTCATTCAAGGTAATTTTTAAAATATCGTTTTAATGCAAGATTGGTATTTCTGTTGCAATAAATGTAACATTTCAGCAATTCAAATTTTTCTTCGTAAGAGAAAGAAAAGAAGAGAAAAGAAAAGAAAGGAAAGAAATTTTTTTAAAATTGAAAATGCGGAAATAAATTGTTACTATTAATATTTATAAAAACTATCACTTTTATTCGTTTTGACGAGTAATCTTTTTTTTTTCATTTAGGCTACTAGATTTTATTTTTGGTTCATAGATTATTGCAGAATTCTTGATTGAAACAGTGCATTCAGTGTTGTGTGAGTATTACGAAATGTGAAATTTTTAATTGGTATTAAGTTCAGGGAGTTCTAGTGCTGTTGTTAAATTTGACGTGTGGCGAAAATTACTTTTCTTGTTTTTTCAAGTAAATTTAATATATTTACCAATAAGTGATACAGCATTATAAAGCCGACATCAATAGCTACATTTTAAGTACAAAATACAATATGGCGTTCATAAGAAAAAATGAACCTGATGATGTTATAAAATAACTGAAACGTCTTTTTCAAAAACCAATTGCTAAAATACTGAAAAATATTAAAGTACAGCAAATTTTCGAAAATGCAACTTTTTTTAGAATATATCAAAAAGAAAAAAAAGATAGAACCGCGTACTTAGCGGCTTTAAATTGCAATATATATTCGTCTAAAACTTTTCCTATTTAATCGCTTCTCTATCTCCTATAGTTTTGAAGATCCTTATATATCGTCGTTATATGGTAAGCCAAATTTGGGCCACACTATACATGAAATTTTTAATACATATAAAGGTTATATTATACCTGAGCAGCATGGTTTTTACAAGAATCGTTCTACTTGCACTAACCTAGCAGTCTATCAGAACTTCCTTATATCATCCGTTGAGGCGGGCTATCAGGTTGAGAGTGTTTACACCGATCTATCTAAGGCATTCGACAGTGTCTGTCATACTTTACTGATCAAGAAACTGTCTGAGATTGGAGTCTCTGGTAATTACATTAAATTAATTAAATCCTACCTTTCTCTGCGTCGTCAACGTGTTATCGTTTGTGGTTCCTCCTCTCGTTATATATCCGTGACCTCTGGCGTTCCCCAGGGTTCGCATTTGGGTCCTGTGTTCTTTATATTATTTATTAATGATGTTAACATGAAAAAAAAATCGGTATTACAATTCATGGAAACACAGCTCTATTTTTTCAGAAATGTTTAAAATGGCCCCCATTTACTAACTGACAATGATACAAATTGTCGCAAAAATGTCTTTGGGTATTTAAAACCATTTCCCTTGTTATTCTCTCACTTTCATTTAAAATTTTAATTCTTAATTCTTCTAAATTATTGGATTTGTTCCGATAAACATTGTTTTTCAGGTGACCCCAATAAAAGAAATCTAAGGGCGAAAGATCGGGGGATCGTGAAGGCCACTCGATAGGCGCTCTTCTTTCTATCCATCTATTTGGGAACGTAACATCCAAAAATTCTTTAACTTCACGAGAAAAATGCGAAGGAGCTCCATCATGCTGATAACAGGTTAAGTAATATCGAGAGTTAAATTGTTTATAGTTGGAACTATTTCTTGCCGAAGAAGCTGGAGATATCGTTCACCGTTCAAATTTCCCTCGATAAAAAAGGGTCCAATTACATGTCCCTCTAACAATCCAGCCCAGACATTAACTTTTTCTGGGAACCGTGTATGCAGTTCTTCATACCAGTTTGGGTTAATTCGCCCCCAGTAACAGTAATTTTGTTTATTGACCACTCCGTGTAGTGTGAAGGTCGCTTCATCCGAAAAAAAAAAATATTGTTTGGAAAATGCGGATTCTCTTCAATCTTTCTCGTAATTATTTCGCAAAATTTTAGTCTTCGATCATAGTCAACATCACAAAGTTCTTGTACAACATGAACTTTGTATGGATGCATTTTCTCAGTATGAAGAACGGTTCTTACAGATTTTTGATCAATTTCATGATCCAAAGCAAGCTGATTGGTGGATTGTCAGGGATTTCAGAATGTCTAATTTTTTATCATCGGCGGTAGCACTCCTAGGTCTTTCAGATCTTGGTCGGTTTTTTACACTTCCAGTCATTCTGTTACGCTTCACAGTTCGAAAAACTGCATTTTTTTAAATTTGCCTATCTGGGTGCAAATTGTTAAAAATATCACATACCTCCTGATATGATCTCTGCTTATAGTCATATCCCCTTTAAATTAAAATATCAATTCTCTCTGTTTCAGTAAGTGAAAACGCCATGATATTTTCTTTTTTGCTCAATTCTGACAAATGTCAAAGGCCATACCTAATTTGTTGCTAAGGTAAATACGACTACGTTCGAATAGTGCATTGTAATCCGTTATTATTTAAAACGCCGATATCTCGGAAACTAATAAATTTAGGCATAGCATATGGTTAATAGAAAATGTTTAAAATTGACTGGACGATCAAAATTAGTAACAATATACGGGGTATTCTATTTAAAAAAATATAACTTTGACTCTCCACAACCTTTCGGGCGTACCTGTATTTTCCAATTTATTACAGATATGTAGATTTTAAAAGCCTTACAACTTTTATAAAAGACATTTTTTGCTAACTCGTATATCTTTTGAAATAATCGACCGTTCTGGTAATTTCTCCTAACCCTGTATAACCAACAGATGTTATTCTCGGCACAGTATTTTTATGGTCTTGTTATTATTAACGGCTCTTTGCTCACCACAAACCTCGACGAGCCAACCTTGAAACGTTTTTGTGTGCAGCTTAGAGAGTTATATATGTTGCGGGGACCCTCGAACAATCCGGAACAGCATCAGACTAGTGCACTCGAGACTCTGTCGCCAATTCTCTGGTCAAGGTTTTTACCTTAACTATACGAATATCACACAGTGTCCGAGATACACCATCCGCACCACTGTCATCCTTCATTTGGCTTAAGGGTCCCTCTCTCAATAACATGCCGTTTCTAGAGTACCTACTAGATTACAGTGCCGGTGAAAATTTGACGGTGTGTGTTGCGTATGCAACACTACGTTGTATGGTGACCTGGGCCCTGCAAACTGAAAAAGTCTTCTGGGGCAGCCCGGGCTTGAACCAGGTACCTGTAGCTTGGGAAGCGACAGTGATGCCACGCGAACAGGCCGTTACGTATAAATACCATCTGTATAAATATCACAACCATCAGGATTTGGGGAAAGGGTAAATAACGATAGGGATTTCTCACGCAATGTCTGTTTTACCGACGAATGCACCTTCATATTACACAACGAATCAAATGTTCAAAATTGTAGATATTGCATGGAGTACAGAAATTTGTACATAGATTTATACAATCAAGGAGTCAATACCATCAAGGTAAATGTTTCGGTGAGCATATTTGGACATCGGATAATTTGATTTTTATTTTAACAAAATTTGGAAAATAAACTTTTTGTAACTTTTACAAGATCAAATTGGACCTGAGTTAGAAGAAGGTGTTCCTTACATTAACATAATAGGTCTGTTCCAACTATCAGTTCCTGATGTCAAATACAGTCAACCAGTTATAGCACTTAACAAAGTATCTTGTGGTCTACATGCAATGTTCATCTGGTAGTCTCTATTTCTGATTAAAAACTAGTCCTGGGGTGCTGGTTGGAGCAAGTTTAATATAGTTTTCTTTCACTATCCGAAATTTAGAAATCACTATTCAGCAAAGAGAAATCACTAACTTAAATGTTCCTTACTCAAGAATCACCCGTTTTATAAGTGGTTTCGTAGTCTGTAACGAAAATACTGTTGAAGCAGGTTAGTTTAAAATAAAACGTTTAGTAACATTTTAAATTATCCTAATCGTTACTGGTGGTTTCATTGAGGTATATACCAGAGCCGTATTCAATCTTATATTATTACACGAATGGTTTTTCACCTTTGAAAAACAACGAAGTATGCCAACTGATCTATAATTTTCTACACATTGTCATAACGTCTCATATTTTAACATAGCTTTTTAGAAAATATTAATGTCATGTAATGACATAAACATCCATTTTGTTGTTGTGTGCTTCATATTAAAACTCAACTATTTGTTCAACTTCCTTTTGTGGACCAAAAACATTATTTCTTCTAAAATTAAATTAATATGAGTCCCATGTGGGATAATTAATTGTTTTAGCTGAGCGGTATCTTATTAAATTTTATCAAGAGTTTATTTGTTCCGCATTTCCCAAACCGGAAATTGGACCTCGTTGTGCCTTTTCAGACTGCTATATGGCCAAAGTAATGAGGCCGTTATTCCTGACCTCGCCGCCGGTGTTTTTCGGGCCCTCGTCAGATTTATTACAGCGTTGCCAGACTAAGAAAGAGGTACGTTTAAACGCTAATGCCACTGGCGCAAACAAACTTAGTCGTTGTATTCTGTTTATACAGCGTGTAACAAGTATGGAACGCTTTAAATATCTTTAATACCGTTTGTCCGATTTAGCCAAAATTCGGTATCCGTATATAAGAGGTTATCACTGAGCTGCTAGTGACATTTGCAATGTTGCCAAATTTACAGTTTTTTACCAATTTAAAATATTTTTTTTTAAATGGAACACCCTATATATTATTCAAAAAAATGATTCGACAACAAATTCTAAATAACTTTTATACAGGGTGTTTCATTAAGGTCGAAGAGCGGCCATATCTCGGAAACTATTGGGCATAGAAATTCAGGAAAAAAAAAATTTATAACTAAAGTGGCCATGGGAAAATCCTGGAAATAATTTTTAAGTTCCGCATTTTGCCGCAAGGGGGCGCAATTGAAAAGTAAATTTTTAAATTTTAGATATCTCCGAAAATTGCACGTTAAGGTATATTTTTGATAACACCATTAAAAAGCTTGGACAATTTTGCATAATTTTGGTCCCATGCTTATTGGCGTACCGACTTTAGTAAGAGTGGGGGAAGCTGTTGAATGTGTAATCATTTAAATCGCTGTAACTTATCAACGACTTATCCGATTTTAGCAAACTAAAACTTGTTTGGAAGAGAAATGTAAGTACTTTTAACTATCGTCTTGAGTGGTCCATGATACTTCTCAATAAAAATACAAGAGGGCGCAATTTGCAATAATAACACATTTCTTAACTTTATCCATTTATTTCAAATCATACGGTATAAGATATATATAATATAATAGAAAAGTAGATGAAATTTGCTACAAAAAATCTCAAAACCGCAGTTCGATATCTCCATCCGTTTCAGAGTTATTGCCAATAGAATAATTTTTAAAACTTTAAATGAAGAAGCGGTTGTTTTCATAGTTTTGTGATCAAGCATTCCATGACAAAAAATATTTTTAAACTTTATGGTTAGGTAGGTTTGTTTCTCATTATTCCAATGTCAAACTCCGTGCCTTCCTTCACACTTTATCTAGGCTTAGGACTAGTCCAAATCATGTAAAATACAAAATTTGGAGCGTGTTTCAAGGCCAACGGGCCATAAAACAGTATTGAAATAATTATCGGAAACTATTGAAGGAAACAATATTCATGGAAAGCTTCTTAGGAAAACAATTGAGAGACTTTATAAATGTTCAAAATGACCTCCGTTGTGCAAAATACAACGATTAATTCTTTTTCTAGAACTAGAGACAGCTGTTTCAATTTCAGCTCGTGAAATCGAATTTAGTGCATTTTCAATTCGCTCAATCATGTTGTCTCGTGTGGTTGGTCGCGTTTTATATACAATGTCTTTTATTCGCCCCCACAAGTAAAAATCTAACACAGTTAAATCCGGGGATCTAGGTGGCCAAGCAAACAAACTACCCCTTCCAATCCAGCGATTTGGGTATCCAATATCTAAAAAATCACGGACCATATGCGAAAAGTGTGCCGGGCATCCATCATGTTGATACCACATGGATGTTCTTAGGCCAATAGGAACATCTTCTAAAAGGATAGGCAAGTCATTTTGTAAAAAGTTTAAATAAGATTCACCATTTAGATAATCATTAAAAATAAACGGTCCGATAATTCTGTGTCCTAATACTCCGCACCACACGTTAACACTCCATCTGTTTTGGTGATCCACTTCGCGCATCCAGTGAGGATTTGTCTGTGACCAATAGTGCATATTGTGTAAATTAACTTTGCCACAGCTACTGAAAGTGGCTTCATCAGTCCATAACACGTGGGAGAGGAATTGAGGATTCTCGTTACACATCTCTCTTAGCCAATAGCAATAGTCGAGCCGTCTGTCATAATCACTTTCTGATAGCGCCTGATGTAAAACTATATGATAGGGATGCAGCTTAAAATCCCTTAGAATTCGGAACACTGCAGTACAACTTATACCTAGGTCTAAAGAAATTGCTCTTATGCTTAAATGCGGATCGGCCTCTACGTACGCAAGAACGTTTGTAATGTTGACTTCATTTCTTACTGGACGTCTTCTAAAAGCAACTGAAATGCGTCGTACACTTCCCGTTTGCCTTACGCATATTGCCAGTCGCTGAAATACTGCTCTGCCATAGTGCCTTCGTTCAGGATATCTGAGAGCATATTCGCGTTCCGCTATAGGCGCATTTTGAAAACATTCAAAATATACGGCCAGCATATCGTAAGCTTCGGCATTGGTATAAGCCATTTTTGAAAGGCACGTATCACAATTTTCTATCAAGAAGTTTAAGATGAATTACGGATAAACCTTTGTCAACACCTTTCAAAATGAAACTAGTTGACAACTATTTGCATTATTTGTCTTATCTCCATGGAAACTTTCAGATTTTATTTCACAGCTATCTAGATTTATTTTTTAAAACACATCATATTGTTAGAGTTACGCCTAAATGACACGTTTTCCATGATTGCCATTAATTCTAGAGTGGTTTCTGGGCCATTGGAATAATGAGAAACAAACCTACCTAACCATAAAGTTTAAAAATATTTTTTGTCATGGAATGCTTGATCACAAAACTATGAAAACAACCGCTTCTTCATTTAAAGTTTTAAAAATTATTCTATTGGCAATAACTCTGAAACGGATGGAGATATCGAACTGCGGTTTTGACATTTTTTGTAGCAAATTTCATCTACTTTTCGATTATGGTATCATAATTATACCGTATGATTTGAAATAAATGAATAAAGTTAAGAAATGTGTTATTATTGCAAATTGCGCCCTCTTGTATTTTTATTGAGAAGTATCATGGACCACTCAAGACGATAGTTAAAAGTACTTACATTTCTCTTCCAAACAAGTTTTAGTTTGCTAAAATCGGATAAGTGGTTTATAAGTTACAGCGATTTAAATGATTACACATTCAACAGCTTCCCCCACTCTTACTAAAGTCGGTACGCCAATAAGCATGGGACCAAAATTATGCAAAATTGACCAAGCTTTTTAATGGTGTTATCAAAAATATACCTTAACGTGCAATTTTCGGAGATATCTAAAATTTAAAAATTTACTTTTCAATTGCGCCCCCTTGCGGCAAAATGCGGAACTTAAAAATTATTTCCAGGATTTTCTCATAGCCACTTAGTCATTAATTTTTTTTTCCTGAATTTCTATGCCTAATAGTTTCCGAGATATGGCCGCTCTTCGACCTTAATGAAACACCCTGTATAAGTAACTTAATGTCTAAATCTTACTATTTTTTGATATTGGGGTTTAAATATCATAAGAACTTCTTATCCAAGAAAACTGATAGAGATATAAGTAGGTCTTGGAAATTTGTGACACAATTAAATTCTGACAGCGACATTGACAAACTTTTCAGCAGGTATTTGTGCTTCATAATTTATCAGTTTTAATAATTCTTAAAATGGATTTACTAACGGAAACACTGCGAATAGAAATATTAATGATATTGGGTTACGGGGATCGAATGCGAACACAGCAGGAGGTTGCTGAGATTTTTAATGATAAGTATCCCAACCGAAATCCAATAGCACGGTCCACACTAAGCAAAATTTTAAAGAAATGTAACGAAACTGGTCATGTAAAAGACATTTCAAAATCTGGGCGTCCAAAAACTGTGACAAGCGGCGATAAAGCTTTAGATATTTTGCTTAGCATAGAGGAAAATCCACACCTCTCTACTCGAATTATTGGATTACAACACATCGCACATATCGGTAGATCGCGTATTAAAGTGTGAGAAGTTCCACCCATACAAAATTCACCTGGTTCAAGAACTCTCTAAGGATGACTTTGACAGGTGTTTAGAATTCAGTGAGCAAATGATGGATTTGTGTAATGCTAATCCAAATTTTATTAATAAAATAATGTTTTCCGATGAGTCGACGTTCTGTCTTAATGGAAATGTAAACTAACCTGAACTAACCGGCATAATATTCATTATTGGTCCAAAGAAAATCCTCATTGGATTCGAGAACAGCACACCCAATTTCCGCAAAAAATTAATGTTTGGGCAGGCATTATAGGACAAAGGATAAATATTGGTCCATTGTTTATGGATTATAATTTAAATGGCGATAGATATTTGCAGCTCTGAAGAAATGAAATTGTTCCTGCTCTTGCGATCCTATTTCCAAATCCTTGTAAGTTAGTTTCATTAAAGTAAATTAAAACTGATTATCAATAAACAAAATTTAAAACAACGTTGAGGGATTAAATAACGAAGTATGGCTGCAACAAGACGGTGCACCACCACATTACGCCAGACAAGTACGGGAATATCTAAATAAAGTATTTTTTGAAAGATGGATAGGGAGACGGGGTACAATTGAGTGGCCAGCTCGGTCACCAGATCTGACTTCACTCGATTATTTCTTGTGGAGACATGTAAAAAATGTGGTCTATAAGACAAAGCCACATGATATAGAAGACCTAAAACAAAGAATTGAAGTTGAGTTCCGACGAATCGAAGAAACAGATATTCTTTCTAATGTTTTAAATACTTTTCCGCAATATTTAGCATATTGTCAAGAAGTAAATGGAAGGCACTTTAAACATCTAATTTAATTTCTTTATTCTATAATAAGTAAGTTTAAACAATAATTACCTTATAATAATGTTTCAATAAATTCTCTTGCGCTACCTGCATGCTTCCGTTTACATGCAACGGTTCACTTGTGCAAACTTGCAGGCAAACATCAGCTCGCGCAAGTTGCATTAGCACCTAAAAGTATCCTAATGAAAGTACAACTAAATATTAAATTGAATAACTGAGAATATTGAATGCTTTCGAGGTTAGATAGACTCAAAAAACGTAACATAAATACGAAATAGCAGGACTGCAGAACGGTCAAGCCACCTTACTGGAAATGTAGCAATCAAAAACTCGGTAATATCTGCTGCATTAATAGCAAGAGCACAATCATCTTAATAATTTCTTCTGCTATTTTGATCCCCAACTCTGCAATAACATTGCGCTTTCAGTGCTTCTCAGTATTTAGATCACCGTTCATGAAAAATTTTCTAATTGTTCTGTCTCCAAGAATTCCAGCCCAGAGGTTTACTTTCTGCCTGGTCAGGGTACGCGTTTTCAGAATTATGTATATATTTTATCGCCCCACATTCTTGTATATTATTTGTTGTCTGTACTATTTGTTCAGAATGCACCATATATAACAAATATTTTTTTTGCAATGGCTTAATAGTTGTTAATTTATTCTATCCACTGTTCAAAGAACTGCATTGTAAGGAAATAATTATTAGCAAAACTTCTTAAATATATTTGCCTAATTTTTTTACTACTCTTGATTCTATTGGAAACTTCAGTAAGCTGAGCAATACTAGTTGCTGTTGAATTCTCTTCAACGACCAAGTTATTGCCTTAATTATAAATTCCTTGTTTACTACTTAGAGTTGCACTTCTTTCTTTTCTCGTTAGAACACACATTACATCCATTGGTTAATATTTGGTGTGCAATAATTCTAAATGGGACTGGACTCTCAGACTTAGAATCGGCCAAGTTGTCAACCCTTTCAAATAAGGGTGAAGTTTAATACAATCTGGATCCATTTATCTGTACTGTAAATCGACGTTTCATCAACTGCATATAAAGTACAATTTGTTACATCGGGAAAATAGATTCTAAAGTTATTTATAGTTTTTTTACGCAAAATTAACTTTCCCTAAACTTGAGACTTTACTAGTTTCACGTTTCAGCTGCTATATCGATATGGTAGAAGAGGGCTCAACATGTAGTTGAAAGTTTAGCACGAAGAGTCCAATAAATCGAGTTTAAAAAACACACTGTAATGCTATTGTGTATATCGATGATAGTTTTAATTATTTTGTGATAAACATAATTAATTCATCTCTAAAGAAAGGGTCAAAAATAAAGCTAGGAGAAAAACGCAAATCATATAGTAATATGTTGTGAAGAACTCGAGATAAAAGGTGTATCATATTATAAGTTGTTCGGATTTCAGCGAAAAAATATTTTTTTATCCTTTGTCTGCAGTGCGATTTGTCATTCGATTTGTTAAAAATGTTGAATGTGAAAATAAAAACGGTGGACTTGTCATGCTTTACATGAAACTGCGTACCGTAACATAACATCAATAATAATTATTATTGCTAACCTGAGTTTTAATTCGACATGTCCAATCGTCTCTGTTTCAAACATTTTTGATGTTACAGTATATATATATATAATAGAAATCAGTATGTTTAGGATATATTAAGGATCTAACAGTGGAGAGCAGTGGCAACCTTGTGCAAGGTCTAACCGTATTATTTGTGATAACAGAATCCCTTGCAAACTGACAAAATTACGGGCAACAAAGTGGTTGCGCTGCCTGGGCCGACCAGGGACCATTATTTTACTTTTAGGCTTGTTAGTTTGTGTGACATAAGAGGCAGCTAAAGTCAGGAAATATGAAGTTTAAAGTGTTTTGCATGGAGTGTTGTTACTCTAAGTATTTTCTTACGACCTTTCTCCAAATTTATATCAAGTTTCTTGTCACGAGGGAGTTTTTCTTAAATAACATGTGTTTATGGAGACCAAACTTTTATATTTCTTTGGTTGTTAATAATAAAATAAGTGTTTATGTTATTACGTGACAGTCAAATTAATTCTAACGGAGCAAGTTCGGGATCCATCAGTGATATTATGATAACTGATTTATGTATTTGCCTTCTTTTAGCCTAACACTGATTACTTATATTGCTGATACAATATACATGGAATGGATCACAGTCGGGGTAGTGAGGTATTTCAGCGCCCGAAGCATTGTTGCTTTATTGGCTTTTTACTTATTTTCATATAAGGTATAAGAACTCAAAAATTAATTACAACTTGTATGAGAGTCCACACTATTTTACCGGAGTTAACATTAGTAGACAGCATATTATTTTAAAGAGAATTTGATTCCAGGCTTTGCTCCCCTTACCAGCTTTGGCACCTGAGCCTTACAACGAATATGGTATGGATATATTGAACAATATGTTACAAATTTGAATGTAAAAATATCAATGGTACGTGTGCGAGATGTTGCACGTGGCGACATCTCACGGCAATCGAGCAATCCACTCAACCAGACCAGTGAGCACTTAGAGCGGAAACGCGATATAAAAGAGGCGTAGAGAAGTATGTCCCTTTTCTTTCCGTCAGACCCAATCCTTGGATGCGTGTTTCACCATATTACGGCTCTTCGACAAGGCGACGTAGTTGAAATACACTGTGAGGTCCCTTTCCTTTTCGTCAGCCTCTATATGGTATGGATATAACAGCTGTTCTTGAAGAACTTCATGTGCCATTGCTTTATACTTTTTAACTATGACTGAAGAGGGGTTTTAAAGGCTAAATCTGATAATTTTCCCAAAGTAAATATGTTTATGGAAGCAACTTATATAAAAGCCACAGATAGTTTTTCCACTCGTAAAGTTCGCGGAGTAAAATAAGTATGTGTATTTCATAATAAATATGTCGTAAGTAATAAGCAGTAGTACGTACTTATAATGATAAATATTGGTTTGTATGAGTTCACCTCGGCATTCACCTACCAAATAGTAAGAAGTCGTAGGTAAACATGGATAATAATCCATGCAAAATTGCAGCAAACATCAAAAGTGTAATGAGACTCGATAGCGATAGATCTATCCTCCGCAGCAGTCCTTGAAAGGGTTATTTTAAACTCCGTGTGTTGGTTGGACTTTCTCCACTCAAAGATAAACCAATTTACACATATTCAGGTTAGTTCTGATCCGCCATGAAAGCCCTCGCAAGCGCTTAGCACAACAAAAAATCGAAATAATATATACAGGGTGTCTCTAAAAGGTGCGGAAAAGATGATACCACAAATTCCTGAGACTTAAATATGACGATCTAATCCAACTTACCTCAGTCCAGAAGTGGATGATTTCGGAGATACAGAGTGTCAAAAGTTCAATTTGGCTTTACTTTTTCATAAATAATTTTTTTTATAATTGAATCGGTGAGTGGAATAACAGTATAGGTGCAGATGGTTAGTTTTTGAGAAATCAAATAAAACCGTTTTAAGGGAGAACTGTCAGTTTTACCGGCTATTGATGCATTGTAAAGTTATAGCATTTATGTTAACTGATACTATTACATAGATAAACTTTAAGAAAAAAATGCAAAATGCAGATATATACAAAAGAAAACTTGTACTTATACTGTTTTTTCACTCAATGAAAAAAATATTTAAAAATTTCTTGTTTTATGGTCTAATTGAAATCGTTTAACAAACTCATTGGTAATTTTTATTCAGAATCATCATTTTTTATTTTCCAAGAAGTGATATGGTAATAAAATTCAAGGGTTTCGCCGGAAACATACTGAATAATTTTTTTAAGATCAGCAATCTTCTTTCCATTAATAGGAACAGCTTCTGTGTATGCCCTTTTTGATGGTAATTGGGGTTTGACGTTTGGCTTCATTAGTTTAAAAGTGTGCGTCACAAGACCACCTATAAACTCAGTAGTAGCAACATACCCTGGAGTATTACTAGTGTATGTAAACTGGCCATATTGTGAAATGGTAAAATTACTAGCATTCTGTAGGTCAGTTGACTTGGGAGTTTTTTTATAAAATTGGGGCCACCAGTTCTTGAAATCAATAACATCTTCGTAACTTATATTAGTAAGAGTAAATGGCAACACCTTTCTGGAACTCAATATCATTTGTCCATATTCTTCTGAGAGATAAATCCGATCAGCTCTTCTTATTACCCCTTTTTCTGTCCAAAATCCCTATCGCAGGGCTAAAATGAATGGCCACGAACAGGAAAGTAATGAACAATTTTCGTGAAACACTTTGTGGCGGCAAGAGTCATTAAAATTCATACCATTGTGTGATTGCGATTTTGTCCTGGACACCCGTCGCAAAATAGGTGAAGTTCCTTGATTTCTTGTGGTATATTGTTTTTTATGTAATGCAAAAGAAAACTGCACACCTCGTCTGGGCCTTTATAAGCCTATCCCTCGTGGTAGTTATAAAAATGCCCGGTATTGGTTTTAAGGTTGTGAATTTGAAAAGAATACACCAACAGCTGTCGAAAGTAAAAAATTTCCTGCACGGGTATATTAGGTAGAGGTAGGTTTTGCATAAAATCAAACGATAAGCCACAAATATCGTCTCTTTCTTTGCACAAGTTTGTTATGTTGGCAAGTTGTGTATAAAACTTTTTGGCCCTACGCTTATGGACTACAAGTTCACCGGCATGAACTCTCTTTACATTATCACTAAGGTTGGGGTTTTCCAATAAGGTTCCCAAACGTTCACATTCACTACAAACATCTACTTGAGGCCTTCCAAATCTTAACGAATAATTTTCGTTAAAATATTTAAGATAACACTCGTATTTTACCTGTTTAACAATGTCCGAGTATTTTTTAATAAAGAGTTCATACATAGTTTTTACATTTAGTCTGGCATCGAGATATTTCACTGTCTTCTTACTACTGTAATGTGAAAGTTTACAAGGAAATTACTCAATATGGTCTTTTATTTGAGCAAGAAATTCAAAGGGTAATAAAGTGGGCGCGTGTTATGTTTACCTCTTAAATCTACTGGCATGTTTCCTTCCATTATAAGCTTGTTTAATCTTTGCACACGAGAATTAGAAATAGCATGCACTTGCATAAAGGATTTTTTGCATACAGGTACTCTTCTACCATTTTGGCATATACAGTACGAAAATGTTGCTGCTTTTATAGAGTTTTTGCTACTTTTTCGTCGCCTTGCTACAGGCCTAGCTTCCATGAGTCCGATTAAGTGCGTATTCTGCTCATCTTTGCTTTTAATTTCTAGTAAGTGGGACAGTATAGCCTGTTTTTCATCCTGCGTGATATGTTCGGTGCACTTATCCTTACAACTAAAAAAAATAAAATAACTCGGTTCATAATAATAATTTGTGTCAAAATCATTAAACAACTTACCCTATCTCTCCAACAATTTTCTTGGGTACGATTTTCCCTGATTTATTAACATAGGCTTTACCTCTAAGGCGAGAACATGTTCGTTTGTTTTGCTTCCATGTTGCAGGTAGTTTTTTTCGTCTTTTTAAGGGTATGTCTGCAGAACGATCATTTTCACTAGTCGTATCAGACATTTTGCAATATTGTTTAATAAAAACCACTTTCCGTATAACAAAAGATGCAACACGTGCGCTTGTCGACTAAGAAATGATTCATTACGTTCATCTGTCAAGTTTAATAGTATATTATTATATACCCACCAGATGGCATCTAAGTGGAAGAACAGTACATGCGCCGCACTTGTACTGTTCTTTCACTCAGCCGAAAATTAAATCGTTTACCGTTGGGGTTGGAGGATGGCTGATGTACTGTTGTTTCAATATATGGTAGGCCTTTGGATTTTAAGCAATTTGGCTATCTTAGTTTAAAACGCCATATTTGGCACTTGTATTGTTCTTCCACTCACCGATTCAATTAGTGTATTGTCACAATATTCGGCTAGTAGTCTTGTGGGGTGAAAGATTAAAATCTGCTCTTATTGTAAAATTTAGAGGGCACGACCTGCGGTACCTTGCACACATTTAAAACGAAATAACTTTTTTTGAGCCACCTTGTGTCTATCTTTTAAATAAAAATTCTTATTTTTCAACGTTTTCTACCTAAGAAAGATATACGTGGTAAGGGTTGATTTGAGCAGCCGTTTTTGAGATATCTGGATTTAAATAATTGATGACCACTAAAAACTGACCGGTGTCAAATCGAATCTAAAAAATAATTCAGGCAAACATTTGAGTTGTCAAACAATTTTCAAATTTCTTTTCGTCATGGCCGTACAGTATACCAACAAAGAAATGACCGATATGTTATTGGTTTTTGGATATTGCCATAGAAATGGTTTAGAATCCTGCAGAGTATACAATGAAAGATTTCCGAATCGTCACTTACCAAACCATAAAACCTTCGCGGCAGTTGAAAGACGTCTTCGTGAAACGGGTAGGTTTACGCCTGTTTCTATTAATTATGGACGTGCCCGTACGGCAAGAACTCCAGAGGTTGAGGAAGATATTCTAAATCGGATTGAAGAATATCCTAAACTCAGCAGCAGACGATTAGGCTTAGAGCTGGGGGTATGCAAAGATACTGTCAATAGGGTGATCAGAAAACAACTACTGCACCCATTTGATATTCAACGGTACAAGATTTTACTCCTTGATTTTGAACCACACCCAGCTTTCTTCCAGTTTATTAAAAATCACAAAAATCTCGCGGAGTGGCATAACTAATTTGTACAGTGAACATGTCTATGATGAAGAAAATCCTCATGCGACTAAAGTAACCCATTGTCAGCATAAGTTTAAGATCAATGTGTGGGCAGGAATCATGGACACTTTCATAATTAGTCCTGTCATTTTACTACCTTAACTAAATGGCGAAAATTATTTGGAACATCTGCGAAACGAATTACCAAACTTATTAGATCCCCTGCCCTTCGAACTTCGAAGAGGAATGTGGTTTATTCATGACGGTGCCTCCACATTTTTTGTTAAACGTATGTAATTATTTAAACGAACAGTATCCAAATAGATGGATAGATAGAGGCAAGGATGCACCCGCAAATTGGCCAGCTCGATCCCCCGATATGACACGGATGGATTACTTTTTATGGGGAACTTTGAAAACCCTTGTATATTATAGGCCAGTAGATGCAGAAAATGAATTAAGGAGACGTATTTAAACTGGAATTGACGCTTTGAGAAATGATGGCGAAATACTTGAAAGAGTTCAATTAATTTTTTTAAAACATATTAATCTTTGTACATACGAAAATGGAGGAGGTGATTTTAAACATTTGTTAAAAGCATTTTTTTTAGATTAAATTAAATTAAATTTTTGTTGTTGATAAATCCCTTATTGACTGTTTTTACTAGAGAATAAAATTAACAACACATTAATGTGTAATTGTTTTTTTTTTAGTTTTTAGTGACAGTTATTTTAACTGCCTTCGTTTCAAATTGTGTTCAATTATTACAATAATTTAGACCTGGGCAGTGGGCATACACGAAGTGAATTTTTTAAATCCAGATATCTCATAAGCGGCTGCTCAAATAAACTTTTACTACGTATACCTTTTATTAGGTAAAATACGTTGGACAATAAAAAGTTTTATTTAAAATTTAAACACAGGGTGGCCCAAAAAAGTAACTTTGTTTTAAATGTGTTCAAGGTACCGCAGGTGGCGCCCTCTAAATTTTACAAAAAAATGAGAGCAGATTATTACTTGTCGCCCCACAAAACCCACCCTAGCCGAATATTGTGACAATACATCAATTATTAAAAAAATTATTTATGAAAAACTAAAACCAAATTGAACTTGTGTCACTCTGTATCTCCGAAAGTTATGTGAAGAGAATACCGAGGATGTTCCCACAGAAGCTGCCAATACAGCATTTTTATCCTAGCTTATAAATATATGTAAATCTTGTTTAATTGTCATTCTTCTCTTTATATCTTGTACCTTTAACACTGAATAAATTGTTTTTTAAAAACGGTTTTTCGACTTTGTAAAATTTAACTGGCGCAGTCGGTAGGATTAGTGCAGTTTTCGGTTCGAATTAATTCGCGGCATCGGGTCCGGTTCGATCGCAGAGAACGTGGATTTTAATCCTTTGGCATTGATCCTCACAGAACCTCAACGCAGAGTCAGCAGTGTCCATCAGGCCAAGACGAGAGGAGAGTCACCGTGCAGACAGGAGGACGTTGGTAAGCCAAGTGTTTATCCTGTTTTTCACATTTTTCCCTGTTTAGGAAAACCTCGTAGGTTAGTGTTCAGGATCGTCCCCGAATAGGCCGTATCCTGTAGTTTTAAGTGAAAACAAAGAAAATTTTGAATCAAAGAGAAATTGCAAAAATAATTTTTCAAATATTATTATTGATAAACTATCGTTTTACTATTGTTAAGGTGAAATTATTTTAAGAAAAAGTATTTATATCTACTTTTTTTATTATTTACAGCCGCAGGCTATATTATAGTTTTATGAGCGAAAATAACGAAATTGACGTAGATCAACTCGTTTGTGATTTTTTTAAGAAACTTTCAATAAAACCTAAAAAACCAAAAATGGCAAATGCGCAAGAGCAACCATAGGTTGTTGCCCCTCAAACTTCTAATTTAAGTATGTTGAAAATGTACGTAGATATTATCCCCAACTATGACGGTGATGCAATCACCTTATCAAGTTTTATTTCTGCTTGTGACTTTATACAAACGACCTATGGTCAAACTAACGATCCGATTTTAAAAAATTATCTAATACGCGTAATCCAAACCGAATTAATTGGTAGAGCTCAATTGTTAGTAGGTTGTCGTAATGAATTAAATACTTGGAACTTAATTAAAGATGCTCTTCAAAATTGTTTCGGAGATAATAGAAGCTTAGAATGTTTAGAGCAGGATCTCTTTTTGGCTAGACCAAACAAAGGTGAAAGCATTTTAGATTTCGCTCGACGTTTACAAATTTTAAGGAGTCAACTTGCCCAAAATTTAACATTAATACCCGAGGCTACTATTCCAAGTCAAACCAAAATAATTTATCTAACTCAATACGAAAAAATTACTTTACGCACTTTTATTCGTAGCCTTAACGGGCCATTACAAAGCATAATACGTTTACGAAATCCCACAAATTTAGAGACCGCAATAACACTAATCACCGAAGAAGAGAATTTTCAGTATACGCAAAATTTATTTAGGGCTCCGCCACAAAGTGAGCATAAGAATTCACAACAAACCTATGTATCTAACCAAAACTTTACGCGCAGACCTCAAAATCAGCTGAACTACAGATCAGTTGCACCAAACTTTAATCAACCGATTAATAACAGATATCAAAATAATTATTTCCCAAATAATCAATATCATAATAATAACTATCAAAATCATAGATTTCCTAGTCAACCAATAAATATACAACCCAGAGATTTGCCGCCGAGACGCTTCCCTACTAATAGAGAAGTATTTGGACCACCAAAAAATGTTTTTAAGCCTACAGGGCAAGTGCCAAATACTAAACCCGAACCTATGTCAACAACTTCTAGAAATCCAACAGTAAGACAACCCTATCAAGGAAATAACCAAAATAATCAGTTTAGAGCAAACGGTCCTCGTAATTTCGTATCACAAGAATTATTTCAAATCGAAAATCAATGCGATAACTCAGAAAATATAGAAATCGAACAAAATAATGAGGCCGCAGGCCAAACTTCACAAATATTATTTGAAACTGAAGAACCCGAATTTTACGAATACCACGGAGAAGACTATTTAACGCGAAACCTAATAATGAACCTTACGATGGTTTTGGCGACCCAATCGATCATTACGAAAATTTTCAGAACACGGGCCTAAACAACGATCGGATATGACCTTTACCGAAATGCATACAGAAATAAATAGCAATTTACCATATATTCAAATCCAGAATCCACCTATGAAACTTCTTATTGACACTGGTTGTTCTCAATCCATGTTGCGACCAATAATTGCCGAAAAATACTTCCCCGAAAAAATATTCACTTTCCCAAGTAAAATAAGAACAGGAATAGGCGAAAAAATTGTACGTTTCAAAGCAAATATTCCTGCACCAAAAGAATTAAGAACTAACGAAAATATTATTTTTACTTTGTTTGATTTTCATACATTTTTCGATGGCATATTAGGTCTAAGTGAAATTAAAAAACTTAACTTTATTATTGATTTTAAAAATAATTGTTTAATAAATCAACAAACTAGAATTCCCATACTGTACCCCAATTCGCAGAACAAAACAGTTACAAATTCTCACGAAGTAACCTCAGTTCAAATTCCCGTATCTACTTACAACAGCGATATTATAAATCCTGAATGTAATAGGAATAATCTTTATTTCCCCGAAACCTTGACCGTGACAAAGCAAGGTATTGCGAAAACGGAAATTCATAATCTTTCTGACGAAACTGTAACTTTAAACCTCTCAGAACCTATACATGTTACTCCGTTCCCAGACATGAAAAAGGAGAACTTTCAATTTTTTCACATAAAAAACTTCTTACCTAATCATAAAAGAACAACAAAAAATAATAAAACCGCTATTCCCAAACTAAGCCATATAGATCATATGAACGCAGACGCTCTGTCTCGCGCTGAAATCCATATGACTGAAAACGAATCGTTAATAGGTAACCCAGGCGAAATTGACACAGAGATCGATCAATATCTGCAAACCAATACTGATCCACCAGTGACAGTTGAAGATTTAGATAAATTAGATCAAATCTTTAACGTTAACCAACCACCATTAAATGACTATAATGAAATATTACAACTACCCGACGCGCGAGAACCTGACGAAAACGAAACGGTTCATTCTGCTTTTGAAAATCCCATACTTGACATACCCTACACAGAAAATGCAGTAAATTACTATAACAATCAAATAGTTATTAGCTATAAAAAAGCCAATACCTATCATGTAATTAATTCAAATCCTTTCGAAATAAAACACCGAAAAGTTGTTAACCAAACCCAAAATTTTGAACGTGAAATAATCAAATTTTTCAAGGAACACGTTGATCCGAAAAAACTAAATTGTATATATCTACAAAACTCGGATATTGATTTGTTGCCTAAATTAAGTACTATACTCTCAAAGACGTTCAAAAACCATTCATATAGTTTACTAATTTCCAAAAAAATAATGACTGATGTCACCGACGAACAACGAAGAAAAGAGTTACTTACATATTATCACGAAAAAACATGTCACCGCGGAATCAATGAAGTTTTAGCCGATCTTAAAACATTATACTTTTGGCCAGGTATGAAGACCGATATTACCGAATATATTAACAATTGCGAAATTTGCCAACAAGCAAAATATGATAGACACCCACCAAGAATTAAATTTGCTTTAACGCCAACTCCTTCAGAGCCACTAGAATCTATTCACGCAGACACATTCCAAATCTTAAATACAAAATTTCTCACAATAATTGATGTTTTTTCTCGATACGCACAAGCGTACCCCCTTGAACCCGCTTGTACCGCCGAAGTTGTCCTCGATAGACTTATAAATTTCATAACACATTTTGGTGTACCACATCAGATTACTTGCGATAATGGACCAGAGTTTAAAACATCATTTCTAACAGACTTTTGTAAGTTACACAAAATTAATTTACATTTTACCACCCCCGGAAATTCCAATAGCAACAGCCCTGTCGAACGTCTTCATTCTACCCTTTTAGATAACTTCAGAGTAATGAAGCTAAAAGATCCAAAATTAAGTATAAAAAAAAACTATGCAGTACGCAGTTCTTGGATATAATAATTCTGTTCATAGTGTCACCAAACAAAAACCATTTGACGTAATTAACGGACGCTTAAAATCAATCGATCCATTCGATTTAACCGATGAATTGATTCTAAATCAATTTATAATAGATAGGCGCGAAAGACTTAAACATTTGTATAATCAAATACACCAAACCTCGCTTAATGAAAAAACACGCGTAATCGAAAAACGCAACGAAAACCGCGAAGAGCCACCTACATACGTTACTGTTTCCAAAGCGTATGCTAAAAATAGAGGCGCCGCCCGAAATAAAGCTAAACAAAAGCAAATTAAGGTAATAGTTAAAGAGGATTTAAGAAACAAAATAAAAACATCCAAAGACAGACTTATTCATAAATCTAAGGTCACAAGACCCCGGACTAATAAATCTTCTTTTTCACAGGAAAAAGGCAACGACTCGCATCATGACACTGACCAACCTCAACCTAGTTGTAGTTATGCTCGTGACGATGTCGACTCTAACAATTTGCAATGATATCAGTATTACCGAGATAAAATCTCCCTTACTCCCATTTCATTTAGGAAAAGCCCGAGTAATTGAGAGCAAGCATACTTTTATTTATTTCATTGAAATATCTCATATTAAAAATCAGTTAAAAAATATCGATAAGTTTTACCAAATAATGGAATTTAGTCTTAATGAATCTAGTTATAGAAATAACATTGCGCTTTTACGTAATCTGCTTATACACGCTAAACACTTAATATTAAATGTAAACACTAAGATTAATAATATTACACCGCATAAACGCGAAAAACGAGGTATACTAAATGTTGTAGGTAAAGCCCATAAATGGCTTTTTGGCACCTTAGATAGTGATGATGGCGAAAGATTTGATAATGCTATCTCTATTTTAGAAAAGAACCAAAATTCTGTAGACCACGAAATTTCTCTTCAAACATCTCTAACAAAAGAGCTTATTAATAACTATAATAAAACTATCACTCTCCTTAGCTTCAACCAAGATTTAATTAAACGTAGATTGCAATTTTTTCAATTTGATGTTAATAAAACAATTGATGACATTTCAGCATACTTAAGAGCCCAAAACACTATACATGAAATAATATTGAACTGCCAAAATTTAATTACATTTTTAGATAATCTAGAAAACTCACTTATGTTTGCAAAAATAAATACGTTACATAGTGCAGTAATTTCAGCTTCAGAGTTAAGTAATGTAGTAGATTACATGTCTGGACTATATAATGATGACAAAATTGTTAGGTTTAAAAATACTATTTCTTACTATCACTTATGCGGTCTTCAAGTTAGTTATTCAAATGATAGAATTATTTTTGCAATTCAATTTCCAATATTAATTAACGAGGTTTTCGACAACTTTCACCTTCTCCCAATTCCCGTTAACCACTCAATAATTATTCCAAATTATCCTTACCTAATACTTGGCACCAATCAACTACAAGAAGACTATGAGGACTGCCCTAGCATCGAAGACATCTACATATGCCAAAACCGATTAAAACCACTGTTCAATGATTGCATCGTATCGATGATCCGTGACGCTGAAAATCGAAACTGTCATGCAGCAAACGTCAACCTACCAAAACCAATCATAAAAACCGTTACAAGTAAACACATGGTTATTATTCCCACCGAAAAACCACTAAAAATATTTAAAAAATGCCGATCCAATGGAGAATATATATTTATTAAGAAGCCCAGCTTAATCGAACTTCCAATCAATTGTGAAATCAAAGCAATGGATCTCCAACTCTACAACAAAGAAGAGGAAATAAAAGGAAATCCACTTAACCTGCCCGAAATAAGAATCCAAGAGGACAAGACGCCATATTTGCAACACAACCCAATCAATATTCAATCAATCGACATTGACGAAATCCACAGGCTGCAAGAAAAATCATTACTGATTAAAGCCCCGGAGAAGTTCAAAATTCACCCTATCGGTTGGAGTTTTATCAGCATCGTCGCTACGCTAGCACTAATAGCTTTTACGTGCTTTATATTAGTGAAGATTTATTACAAGAAATACTTGAAGTCAGAAACCAATCAAACCAATCAGCCCAATCAATGATAAACAGAAAACATACCATCCCTTATGTTTTCTTCCTAAGGAGGGAGGAGTTATGTGAAGAGAATACCGAGGATGCTCCCACAGAAGCTGCCAATACAGCATTTTTATCCTAGCTTATAAATATATGTAAATCTTGTTTAATTGTCATTCTTCTCTTTATATCTTGTACCTTTAACACTGAATAAATTGTTTTTTAAAAACGGTTTTTCGACTTTGTAAAATTTAACTCGAAATCCTTCACTTTTGGACTAAGATAAGTTGGGTTAGATCTTCATATTTAAGCCTCAGGAATTTGGGGTAGCATTTTTTCCGCACCTTTTTGTCTCTTGATATTTTTTTGTATCTTACTTCGTTATCGAGAAAAAAAAATAAAATTTACTTTATTCCATGTCGAAAAATTAATAAAATAAAATCAAGTTAACTGAAACTCATAATTATCATCTAGTTAGTGCTAACTTAGCATCTTATCACAACGAATAACGCTGTCAAATTTCACCAAAATCAGCAAGAGGATCTTTGAGATATAGAAAACCGATTTATTGTTTTAAATCTTGACACCCTGTATCTGCAAAACCAGACTTTTTAGGACAAATGTTTATATGAACTTTTCTACTTGAATTTGGTTCAGAAATGCGCCCTTGCAATTATGGCCTATCATTTAGTAACACCCTCTAATAAACTTGCTACCTAAGCACTTTGGCAACCTTTTCTCTTCCTCAATTTAGGTTACCTTATTATTTGTTAAAAAAAAATGACTTACCTGTAACCGGGCAAAAAAAAAAATATTTGTTTTAATTCAGTACTTATACTCATTATTTAGAAACCCTTTTTTACACCTCAATATGACAACGCCAAGCACAAGCAAAATTGCCAACCAGCAATAAATACTTGTGATGTAGTAGTTGTTATTTGTAAATGTTGGAAACCCTTGTAATTTACATTTTAAGGCTCAAAAGGTCTAACAAAATCAGTACACACCCTACACAACTAAGTTGACGTATTAATTTTTCTAGAAACTGAGGATGCTCTGGGTTTTCACTGAGGCTTGTCACGAATGCAAGATTAAAGTACAAAATGCAAATTTTTGAATGAAGGGTTTGCTCGAACACGGTGAAAACGCCTTTATAGTCTAATATTGCAGTAAATTAACCCGTAGGGGAAAGGGTCAGGACTGGGCAGGTCTCATCAAATTTTCTTTATTTTGGTCTTAACCTTTGGCTGAAATATTTATAATGAATAAATATATTTTCATAGTGAAATGCAGAGAGTTTGCTTTACACAAACACAACTTTTTTTTTATTATATTCCTGATACTAACCTGAACTTTGTATATATGTTGGCTATTGGAGACTGAGATTTTCTGCTTAAGGATTTCTAGATGACCTCAAAAGAAATCATCTATTATTTATTTACTTAAGAATAATAACATACAGAGACAAGTTTGTCCAATTACAATGTTATGTTTATATAGGTACAGGGTGTCCATTTAGTGTGCCGGTGGACGATATCTCGTTAACGGTCGACTTAAGAAAAAAAACTTTCATACAAAAGCTGTAAAAATAACTTTAAATATACAGGTTGGCTCAAAAATCCAGGGTGGGCCAAATATATTTTTTTTAAATGGAGCACCATATATTTTTTTTTATTATATTGAAGCCTTTAGTAGTTCTCTATTCTACCTTACAATTTTTAATCATCAAATGCGACGTTGTCAGTATATGAATTTTTCAATGGATGTATGGCTAAAAACGATTTTACATAAAAATCGTTGGATTTTAACTATCTTTACAAATCTTTTTACTAAAATTTCGGAAAGAAAAGTTATAACGTGTAAAATTACCCGACTGTTATTAGAATTGGTATAAGTACTACAGAGTGCTCAACATTTTGGTCCAAAATTAATGAATTTAAAACCAAGTTTTCGTTCCTTTTTTAAATGAAACACCCTATATTCTACATTTTTTTCGAAAAGATATTTTAATTCCCTTTAATTTGATACCAATATACCTTATTTTAAAAAGTTCTTGAAGGAAACATGATTTCAAAAAATTGTGTCTTAAAAGCAAGCGTGATGCTTTAAACTTAATAACTAGCTGGCATGCATTTCTATCAAATTTAACTTTTCTGCAAATGGCAGACATAATAATTATTAATTATTTGACGTTTTACAGTTTACAGGTGTCTACGTTAATTTTCAAAATGAATTTTAATTGCACTCGAGTAGAATTAGTAAATATGATTTACGCAATTGGAGAAAGTGATGGAAATTGTTTTATGGCATCACGTTTATATGCTCAGAAGTTTCCAGAAGCTCGATGTCCGGACGAAAGATCAATAATTAAACCAAAAGATCGATTTGAGAGAGCGGGGAGCGTAGAGTATGAAAAAATATCTAGGACCAAAACAGTGCTTTATAAGGATAACCAGCAAGGCATTGCATTGGCGGTGGTGGAAAATTTAGAAATTAGTTTGGAAATAAAAGAATCTTCAGTGAATAATTGTTTATTGGCAAACAAACTTTATCACTATAAGGTTCAATTACATCAATAATTAAGCGACAATGATTTTGAAAGAACATTATTTTGTCAATGGGTCCAAAATGCCACTGCTGAAGATGAAGATTTTCATTTCATGTTCACCGACGAATCGACATTTCATAGAAATGGCTTCGTCAATAGACATAATTTTGACTTTTATGATACCCAAAATCCACGTGCCCTGCTTGTAAATAATTTCCAACATCAATGGAGTTTAAAACTTTGTGGTGGTGTTATCCACGATTATGTCATTTAGTGAAGAAAAACAAATATTATAAAGTCAACTATGGTTCAGCCTTTACACTTATTTTATTTTTACTGTGTATCCGTAGGCTGGAATAGCTGGCTCGTGTGTAGATCTGTTGATTTAATAAAACACTGTATTTAATTCCAACAGCGTTTTATTTGTAAGATAGCACTAACATTTTATTTACAATATTCACTTTACGACTTCCCATTATCTGAGAGTACACTACATCAAATTACTATTTACACTTCAAGTTGTACTTACACGTACGTTTCCATATTACTCAATACTTTTACATTGTATTAACTTATTAAACCTTGTTTTGGTTAACTTTGATTACACAGTGCAAGAAAATGTGGACAATTTCCACCCAGGTGACGTGTTCTACATTTTAACACAATCGTGACATATACCACCGAACTCTCGGTGAACAGTGTGGTCGTTAAAACTATATGTAATGCGTTTAGCCAAAACTCTGCTTGGCGACCGTCTGGAGGCTGCGTTGCCATATCCTCTTTCGCATCCTTCTCCCTTTCTCACGCAGCTTGGTAGGTGTTTATTTTGGGTGAAGCGCCTAATTACATATGACAACAATGCCGCGCTGTTACCATGTAGATTTTATGATAAATCTTGGATATTTACTTACACGTAAGAAATAGAGACGAACTAATAAAGACGCAGACAGCACAGGGTTTGTTATTGCCTCGTGCGGTAGCTACATAAGCTACCTATATGTATATACACTATATACATCAATTATACCTTCAAGAATGCCATCAGTGGCGTACTTTATTTTAACATTCGGCGTGTTCTCAACATTCTCCCCCCCCCCCCCGCCCGTTGGAGCACTCGTGCTTCAACTACAGCCTTAACAATCAATACGAACACATGGTTATCTACACGTACTACTGAACTCGAATGCATCCAGTTATATTACTACCGTTATTCGACAATAAACCTTAAGTCCAAACATAGTTTGAAGCTCTTAACCTACTTAACTTAATTTACACTGTCTCCCGACATTTGATATTTCGTTTCACATTAATGACTTTCTGATAACTCGATGTTATCAACTCCGCACTAACTGATCTTTACGCAACGCGCACTGAATAGGTGTCACTTACCACGTGACGCTACACTAGCTAGCCTAATACAACATAAGATTTTACATTAGTTGAACCTAAAAATTAACATTTCACATCCAGTAAATTCAGATACCAGAGCACAGACTGCGTAATTTTTCATATATAACCCGATCATCAGATTGAATTTATATTTAGCCGTTTTCCTGAACAGACGCAGAATAGTGCCGTACTTTTTGATCATAGTTTGCTCATTGTCACATTGTTGCTGACAGACAAGAACAACAGAAAATTAGAACGTTGACAAAGTATTACTTTTCTAGCTCCCCTTAAAACCAATATTTTTATTTCCCCGTAACTTGAAAATTCCATTTAGACTCAAGTAACAATCAGTATAGATTGAACACACACACCATCATACAGCTCCCCGAGCTGAGAAGACGCAGTTCAGCTCCCTAAGCTGAAAAGGTCGAAAACGAAAATCAGTGTAAACTGACCATACACACCAAAGCTACAACTTCCTGTAGGCTAAAAACGCAGTTCAGCTCCCCAAGCTGAAAAGGTACAAGATTGGCGCTCGGTTGAGACACCCCACAATAGCTCCCTGGCGAGGAGAATAAAACCACATGTCAGCTCCCTAAGCTGAGAAAACGCAGTTCAGCTCCCTAAGCTGAAAAGGTACAAGATTGGCGCTCGGTTGAGGCACCCTACAATAGCTCCCTGGCGAGCAGAATAAAACCACATGTCAGCTCCCTAAGCTGAGAAGACGCAGTTCAGCTCCCTAAGCTGAAAAAGTCAGAAACAAAAATCAGCAATATGGTTACGGCGTGACCTGAACTGTTGCCATCCACCACGTGAATGCAACCTGGAGTAAAAAATACTTAAACACTAATAGTCTTTTCGACTTAGTCACCGGCTGTACAACTAACCTAACTTGAGGCGACAAGCAACTATGTGCTGTACCTTAAACTAATATAATATTCATTTACTAGTGATGACGCTCAAGAGTCACATCTGACTCGTCGTACAATAGAGGGGACACTTTAACTATTGACCTAGTAAACACGCTAGTCGCAGTTTTTAACTTAATTACCCTTACATTCCCGTCTTTCCCTGAATACACTTCCAGAACGCGCTAGCGGCCATTGCAATGGAGGTACGTTATCCTTTCTAAGTAGCACTATATCATTTGGAATGATGTTTCGTGTGGCTTTCAGCCACTTTGGGCAATTTTGAAGGCGATTGAGATAATCGACTGACCATCGTTTCCAAAAAATTTGTTGAATTTTAGTGCATTGTTGCCAAAACTTTAACCTATTATCGTGAATCTCCGTCAAATCTTTTTCCGGGTATGCAGTTAAACTTTCTCCTATTAAAAAATGCCCGGACGTCATGCAGCTAAAATCTGAAGGGTCATTAGTAAGTAGGCATAGTGGCCGTGAATTTAGAACCGCTTCTATCTGAGTTAACACCGTATAGAATTCCTCGAACGTGAATTTTGAATTGCCCATTAATCTGAAAATATGATGTTTCGCGCTCTTTACTGCCGCTTCCCATAATCCGCCCCAATGAGGAGATCTAGGGGGAATGAATTTCCACTGAATTTCATTTTGAGCAAGATAATCCAAAAATGGCGTAAAATTTTGTGAATTGTTGAAAAATTTGTATACTTCGTACAGCTGATTATTTGTTCCCTGAAAATTGGTAGCGTTGGCACTGTAGATCTCTGTCGGTTACCTCTACGCGCAATAAATCGTTTTAAGGTCATTATAAAAGATTCAGTAGATAAACTGGTCACTAGTTCAATATGAATTGCTTTGGTGGACATGCACACAAATATCGCGATGTACGCCTTGATGAACGAAGCTTTCCTCAATCGAGAGGATTTTATTAGGAATGGGCCACCGTAATCGATTCCTACTTTTTGAAACGCACGCGCTGGTTGAACTCTATCCTTCGGAAGATCTGCCATAATTTGCTGAGCTGGATGCGCTCTAAACCGAGTTGTGCAATTCCTTACTGCTTTTTTTGCTTCTCGCAACCCGTTTAATTGCCAAAATCGTAACCTGAAATTCGCTAGCACCGATTGCGAACCTGCATGTCCCAATCTCAAATGTTCGTACTTTAACATAATTTGTAATATATCATTATGTGAGGGCAATAAATATGGGTGCTTTTGATCAAACGAGATATCTGCATGTTCCAATCTACCTCCCACTCTGATTAGCTGGTTTGAATCCAAAAAAAGTTTAAGATGTTTTAATTGTTTATTTGAAATTATTTGTTTATTTTTCAACTCTGAAATTTCTTTTGAGAAATGCTGGCTCTGCAAATTCTGTACTATAAACCGTTGATATTTTTCCAGCTCGTTGACCGTGATCGTTGGTTCCTGAATTTTATCATTTCTATTTTTCGTGTTATGTATGAATCTAAACATGAAAGCCAAAGCGCGCACTAGACGTCAAAAATTAGAAAAACGTGAAAAATATTCTATCCAAAACTCATAAGGCTCGGCCCTGCGTACTGCGACAAGTGCTATTTTCTTTTGTTCAGGAATATTAGCAACACTCACCTGTTCATTGTATAAGTTCAAGTCCAAGTGGAAAAATTTAGGTCCGTGAAACCAAAGTCCTGAAGTTATTATATCTGTCGAGAAATTTCCGCGAGACAGAATGTCTGCCGTTTTAAATGAATTTCCTAAATTTTCGTATGCACTTGGTGTTACAAAAGGCATATTAACTTGGAACGAACCGTTATCTAACTGCTTAGTTGTGCTAATGAATATATTCTCTGCCAACTTATCATCGATTGACAATGCAGGCTTCGAAGACACTTCCTGATTGACCAAAATTTTGTCAGCATGCCATCCACTTCCTGTGTTTGAAGAAAAAAAGAAGCGCTACTATTCGACGCGTTTATATTTCGCACGGGCCCCGAAGCAACACAGCGGGCTGGGACCGTCCCTGCTATAATCCACCCGAGTGTGGTATTAACTAATGTGGGCATATTGCTCCCTAATGTACAATAGCCTTTGCTCAAAATTGTGTAATAAACATCCGCGCCTAAAAGCATCTCGATATCTGAAGAGATGTTAAATGTAGGGTCTGCCAGTTGGCTGCGCAGTTCGTAGGGAATGTCGAGAGTATCTACATCGATCGGTATCTGAGGAAGTTTATATGTTATGTTTTCTAGGATTAAGCACGATGAAATCGCGTGACAAATATCCTGTCGCTTCGAGTATATTTTACGTTTGTCATTTTTTTTGACATAACATTTTGCGATACGCTGGAAATATTTAAACTATGTTTGTATACGTCACAACCGAGCTTGTCTACTAAAGCCTAAGTAATAAAAGAGCTTTGGCTACCACTGTCCAAAAGTACCTTCGCTGATATAATCTGGGCATTTTTGCCTGCAACAATTTACCTGTGCAGTAGCTAATAACATATTTGACTGTTTTGTGGCCACTGCTGAAAGCGATACCGTTTGATTCCGATTGTGTTGGGCCGTTCCATCACCGTTAGAAGGCTGTTCCGTAGAATTTCTCGAAAGATTGGTGTATATACGCGTATTTGGGGGATGGGACTATTCGCCGTCGCCGTTTCGCCGTCGCCGTTTCGCCGTCGCGACAATTCGCCGGCAGCCGATTCGCCGTGGGCCGTTTCGCCGTCAAATAGAATATAAGTCTATAATTATTACAATTTTTTTATATCTAGCATATACCGAATTGGACCCAAAAAGGTGGATTAGATGCCGTGTTAGCGCTGTTTAACCAATATAAGTCTATAATTATTACAATTTTTTTATATCTAGCATATACCGAATTGGACCCAAAAAGGTGGATTAGATTAGAAACGGCGACGGCTGAACGTCCTAGACCCGAATTCCAATAACCCTAATTATTATTATTGACTTGCCTATGTAGGTATATTTTTATCAAACAATTTTGTTAAAATTTAGCAATATATATTATAACCTTTTTTACGTATTTTATTAATTTCTATTTGACGGCGAAACGGCCCACGGCGAATCGGCTGCCGGCGAATTGTCGCGACGGCGAAACGGCGACGGCTAAATGTCCTAGACCCCGTATTTGACACTGGCATATTATTTGCTCGATTACCAGACTCGTAGCACCTTGTGACTCTCTGTGGAGGCGCGTGATTAGTCGACACGTGTCCGTACGCTTGCCGCGAATTGTTATTGTGAAATCCGTTATTGTATCTTCCCTCTCCGTTTTGTGAATAACGGCCATTTTGAACAGTACCCAAATCTGAACGTTGCGTTGTGAATAACTACCATGTTGTGCATTATTCGTACTTAAATTTGAACCAGCACCTGCTGCAGTTCGATGCAAAGCAGAGTGATGAGACGAGTCACAATGTCGGCATTTATTTGCTAGTCGATGGACACTGTGCAGCAGTATGCGCGCCCAAACAATTATAGCACAGTCGGTGAGACTGTGCAAGACTGTACCTTTCTTTAACAGATAGCTCTAAATATCTTTGACATGAGTAAGTTCTATGCTCCGAACTACTGCACACTGCACAATTATAACTATTATTTTGCTGCTGACCGGCAAATAAAGACACTCTATTATTTGTATTCTTAGCGCAGGCGTCACGTGCTGTTCATTATTGCTCGAGAGATTTTCGAAAACAATGCACCTACGCTGTAAAAAATCAAAAAAGTCATCTAACTGTGGCAATGCATTTCTGTCAAGCTCGAACGCTCTCTTTGTAGAAAAATCCAATTTATTTCCCATAATGTAAATTAACAAATATTCAAAAATTTGTGTCTGTGATAGTGGTAGCTGTTTCAGCGATTCAATCGTTTTAGTATTACTTGCAATAAACTTCCGCAGATTATGTGCATTTGACTTGGTCAACGCAGGCATACTTATAATGCTATTTAAGTAGCTGTTCACCACACATGTCAAGTTCTCGAATCTTGTTCGCAGAATATCAAAAGGTATGTGAAAATTTGACCCCAGTAGCTCAAGTGAATCTATTAATTTTAATGCCTCACCCTTGAGGGCAGTTTTCAAGTACATCAGCCTCTGTACGTCTGTTAGATTTTTGTTTTCCAGGATTAACGCCCTGAAAACTTCCGCAAAGGACCTTCAGTCTGAGACGCTGCCATCAAAGGATGGTAGTTTTAAATCCGGTAATCTAACCCAGCATTTACTTGTGGCTGTGCCATTACATATTGCACGCTTGCTTGTGACCTCCCATGTACACTATTTAACTCACAGTCTGTGCTTTGTATCTTCTTAAACTCAACCCACAACTTATAGTACTTGCTTTTGACCTCATCTCTATCCGAGTCGTTTAGATCTATTCCCTCGATTTTGTCTTGCAGTTCAGAATACTTTTGAAAAGCCTTTTTTAGTGCCTCCTCTCTTGCTAGAATTTGTCCCAATTCGCTCTCATTTTTTTTGTTATTATTGTACCACGTTTGTATTCGCGTAATGGCAGACTTTGTCACACCGCGATCTCTTTTTAACCCACTTATAGTCGCCGACTCTATTTCAGCATTTGCCATGATTGTAAATTAAAACTAACTCTCTTACAATGACTCAGCTAGGTGAACGCGAGAACAGTACCAAAAATATCTTTAAATTTCTTCGCAAGTGCGAACGTAAACAAACTAATTTTGCCCCAAAACAAATCACCAATCTACAATTTAATTCTCTAACTGTCAAGTAATGTTGCAAACATAAATATTTTTACTAACAAATATCAACAAACCATGTTTACCTCAACAAATGTCAAAAATCAAAATACAATTTTATTTTTCTTGGTTTATCAACTCGAGTTATAAACAATACCTGAATTTTTTCACAAATCTCTACACTTTTTATCAAATAAAAAGCACTTACAGATGCTGTGCTGACTGCTGGAATGGTCAACTACCCAAATGCTGCTACTGGCTACTTTGATAGGCTATCAAAGCCCTGGAGTAGATGCTGCTACCTTTTTATAGCCCCTTTGTCGCGACACAGCACTCACTTATATTTTTCTTGTACGCAATTTTACCCACGAATTTTATTAAATCAAAAATCCGGCTTTCGAAGGACCATGTTATAAAGTCAACCATGGTTCAGCCTTTACACTTATTTTATTTTTACTGTATATCCGTAGGCTGGAATAGCTGGCTCGTGTGTAGATCTATTGATTTAATAAAACACTGTATTTAATTCCAACAGCGTTTTATTCGCAAGATAGCACTAACATTTTATTTACAATATTCACTTTACGACTTCCCATTATCTGAGAGTACACTACATCAAATTACTATTTACACTTCAAGTTGTACTTACACGTACGTTTCCATATTACTCAATACTTTTACATTGTATTAACTTATTAAACCTTGTTTTGGTTAACTTTGATTACAGTGCAAGAAAATGTGGACAATTTCCACCCAGGTGACGTGTTCTACATTTTAACACAATCGTGACATATACCACCGAACTCTCGGTGAACAGTGTGGTCGTTAAAACTATATGTAATGTGTTTAGCCAAAACTCTGCTTGGCGACCGTCTGGAGGCTACGTTGCAATATCCTCTTTCGCGTCCTTCTCCCTTTGTCACGCAGATTGGTAGGTGTTTATTTTGGGTGAAGCGCCTAATTACATATGACAACAATGCCGCGCTGTTACCATGTAGGTTTTATGATAAATCTTGGATATTTACTTACACGTGAGAAAAAGAGACGAACTAATAAAGACGCAGACAGCACAGGGTTTGTTATTGCCTCGTGCGGTAGCTACATAAGCTATAATATGTACTATATATACACTATATACATCAATTAGACTTCCAAGAAAGCCATCAGTGGCGTACCTACTTTATTTTAACATTCGGCGTGTTCTCAACAATAAATATCTACCCGTTACTAAGCAACGGGTATTTGTCCAATACCCAAAGTACCCATTCCCTGATATTTAAAACACCCGTTACTTTTGTAAACATTTATATTCATGTTTTAGAAATACTGCCGCGTATCGCGTTCGCGATGATCGGCAGTCGGCATCATTCTATTCTCATGTGAAAAGATACTTAAAAGCATCTAACTAATAAATCTACCCGAAAGTAAAAGTAACAGTAACGGGTATAAAGTAACGGTTACTTATATTAAAAGTAACTACCCATAACAGATATTTAAAAGTAACGAAAGTTTACACCACTAGTCATTGGACCTTATTTCTTTGAAGAGCACTTGAATGGTCAATTGTTTTTGGAATTCTTGCAACGTGACTTTGTTAGGCTGACTGATAATCTCCCGGAGTTCATAACGGACAGGATGTGGGTTCAGCTCGAAGGGGCACCCCCTTGCTACAGCAGATATGTTCAGGAACATTCACAGTTTCCAGAGCGGTGGATAGGGAGGAATGGTTATTGAAAACCCAATAATATGAAATTTCTTGTTTACCTAATGTTTTTATTATTTTGAGGTCCGATCAGTTGGCCAGCAAGGTCATCTGACCTAACGGTCATGGATTTCTTTTCGTGGGGCACCATCAAGGTCGATGTTTACAGTACCCCACCGACAACAAGGGAGGATATGATGGAACGAATCCGACAATCATTTAGTAGAATTACCTCATTAATGTTGAGAAATGTGAGGGACTCGTTCTTCAAACGAATTGACGCTTGCATTTAGCAAAAAACACTTTGAACACATAATGCGTTAATATGTATTCGTTTTAAATTGGTGAAAGATATTTTCAAAATTGGAGATTTACGTATTATGTTTCGATAGGTAATAATTTAAGTTTCTTCTGTAAAATTGTTTATAACTACTTAGATATGAATTATACACTAATTTATTAAGTTCTAAATTTTTTTGGAAGTAAATTTAAAAATGAATAAGCAAACATCAAAATTTTTCATAATATTAAGGTTCTTTAAGACACAATTTTTTAAAATAATGTCTCATTCAACAATTTTTTAAAATTAGGTATCAGATATTGGTATCAAATGAAAGGGAATTAAAATATCTTTTCGAAAAAAATGTAAAATAAAGGGTATTTCATTAAAAAAAAAATTGGTTCTAAATTCATTAAGTTTGGACCAAAATGTTGAACACTCTGTAGTACTTATGTCAATTCTAATAACAGTTAGGTAATTTCACATGTTATAACTTTTCTAAATTTTAGTAAAAGGATTTGTAAATATAGTTAAAATCCAACGATTTTGATGTAAAATCGTTTTTAGCCAAAAATTCATTGTATTTTGTATAAAAGTTTTTTTCCTTAAGTCGACCGTTAACGGGAAATCGTCCACCGGCACACTAAATAGACACCCTGTATATACTATACTCTATACTATTTTGCATAAATTTTAAAAATAACTTACACCTAATAGATAATTGTTTAGATAATTTCTTAAACTATCTTTGAACTTCTGAAATTTGGGCCCAAATATATCGCAACAGTTTTCCACGCCATTATAATTTCTAATCATTCTAATTACAGGTTAGTTAGTGATCTTAGTTCATAATAATTACGAGTAGGTGTTGAATATGTAAATGTGATCCTTTTTTTAAGATGGGTTTCCTTGTTTGGGACATATAGTGTTAGTGTTTTCATGCTAATATTATCAACGGACATATTATTTATAATCTTGTACAAGTAAACAACATTTGTATATAAACGATTGTTATATAATGATAGTAATCCAATATATTCTATATAATATAAAGTAAGCACGTTTAACGTATTTTCTTTGAATGTTTTGCAGCATTAAAATACATTTTGTGTAAAAGGGACTTCATACTAAAGAGCAATATTCGAGTCTTGATTTTACAAAGCCATTATATAAATTATTTAAAGTTCTTATGGGTTTAAACCCTTGCGAGTTTCGTATAATAAACCCTAGTTTATAGGCCTTATTGATAATATTTAGGATATGGTCATTGAATGTTAGTTTACAATCGAATACCACACCTAGATCTAATCTTATGAACAAAAATCAAAGAGCTGGATCAGCCTGGATAAAATAGTGTGAAGGAAGGTAACAACGAGTTTCAGTACGCAAAAATTTAAAGAGCAGTTGCTTCCTACAGCCCTACTGATGAGCTTTTATACGGCAAAACGCGCCTGGGAATGGATCTGACAAACTAAAGTAACTAACCTTTAGATGTCTTATTGTTGGTACTAGGTCCGTAAACGGAATAGGCTTTTAATACTGCTCTCCCGGCGGCGACTCCTGCAATTTAATAAGTTTGGTCGTCGCAATAATTTTCATCTCCCTTTTTGACTGATTCTTGTTAGATTGGGCCAGTTAATACATTTGGTCACCACGAGAGCTACATCTGTCGTTGATCATCCACCTTTCAGGGTCAAGTAGACTCTCCGATATTGCCTCCTTTCGTCCGCTTCTATAGCCTCACTGACGAAGATAATGAACGGTAGTTGTAGCTTATCACCGATTTATTTTGTCGCCGCCACGTCGCGTGAAAATTTCTCGTAGAACTCCACACATTTCTGTTCACGATATGTCGCAAGCGGAAAATTGAACCGCAATCACACCGTCTGAAAAAAATGCGTTTTGCCGATATCGACCCATCACTGACGCTATAGAATCCGAGGGAAAGAGGCAACATTGGAAAGCCTATTTGACCCTAAAAACTTTAGATTTCTAATTGTTTGTACTCGGTCCGTAAACCGAATTAGTTTGTAATGCTGTGCTCCTGACTGTGACTCCATTAATTTTTAATTTAATGTGAGTACAGAAGTTTCCTTCTATGACTAAATTGACTAAATTGCTAGATGGGCAGGGTGATGCATTTGATCGCCACGAGATCTTCTGTTCATCAATAGATTGTATATTACGATATATTTTTAATTGATTCCCTTACCACAAAATCGAATCGATTTCTAATTTGTAGAGAAAACGAACCGACAGTGTGCTATACTATTGAGTTATTTTCTAATCAAAAGTGTATCTATGTTATGCCGTGTTTTTCAAAACCTTTAAATAATTAATACGAAGAATTTAGAAGGATATTATCGGGAAGCTTCTAAAGTTTAATATACTATGCAGATTATTAAATTTTACCTATTAAAGTTTGGGAGATATTTCGAGACGAAGTTTGTGGCATAAATTGTTGGGACTGTAAACAAAAAAGTTAATGACTTTTAAATAATCAGTTCTGCAATATAATTCTTTATGCTCTTATGTCGTCAAATATTCAACTAAATTTCTCTTCTATTTCTGATTTCCTTTGTACGTATAGACGAAAAGAATTCGTTTATGAAATTTTTAAACAATACTGCGTACTATATTCGTAACGTTTTTATTTTTTTCATATTGATAATTTCGGCTACTACGCCTGCCACCCAGCAACAAGAGCTCCTACTTCTATTTTCCTATTGGTTGATTGAAATTACTAAAAAGCCGATAAACAGGTCCTTCTTGAGTCATGTAGAGTGTGGAGGAAAGCACTGCATTCTTTAGAGCGTTTATGGCTGGTGTTTCCACGTTCTCTTAAAACCTTTTTTGATTTTATAGTCATGTGCGTTGTGGCTTTTGAAAGTAGTGAAGTGAAAAGAAAGGTAAAGAATTATGTACTTTATATTTTTAAAGAGTATCTTATTTTTTTAACATCGAGATTATTACCCTTAGAATGTTCGAGTTCAACAAAAATTCAGAAATTATTAAACGGTTGGGGTTTGCCGAGTACATTGAATACAATGTGTGAATTAGTTTATTATTAGGAAGTTTCTATTTTGAATGCCAAAGTTTCTTTTACCACAAAGTCCGGTATATCACTCTTTAAGCTGGTTGTTTCTCGATTGACCACAGTTGGCCTACGTCTTATTTGAGTATCTTTCACTAAAAAATATCAAAAGTCCTCAAAGCTTCCAGTTTATGGTCTACGTACTCTATGATCAAAAGCACAATACTTATCAGTGAAAATACGGATATTTCACAATATAAAAAGTTAATCGCTTTTTTGAAACGTCAAAACGACAAATATGAACCTAAAAAATCAAAAGTTTTGACAATGGAAAACGTCACGAAGTTTTTGAAGGAAGCTCCAGACGACACGTTTCTGTTAATGAAAGTGGTATTAATTTTTGGGCTGAATGGCGCATGTCGGCGTGCAGAACTATGCAGTTTAACATCTGCATCCTTTTCTAACTTAAATAATTGTTCTTTTAATATTTATTGTAATAAGATTTAAAATAAACGAATTTCTTTCTTGTAAAATTGTGTTTTGAATGACATTGACGTTTTATGCAGTAATGGTTGCTATGCTGTAAAGTGACCCATTACTGTACGATTTTGAGGTTATTAATCTAGTGCATTACTGTATAAAATGCAAAAAAATAAGTTATACTACAAAATGGTACCGCAAAGTTGCGCTAACCAGTTAAATTTATAGTTTTGCGACTTTGGAGTGCCCGTAACCGCTAAAAGTTACTTTATAGTTTATGCCAGTTTACGGTAGGTATTATTTATTCCAGATTGATGCTGTTTAAAAAACATCTAAAATTACCTACCTTACAATTTTTAATCATCAAATGCGACGTTGTCAGTATATGAATTTTTCAATGGATGTATGGCTAAAAACGATTTTACATAAAAATCGTTGGATTTTAACTATCTTTACAAATCTTTTTACTAAAATTTCGGAAAGAAAAGTTATAACGTGTAAAATTACCCGACTGTTATTAGAATTGGTATAAGTACTACAGAGTGCTCAACATTTTGGTCCAAAATTAATGAATTTAAAACCAAGTTTTCGTTCCTTTTTTAAATGAAACACCCTATATTCTACATTTTTTTCGAAAAGATATTTTAATTCCCTTTAATTTGATACCAATATACCTTATTTTAAAAAGTTCTTGAAGGAAACATGATTTCAAAAAATTGTGTCTTAAAAGCAAGCGTGATGCTTTAAACTTAATAACTAGCTGGCATGCATTTCTATCAAATTTAACTTTTCTGCAAATGGCAGACATAATAATTATTAATTATTTGACGTTTTACAGTTTACAGGTGTCTACGTTAATTTTCAAAATGAATTTTAATTGCACTCGAGTAGAATTAGTAAATATGATTTACGCAATTGGAGAAAGTGATGGAAATTGTTTTATGGCATCACGTTTATATGCTCAGAAGTTTCCAGAAGCTCGATGTCCGGACGAAAGATCAATAATTAAACCAAAAGATCGATTTGAGAGAGCGGGGAGCGTAGAGTATGAAAAAACATCTAGGACCAAAACAGTGCTTTATAAGGATAACCAGCAAGGCATTGCATTGGCGGTGGTGGAAAATTTAGAAATTAGTTTGGAAATAAAAGAATCTTCAGTGAATAATTGTTTATTGGCAAACAAACTTTATCACTATAAGGTTCAATTACATCAATAATTAAGCGACAATGATTTTGAAAGAACATTATTTTGTCAATGGGTCCAAAATGCCACTGCTGAAGATGAAGATTTTCATTTCATGTTCACCGACGAATCGACATTTCATAGAAATGGCTTCGTCAATAGACATAATTTTGACTTTTATGATACCCAAAATCCACGTGCCCTGCTTGTAAATAATTTCCAACATCAATGGAGTTTAAAACTTTGTGGTGGTGTTATCCACGATTATGTCATTTAGTGAAGAAAAACAAATATTATAAAGTCAACTATGGTTCAGCCTTTACACTTATTTTATTTTTACTGTGTATCCGTAGGCTGGAATAGCTGGCTCGTGTGTAGATCTGTTGATTTAATAAAACACTGTATTTAATTCCAACAGCGTTTTATTTGTAAGATAGCACTAACATTTTATTTACAATATTCACTTTACGACTTCCCATTATCTGAGAGTACACTACATCAAATTACTATTTACACTTCAAGTTGTACTTACACGTACGTTTCCATATTACTCAATACTTTTACATTGTATTAACTTATTAAACCTTGTTTTGGTTAACTTTGATTACACAGTGCAAGAAAATGTGGACAATTTCCACCCAGGTGACGTGTTCTACATTTTAACACAATCGTGACATATACCACCGAACTCTCGGTGAACAGTGTGGTCGTTAAAACTATATGTAATGCGTTTAGCCAAAACTCTGCTTGGCGACCGTCTGGAGGCTGCGTTGCCATATCCTCTTTCGCATCCTTCTCCCTTTCTCACGCAGCTTGGTAGGTGTTTATTTTGGGTGAAGCGCCTAATTACATATGACAACAATGCCGCGCTGTTACCATGTAGATTTTATGATAAATCTTGGATATTTACTTACACGTAAGAAATAGAGACGAACTAATAAAGACGCAGACAGCACAGGGTTTGTTATTGCCTCGTGCGGTAGCTACATAAGCTACCTATATGTATATACACTATATACATCAATTATACCTTCAAGAATGCCATCAGTGGCGTACTTTATTTTAACATTCGGCGTGTTCTCAACATTCTCCCCCCCCCCCCCCCCGCCCGTTGGAGCACTCGTGCTTCAACTACAGCCTTAACAATCAATACGAACACATGGTTATCTACACGTACTACTGAACTCGAATGCATCCAGTTATATTACTACCGTTATTCGACAATAAACCTTAAGTCCAAACATAGTTTGAAGCTCTTAACCTACTTAACTTAATTTACACTGTCTCCCGACATTTGATATTTCGTTTCACATTAATGACTTTCTGATAACTCGATGTTATCAACTCCGCACTAACTGATCTTTACGCAACGCGCACTGAATAGGTGTCACTTACCACGTGACGCTACACTAGCTAGCCTAATACAACATAAGATTTTACATTAGTTGAACCTAAAAATTAACATTTCACATCCAGTAAATTCAGATACCAGAGCACAGACTGCGTAATTTTTCATATATAACCCGATCATCAGATTGAATTTATATTTAGCCGTTTTCCTGAACAGACGCAGAATAGTGCCGTACTTTTTGATCATAGTTTGCTCATTGTCACATTGTTGCTGACAGACAAGAACAACAGAAAATTAGAACGTTGACAAAGTATTACTTTTCTAGCTCCCCTTAAAACCAATATTTTTATTTCCCCGTAACTTGAAAATTCCATTTAGACTCAAGTAACAATCAGTATAGATTGAACACACACACCATCATACAGCTCCCCGAGCTGAGAAGACGCAGTTCAGCTCCCTAAGCTGAAAAGGTCGAAAACGAAAATCAGTGTAAACTGACCATACACACCAAAGCTACAACTTCCTGTAGGCTAAAAACGCAGTTCAGCTCCCCAAGCTGAAAAGGTACAAGATTGGCGCTCGGTTGAGACACCCCACAATAGCTCCCTGGCGAGGAGAATAAAACCACATGTCAGCTCCCTAAGCTGAGAAAACGCAGTTCAGCTCCCTAAGCTGAAAAGGTACAAGATTGGCGCTCGGTTGAGGCACCCTACAATAGCTCCCTGGCGAGCAGAATAAAACCACATGTCAGCTCCCTAAGCTGAGAAGACGCAGTTCAGCTCCCTAAGCTGAAAAAGTCAGAAACAAAAATCAGCAATATGGTTACGGCGTGACCTGAACTGTTGCCATCCACCACGTGAATGCAACCTGGAGTAAAAAATACTTAAACACTAATAGTCTTTTCGACTTAGTCACCGGCTGTACAACTAACCTAACTTGAGGCGACAAGCAACTATGTGCTGTACCTTAAACTAATATAATATTCATTTACTAGTGATGACGCTCAAGAGTCACATCTGACTCGTCGTACAATAGAGGGGACACTTTAACTATTGACCTAGTAAACACGCTAGTCGCAGTTTTTAACTTAATTACCCTTACATTCCCGTCTTTCCCTGAATACACTTCCAGAACGCGCTAGCGGCCATTGCAATGGAGGTACGTTATCCTTTCTAAGTAGCACTATATCATTTGGAATGATGTTTCGTGTGGCTTTCAGCCACTTTGGGCAATTTTGAAGGCGATTGAGATAATCGACTGACCATCGTTTCCAAAAAATTTGTTGAATTTTAGTGCATTGTTGCCAAAACTTTAACCTATTATCGTGAATCTCCGTCAAATCTTTTTCCGGGTATGCAGTTAAACTTTCTCCTATTAAAAAATGCCCGGACGTCATGCAGCTAAAATCTGAAGGGTCATTAGTAAGTAGGCATAGTGGCCGTGAATTTAGAACCGCTTCTATCTGAGTTAACACCGTATAGAATTCCTCGAACGTGAATTTTGAATTGCCCATTAATCTGAAAATATGATGTTTCGCGCTCTTTACTGCCGCTTCCCATAATCCGCCCCAATGAGGAGATCTAGGGGGAATGAATTTCCACCGAATTTCATTTTGAGCAAGATAATCCAAAAATGGCGTAAAATTTTGTGAATTGTTGAAAAATTTGTATACTTCGTACAGCTGATTATTTGTTCCCTGAAAATTGGTAGCGTTGTCACTGTAGATCTCTGTCGGTTACCTCTACGCGCAATAAATCGTTTTAAGGTCATTATAAAAGATTCAGTAGATAAACTGGTCACTAGTTCAATATGAATTGCTTTGGTGGACATGCACACAAATATCGCGATGTACGCCTTGATGAACGAAGCTTTCCTCAATCGAGAGGATTTTATTAGGAATGGGCCACCGTAATCGATTCCTACTTTTTGAAACGCACGCGCTGGTTGAACTCTATCCTTCGGAAGATCTGCCATAATTTGCTGAGCTGGATGCGCTCTAAACCGAGTTGTGCAATTCCTTACTGCTTTTTTTGCTTCTCGCAACCCGTTTAATTGCCAAAATCGTAACCTGAAATTCGCTAGCACCGATTGCGAACCTGCATGTCCCAATCTCAAATGTTCGTACTTTAACATAATTTGTAATATATCATTATGTGAGGGCAATAAATATGGGTGCTTTTGATCAAACGAGATATCTGCATGTTCCAATCTACCTCCCACTCTGATTAGCTGGTTTGAATCCAAAATAAGTTTAAGATGTTTTAATTGTTTATTTGAAATTATTTGTTTATTTTTCAACTCTGAAATTTCTTTTGAGAAATGCTGGCTCTGCAAATTCTGTACTATAAACCGTTGATATTTTTCCAGCTCGTTGACCGTGATCGTTGGTTCCTGAATTTTATCATTTCTATTTTTCGTGTTATGTATGAATCTAAACATGAAAGCCAAAGCGCGCACTAGACGTCAAAAATTAGAAAAACGTGAAAAATATTCTATCCAAAACTCATAAGGCTCGGCCCTGCGTACTGCGACAAGTGCTATTTTCTTTTGTTCAGGAATATTAGCAACACTCACCTGTTCATTGTATAAGTTCAAGTCCAAGTGGAAAAATTTAGGTCCGTGAAACCAAAGTCCTGAAGTTATTATATCTGTCGAGAAATTTCCGCGAGACAGAATGTCTGCCGTTTTAAATGAATTTCCTAAATTTTCGTATGCACTTGGTGTTACAAAAGGCATATTAACTTGGAACGAACCGTTATCTAACTGCTTAGTTGTGCTAATGAATATATTCTCTGCCAACTTATCATCGATTGACAATGCAGGCTTCGAAGACACTTCCTAGATTGACCAAAATTTTGTCAGCATGCCATCCACTTCCTGTGTTTGAAGAAAAAAAGAAGCGCTACTATTCGACGCGTTTATATTTCGCACGGGCCCCGAAGCAACACAGCGGGCTGGGACCGTCCCTGCTATAATCCACCCGAGTGTGGTATTAACTAATGTGGGCATATTGCTCCCTAATGTACAATAGCCTTTGCTCAAAATTGTGTAATAAACATCCGCGCCTAAAAGCATCTCGATATCTGAAGAGATGTTAAATGTAGGGTCTGCCAGTTGGCTGCGCAGTTCGTAGGGAATGTCGAGAGTATCTACATCGATCGGTATCTGAGGAAGTTTATATGTTATGTTTTCTAGGATTAAGCACGATGAAATCGCGTGACAAATATCCTGTCGCTTCGAGTATATTTTACGTTTGTCATTTTTTTTGACATAACATTTTGCGATACGCTGGAAATATTTAAACTATGTTTGTATACGTCACAACCGAGCTTGTCTACTAAAGCCTGAGTAATAAAAGAGCTTTGGCTACCACTGTCCAAAAGTACCTTCGCTGATATAATCTGGGCATTTTTGCCTGCAACAATTTACCTGTGCAGTAGCTAATAACATATTTGACTGTTTTGTGGCCACTGCTGAAAGCGATACCGTTTGATTCCGATTGTGTTGGGCCGTTCCGTCACCGTTAGAAGGCTGTTCCGTAGAATTTCTCGAAAGATTGGTGTATATACGCGTATTTGGGGGATGGGACTATTCGCCGTCGCCGTTTCGCCGTCGCCGTTTCGCCGTCGCGACAATTCGCCGGCAGCCGATTCGCCGTGGGCCGTTTCGCCGTCAAATAGAATATAAGTCTATAATTATTACAATTTTTTTATATCTAGCATATACCGAATTGGACCCAAAAAGGTGGATTAGATGCCGTGTTAGCGCTGTTTAACCAATATAAGTCTATAATTATTACAATTTTTTTATATCTAGCATATACCGAATTGGACCTAAAAAGGTGGATTAGATTAGAAACGGCGACGGCTGAACGTCCTAGACCCGAATTCCAATAACCCTAATTATTATTATTGACTTGCCTATGTAGGTATATTTTTATCAAACAATTTTGTTAAAATTTAGCAATATATATTATAACCTTTTTTACGTATTTTATTAATTTCTATTTGACGGCGAAACGGCCCACGGCGAATCGGCTGCCGGCGAATTGTCGCGACGGCGAAACGGCGACGGCGAAACGGCGACGGCTAAATGTCCTAGACCCCGTATTTGACACTGGCATATTATTTGCTCGATTACCAGACTCGTAGCACCTTGTGACTCTCTGTGGAGGCGCGTGATTAGTCGACACGTGTCCGTACGCTTGCCGCGAATTGTTATTGTGAAATCCGTTATTGTATCTTCCCTCTCCATTTTGTGAATAACGGCCATTTTGAACAGTACCCAAATCTGAACGTTGCGTTGTGAATAACTACCATGTTGTGCATTATTCGTACTTAAATTTGAACCAGCACCTGCTGCAGTTCGATGCAAAGCAGAGTGATGAGACGAGTCACAATGTCGGCATTTATTTGCTAGTCGATGGACACTGTGCAGCAGTATGCGCGCCCAAACAATTATAGCACAGTCGGTGAGACTGTGCAAGACTGTACCTTTCTTTAACAGATAGCTCTAAATATCTTTGACATGAGTAAGTTCTATGCTCCGAACTACTGCACACTGCACAATTATAACTATTATTTTGCTGCTGACCGGCAAATAAAGACACTCTATTATTTGTATTCTTAGCGCAGGCGTCACGTGCTGTTCATTATTGCTCGAGAGATTTTCGAAAACAATGCACCTACGCTGTAAAAAATCAAAAAAGTCATCTAACTGTGGCAATGCATTTCTGTCAAGCTCGAACGCTCTCTTTGTAGAAAAATCCAATTTATTTCCCATAATGTAAATTAACAAATATTCAAAAATTTGTGTCTGTGATAGTGGTAGCTGTTTCAGCGATTCAATCGTTTTAGTATTACTTGCAATAAACTTCCGCAGATTATGTGCATTTGACTTGGTCAACGCAGGCATACTTATAATGCTATTTAAGTAGCTGTTCACCACACATGTCAAGTTCTCGAATCTTGTTCGCAGAATATCAAAAGGTATGTGAAAATTTGACCCCAGTAGCTCAAGTGAATCTATTAATTTTAATGCCTCACCCTTGAGGGCAGTTTTCAAGTACATCAGCCTCTGTACGTCTGTTAGATTTTTGTTTTCCAGGATTAACGCCCTGAAAACTTCCGCAAAGGACCTTCAGTCTGAGACGCTGCCATCAAAGGATGGTAGTTTTAAATCCGGTAATCTAACCCAGCATTTACTTGTGGCTGTGCCATTACATATTGCACGCTTGCTTGTGACCTCCCATGTACACTATTTAACTCACAGTCTGTGCTTTGTATCTTCTTAAACTCAACCCACAACTTATAGTACTTGCTTTTGACCTCATCTCTATCCGAGTCGTTTAGATCTATTCCCTCGATTTTGTCTTGCAGTTCAGAATACTTTTGAAAAGCCTTTTTTAGTGCCTCCTCTCTTGCTAGAATTTGTCCCAATTCGCTCTCATTTTTTTTGTTATTATTGTACCACGTTTGTATTCGCGTAATGGCAGACTTTGTCACACCGCGATCTCTTTTTAACCCACTTATAGTCGCCGACTCTATTTCAGCATTTGCCATGATTGTAAATTAAAACTAACTCTCTTACAATGACTCAGCTAGGTGAACGCGAGAACAGTACCAAAAATATCTTTAAATTTCTTCGCAAGTGCGAACGTAAACAAACTAATTTTGCCCCAAAACAAATCACCAATCTACAATTTAATTCTCTAACTGTCAAGTAATGTTGCAAACATAAATATTTTTACTAACAAATATCAACAAACCATGTTTACCTCAACAAATGTCAAAAATCAAAATACAATTTTATTTTTCTTGGTTTATCAACTCGAGTTATAAACAATACCTGAATTTTTTCACAAATCTCTACACTTTTTATCAAATAAAAAGCACTTACAGATGCTGTGCTGACTGCTGGAATGGTCAACTACCCAAATGCTGCTACTGGCTACTTTGATAGGCTATCAAAGCCCTGGAGTAGATGCTGCTACCTTTTTATAGCCCCTTTGTCGCGACACAGCACTCACTTATATTTTTCTTGTACGCAATTTTACCCACGAATTTTATTAAATCAAAAATCCGGCTTTCGAAGGACCATGTTATAAAGTCAACCATGGTTCAGCCTTTACACTTATTTTATTTTTACTGTATATCCGTAGGCTGGAATAGCTGGCTCGTGTGTAGATCTATTGATTTAATAAAACACTGTATTTAATTCCAACAGCGTTTTATTCGCAAGATAGCACTAACATTTTATTTACAATATTCACTTTACGACTTCCCATTATCTGAGAGTACACTACATCAAATTACTATTTACACTTCAAGTTGTACTTACACGTACGTTTCCATATTACTCAATACTTTTACATTGTATTAACTTATTAAACCTTGTTTTGGTTAACTTTGATTACAGTGCAAGAAAATGTGGACAATTTCCACCCAGGTGACGTGTTCTACATTTTAACACAATCGTGACATATACCACCGAACTCTCGGTGAACAGTGTGGTCGTTAAAACTATATGTAATGTGTTTAGCCAAAACTCTGCTTGGCGACCGTCTGGAGGCTACGTTGCAATATCCTCTTTCGCGTCCTTCTCCCTTTGTCACGCAGATTGGTAGGTGTTTATTTTGGGTGAAGCGCCTAATTACATATGACAACAATGCCGCGCTGTTACCATGTAGGTTTTATGATAAATCTTGGATATTTACTTACACGTGAGAAAAAGAGACGAACTAATAAAGACGCAGACAGCACAGGGTTTGTTATTGCCTCGTGCGGTAGCTACATAAGCTATAATATGTACTATATATACACTATATACATCAATTAGACTTCCAAGAAAGCCATCAGTGGCGTACCTACTTTATTTTAACATTCGGCGTGTTCTCAACAATAAATATCTACCCGTTACTAAGCAACGGGTATTTGTCCAATACCCAAAGTACCCATTCCCTGATATTTAAAACACCCGTTACTTTTGTAAACATTTATATTCATGTTTTAGAAATACTGCCGCGTATCGCGTTCGCGATGATCGGCAGTCGGCATCATTCTATTCTCATGTGAAAAGATACTTAAAAGCATCTAACTAATAAATCTACCCGAAAGTAAAAGTAACAGTAACGGGTATAAAGTAACGGGTACTTATATTAAAAGTAACTACCCATAACAGATATTTAAAAGTAACGAAAGTTTACACCACTAGTCATTGGACCTTATTTCTTTGAAGAGCACTTGAATGGTCAATTGTTTTTGGAATTCTTGCAACGTGACTTTGTTAGGCTGACTGATAATCTCCCGGAGTTCATAACGGACAGGATGTGGGTTCAGCTCGAAGGGGCACCCCCTTGCTACAGCAGATATGTTCAGGAACATTCACAGTTTCCAGAGCGGTGGATAGGGAGGAATGGTTATTGAAAACCCAATAATATGAAATTTCTTGTTTACCTAATGTTTTTATTATTTTGAGGTCCGATCAGTTGGCCAGCAAGGTCATCTGACCTAACGGTCATGGATTTCTTTTCGTGGGGCACCATCAAGGTCGATGTTTACAGTACCCCACCGACAACAAGGGAGGATATGATGGAACGAATCCGACAATCATTTAGTAGAATTACCCCATTAATGTTGAGAAATGTGAGGGACTCGTTCTTCAAACGAATTGACGCTTGCATTTAGCAAAAAACACTTTGAACACATAATGCGTTAATATGTATTCGTTTTAAATTTGTGAAAGATATTTTCAAAATTGGAGATTTACGTATTATGTTTCGATAGGTAATAATTTAAGTTTCTTCTGTAAAATTGTTTATAACTACTTAGATATGAATTATACACTAATTTATTAAGTTCTAAATTTTTTTGGAAGTAAATTTAAAAATGAATAAGCAAACATCAAAATTTTTCATAATATTAAGGTTCTTTAAGACACAATTTTTTAAAATAATGTCTCATTCAACAATTTTTTAAAATTAGGTATCAGATATTGGTATCAAATGAAAGGGAATTAAAATATCTTTTCGAAAAAAATGTAAAATAAAGGGTATTTCATTAAAAAAAAAATTGGTTCTAAATTCATTAAGTTTGGACCAAAATGTTGAACACTCTGTAGTACTTATGTCAATTCTAATAACAGTTAGGTAATTTCACATGTTATAACTTTTCTAAATTTTAGTAAAAGGATTTGTAAATATAGTTAAAATCCAACGATTTTGATGTAAAATCGTTTTTAGCCAAAAATTCATTGTATTTTGTATAAAAGTTTTTTTCCTTAAGTCGACCGTTAACGGGAAATCGTCCACCGGCACACTAAATAGACACCCTGTATATACTATACTCTATACTATTTTGCATAAATTTTAAAAATAACTTACACCTAATAGATAATTGTTTAGATAATTTCTTAAACTATCTTTGAACTTCTGAAATTTGGGCCCAAATATATCGCAACAGTTTTCCACGCCATTATAATTTCTAATCATTCTAATTACAGGTTAGTTAGTGATCTTAGTTCATAATAATTACGAGTAGGTGTTGAATATGTAAATGTGATCCTTTTTTTAAGATGGGTTTCCTTGTTTGGGACATATAGTGTTAGTGTTTTCATGCTAATATTATCAACGGACATATTATTTATAATCTTGTACAAGTAAACAACATTTGTATATAAACGATTGTTATATAATGATAGTAATCCAATATATTCTATATAATATAAAGTAAGCACGTTTAACGTATTTTCTTTGAATGTTTTGCAGCATTAAAATACATTTTGTGTAAAAGGGACTTCATACTAAAGAGCAATATTCGAGTCTTGATTTTACAAAGCCATTATATAAATTATTTAAAGTTCTTATGGGTTTAAACCCTTGCGAGTTTCGTATAATAAACCCTAGTTTGTAGGCCTTATTGATAATATTTAGGATATGGTCATTGAATGTTAGTTTACAATCGAATACCACACCTAGATCTAAACTTATGAACAAAAATCAAAGAGCTGGATCAGCCTGGATAAAATAGTGTGAAGGAAGGTAACAACGAGTTTCAGTACGCAAAAATTTAAAGAGCAGTTGCTTCCTACAGCCCTACTGATGAGCTTTTATACGGCAAAACGCGCCTGGGAATGGATCTGACAAACTAAAGTAACTAACCTTTAGATGTCTTATTGTTGGTACTAGGTCCGTAAACGGAATAGGCTTTTAATACTGCTCTCCCGGCGGCGACTCCTGCAATTTAATAAGTTTGGTCGTCGCAATAATTTTTATCTCCCTTTTTGACTGATTCTTGTTAGATTGGGCCAGTTAATACATTTGGTCACCACGAGAGCTACATCTGTCGTTGATCATCCACCTTTCAGGGTCAAGTAGACTCTCCGATATTGCCTCCTTTCGTCCGCTTCTATAGCCTCACTGACGAAGATAATGAACGGTAGTTGTAGCTTATCACCGATTTATTTTGTCGCCGCCACGTCGCGTGAAAATTTCTCGTAGAACTCCACACATTTCTGTTCACGATATGTCGCAAGCGGAAAATTGAACCGCAATCACACCGTCTGAAAAAAATGCGTTTTGCCGATATCGACCCATCACTGACGCTATAGAATCCGAGGGAAAGAGGCAACATTGGAAAGCCTATTTGACCCTAAAAACTTTAGATTTCTAATTGTTTGTACTCGGTCCGTAAACCGAATTAGTTTGTAATGCTGTGCTCCTGACTGTGACTCCATTAATTTTTAATTTAATGTGAGTACAGAAGTTTCCTTCTATGACTAAATTGACTAAATTGCTAGATGGGCAGGGTGATGCATTTGATCGCCACGAGATCTTCTGTTCATCAATAGATTGTATATTACGATATATTTTTAATTGATTCCCTTACCACAAAATCGAATCGATTTCTAATTTGTAGAGAAAACGAACCGACAGTGTGCTATACTATTGAGTTATTTTCTAATCAAAAGTGTATCTATGTTATGCCGTGTTTTTCAAAACCTTTAAATAATTAATACGAAGAATTTAGAAGGATATTATCGGGAAGCTTCTAAAGTTTAATATACTATGCAGATTATTAAATTTTACCTATTAAAGTTTGGGAGATATTTCGAGACGAAGTTTGTGGCATAAATTGTTGGGACTGTAAACAAAAAAGTTAATGACTTTTAAATAATCAGTTCTGCAATATAATTCTTTATGCTCTTATGTCGTCAAATATTCAACTAAATTTCTCTTCTATTTCTGATTTCCTTTGTACGTATAGACGAAAAGAATTCGTTTATGAAATTTTTAAACAATACTGCGTACTATATTCGTAACGTTTTTATTTTTTTCATATTGATAATTTCGGCTACTACGCCTGCCACCCAGCAACAAGAGCTCCTACTTCTATTTTCCTATTGGTTGATTGAAATTACTAAAAAGCCGATAAACAGGTCCTTCTTGAGTCATGTAGAGTGTGGAGGAAAGCACTGCATTCTTTAGAGCGTTTATGGCTGGTGTTTCCACGTTCTCTTAAAACCTTTTTTGATTTTATAGTCATGTGCGTTGTGGCTCTTGAAAGTAGTGAAGTGGAAAGAAAGGTAAAGAATTATGTACTTTATATTTTTAAAGAGTATCTTATTTTTTTAATATCGAGATTATTACCCTTAGAATGTTCGAGTTCAACAAAAATTCAGAAATTATTAAACGGTTGGGGTTTGCCGAGTACATTGAATACAATGTGTGAATTAGTTTATTATTAGGAAGTTTCTATTTTGAATGCCAAAGTTTCTTTTACCACAAAGTCCGGTATATCACTCTTTAAGCTGGTTGTTTCTCGATTGACCACAGTTGGCCTACGTCTTATTTGAGTATCTTTCACTAAAAAATATCAAAAGTCCTCAAAGCTTCCAGTTTATGGTCTACGTACTCTATGATCAAAAGCACAATACTTATCAGTGAAAATACGGATATTTCACAATATAAAAAGTTAATCGCTTTTTTGAAACGTCAAAACGACAAATATGAACCTAAAAAATCAAAAGTTTTGACAATGGAAAACGTCACGAAGTTTTTGAAGGAAGCTCCAGACGACACGTTTCTGTTAATGAAAGTGGTATTAATTTTTGGGCTGAATGGCGCATGTCGGCGTGCAGAACTATGCAGTTTAACATCTGCATCCTTTTCTAACTTAAATAATTGTTCTTTTAATATTTATTGTAATAAGATTTAAAATAAACGAATTTCTTTCTTGTAAAATTGTGTTTTGAATGACATTGACGTTTTATGCAGTAATGGTTGCTATGCTGTAAAGTGACCCATTACTGTACGATTTTGAGGTTATTAATCTAGTGCATTACTGTATAAAATGCAAAAAAATAAGTTATACTACAAAATGGTACCGCAAAGTTGCGCTAACCAGTTAAATTTATAGTTTTGCGACTTTGGAGTGCCCGTAACCGCTAAAAGTTACTTTATAGTTTATGCCAGTTTACGGTAGGTATTATTTATTCCAGATTGATGCTGTTTAAAAAACATCTAAAATGTTATTCATAAGAAGAGCAAAATTTAAAACAGTTCTTTATGTTGTTGCCAAAGCGCCCAATTTGGCGGAAGTAGAAAATCTTTATTCAAACGACACTACAACTAACCAAGAATCTCACTGTAATAGAATTTTGGAACATTTTGGACCAGCAACTGATCACATAGATACTTTAGATTATGTGGAAAAACCCGATGAAGATGCAGCAGAAGCATTTACCATATGACAACAATTCAAAGAGTGGGCCCTTATGCACAGAATAACCCAAAGTCAATCAACAGAGAAATAGCGAGTAGAGTAGCCTAACTAATAATTTTATTGTTGCTTGTTGGGATTATTATTTGAGGATAGGGTTAAAGACACATCTGATGCATAGTTCCACTTTAGTGGTAGGCGCTACTTTATCGTGGCAAGTCGTGGAAATGGTTTCGCGCGTGCGCCTAAGGTTTGTCCTTAGTAACTTATGGAACTACATTGTGTAATGAGTAGTTATGTTAACTACAAATGCCTCTTACTGAAAGTAACGCCGTAGTATTAAAAACTTTATAGTTGCAATCGCTTGGTTCCTAAGGTGGTTTTAACATCGCAAATACTTTAAATGAGAAAATCTAGAGTAAGAGTTACTAAGATATAGGAAAAAATACTTTCTGGTGGCAAGACTACCTTTCAGGGTAACATTTTTTTAATCCGCCATATTTGTTCAGTACCAACAAACCATTTGGCAACCTTGTGACACTTGTAGTGCGAAAAAAGACAACCCTGCTTTTCTTTTAGACAACAAGAACTTACAGAGTAAACATCGTGTGTAATAACAGTATGTGTTAAAGTTAAAATAAATCACATTTGTACCAGTAATGTATTTAAAAATTAATATACAGTCCACCACAAGTTCTTTACCCAACAATATTTTTTACATGAAATAGTCGATGCCATTTTATTGACCATATAAAATTAACGGATTGGTAAAGTTTACTTTTAAATTGACCTGTAATATGAATATATATTTGTGTTTAAAAAGGTACTAAAATTAAAACTGACGTTATCAGAGTATCAAAACATATATTTTTTAAGATTTAAGACATGGACTACTTATGGTCTGTGGTTATGTATTTTAAAGGGAAATGAAAGTCTGTCTTTACCACCAAAATTTTTTTTTATTTAATATATTAACTACACTACACCCTAGATTTGGGTATCGAGGGCATATATACATTCAAGTTTGAAAATTGAGTCGGACTAGTTTCGACCTTAGAAAAGATCATCATCAGCAACTCTATATAATTATAATGTAAACAAGGTAAAACACAGTAGTGGATAGTTCAATGAATGTGTGTGCCTGCCTATGGACCTGACTGGGAACGTCCCTTTGGCTACACAAATAGGTTAAGAATAAGAGGTTAATTGGAACACTTGTTGAGTATTGAGTGTATAGGTTTTATATTTATTTGACGTAAGCTAATAACTGTAAATAGTAGGAGAAATAGGTCTTAAACAAGTTTGTTTTTTCTCTTGACCCATGCTAGTAGGGAAATGATTTTATTTATTTTCATTAAATATATTATTGAGAAAAAAGGATTAGGATTTTGAATTTGTGGTGGTATTCTTTATGGAATATAACATTTATAGACGTCAGATAGAACTAAAGGTTTGTTTTATGTTAAATTTAGGTAACTTTTAGTTCGTTTTTATCTGCAAAGAGAGAGAAAGGATATTTTAGAGTTGAGTATTTTAGGAACACGTGTAAGAGCTGTACTACAGAATCAATAAAATGTAGATAAAATGGTACTCACTTGTATTTCTCAGTCACTCAATAAAGATGAGGCTTTTCTCTTTTTTCTTTTGAGAAGGTAGAACATATTAATTCGGTAATATTTAATCATCAGTTTAAATCACTCTAAGTACTAGCAAAGGAATTCAGAAAATGGAGATACCGGAAAGATGGTACAATAATTCAAAGTTTTTCCCTCCTACAATTTTAGTTTCCGGGGTAAACCGTCAAGCCCATTGGCGGCAATATTTGAAAGGAATTGAAGTTAAATGTTAAATTTAGAGACAATCTCAAACCGCAAAGAGGTCATCCCAGCACTAATTAAGATCCCTTATTCGGGGTGTATACATATTTATTTAAGTTAAATTTAGTTAATAGTTATATAAACGAAATTTGAATATAAATCGATAAAATTAAGTTTGGATTTTATCGTTTAGTATTTTAGTATCCTGTGTATTATTAACAATTGAAAAAGTAGATATCTTCACCCGAGCACGGCTGAGCGGGGGACAATGATAGTGGTAGTACCTCAAAGAGTCAACAGGTAAGTAACCTTAATTATCTAAAATGAAGGCATGCAACCACCACAGAGACAAACAAAATATTTATTGGGCCTGTCTGAAATAACACATCTTTCTCAGTGGTGACATATATTCTCTGTCAATCATTTGGTCTTTTCATTAATAAATATTATAAATACTTAGAATTTTATAGCTTATTGTTATTTATAATTAAAACAAAACCGAGGATGGTATGTGATGTTTCTACGAAAGTTCTTTAGTATGGGTTAATGGTCAATTGCGAGTGAATTAAAGAATGGAAGACAATCGAAGGTAATTTGTTCATTTAAAACATTTAAATTGGGGGCCCTTACTGCTTTGTTAATTTCGTAGATCTCGAGCAAATTGGAAGTCCTACCCTCATCTACAACGTGGAGAATTTGAATGTCAGTATCCGGATTAAAACTGTGCTTGGAATTTAATATGTGGTCGGCGAAGTTTGACTTTGTTTCCACCGGTGGCTGTCTGCCCACATTTCTTTGAATCAAGGAAAGATGGTCTTTAATTCGTATGTTAAACTTCCGCCCTGTACGCCCTATGTAGCAAGAATTACATGAAACTCCACCGTCCACATGAGAACAATTCAACCTATATATTCCTGACTTTTGTAGTATATCAATCTTATATTTGTTATTATTAATATATTGTTTTAATGTGTTTTGAGTTTTAAAAGAGATTTGAAGGTCGCTGTTATATTTGAGTAAAGTATTTTTGATGCTGTGAGATATAGATCCAAAATAAGGTAAGCTGCTATAATATTTTGGTTTATTGTTTTCGATACTGGAAATTAAGTTTTTGTTTATAAATTTATTTAAGAATTTGAAGTAAATTTTATTGATTATATGTAGAGGGTATTGATTGTTTGTTGCTAACTGTGTGATAAAAGAGAGTTCTGTATTGAAGTTGATGTTGTTTAACGGTATAGTAAATAACCTATGGAAAAATGAATGGAAGGCACTAAGTTTTTGGTTGATTGGGTGGTTTGAATGATATGGAATTATGTTGTCTGTCGAGGAAGCTTTGTGGAAGATAGAAAATTGTAATTCCGAATTATTTTTGGAAATTGTTAAGTCCAGGAAGTTGATGCTATTATTATTCTCATATTCGACTGTGAACTCAATGTTAGGATGACTTTTATTAATATAATCATGGAAATCCTTCAGCTCATGCATATCACCAACAAAAGCAACTAGTATGTCGTCGACATATCTATAGTAGAATAAAAATTTGTTAAATAAAGGGTGGGTTTGGATGTTTTTTTCCAGTGAAAACAAAAAGATTTCTGCAAGTAAGGGGGAAATATTCGATCCCATGGCAAGACCAGATTGTTGGCTATAATGTTTATCATTAAATTGAAAGAAGTTTTGTTTTAATACGGTATTGACTAGTAGGCATATATTTAGAATGTGAAACATATTGAGGTTAGATTTTTCGATTAGTAATTTTCTGACACATTCTATGCAATCCTCCGGTGGTATACTTGGGAACAGGTTTTTTATATCAAAAGTGATTAGTGTAGTATTTTTTAAAATTAATATTTGATTTGGGAATAATAATTTTAATTTATTTATTATTTTCAAATTATTATGTCTTAAAAGAAAATGATGATTTTTCCGAAATATGTTCCATATTTTAATCGGTTAAGTCGAATGCATTTGATAATTTACCCCGGCAAAATTTTTAAACACGCAATTATAAAATTACAATATCAGGTACTGTAAAGTATCAACTGGGACTTGAGCGTTTATAAATACGACGCCATAATTGTTAAACAAAAATGTCAAATCATTGATTTTAGAAAAATAATGACTTATATGGATGTAACAATTACTATACATGGCTACCTGAAATTATTCCCCACTTCCCAGACGGCACAAACATATTCCATACATATTCCATGAATATTTCGTTGGCATATTGGAATATCCCATAAATGTTCCATATCTGCCAGGGCATATGACTGGCATATTGTATGCATATTCCAAGTCACCATGAAATATATGCCTGCAATATCTTTTAATCTGCCAAAATATATTTATGGCATATGCTAAGAATATTCATTTTTTTCTTTTTCATATAAATATACTTAATTTAGGTCAGGTCAGTTAGTTTAGTAGTTAGAGTTACAAATTTGGTATAATAAAACATTACTAAAATTAATATATATTTTTTTACTTTTATAAATAAAAAAAATTAAAACCTAAAAACTAGATACTCTTTAAAACAAGGTGAAAAAAAATGAACTAAAGCAGGTTCTGTCAGTTCTGTGACGTACAGGCAGCGTTTCCGAGTTACGCAACAGAAATTAGTTAAACTTGTGTTAAAAAAATTGTTATTAAAAAATAACTCGTCAATTAAGTACATATATATAAAACATAAACTTTCAGTATAAATAAATGATAAATTTAGTCGGTCAGTCACCGAATCGCTAACAAATAGAAAAAATATAAAGGCACAACATCTGGGGAATTAGTCATAAAATGATATAAAATAGTCAGTAATCCATACGAACGCGGCTGGTTTTCCTCTCCGGACACGTGTTTCGGCTACCTTATAGCCATCATGAGCGGAGCTGTATTAAACCAGAAAGAAGTAATAGCCTCATAGTAAAAACAGAAGAACTGTCTTGATACTATGGATTCCAAGTGTAATGGAATGCAGTACGCAAAGATTACTGGCCATTTTGGCTGCGAAATTACCGGTTCTGACGGTATCAGTTATTATGTCGCGCCCTCTGTGTTTGTAGACCACAAGTTTGAAATCCATGTTTTAATGCATACGTTCTAGCGTTGATCAAAAGATGGTTCATTCTCGAAAATGTTACACATTAGGTGTCAACCAGTGAAGGCATATATTCATGTACGCTACTATTCACCAGTTTGTCCAATCGTGTATGGCCAATTCTTTCGAAATAACGAAAATCTCATATCAAATAAATGATAAATTTAGTCGGTCACGGTCACCGAATCGCTAACAAATAGAAAAAATATAAAGGCACAACATCTAACACGTGTCCGGAGAGAAAAACCAGCCGCGTTCGTATGGATTACTGACTATTTTATATCATTTTATGACTAATTCTCCAGATGTTGTGCCTTTATATTTTTTCTTTCAGTATAAATTTATTTGCAATCAAAATATGTGTTAGTTTAGAATTTAATTTAGGGTTAAAACGCGGAATCTAGCAACACCGTATAAAACGTCAAATTTGTATCACCGCTCGAATCCAAAAATTGACTTAATAATATGATAAAAAAAATCAAGTTTCATTTTTAACAAAATACTAATAAAATGCAGAAAATGCCTACACAAAAACTTTATGAAGTCTAAAACATTTTCATATTTAAATTTATTTTTTAATTAGGTGCATACATAATTATATGCACCTTTTCCTCTATATTATCTATAATTAAATAGTTCCTATACCTATATCAAGTTATGTAAAAATAGAATTTAAGACCGCAATCACTCTGTATAGATATTATATTATATATATTATCATCAATAAGTATTAAAAAAAAAATCGAATATATTCCACAATGCATATCCTGTAAATATACCCGCGGCATATTCCAGGCATATCTACAATGGCATACATATGGAATATTCTTATGAGATAAGATACATTTGAGATATTCAGTGCATATTCCAGGAATATTGCAAGATATTATGGCCTATTGGCAGATAGGGGAATATTCCAGGAATATAGGGTGCCGTCTGGGTTTAGTGATTACGACGTGGTAGGTTGGTATTGGGGTAGTGCTAGTCATTGGTCGCCAAACACTTACGTATGTATTTGTTCGGGATGCTTAAAATGTTTACCCTTTGAGAAATGGAAATGACTTTAGAGTCCCGTCTCACAGACTTGCTTCACTGCAGAGAGCAGTGTGGTTAAGCCTGTTAACATTTTTAATCACTTGCCGCATAGCATAAGAAAAATAAAAAGTGCTATATCATTTTAAAAAAACTCTTAAAAATTTACTTTTAACATATAGTTTTTACAATTCACAAGAGTTTTTCTGAACCATTTTTTGGCCTTGGGCTGTTTTTAAGATAATGTGTGCTTCAGTGTTCGTTCTTTTTTGTTTTTACCGATTTTTACACTAATTTAGCATAAGTTTATTAGTTGTAGGCTTTTCAACTAACGAAATGTGTGTAACAAAATGTGATTTGAAATGAATGTTTAAATAAATAAAATAAATAAATATTTTTATTAAACTCATGAGTCAACCACGGTAAAAATCCTTGACACATGACGTCACGGCCCGTTCTCGGAGCAATTTTAATTGCTTATATCTTAGACACGGGATTAAATTATAGTTTTTTTTTGTGAAATGTATGTCTTGTTCCATTGGCGTCCTATGTTCTTTAGTGTTATTTTCCCATTTAAATTTTTATGCAAGTTCCCTATTATTGATATACACTTTGTCATATTTGCTTGTTTCTTCATGAAATTTTCTAGACTTATTCTTAAAAGTGCGTACAAACTTAAAGAAGATGCAATTACTTTTTTACCATTCAAGGTAAGCACACCCCTTAAAAGAGCAATTTTTCCTAAGTAAAGCACAAATTCCCACGGCCTTAAACTTTGCTTTCTACGTTCCTGTGAAGGCGGCCTAATATTATAAGGAGGAATGATTGATGTTGGACGTTTTCAAAACAAAATTGCCCATATTTATAGAGTTTAGAACTCTTGTTAAAAATTGACGATATTAGATTCGTGGAAGTTTCCATTTTTCTTGGAAAATTAGGTCACGGGGGATTTAATATTGAAGGGTGGATCGACATTTATAATTTTGGTTGATATTATATTCTTTTATATTTTAAAAACGATCATGTTTATAATAACCTCGTAAATTTAGTAAATTGAATGGAGGTGAAAATAGCTGAAATTTAAAATATTTAAATGAAATGAAAAGTGTGTTCAAGGTTGACAAGTGCATAACGAAGTAAAAATGTTCATTTATATTTCAAAAGCGATGACGTTTTTAATAGTCTCGTGAAGTCATTAGCTTGCAAAGGAAATAAGGGAAAATATCTGGAATTTAAAATATTTACATAAATGCTCAGTAAAACAAAATATATATAAAACAATAATAATAATAAAAGCTTTATGTTCTTAACCGACAACAATATGCATTTATATTTCAAGATGTCAGAAGCAAGGAGTCCTATAAGTTTAGTATCTTCTCTAGAAAATAGAAGGACATAGCTAGAATTTAAAATATTTAAATGTTCAGTAAAACAAAAAAAAATAAATAATTAAAAAAAAAAGAATATCTGCAAAAGTTGGTATTAATTTTATAACAGATACCAACACTCATACATATTTCAAGATTTTAAAAGTAGATGCATTTTTAGCCTTATTGGGTTAGCACCTTGTCTAGGAAATAAGAAGGAAAGTGCTAAAATTTAAAATATTTATATGCTCGGTAAAACAAGGAAATCTAATAAATTTTTAAAAGCAATAATTACATAAGTTTGTGTATTTTTAAGGACGTTTCTATTAGCCTTATAAGCTTACTAACTGGTATACAACTTAGGAGGGAATAGCGGAATTAATTATATTTAATTGCTCGGCAAAATGAGGCAAGTATATCTATAAGTCTGTCTTTAAATGGCGAGAAGTAATAAATGCTCACTAAATATGCAAAACGCATACCGGGGTATCAAGAACAATTTAAACACCATTCCTTAAAATCTATTGTCTTTACATTAAAGTATCCAAATAATGAGCATTCTTTAGGTAGGTCCACCCTGAAGTTGTCACAAGATATTGTTATATTTGAGGATTTACCATTGTTATAGGGAGAATCCCTTAGCCAGGAGCGTGTATTGGGGAAGTTTTAAATTAAAAATCTAAAACATGCCTATTCTCCTAAAATTGTGTTGTATTATATTCGTAGGTATTTAAAATATTTAAAAAATCGTACTAACTAAGAAATAACAATGGGTGGTACCATCTTACATAATATAATTACAAAAACCAGATATAATATAGAATCTGACAAACAAAGCATTTTCAAAAATGGAATAATACTTTGTCGTTATGGCTTAACCATAGTCCGATTCGGAAGATGAACTTTTATTAACATCGTTTATAATAAGCGGTTCAACCATTTTTTTGATTATTATATTTACCTGCCATATTTTGGCTTCTTCTTCTATCACATGATCGGTATACTTTTTCCACGTTTCCACACTGATTTTACCCATAGATTCATTAAAGAATCTTTTAAATCCACCATTTTATAAGTCATGTTTATTCTGGCGACATCTGTCTTTATTTGAGCCCATATAAGTTCGATCGGGCTTAATTCGCGGTGGTAAGGAGGCAGTCTGAGCACAGATATTCCTCGTGACCTTGCCATTTCATCGACTACATATTTTTTTAATGCATTTTTATGTAAATTGGCTAGTACCAATAGTTCTTTTTTCAAGGAATCTAATGGAAATTCTATTTGTCTTAAATTTAACAATCCTGTTACTTCACTTTTACGCCACGCACTTGGCAATTCTTTCGTCAGTCTAGTGATAACTTGCATTATCCAATACAATTATTGCATATTTTTGTATAAGCTCCAACATTTGCTCGAACCATTCTTTAAACACATCGGCATTCATATCTTCGTGATAGTCTCCTGTATTTTTAGATTGGAACATCAGTAGACCACCTTTAACGAAGCCTTCAGAACTTCCAATGTAGGTTATGATAAATCGATGTCCTTTTCCAGGTGGCGGTCCTAATCCTGTGGACAAAACTTTCAAAAAAGCTTGCCTTGAACTTTTAATATTTTCATCCTGAGTGTGGCTTTCATTTAGCCATTTCATCTAGGTAAAATATTTTTTTGTTTTCTTCTCTGGCTTTTCGGAGCTTCTTAAGTAATTTCTTCTCCAATAGACGATACCACTTCTGTCTATTAAAATCGATTGCCTATTATGTTTTTTCCAGCGAAACCCCATAGCGACACCCAATTTTTTAAAAATAATTTCCAAAGCGTATTTCTACACATGAAAGGGTAGTCCTGGTCTTCTTGGATTGAGGACAAAATTTTCTCCAGCGTAAGAATTTCTTTTTTTAAAAGTAAGCTATGAACTTTTCGCCTTATTTTCTGCATTAAACCGTCATCCAGTTCAATTTTTGGTCGTCCTGGAGAAGTTATTGGGGGTTTGACGCCAACGCCCTTTTCTTTTTTTAAAAGTTTATATATTGTTGGTTTCTCAACGTAAAGTATATCTGCTGTAATTTGCACTGTAATCAACACTCAAATCCGCATTCTTACTTTTAATAGTATCGTAACAGTTATAAGAACTAATTTACTGTACATAGACCGACTCTAGGGCGTTAAGGCAATTGTTGAAAACTATCCATATTTAATTAAAAAAACACTGACACTTCATACGTTGACTAGTTTCACTGAGAAACAAACACACAAGGTAGGTATGTATAGATATAAATAGGTGTATTATTCCAGTAGAGGCTCCCATAGAGGCTTAACAACCACATAATTGGCAAACAGGTAACCAGGATTAGGTGTAAAAGAAGGAGTAAAATGATTAGAGCAGAAACGGAATAAGTACCTAGACTCTAATTAGTTTTGATAAAATTGCTTGCTAAAAGTCCAGGTAAATGGTACGGATGTACATAATTTTAAGCTTAAAAAATTTAATATTAAAATATATATTTGAAGACTAGATTTGAATTAAATGTCGATACTTGTAGGTGCTAATTCTGCACAAATTTAAAAATTCAGGCCTATTTAAATCTATACATGCCGAAAAATCTTGCACGCCCATGGAGAAGACGGTTTCGATAGATTTATTACTTCGCATCATTTAAAGATAAACTATATCTACATACAAAGCTGGCCAGTTGGTTTAAACCAGTGCCAAAAAACTCAGATACACACACACATATCTACATATTGATTTATTTTTGTTCCGAATTAAAGAGACGTAGTGAAAGTAAAGATCAATTATCATAATAACAATAACAATATTTTGAGACATAATAATTTCAATTTCAATTTCAAAAATACTTTATTGTCAAGAAAAACAAAGTTTTATGTGACAAAGCATTGTTAATAAATAAGACTTAAATATTAAAAAATATACATTTGAATTAAAAACATACAAATAACATTAAAATCTAAAGTAGGTAAAAGAAACTAAACAACAAAGCAAAGTAAATAAACAATAAAAAACATAAAAGGGAACAGAGAAACCTAATGACAAAATATAGAAAACTATTAGAAATCAAATTTTAAGTCAAAAATATGTATAATGTGCATCATCATTAAGCGTACCTAATCATAAGCGAGAGGTAAGGATGCAACACATAAAGGTAGCCGAAAAACTATACTCCAAACACCCGGAGGCGCACTGTCTAGTCGTCGCTCGAAAAATTCGTAAAAAGAATAATATGCTCTCTCCAGCAGCAGTGCTGTAAGAGACCTTCGAAAAAGCCGCACCGAGGGAACAGTCCTAATATTCAAAGGTAAGTTGTTAAATATTTTTCTTCGTTGCTAAATTAGAGATCTCTGGGTGAAAGCCCTTGATGGAATGGGCAGTGGAAGAGGAAGGTCAAGAGCCCGGCGAGTCTCATAGTTGGGGGATGGGGCCCAGAAGTGAGTAGAATAGCAGTACCGTTTTCAGGACACAATTCCATAAGAAATAACATTGAGGCTGAAATCTGCATTTTTCGTGACATTTTAGGGCGTGGCACTTTTCCTGGAAGCCACCATCCTCTCTTAACCTAAGTGGAACCCAGCTACTATCGCCACCTAGTGAGTGACGTCATAACTGCTCGATGCCGGTAATATAGGGCCCTATTGGCCTGTGTGGAACCCTCCACTGCTGCCACCTAACCCCCCACCCATTATTCTAACCTAACTTTTGCCCCAACGGAACCCAGATCACGTGTTACCCCGATTATATAGTAATATCATTGTAGGGGTGCCACCTAACGGGGAGAGATGTACGTACCTGTAATCTTGAGACCTGTAGCGCCACCTGCTTTTCATATAAGACATCTTGTTTACCGCGATGGTAGGTATGACGTTGTAAATCAGTTAAAATATTTTAAAATATAATAATACCATAAAAAAGTTTTTGTCCTCGGCGGGATTTGAACCAGGAACCTCTGGGGCCGAACCTCAAAGCCTTGCAAAATACACTACGAGAGCGTATAAATTAAAAGAGTTGATCAATGTTGACAAGCTAAAAATATGGGGAACCCGTCAATTATAACGTATAGGTGGAACAAAGGACCCAAGTGTGAAGACGATGGTAAAATGGCGGCAGCCATAGTTGTTTTTGTCTACATAATATTGCTACATCTGTTGCAGTATGCATGCGCCATAACATGTCATCAATGAACATTGTTAGAGGCCGCGTGGCATGTAATTAGACAACTGGGGATCTAGTATGTCCTTTTGGCAAACAGTATTTTCAGACGCCATCTATAATTACGTTCGCGCATACTCCCGCTATCTGGGTACTACCTGAACTTATGCAACCAGAAGCCCCTATCAGCAAATATTGCCTTCACCAATTTATTAACAAACCTAAGTGTGGCGATGATGACAAAATGGCGGTAAACCTAGCTTTTACAATGCACTCACCATTTTATCGACAAACCAGTACTAATGGCGTTGCCAAACCAATATTTCCCCTTATTCAACATAAAAATTGTCGAAACAGCAACACCGCCGTTCCAATACTGAAAATTTAAGAAAATACGCTTAGGCCATATTGTAATAGCCGTCTGCAACAGTAACTAGTGTTGTGGTATTCGCCACGTGGAAATCGGCTATAAAGAGCGCGATTTCACTGGGAATATTCAGTCGGTGCAGAACCATAAGACAGTAAACAACTAAATATTTGTTGAGCAGTAATTCTGGTTTTTAAAATCTGCATAAGTCTTTTTCTTTGGACGACCATCGCCAAGTAAAATTGCCAGTCGAACTCGGAACTGCCGAGCACCTGGGTATGTCAAGAGGGCATACGTGAACCTGAAGATTAAAGCAAAGCGTAGCTGAAGAAGCACCGGTGGAAGGACGCCGTAGTCGAGCCCGATACTGTGAGGAAACAGTGGTTCCTAGCTGATCCGCGGCGTTTGTACCAAGGTACAAGCCAGACCGAAACTTAATTTTAAGAAGACATAATACGATCACCGGTCATCGCCGACGTTGCCAACATTGGATGACCCATGCCATAACCGTAGCAGCCGACGCCATCGCCAGGGAAGCGTATACAACAATCTACCACCTGGGCATAACCTGCACCAGGTCGGCAGAAGAAGAAAACTTAGCGGCAAACGAATTTTGAGAAGAATAACTACGATCACCGGTCATAGCCGACGTTGCCAACATTGGATGACCCATGCCATAACCGTAGCAGCCGACGCCATCGCCAGGGAAGCGTATACAATAGTTTACCACCTGGACATAACCTGCACCAGGTCGGCAAGACGCGAAATCTACGTGGCAGAATAATTTTGAGGAAGAATAGTACGTGAATTAGCTCCAGCTGAAGTTGCCAGCCCTAGACGGACTGTGCCACCACTGTAGTAGCTGACGCCATCGCCGAGGAGGCGTATACAACAATTTCCCACCTGGGCATAACCTGCACCAGGTCGGCGAAGAAGTAAAACCTAACGGCAAACCGAATTTAAAGTAAAATAATACGAAAATCGACACAGCCGGCGCTGCCAGCATTGGACACATAGTGCCTCACCTGCAGCAGTCGACGCCATCGCCAGGAAGGCGCGTACAAGAAGCTACCACCTGGGCATAACCTGCACCAGGTCGGCAGAACGTGAAAAGCACGTGGCAAATATCATAATGACCGAGAATATGGCATTATTCGACGAAACCCCTCCAGCCCGGATGGCCGAGGATGTAACTACACACGACATGCTCTCTACCACCGAGGCCGACCCCAAACCAAGACCTGGGGCGGTCTCAAACTGCCCTGCACAGATCGCCGCCCCTGAGATAACGACTGACGCTAGCCGCGCAACTTCCAGGGATAAGCCCCTTGAAGAAGGAAGCGAAGGCGAATTGTGCCAGGACATGGCGCCCAACTCGTTGACTTACTCGAAACACAAGAGTAACAAAGAACCCTGTGACGACGTTAGGCCCGCTGGCCTAAACGATCGTAAATTATTTGAATACCTGCCCATGGAGTGCCCAGCTTTCAATACTAGAGCGAAGCGCCGTTTATGGGAGGAGAAGTACAGTGTAGACGTGGAGATTCATAGCGAATCCGAAGAAGACTCGGATGATGGGTCCGAAGACGCGTCAAGTGACGAACAAATACCATGTAACCAGGAAGCCTCGATTATGTTAAGAGAAATTCGAAGGAAATTATCAAAAAATGAAATGCCACCCGAAGAACAACGGATGCCACCTACCCTGGATGAAGAACTAAGAAGGCCAAGCTATGAAGACAAGCCTGGAGGTTCGGCGCTGCCACCGTTAAGTCGGCAAGTTCCGCCAACTCAAAGGGGAGTCCGGCAGAAGCCAGATTATGAGAGGAAAATCAGAGGAATGGCATTGCCACCTCTACAGGAACAACTGACGGAGCCAGGACAGGATTGGCAAGCTATGGAAGCATTGAGATGGAAGACTATGGAGGGTTTAGCCCAGTCCATAGGGCAGCTGATTGACAAACCGAGGAGAATAATTCCGGCACCACCACCTAGATTTGCAGGAGCCGATACGGAGGACCCGGTGCTATTTTTAAAACACATGAAAGAATATTGTATAGAAAACGGAGCGCCGGCGTACCAATGGACGGACCTGGCAATAAGACAGATGACCGGACAAGCAGCCATCCGGATGAAGATTTATGCAGGAGGGCAGATTACTTGGAAGCAGTTGCAAGAGGCAGTGCTTAGGGCATATAATAATAGCGAATGCGTGAATCATCTACGCGCAGAACTATATGGCCAAGACCAAGCTAAAGGAGAAGGTGCGGAGGCATTTTTGATTCGCAAGAGACAAATTTGTCAACGGATAAATCCGAGATGGCAGGAGGAAGAAGTAGTACCACTGCTGCTGAGCAGATTTAACGGTCCGTTGCGAGCTGCGCTACGTACTTGGAATTGTCAAAGCACAGAAGAACTATTAAACGCTGCGATCACGGTGGAACGGGATTGGAAGAGTTCCGAGGTGTACACCGCACCCAGAGTAAATATTAACACTCAAGATGGCAGAGATAATGGTGAAACTAGACAGTTCCAGTACCGGAACTATCAAGGTGGTCGAAACTACTATAGACCACAATATAATAGAGACGGTCCAGAGGAAGGTAGAAGGCCTCAACAACAAGGAGGTCAGGCGCAAGCACCGAATAGACCACAATACAATAGAAACGGTCCAGATGAAGGAGGAAGGCCTCAACAACAAGGAGGTCAGGCGCAGGCACCAAATAGGCCGCAGTACAGTAGGACGTGGGAGAGACGTGAGAATCCGAATCCGAGTAGACAACAAGCGAGCGTGGTTAAACCAAAGAAGCTAAAGTTTGTGTTCCCAGATGGGTCACCGGTAGAAATGCCTGGTACTAACAAGCATGGAGCAATGATTATGCGTGCCATGCAATACCAAATTGATCATCCTTCGCAAGGATCAAACTATAAGCGTCAAGCGTTGAAAGATGGAATGTGGTACGCGTTGCATGCGGATGATGAAGATTACGACCAGGAACTCCTGCGTAAAGAGTGTGGAATACAAGAAGGAAATAGAGAAGAAGATACGTCAGAAGAAGAAGAAGAAATAGAGGACCCAGAAAAGATGCTGTTTAACTTCCGAAGCAATGACTATATTTCTTGCGTAGATGACCTGGCGGATCCAGAGAACCGACACCCGGTGCAATCAACAAGCGGGACTATTGGCAGTTTACCAATAGAAGTACTAACCGCCAGTGAAGATAACGAGGAAATAGTCAGTGATTCTACGACAACTGACGATGATACGGTGACAAATGAGGAATCGCCGATGACAGAAATCCGTAGAGACCGGAAACAACTCCGACGGAAGAGACGGCTTAGACAGCGTTTAACCTCACCCCCAACTTCAGACTCGGAAGAGGACGTGAGATATAATAAGAGGATGTGTACAGCATTGTTGCAGGCGGAGAATAAGGAATTTGCAGCAAATCAGCTGTTGCGACAAATAGAGCAAGCTAAACACAGAATTTTGGAACCACCGGACGTGATCCAAAAAGACATAGTAATTAAAGATGAAGTATTGGAGCCACCAGACGTGATCCAAGAAGATATAATAATTAAGGATGAAGTATTGGAACCACCAGACGTGGGCCAAGAGGTCGAGTTCAATGTAATCTCGCCACCTCCGGATTTTGAAGACAAAATAGAAATCAAAGAAGAAGAGCTGTTCGATTCAACGGCCGCCATAGCTGCAGGGTTTGATCAACCAGTAGTTGCAGAATTAGCAGAAGCAAGAGAACCGGCGTTGACGGACCTGCGATTGAGAGATGGGCAAGAAGGCCGATGTCCAAGAGAAGATTATGTAGGGTGGACAGTAGTCGCGGTGAAACGTACGCCACTGCCAGAATCCAACCCAATAGCGGCTTTTGTGGAGCCACCGGTGACAGACTTGTACTTATGTCCTCCAAGTTTGGAGACCCAGTATGACCAACAAGGTGTTCCGTGGAGATATGTGCCCACCAGAGTGTCCGCACAGATCCAGCTCCATAGTCAAAACCGTGAAATCCCTGAAATTCCGGCCCCTCAGCCCGAGGTCGCCGAGGTACCATTGAGGCAGCCCAATAAAAAACCACCAGACGTGGAAGGAATTACGGCCCCTCAGCCCGAGGTCGCCGTACCAGCATTGAGGCAGCCAAGAGAGAAGCCACCTGAAGCCTCCAAGGAGTCCCCCAGGTCGCCAGAGAACTACCCACAGGAGGCCTATGCCAGGTCACCTGGAGAAGAACCACCAGTCGAAGCTAGAGCTACGGAGGTTGAGAAATCGCCTCGGACTAGAGAAAAAGAGAAATCATCCCTCAAAAGGAAGTGATTTTAAAATATGTTTATTTTTGGACTTAGTTAGTAGTTTTAGTATTGTTGATGAACTTAGTTATTAGTTTTTATTGTTAGTTATGGACTTAGTTATTTGGTTTATTTGTTGTTTATGAAGTTGATTATTTTTAAGAATTGAGATTATAAATACAGTATAATTGTACCAGATGGGTACAGTTAAATAAACATACCATAATTACCGCTCTTAAGGGGGGGGGGGGGTGTTGTGGTATTCGCCACGTGGAAATCGGCTATAAAGAGCGCGATTTCACTGGGAATATTCAGTCGGTGCAGAACCATAAGACAGTAAACAACTAAATATTTGTTGAGCAGTAATTCTGGTTTTTAAAATCTGCATAAGTCTTTTTCTTTGGACGACCATCGCCAAGTAAAATTGCCAGTCGAACTCGGAACTGCCGAGCACCTGGGTATGTCAAGAGGGCATACGTGAACCTGAAGATTAAAGCAAAGCGTAGCTGAAGAAGCACCGGTGGAAGGACGCCGTAGTCGAGCCCGATACTGTGAGGAAACAGTGGTTCCTAGCTGATCCGCGGCGTTTGTACCAAGGTACAAGCTAGACCGAAACTTAATTTTAAGAAGACATAATACGATCACCGGTCATCGCCGACGTTGCCAACATTGGATGACCCATGCCATAACCGTAGCAGCCGACGCCATCGCCAGGGAAGCGTATACAACAATCTACCACCTGGGCATAACCTGCACCAGGTCGGCAGAAGAAGAAAACTTAGCGGCAAACAAATTTTGAGAAGAATAACTACGATCACCGGTCATAGCCGACGTTGCCAACATTGGATGACCCATGCCATAACCGTAGCAGCTGACGCCATCGCCAGGGCAGCGTATACAATAGTTTACCACCTGGGCATAACCTGCACCAGGTCGGCAAGACGCGAAATCTACGTGGCAGAATAATTTTGAGGAAGAATAGTACGTGAATTAGCTCCAGCTGAAGTTGCCAGCCCTAGACGGACTGTGCCACCACTGTAGTAGCTGACGCCATCGCCGAGGAGGCGTATACAACAATTTCCCACCTGGGCATAACCTGCACCAGGTCGGCGAAGAAGTAAAACCTAACGGCAAACCGAATTTAAAGTAAAATAATACGAAAATCGACACAGCCGGCGCTGCCAGCATTGGACACATAGTGCCTCACCTGCAGCAGTCGACGCCATCGCCAGGAAGGCGCGTACAAGAAGCTACCACCTGGGCATAACCTGCACCAGGTCGGCAGAACGTGAAAAGCACGTGGCAAATATCATAATGACCGAGAATATGGCATTATTCGACGAAACCCCTCCAGCCCGGATGGCCGAGGATGTAACTACACACGACATGCTCTCTACCACCGAGGCCGACCCCAAACCAAGACCTGGGGCGGTCTCAAACTGCCCTGCACAGATCGCCGCCCCTGAGATAACGACTGACGCTAGCCGCGCAACTTCCAGGGATAAGCCCCTTGAAGAAGGAAGCGAAGGCGAATTGTGCCAGGACACTAGGTAAAACAAAGAACCTTAAGTGTGGTTATAGGGATATATTATTATCGACGTCAATTTATTAACAAATCTTAAACCTTTCCAACAGCATTCACCCCATATCGCATTGATAAAAATACCCATATAAATACCCTATCGGAATGTCATTCATGAGTGTATAATTAAATAAAAATCAATCAATTTTAAAACTTTTTATTCACAACATAACAATATCACTTACTATCACCCTGGTATATTACATTAAAGGAATAAAAAAATCGGCGTAAATAAAAATTTTAAAACTTTTTTATTCACAACATAACAATATCACTTACTATCACCCTGGTATATTACATTAAAGGAATAAAAAAATCGGCGTAAAATAAAAAGACATATCTGTAATCATTTAACAACGTTTTATGCCAGAAATATATGCAGTTTTCAAGTCAAATGCACTATTATGGTAATATATAAAGGTCATATCGGAGAAAATAAGACATTTTTCGAATTTTATTATGTTTATCGCAACTTTAAGGATATGTTTACCGAATCGCGCAATAAAAACAGAATACATAATTAATTATCTTTCAATAAAATGCTTATATAAAATCGAGTCACAACGCGAGGTAGAATTGATTTTATATGCAAATTTTACCAACATTGTAGGCCTATTGCATATGCAATTTTGCATTGAAAGTAATTACCCTTTTAATAAATAATTAATGCATAATGTGGGCGAATAAAAGCAATTAATGGGATCTGTATACGGGGGGTATGAAACACTTTTAACCGTTAAATTTCGCCTTTAAATTACAAATTATATCTATAAAACTGCCATAACATTCGGCCTAAATGGTATATTTTAGTACAATGACGTAGCTAAAGACCAACTACATTTTAACTGATTGTACGTATTTGGGGGATATATTTAAAATTAATCTTGGAAGAGAACATATAATAATTATTTTCCGTTTCCCTCAAGCCCCGGCTAGGCTGATCAAAACCCCGTTAAGCTGTCTAATCTACCATTAACCCCGTTTAAAATATCCCAACAGAGTAGTTATTACCAGTCTCGTATATGTATTTAAAATCAGTGTAAAGAATAAACAAGCCCATTATCTACATTTTCAAAATGCCCTGTATATGATGATATTATATTAGCGTTTGAATTAATTAGTACGTACTCCAATCGACATGTATTTATGCATCATAAAAATTAATTCTTTAATAGTAGGAAAAACTTATATAAATATAGATTGAACACCCGTTTACTTGTAAACGTGAAATAATGTCTGGTAAGTTCTTTTTATTATAAATTTTTTAATTTTTTAATTCGGGGTTTTCTTTTATAGCAGCACAACAAATCATTAATTTCCTAGAGTTTTTGGTGGGGGAGATGTTTCCCGGCGAGGCGGTATGTTTTTAAAAAATATACTTATGTGTATATGCCTAATTACGGCATTTTCAGATGACTTACGTATTCCACAATTTCCACCCGGAGTTCGCCACCCCGGGGGGGGGGGGGTACATCGAACTGTGGCATGGCCCCCTCCATGGGAGGGGGGTAATAGTCTGGGCCGACCCAGTGCAAAAAATTATTTATATTTATTTCTATCATTAATGGGTCGACCCAGTGCAAAAAATTATTTATGTATATTTTCTATAATTAAATGTTTTTAAAATTAATTTTTATGTTTCATTTCAAATGAGGCCGTAGAAAATTAAAAAAACATTTTGAAATCCCAAGGTATATTAGTAAAAATAACTTTACAATTTAAAACGTTATACCAATTTATAATAAAAACTAATTTAAAGATATGGGGTTGATAAAATAGTGATTATAATAAAAGAAGCCCGCATCTGAAAGAAAAGAAACGAACCTTTGTAATTTCAAGCGTAAAAGTTAAATAATATTTTACTTACCAATACTTGCGTATCTCTAAAATAGGGGTGGTACACCCATATTTTTCTACATAATGTTTTCCTGTTCTGACAAGATATGTTTGGCCACAGGCTATATTAGTCACTTCGGCATCAGTTTTTAGCATCCTCTTAGGAAGATATACCATTTTATCATCTTCCAGATAAACTACTGTTTGAACCCCGTAGGCACCGTCCTTATTTTCGATATCAAGAATTCTATAGTGTTCTCCCTCTACCAGGTCTAAACCGCTTACAACATCAATTTTAGCGGCCATTTTTAGTTTTTCAGGCTCTTAATTTGAGAAAAGAAGAAATCGGTGAACTAGCTTTCCTGCAGTGGTTTCTGGTATTTATAGCTATACCTCACCATAACAGATAATATTCTAGAACGACCGAAAAGTAAAAATTCAAGTAGCCCCACTACAACAAAACGTTCAAGGATTTAGCGTCACCCTAGAAGGGCTTATAAATAGTGCAGAAATGGTGAGAGCACTTAATTGTTTCTGTTATAAGTTTGCAACAGGTAAGTTTTTGAATTTTATTATGGGGTTGGGGGTTTTTAAACCGACTTGGTATTTTTATTCAAAGTGTTTGTATCTTTTGGTTTTCTTTTTGCATACGTTTAAAGCGTGATGCTCAAAATTGTGTGCCTATATGTAAAATCTGTATTAAAACGCTCGAAAGTTAAGGTAATCTTTTTTATTTTGAATAAAAATTTTTATAATATTGACCATTCATATTTATGCCATTTATTTCCCTAAAACGATATCACTATACCTAGGTCATTTTTTAAAATGCATCTCATATAGACACGCACCCACATAAGCTATTGTTTTTATTACGAATTCACGAACCCTTCTTCGTTATTATGTAGAGTACAACTACTTTATATAGGCATTTGCACCAAGTAGTTTGGGTATTAGTTTTTCAAAACAGCCCTAAAAGAAATGAAAATTGTTTTTAATTTTTTTTTTCATACCTGTATAATAGTTTGTTTTAACATTTTATCTACAAGTGGGTTTTTATCAGTATAATATCAGACACATTTAATATTATATTGTTTTTTATATCTTTTTTAAATATTATAATACAATTCTTATAACTTGAGTATGTACGTCACAATATCTGTGCAATCAAACTTGCAGTTAAATAAGGCATTATTTAATAGGGTCATAGACCAAATAATCCTGCAAATATAATTAATTTTAAAACAGCTGTTCTACGCCAGTGTGTCGTAAAAGTTAATTTAACAAGTGACGGCAAACTAGTAAATTACAATGACCATAACACTCCGTTTGCATCGAAAAAGATATAGGGAAAGTAATTTATTTTACAACTTGTATAGGACTTGGAACATAGGCTAATTAAAGAAAACGGGTTTGGTATAGGTTGATTAAAGAAAACGAGGGCTCTAATAATAATAATATATTTTTATTGGGTTTATAATAATATACATTTTATTTATTTTTACATAACTAAAATTTTATATTACGAGATATAATCTTATGTAATAAATCTTTAAGCTGCGCCAAAACGCCTACATTAGGGCAAGATATACCAAAAAATGAAAGATCCATTTTACCGATGCGAATTAAGCTCATGGTAAATTCATTATATTCAAAAAACATGTCGTTTTGAATGAAATAAAGGCGGCCGTCGGTGTAACGAAATACACTGTCTATCTTTGCGGGAATTCCGTTAAATAATTCTGACGTTATATGGTAATTGTCTGGCCTAAACATGCACTCATTTATGCCCCATACTAGAATATCATTGAAAAATAAATAGGTTTTTCCCTTGTTTGTGTTCACGACAGCTTGAACTCTGGTTTTTACATTTGTGGCAGCGAGACTATCTATTGATTCCGTTTTTATTAACGCGAACGTGCCGTACTCTACAAAGTAAATCAGATCACCAACAAACAATACAATGTCTCCATTAGGACGTTCATATATAGCAGTTATTTTCTTAAAATTTTTTGGCAAAAATTTAAAATAATCTGTTAATAGAAAAGGGGTATTAGAAATTTGTTTCGTCTCTAAATTCAACATCCAAACAAATGTCTCATAAAAAATAAATAATTTGTTTTTAACGATTAAATAAGCTTTATTTGTTTTCGAGTCCAAGTCACATAGAGTCGGAAACTGTGCCGCATCGGGTACCGAGGGCGCGTCAGGGGTCGGGGGTACGCTGGGGATTGTTGTTGCAGCTTTTGTCTGTATAGTTGTGGTTCTTGTCTGTGGGGTGGTTGTAACTTTTATTGGTATAGTTGTGGTTTTTATCTGTGGAGTGGTTGTAACTTTTGTAGGTATTGTCGTGGTTTTTATCTGTGGGGTTGTATTCGGTGACGTGGGTATTTTTGTTGTGGCCAAAGATTTTTTGCCATAAAGGTACTCGATACCATAAATATCGTCCTGAGTTATTTTCACATTTTCCGCTTTGTAATACGGGTACATGATCGCGCTCTCGTCAGCTGTGTGGGCTAAACCTAGAGTATGCCCAATCTCATGTATTAAAACGCTTAATAAATTTGTCCCACCATTTTTGGAGGAAAGACTCCATGGCTCTTTTGAATGCATATGAATCTCTACATTGGCACTTCCATCTGGAAAAAATGCGTGCGCTAAAGTAGGTTTATCTAATTTGTAGGGACACCAGGTGAGGTCATTTTTCATTTTATGCCGTTGGTCGGCAAACGAAATTGTAATATTATGGATGTTTCTATCATATTTAAAGCGGAAATTAGAAACATCCTCCCATGCTTGAAAAGCTCTTTCAGCAACTGCTCTATATGGATATACTGAATAATTTGGAGGGTAGATAGACCAGGATAGCTTTAAATCTTTCCATAAGTAGTTAGAGCCTCTTCTCCAATCTGCAATATCTTTGACGCCACAGCGAGGTCTTTGCATTAGAGCAATAGTTTCGTCATTTAAGGTTCCATCTTCAGGGAGACCATAAGTTTCTTGAAATGCCCGTAACCCATCTGATATCGACACTAAGGCATTATCTGTAGCATTTTCTTCCAAGTAACCATAGTCTGTTAAATATTGGCGGGCAGCTGTTTCGTCTGTTGCCTGTACAGCTGTAGAAGTAACAGTGAGAAATAAAATGAGGTAAATTAACACACCCATTCTGCTCGAGGGGTAGATATATACTGAGATCATAAATAAGGGGTAGTGTATTTATTTTTAAAATTCGATTACCCCAAGTTTTTCCAATTCTAGTAATATAGACCATATTTTATCATCGTTTTTATGATTAAAATTGTCGCTCTCTAACTGTTTAAACATTTCCACTAGCTTGTTAACATCATTATCGTAATCAAGTTCTAAATTATTCAAAGTAGGAGGAATAGTGCTGTTCAATTCAAGGTTTTTGTTTATCATGCCCACTCTGCTTTTCTTTAAATAAGTCCTTTTTGGCGGAAAAAGCTTAGAAATAATGTTTGTATACTTCCAGCTTCTGCTAGAATTTATGTGATTTTTACTATTAAATCCCCTTCGGTGTGCGCTTGATAAAAGAAGGATTTCTTTATATTTATCCAGCTCTGTATTGGAATAGCCCATAGGGCGTTCTTTTGTCACTAAATTCAGAAGTCCTACAGTTAAAGTATATTTCTCATTATCAATCACTAGGGTGTTATTTTCAAATTCTACGGGCTTATTCCCAATAAAGCAGCCATTTTCAACCATTTTAAAACCAAAATCTAGACCGTTCGGTAAAGACAAAAGCGCTAATTTAATTTTTCGGTTCGCCATCTTATCTCGCAGAACTCTGACATTCGAATGACGTACTCATCAACGGAACAGGTGTTTAAAACACTACCTAAAACACAACACTAAGATAACAATATCTTAACTGAAACAAAACAGCGTCTTAACGGAAACAAAACAAACATATAACGCTTATATATCAATCACAACGTCAACACTGAAAAAACAAAACAGGTCTTATATACCTATAATATTGTTTCAGATCATCTGAACACAAACAAAAACACTAATATAACACTGATACGTTAATCATAATGATGACGCTGTATACCCATAAACAGGGTGTAGTTCTGAGAAGCCCTAATATATTTTCTAGTAAAACACTGTTTCTTTTGGGTAAAAATGATACGTATGTAATAATATTAATACGATTGTAAATACGCATAATCTTTATTAAATACATCTAGATACACTTCTATGAATAATTTTCCTAATCGTTTTAAGTTTATCTGGAGCTTTTGAAAAAGAAACTGTTTTTGTTATACATTTTTACGGCGATTAAACTTATCGCCGGCTTCACTTTCAGTCAGTAAAATATTAATGTTTTCGGCAAGTAATATATTTTAAAAATAATAACGCGTAAAACCGCTTGTTGTATGTACATCTACTGCATACTAAACCTTGAATATTAATTATGAACGCACCTTATTTTTTCAAAGGCATGCTACTTTTCTGAACGCACCCCAACCGAGGTTATAAATAGGGGTGCATTATAAGCAGAACGCAGGAGCTCCAGAGTCCCTTCTGTCTTTGTACGTTAGAGAGAGCAGACGTATTTTGAGCCATATTTATTTTGTTACAGAGCAAAAAAAAAAAAAATGCCGTTCCCAAGTGAGTACGTCGAGTTAATTAGGGCCCAGATGGATACCCCTAACTTAACAACGATTACCTGTGGTAAGATATTGCAGGACTGTACTCGCGCTCTTTGGAACTTGAATAAAGTCCTGAAACGCGCTGAGTCAGTGGCTGAAAAGTCTCATATAATAGCGTGTTTAGCCCAAATTAAGGGGTTTCAGTCCTTACTAAAGGACCGTAAAGTGGTCGGGGGTAGTGGGACACGTCGTGCAGAAACAGCTTCTTGTAGAGTAAAGTGGGAAGATTTACATTCGGCATTCCAATCGAGAATCAGGACGGGTGTTATTATTAACAAGCGTCATACTGATGTACGATCATTTTTAGAAGACTGTTTGGCAATTTTTAAGCGGCGAATTCAAAACGCACTAAAAAAAACTACTGCACTCAAAGTTAACACCACTCTTTGTGGGGATTTTGAAATTAGTAAAGCAGACGAAATTTTAAAGGACACAAAGTACATTACTACTCCGAATGCCCCTATTTTCGGCAACACAAACTTAAATGAGTGGTTTGCCGATCATGTTAAGAACCCTATTTTAGTTGAATTAGACACGTTCCAGGAAAGAAATTCTGGGTGGGCACTACGCAAAATTATGCATTTAATGGTATCTATTAATCATTATAATCCTCTTCGGGTTGGAACTTACATCGAACTTCCAAAACAAATAGCTAAAAGAAGGGCATGCATTAATGTTCAGAATACTGATGAAATGTGCTTTGCGTGGTCCATCGTTTCCGCATTATATCCCGCTTCGATCGAATTGAAGCCAAATCGAACTTCTTCATACCCAACGCCTCAGTCAGTTCTAAACTTGGATGGTATTAAGTTTCCCATGACAATTAATCAAATTTCAAAGTTTGAAAAGCAAAACCTAATTTCCGTTAACGTATATCGACTACAAAAAATTGGAAAAAATTATCTGGTTGTGCCATATTATATACCTGAAAATAAGCATCCTACCCATATAAACTTACTACTTTTACAAGACAGCTACTTTTCCTCAGATGATGATATTGATTTAAGCCCTATAAAATACCATTTTGTTTGGATTAAAGACCTTTCACGCTTACTATCAAGGCAATTGAGTCTTAATACGCATCGAAAATTTTTTTGTGATCGCTGCCTTCATTATTTCCGCACGCAGATAACACTAGATAAGCACACGTCCGAATGCTCTAAAAACAAGACCTTAGCAATACCTCGGATGCCTGTAGAAGGCAATAATATTTTGGAATTTAATAATTTTAAACATAAGGAAAAAGCCCCGTTTGTTATATTCGCAGACTCGGAAAGCTTGCTAATACCTGTAGTCGATGATATAGAAAAAAACACTCAAAAGGAACAAGAGCATGTCCCTTATAGCGTCGGTTATTATGTAAAATGTAATTATGACGATTCTCTATCATTTTATAAAAGTTACACAGGCCAAGACTGTATGCAGTGGTTCATGCGCGAGCTTCAACAATTTGCTGAAGACGTCGAGACGGTCTTTTTATGTGATTTGCCCATGGAACCGCTTACGCCTGCCCAACAACAAAGTTTTTTGGCCGCTACTCACTGCCATATATGTGAGACGCCATTTACGGAAGACGATATGCGTGTTAGAGATCACTCACACTTTACCGGAAAGTATCGAAACGCTGCACATGAGCACTGCAATCTACAGTACCAGGATTCGCACACCATACCTGTTCTATTCCATAACTTGAGTTGCTATGATGGGCACATGATAATACGGGCGCTATCTGAAATAGAGGGAAAGATTGATATATTACCTGTAAATAAAGAAAATTACATCTCATTTACGAAGCATATAATGGATAGTACTGTTCATTTTCGATTTATAGATAGTTTTCGCTTTCTTGCTAGCGGTCTGGATAAGCTTGCATCATACTTATGCGAATATCCTAACCTAAAAGCAGAGTTTGAATACCTGGGGGAAGAACTGAACTTACTTACCCGAAAGGGCGTTTTCCCTTATGATTATATGAACGCTTGGGAAAGATTGAATGAGACTGAACTCCCTCCTAAAGAGGCGTTTTATAACAGCTTAGAAGATGTAGCTATAAGTGACGCGCAATATTTAAATGCGCAGAAAGTTTGGCAAACTTTTAATTGCCGTACCATGCAAGACTACTCTGACTTATATCTTAAAACGGATGTAATGCTTTTAACGGATGTATTTGAAGCATTTAGGGATATATCGCATAGGACATATGGCCTTGATCCTGCATGGTCGTATACCCTACCTGGTTATGCGTGGCAATGTTTATCCCTCTTAATTCATCGAGAAGATATGATAAAACTTGAGCTGCTTACTGATTTAGAGATGCTAACATTCATAGAAAAGGGAGTTCGCGGGGGGCTAAGTCAGTGTTCAAAGAGGTATGCAGAAGCCAACAACAAGTACATGTCAAATTATGATCCAACTAAAGAAGACTCCTATCTCATGTACTTTGATGTCAATAATCAATACGGCTGGGCAATGTCGCAATATCTACCTTATGGCGGCTTTAGGTGGCTTTCAGAAAACGAGATATCTCACTTAAACATTAGTGAAATTTCAGATAAATCTGCCGAAGGGTTTATTTTGGAAGTGGACCTGGAAATACCTGAAAATTTGCATGATAAGTTTTCCGATTTTCCATTATGCCCTGACCATGAAAAACCGCCCGGGGCAAAGAATGAGAAACTTTTGGCTACGCTACACAATAAAACAGAATACGTAATACACTATAGAAACTTAAAGCAAGCTCTAACTTTGGGTGCAAAATTGGGCAAAATACACCGAATATTAGCCTTTAAACAATCTCCATGGCTAAAATCATATATCGACCTCAACACGGGGCTGCGCCAAAATGCCAAGAATGAGTTTGAAAAGAATTTTTTTAAACTTATGAACAATGCCGTATTTGGAAAGACAATGGAGAATATCCGGAACCACTCTGACGTTAAACTTATAACGAAATGGGATGGCCGCTATGGTGCTGAAGCCTTAATATCCCGGCCAGAATTTAAAAGCAGCACAATTGTTTCCGAAAATTTAGTAATTGTCGAGCTTGCAAAAACACAAATTTATTTTAATAAGCCAATTTATGTCGGCATGTGTATTCTTGATTTGGCAAAGACTACGATTTATGGCTTTCACTACGAGTACATGGTTCCACGTTTTGACACCTGTAGTGTATTGTATACAGACACTGATAGTCTTATTTACGAAATTAAAAACCACGATGTGTATCAGATAATGAAACGAGACTGTAACGATTATTTTGATACCTCAGATTATCCCCGTGATAACGTTTATGCGATTCCACAAGTGAACAAAAAGGTGCTGGGAATGATGAAAGATGAGAACAATGGCCGCATTATGACCCATTTTGTTGGTCTTAGGTCTAAAATGCATGCTATTAAGCTGCTTTATACTCCAGACGAGATTGAGCAAGAACGGGTAAAACTAGAGAATTTAAACAAAGAGCGGGCGGAAATTGATAAGGTTTTATCTAACTTGGGTGTCACCAAAAAGATAAAGGGCATTAAAAGGTCTGTTATTAAAAATAAAATCACATTTGAAGATTACGTCACCTGCCTTGAAACTTGGTTGGAAAAGCCTATTTCACAGCGTCTAATTGGGTCCCAAAAACATGAGCTACATACTATAAAACAAACTAAAATCGGTCTCAGCCCTTATGATGATAAGCGGCAAATATCGAAATCTTCACCCGGCACATTACCATGGGGGCATTGCTCACTTATGCATGTGGATGACTAAGTTCAACAGGGTCTGTTCAGTTCAACAGGGTCTGTTCAGGGAACTGGTCTGTTCAGGGAACTGGTCTGTTCAGGGAACAGGGTCCGTTGAACAGGGCTGTTTTGGATAACAGGGTCCGTTAAACAGGGCCTGTTCAGTTATTCACTATTAGTATTATAATTATTCATATTATTATAACATTAGCATTCATATTATTATTAGCATTAAAATTATTTTTATTACTAGAATAATCTATTAACGCACACATATTATATCCTAACCTGTATAACTTTAAAAAGAGCCCATATTGGTTGTACAGTAAAAAGAAGGCCAAAATACTAACGCACACATATTATATCCTAACATGTATAACTTTAAAAAGAGCCCATATTGGTTATACAGTAAAAAGAAGGCCAAAATTCCCCCTGTATAACTTTAAAAAGAGCCCATGTTGGTTATACAATAAAAGAAGTCAAAAATTCCCCCTGTATAACTTAAAAAGAACCATATATTATGTTATATATAGAACTGTTTTCTGATTTCAAATCAGATAACGAAAAAAATTATGCCACAAATGGTTTTGCTTTGAAAATTCGTTTTTCCATAAAAATCGAATGGGGACAATATGGGCCACGTTCACGTCGTGTCCCTGTTTAAACCGAGTGCCCTCTGGTAAGTGTAGTGTTTTTCAGGTATTTTTGCTCTTGCCCTCGTTTCAAGTTGTATGTATAAGTTAAGGATAATATTCTATCTATAAGCGAATATTGCACATTACTCCTACTCTGTTCAAATGTCCATACCCGCCAATGTCTTTTTCCATTCATTTTTTTGTTAGTTTTTAAGTTTGTATATAGATATGCCTTCTTGTGCGGTAATGTTCCTAATATAAATGTTTCTAGTCCTAGTTTTTTAATTGTATGTAGGTATGCCTATTCTTGCACGGTAAATGTTTCTAATATAAATGTTTCTAGTCCTAGTTTTTTAATTGTATGTAGATATGCCTATTCTTGCACGGTAAATGTTTCTAATCCTTAGTTTTAACTGTAAATATTTTCGCTAAATTTTGAACTTGTAATATATTGTACCTATATACAAGATTGGCGATAAGTGTCTTGTGCCAAATTTTTGTTTCGTTCAGGTATTATTTTTGATGCAAGATACTTGTCTTATTTAAATATTTTTGCTAACTAGTGCTGTAATGGCGTATTTGACTTGAAAACTGCATATATTTCTGGCATAAAACGTTGTTAAATGATTACAGATATCTCTTTTTATTTTACGCCGATTTTTTATTCCTTTAATGTAATATACCAGGGCGATAGTAAGTGATATTGTTATGTTGTAAATAAAAAGTTTTAAAATTTTTATTTACGCCGATTTTTTTATTCCTTTAATGTAATATACCAGGGTGATAGTAAGTGATATTGTTATGTTGTAAATAAAAAAGTTTTAAAATTTTTATTTACGCCGATTTTTTTATTCCTTTAATGTAATATACCAGGGTGATAGTAAGTGATATTGTTATGTTGTGAATAAAAAGTTTTAAAATTGATTGATTTTTATTTAATTATACAATCCTGAATGGCATTCCGATAGGGTATTTATATGGGTATTTTTATCAATGCGATATGGGGTGAATGCTGTTGGAAAGGTTTAAGATTTGTTAATAAATTGACGTCGATAATAATATATCCCTATAACCACACTTAAGGTTCTTTGTTTTACCTAGTTACTGTTGCAGACGGCTGTTACAATATGGCCTAAGCGTATTTTCTTAAATTTTCAGTATTGGAACGGCGGTGTTGCCGTTTCGACAATTTTTATGTTGAATAAGGGGAAATATTGGTTTGGCAACGCCATTAGTACTGGTTTGCCGATAAAATGGTGAAGGCATTATAAAAGCTAGGTTTACCGCCATTTTGTCATCATCGCCACACTTAGGTTTGTTAATAAATTGGTGAAGGCAATATTTGCTGATAGGGGCTTCTGGTTGCATAAGTTCAGGTAGTACCCAGATAGCGGGAGTGTGCGCGAACGTAATTATAGATGGCGTCTGAAAATGCTGTTTGCCAAAAGGACATACTAGATCCCCGGTTGTCTAATTACGTGCCACGCGGTCTCTAACAATGTTCATTGATGGCATGTTATGGCGCATGCATACTGCAACAGATGTAGCAATATTATGTAGACAAAAACAACTATGGTTGCCACCATTTTACCATCGTCTCCACACTTGGGTCCTTTGTTCCATCTATACGTTATAATTGACAGGTCCCCCATATTTTTAGTTTGTCAACATTGATCAACTCTTTTAATGTATACGCGCTCGTAGTGTATTTTGCAAGGCTTTGAGGTTCGGCTCCAGAGGTTCCTGGTTCAAATCCCGCTGAGGACAAAAACTTTTTTATGGTATTATTATATTTTAAAATATTTTAACTGATTTACGACGTCACACCTACCATCGCGGTAAACAAGATGCCTTATATGAAAAGCAGGTGGCGCTACAGGTCTCAAGATTACAGGTACGTACATCTCTCCCCGTTAGGTAGCACCCCTACAATGATATTACTATATAATCGGGGTAACACGTGATCTGGGTTCCGTTGGGGCAAAAGTTAGGTTAGAATAATGGGTGGAGGGTTAGGTGGCAGCAGTGGAGGGTTCCACACAGGCCAATAGGGCCCTATATTACCGGCATCGAACAGTTATGACGTCACTCACTAGGTGGCGATAGTAGCTGGGTTCCACTTAGGTTAAGAGAGGATGGCGGCTTCCAGGAAAAGTGCCACGCCCTAAAATGGCGATAAAAATGCAGGTTTTCGGCTCCATGTTATTTCTTATGAGATTGTGTCCTGAAAACGGCACTGCTATTCTACTGAAGTGCTCTACGATTCTTATAGATAAGGGCGGCTGTCTCAAGTATAAACAAAGAGGTGAGGGTCAGTATCCTTTGAGAGAGGAAGCAGGGTCTACATGTTTCTCTCTGACTGATCCCCGCAATAAAACGCACTGCCCTTTTCTGAATAATAAATAAGGCATTAGTTAGATAGTGAGCACCCGCACCCCAAAAAGGAATCCCATACCTAAGCTGTGACTCGAATAGGGCAAAATAGACAGTACTAGCCGTCTCAGAACCCAGTTCTCTAGCGGCGGCCCTCACCGCAAAGCATGCAGAAGAGAGCTTCCCGGCAAGTCCATACACATGATCCTCAAAACGAAGGCCGTCATCAACAGTGACACCAAGAAACCTGCACACATGTCCTGAACAGGTATCATGCCCAACTGAATCTCCCCCAAATCACATCTGAAACCCATTGCATGACTCTTCTCCGTGTTAAAACACAACCTGTTTGCATCGCACCAGTGTTTCACCTCCACCAGATCTACAGCCATCCGCTCTCTCAGATGAATCACCGATCCATCGCTCCAGACGATGGAAGTATCGTCAGCAAAAAGGGTAAATTTTCCCGATATTCTAACACGTACTAAATCATTAATATAAATGAGGAAGAGTAGCGGCCCCAGTACAGGCCCCTGTGGAACACCGCATTTAATATCTAAAGCCGTCGATCTGGTATCCCCGACGAGTACAGACTGTTTGCGGCCAAATAAGATGCAAACCAAAAGAGGGAAGAGCCCCTAAACCCGTATCGCTCCAGCTTCAGCAGCAGTATTCTATGATCAACGCAGTCAAATGCCTTTGACAAATCACAGAACACCGCTGCCACAGCCTCTCCCCGGTTCAGGCCAGAATAAACTCTATCAAGGAAACTAAATATGGCATCATGAGTCCCCACAGAACTCCGAAACCCAAACTGGTTACCATCAATCAGCCCATGCAAGTCGAGGTAACTCCACATCCTCTTCCTGGTCACCTTCTCAAAAACCTTCGACAACGTAGACAAAAGAGAGATTGGGCGAAAATTAGATGGCATATTTGGATCCCCTCCCTTGTGTAACGGAATGACAATTGCCGTCTTTAAACACAACGGAAACACCCCGCTAGACCATGAGTGCTCAATCGCAACTGCAAGAGCTCTGAGAGCAGCAGCCGGTAACCTCAAAAGCTGATATTCCGTCGTCCCCACTGGATTTTTTGTTTTTTATTTCCGCAAGAGCATCACAGATCTCCCGCACCAGCACCGGCATAAAACAAAAGGAATTTAGAACAGAAACATCCCGCATAAAATCGAGTGGATCTCCAACCATAGGCAAACCCTGCGTCAGGATTCCAACCACAGAGCAATAAAAATAATTCAAAGTGTCAGCATCAATGCCAACCTCCCGACCACACGCAGAGGAACGATTGCAAAGATCATTTATTATTAACAAACTCTCCCTCTGCTTATTCCTAGAATTAAGTATCCTTTTCTTATAGAAGGATGACTTAGCTAACTTGACAAGTTTGCGATAGATACAACGGTACCTATTATAATAAGAGAGAAAGCCAGCATTGTCAGTAAATTTCTTAAGTAGATTTAGAGAGCGAAGATTCCTTCCTGAAACTTTTAGGCCTACTGTAAGCCAAGGCTTAGTTTTCCTTTTTTTTTGCTTTTATCCATCTGATAGGAAATGCCGTGTTAAACAGGTCCAACACGACTGAATTAAACAAGGATATCGGCTCCGGAGACCGACACATGCCCTCCCGGTTGACACCAAGACTCATCCCATGAAACACCCTAAAGCTCGCCGCATTGAAAATCCGGCCCCGACGCCGCCGGCGGGACCCGGCTACGCTCGTAGCGCAAACAAAAGAACAGCTTACCGCCTCATGGTCGGACAATCCCGCATTCAAAACCGAACAGGAAGCATTCTGAAAATTCGAGCATATGTAGTCAATCGTTGTGGAAGAATTCTTAGTTACACGAGTCGGACAGTCGACGTGCATCTTTAAGCCATAAGAATCAAGAATGCTTTCCATCAAAAGACTATTTAAGGATCGTCTGTCAGTAAAATTCACGTTAAAATCCCCAGCCAGCACAAGTCTGCAATTTAAAGGAATCTGTGAGAGAATCACATCCAACCTCATTGACATTTGCTGAGGGAGAGCGATACAGGCACAAAATATACAGCTTAGACTCTCTGCAAAAAATCATTGAAAACTCAAACACAGAATCCTCCAACAAGAAGCTAAACCTGTCCACTGGTACAAAGCACAGATCAAGACAAGGTAACCTTCTCACTAGAATTAGGGTACCTCCATGGAGAGAGTTCTCTCGGCAGGAAATTGAAGCACAGAAATAGTCTTGAACATTGAAGCATTCACCGGGTCTTAACCAGTGCTCCGCAACCATAACAATACCAGGAAAACCAATACTTTCCAGGAAAATGTAAAATGCATCGCATTTACCTCTCAGAGATTGAACATTCAAAAGCAAAACATGAAGGTTTGACTTATTATCTGAAATATAATTAGTAGACTTATTATCTAAGGTACAGCCAGTAAAACTAGTAGAAGCCTCCTCAACAGGAGGCGAAACTATTAAAAAATTTACAGTCCTTTACAAAGATGCAACCGGGGAAGACATTGAAAATGCCGAAGCAGAGTGCAACGCTTGTGACTATTGTGAAATTTGAGATCTGCGAAAACTCATAGATTTGAATGTAATATTTAGGTAGTTGATATAAGTTTTATTGATTCATAATATAAAAAATAGTAAAATAAAGGTTATAAACTCTAACGCGCCTCTAAGGTAAGTTTTCGCTGGAGCAGTCAGCGGCCGCGGCTGGCGTTCGCGATTGGTCGCTTGGTACTGGTTTAATGCGATTTGTATGTACACGGTTTCACTGCCGCAGCTCAGCGACACAGCGTTCGCCGTCAATTGCAGCGGCTGCGTTCGGACTGCTAGAGAGACCAGTCCAGCCGCGATCGCTCAGCAGAATGCCACCGTGTGTTTGATAGAGGAGGTGCAAAAGTACCCCCCGTTATACAACTATGAGAACGAAAATTACAAAAATGTTGTAATGAAAGAAAATGCATGAAAAAAAGTGGCAGCAAGTGTAGGGAAGAACGGTAAAGTGTACAAAACCATTCTGTTTATTTTTCAGCATTACATTACAAAGCTTATAATTAGGGTAGACTGGGGCAAGTGCGGAGCTCTTTTTAATAGTTCAAGTTTATTTCTTTCCTACTTTAAGTATACAATATTTATAAAAGTGTCTTTGTAAGAAAGTAATAGTTTAATATGTTTACTTTTCATACTGCATAGGGCACTCATGAATTATTTTTGAGATCTTGAGATTTGAATGATTTTTTTTTGTACTGAAATTTCACACTTACCTCAAAAAGGAAAAGTGTAAAATCGGAATACAATTTTCATGCATGTTCGCAGAAGTGGTAATGTGAAAGTGTAAATGAAGTTTATATCTTCCATGCCAATTTTTCTTTTTACAGACTAAAAAGAAAATAAAAATCTGTGAAGTTATGAACTTTTTATTGTTGGGAAATAGTTAGCCAAACAAATCATAGAAACGAAAAATTAAAAGGTACCTCTGAAAAATAATAAGTAATCCAAAATAACACTCGGAGTGGCCATACAAAATTGTCTTTTAATTTTCTAGTAAACTTGATTTCAAAGCCGTTGTCAACAGTGTTCACCTGGCCAATAAAATGTTTGTTTGCTTTTGGTAATGTGTATTTAACCAGTACCCAGTCTCCAATGGGAATATTGTCTTTGTTTATTTCAGAAATCTGATATTCGCAATCCGATTCTAAAGTGAAACTTTGATCCGATTCCATAAAAGGCACACTTTTATTATCTGATTCACTGGAGCTGGATTCAAATTGATACGGACTTGGCCGACTTTGTTTACTCTTTCGGTCAATTTTCATAGCCGGTTTAGATATAGTAGATGAACTTGTAGAGAGTTTTGACCGACTACTTGAGATAGTACCTGCAATGGTTTGGTCACCTTGATTGAATTAAGCGCTTTCGTTTCCTTGGATTAGAAGGAGGACTCTATCGGAGCGAATCAAGTAGTGGATCATCAAAACTTGCCTTTTTTCTTGCCGATTTTCGGTTGTAGCTGGTACTACAGCTTCAGTTATAGGATCCTGATGATTACTTAGTATATTTTCTTTATTTTGATCAGAGCTGACAATTACTTTGAGATTGTTGGCACTAGATGCTGTAAGTAATTCTGCATTAGATGCTAGTTTCCTTTTAAATGAAGCGCCAGATGTAGAAGGCTTTACTGTTTTTAACATTGATTGTTCGAAAGTAGCGGTTTTTTCTGTTAGGTACATTCGGTGCTACAGCATCATGTTCATTCCTTTCAATATCAATGCGTTCTTGCCTCGGTTGTAAATCTGTTACAAATCTTTGATTTTTCAAGTGTTCCTTCCATCTTTTTAGGGCATCGATGTCATACTTTTCTTTAGGAATAACATGTCTATTAAATGGAACAATACCACAATTTCTGAATCCTGTTTTTATGATTCCGGAATCTACTTCAGCCCAGGTTTTCACTAGCAATGTGGCGAATTCCCTTTTTGGTAGTCGTTGTCCCTGATGTCGTCTTTGCCATGTTATTACTTCCCTCTCCCATATTGCCTTAAAAGATCTAAACACACTCAAATCGAGAGGTTGAAGTAAATGACTTGTAAGGGCTGGCTGTTTAAGTATATGAATATTTTCTTCTCTTGCGGCTTGAATTAATAAGCAATCCACATGCGAGACATGCCCATCATATAGAACAATAATTGGTGCCTGATCACGAACCAAAGGAATAAAAGACTTTAGAAAGTAATTTCTAAATATTTCGGAGGTCATCCATCCATTGGCGCTGGCTGCATATACAGTGTCTGAAGGGGTCTTCATTTCTTTCTGAAATCCAGGAACTCCATATATTATTGCCTTTAAATATTATCAATTGTGGCAATTTTCTATACCACTAGCACTTGCTCCTGCCAGGACGGTTATATTTTCTCTGCCCGATCCAGCAATAATTCTTGAAGAGGGTTTGCCTTTCGCGCCAACAATTTTAAGACGAGAAGGATCTGTACACAGTGAAGTCGTATCTGAATTGTAAATACATTCAGGACGATCCTGAAGACCCAACTCCAATATAGCCTTTTCCAATAAAACAAAATATTGGTCTATTATGAATGGGTCCGTAGATTTCTTTCTGCAGTACTTTATTAGCCAGTCTGTGCCTGGAATATTGCTCTTATAAGGATTGGGAATAATATTTAAAGTTACAAAGTCCCGAACTTTTTCTTGAAGTTCTTTCGAAGTTAATCCATATCCTCACTTCTCCATTGTTTTTATATTTTCGGCCAGTTGACACTCATCTTGCCAAGAAAGTATTGGAGGTCGGCTCTGCGTCTTGCTTTTTTCGCCACGGCGGCCACTTACTCTACAGTAGATTGTAATGTATGGGATTCTGAATTCGGTACTAGCCATCGACATGGTTAATTGACCTTGATTGGCGGCATTTACTGCAGCATTTAATTGCTCCTCCCCATAGGCAGCCCTATCAGACTTTTTATAATTTCGTACCATGACGCCAACTTTCTGTAATGAATAAAAGCTTTAAGTGTCAGTACCAACGAACTCTAGCATTCCCAGGAAAATGGGGCAAGTGTAAACTAACCTTTACACTTGCCCCATTACAATTTTTATACATGCCCCACATTATGTTTTTTATGGGGGAAGTGCAAACCTGTTCGTGAGTAAAAACCGCTTTTAGATTTGGTCGGTATATAGGATTTTAAAGCTACAACAATTGACTAAACATAAAAAAATGCAATAAAACTAAAAGTATATTATAAGTTTTTACCTTTGACCAATTTTTTATGGAGATATTACACACTATTCAACCGATCGATTCGGAGGTTATGTTACAAATGACTACTCAGAAAGAAAAAAACACCTGGTAACTCGCCCGGAGTAGATAATTCAACAGCGCTAATATATAGTTAGTTTCCTCGGACCACACAGACAAGTAAACTTTCAATATTGCCTGATTGGCGCTCTGATTTTCCACTTACCCCATTTTTACACTTGCCCCAGTCTACCCTATACCATATTCAAATCGAAGATTATGCATACGAAGGAAACATTGATCAGTACTTAATGACAACCGCAACTCTATTTCGATTGGTCAAGCGGCAATAAAACTAAAAGGCCCTGGGCGACAGGGTTGTATTTAGTTTACCGGTGATTTTCGCATTATTGCATTGTATCGTTTGGTGTTATTGTTTGTTATCAATATTTTGATGTAAATATTTGTGTTTTTGACCGTTGTATTTAAATGTATACAGGGTGTTTCAGAAGTACCAACTTAAACTAACCTGAACATGTGTCCGGAGTTGCCCCGTTTTTGATGTACAGGGTGTTAAAGTTTTTTAAAAAAAATCGTTTTTTTTATTATTTTTGTAAATATCCTTTTCCAGATTTATTGCAATTTGGCACCGTCATTCATAATGATAAGAGGCTTAATTAGCCCTAACTAGATTAAATTTATTAAGTCCACTGGCGTCCCGGGAAACACTTCAACGGATATTATTGACAAAAAAATGTACGCCACTGACTTTTTTCTAATTTTGATATTTTTTTTTCGGATATACCAACTAATGATACAATTTTAAAATGTTTTGATACTTTGACGTCTTAATTAAATTGATTGGTTTACTTGGTATGCTGCAGTTTTGATTTAAATATGGTATAGTATAAATTCAAGTGTTAATATGACGTTTGTGGAAATGGAGGAATTTGGGCTAACATCTCCTCTTCGTCTTCTTCCTCCAACAACAGCATGTAACTAATGTTATCGGCGTTTATTATAAATCATACATAAGCGCTTTCACTACGAAATACGAATATGATCTGAAGCGCGCTGCTCCAGCCGCGCCAGCCAAACCACCCTGTGGCGACGGCCGATTGCTACGCTCGATCGCGAACGCCAGCCGCCAGCCGCCAGCCGCACCCGCTGACTGCTCCAGCGAAACCATACGATTACTCTCAACTTGGTCTGATCCCGATCATTTTAACTCGGTGTGACGTCAGGGACAAATGCAACACAAGAATTTCGAATTCCGTACCCATACTTACGTTCCCGTGCGATAATATAAACATTTTTAATGTTAAAATGTCATTCTGCGAGCTAAGACCAGTATCATTGACAGACAACGCACAAACACAAGGGTCATCAAGCGGACTATCTAACCTTTCGCATATAACCTGAGCGTCCACTATGCCCAGATCAATGCAATTACCATCGACCTGCGGAACAGGATCGATTGCTTCTGTTATCACAGCTTGCTCAAGGAGCCTTATAAATACCAAATTTTTCGTGATTTTAGTATTAGCGTGCTCTAGTAACGCACGAATCACGCCATTACAATAAGCAGTTACCCTCGTGTTTGCTCGCTTGCCACCAAACGAGTTACAGTCAACGAAATAGACATTATTTTCGGAGACAAAGCTAATTCCACAAACAAGTTCATACAATTTACAGTTGAATTTAAATACATTTGAATTAATTATATCGCTAAACATATAGGCAACGGATGTAAAAATCAAATTTGTGTGACTGCACTCCTGTATAAACTTGAGAATGTTCCTAGTAGAAGGAAAGTTGTTCCTATAAAAATCGTTACCCCCTGCGAGCACAATGATGTAATCGCTTTTACCAAAATCTCTAGATAACGCATGGGCATCACAGATAACACTGTCATAACTAGCACCGGGTTTTATACATTGAATAATGCTAAACAGTTTTGAGCTTCCAGATAACCGTCTACGTAACATAGAGTCCAGATGTCTTCCCTGCTCATCACACAAGATGAGGAGCTTTGGTGATGACCCACCATGATGCAAGGGCAGCCCTGTATTTTTCGCTACGTTATCCGATTCCTTATCATCCATAGATTGATCCAACTCACACTGTGTACCGCAGTCCGAAGAGGAGATATTGTTTACGCGTCTGTTTTGTTCTTCTTGCAATTGAAAACACTGGTGCTTTGCCTTCCTCAATTCTTCCACATAGGAGTCGCCCTGGGCCTCCAGTCTCGATGCTGGTTAGCAATCGCACTTTCAGAGCCCTAAGCTCGCTGAGTTCTGATTCAATGGTCCTCATCTTAGCCTCCAATTCGCAAAGTTGATCGTTAAGGTTTTTGTTTGTGTCTAAAAGTGTCACCATCTGTAGATCCCGGTTCTTTATTTCACTTTTTTGTCTCAGTATTTCCAACTCGAAGTCCTTTTCTGCATTTGTGACAGCTTCTTCGAAAACTGAAGAGTTTCGCTTAAGTCTTTTAATGTGTTTGTTCTTTTCCTTAATTTTGGTACGCAACTCATCTATTTCAAGCTGCATATCGTTCTCAGTGTCCTCCCGTTTCCTTTTGAGGTTTTCAATATCAATGTCCTTTTTTCTGCTTTCGGCCTTGTATTTTTCCAAAGTTGTTATAAGTTTCTTCATCCCCTGCTGGTCTAGAATCTGGATCTTACAGTCTGGACAGTAGAATAAGATATTCCTTTGGACGAGAGATATGGCATGCGCCTCAGTGGTCGATATGCTAGCACATGCTTTGCAGAAGCTTTTCTTGCAGCAATCGCATGGGCTTCCGAAAGTTTCATCATTCTTAGGCCTACTTTTAAAAACACACTGTGTGTTGCATTTGAAGCAAGGATACAACGACATATCGCCCAATAAAAAGTAAAATCAGCAACGTAGGCAATAAGATACCATTACAAGATTAATAAGTCACGATGGCAACGTTGCTAGGTTCAAAGTGCAAAATCGACCCGTTTTGGAGGCGGAGTCTGGCGTTGGTAGAAATTTGGTGGGAACAGGTTAAAAAATATATAGACAAGAATTCACTATAAACACGTCTCATTCCGCGGTTTTCTCAAAATTTACACAAGTATGACACTGTTAGTCAACTATGAAAATGCAACGGAACTTTTAAAACATGATTTACAACATTTTATAATCGAAAATATACACGGAACAAAACATAAACAACATGCAACATTGAAGCCAGCATTGCCACACGTACAAGTACAATAAAAATTAATGAAATACTGCGATACAGATTTATTCGTTTCGATAAAAATTAAGTTTTTACAGTCGCCAACTAAATAAACCAGGTATATGAAAAATATTTTAACAAGTTATTATGATTAAAATTCACAATGTTACGATTTAGACTACACACTAATACAAGTGATTAAAAGTAAGTTTAGGTTTTAAAAACGGTATAATGTGCTTACACAGAAAAGTTTTACAATAATCGATTTTGGCAACTTAATCCTGCTTCACTGTAAATTTAGTTCTGTGTCAATTTCACCATCTTCATCTAAACTTATTATTAAGGGTTGTACCTACATTAGTACTCATACACATAATATAAGAATTTTTCACCTTAATTGCATGTTGTATACGGTTTTTCCAACTGTCTGCAAAAGTGTTACTTACTATATTTTTCATTAATTCTACTATAGATGTATTGATTGTGAGGGAAGTATCATTTCTTCTAATATGTTATTTTACCTGGTGTCATATTAGTTTGATTGGACTAAATACGCAATAGTAGGGGGACGACGCAACAGTGTATGTACATTTTCTGTTGCAAATTTGTCATACACTTGTTCTTTATTAATTTTAAAAGCATGTAATACTTCTAAAAAAAATGTTTCTAAGTGTTTTCAAAATATCTGCTACTATTTATCATAAAATTTCGGATTAGTTTTTTACTGTTAAAACTACGAAACATTTTTACTTGACAAGTATGAAAACTAGTAATGTCCATTATAATAACGCAATTTTTGGGTTATTTTTAAGAAGTCGATGTTCAAACCAATCTTCAAAAAACTATGCGTCAGTGTCTTGGTGGTATTCTAGAGGGGAATCTGCTAGGTTTTAGCTGAAAGCAACAGACAGTTTGGAATAAATCCATCCAAATAACCTGCGTGTATTATTATTATTCTTTTGTCTTTATACCTTGGTTTAAAATTTTTTTGAAGAATTATTCCATATTTTTCTTTCAGTGTCATGTGTATCAAACCATGTCTTGTCAAGGTAGAAAATTGGTCAATATTCTGCTCTATATTGTTTAATAACAGTTGAATATTTATTACGCCATTTCTGCAAACGTTGAGATTCCATTAAGGTTTTTCTTTTATCAATTGTGTGATATTTAAAACCCAATTTAAGCAAAATTGTTCTTAGGCTTGAAATGCTACAAGAAATGTTTGTTTTGTCGTTGGTAAGCCTCTTTTTTAGGGAAACCAGGGTAGGAACAGATTGTTGTTCTTCACACATCTGATACATTTTCCTTCTAAATAAATCAAAATCATTCTCGTTAATACTTCTGAATGTGCTATAGTCACTTCGCTTATTTTCCGGGAATTATACGTTTCAGTACTGCATCCTTTACCGCAGATAAAGAAGTATATATTAAAGTAGACGTCTAAAGCATCATTTTAATTTAAATCTCTTTTAGCAAGGATTGGTACACATTTTTAATTATTTCTATAGCATCGGGAGATAACTGATTTTTTCTGAAAGTAACACTATAAGATGCCTTACTCTCAGCCGTAATCCCATGGACGCCACATTATAACATTTATGCAACAAAAAATATCACGCGCCGATAAACTAAAGACTAATATGACAGAGTTTACTCCTCGGAAAACCAATTAGAACTAATAATAATTAAAATCACCTTATTAAAATGGTATAGCAATTAGGGACGTAGGTAATTTGTAATCCGGCTCTGCCCGAAAATTTGAGGCATTTTATGGCCAGAGGGATAATTATTAGGGTTTTATGGCAGTCAAAAGATCAACGGAATAATGTAAGCTTTACTATACTTAAAATAATTTTAGTTATCTATATAAATAGTCCATCCGAACATTTAGTTATAAGTGGTCGTACAGTTAAAAAAAAATAGTTCATTTCTTCCATTCTGATTTTTAATGTGACAAAAAATCGAAACTATGCCAGGCGTCATAAGAAACAACTTCATTAGTATGTAAGCGTCGCGGCGTCAAGGCGATCTAACTTCTCGACAACACTGAGATAGTGACAAGATTAGAGTGCAACCTTTTGAGCTAGTTTAAGTTTAGTGTTAGTAGATATATTAAATTTCTAATGAGTTTTGCAACTCGCAATAAAGAGAGCAGAGTATTTTGAATAACATGTATGTAGGGTAAAATTCATACCATAATTTGTGGTTTCGCAAAATTAAGAAATTGTTTGGTCAGGACAAACTAACACAAATTTTATAATAAACAACCTGATATTATCTGGAACAGATTTTAAAGTCCCTCACTTTCTTTAATAGGTTTTAAGTTACAAGTTTCATAAGGCATTATTTTAGAGCACGCGTCTAATTTGCACAAGTGATCTAAATGTCTTACGAAACGAGTATTTTACAATAATTTTTTTATTTGGATTATTAATGTCTGAAAAACTTTAAGAAATACAGCAGATTTTCCCATTTGAATTGATATTTTTCTTTTGGTGTCGACAATAATACTGTTGCAATCTATTACAATGTTACACATTACATCAAATATTAGGACGTGATAAAAATAATTAAACAGAAAAAAAGGTTGAATGCTTTACAGCCATAATACTTAAAATATTCTTTCTGTCAAATCCATATTATTTATTTTAAAAAACGAGGTAAGCTTTAAAATTTGAGCGCTATTAACTTGTTGACATCATATAAAAAAATCAGTTTCATAATGTGAAGCAATATTTTTTGTTTCATAAATTATAATAGTTATCATGAAACCCAAATAAAAAAAAAACACATTATTTAGCTGCAGCTATTAATGTCAAGCACATTTTAGACTTGATAAAAAAATGACCCTCGAACACTTCATATTATCGTGTCTGTAAGATAACGGAGAATAACATTAGTAGCTACTATCTAGAACACCTGCAATTAAATTATATTAAATTAAAACTGTTCAGGTGGCAGGTGGTCATCATTTATTTTGCGAATGTTTCCATTATTAAGCTTATCAAATTGGGAAACAGAATTATAAATAACTTAGAGGTAATTATCTGCTATACATTACACCTGATGACCTGATGAGATTGCATAGCTAGAAAACAAATCCCTACCTTTCTATTAAGGTATACAAGGGGTGTCCCAGAATTTATGAGGTATTCAATTTTTTTATAATATTCTTAAGACAGTAAGGATAAAGACGAAATAATAACCGACAAATAATAATCAAGTTTGGGATAACCTAGCGTCGTCACACAAATTAATGTATACTGTTAGAACAGCGCCATCAAATTCTAACCCTTTCTGCGCTGAATGAAAACTTGTTAGGATATATTGGAAATTTCATTTCGAATCAGGATTTGAAGGGTTGTTGATCATTTATGTGCACTTTTAACTAGACAGAGCGTACTTTCAATTTAACTTTTTGTGTTTTATTAGTCTTTCTTTAAGACTGTATGAATTACTTATATTTAGTTTTATTAAAATTATCTATTCGCTGAATATTGTGGAATTCATATTATCTGTTGAATTATTTTCCACAACTTCGGCTCAATTCAAGATGGCAGACCGTGATATGTGTGTTTATTGTGATCGTGTAATTTCTGCAAATCGGCCCGCTATTCAATGTTCTAAATGTTTCGAGTGGTGTCATAAAGGTTGCTCCGGCCTTAGCAGTGTCGATTTCAATGGATTTAACGCACGGGTAAAATGGAATCAAAAACACAACTGGATTTGTTCATCTTGCAGTGAAAACGAGGTTGTTGAAAATTTTAATAGTAAACAATCCGCGTCATCGTCGCGTGACTCGCATGATAGAAGGTCATTTCAGGATCGGCAGCGGATATCGAGCGGCCGGCGGTCTATGAGTACATTTAGGCAGCTCGTACACCAAGGATGCATGAAACTTGAAACATGAAACATAAAGTAAATGTCACATACCTCCCACTAGCGTACACCAATACTGCAACAGTTTTGTAAACTTGCGGTATTCAGAATGTCTTCGAGTGAGGAAGATGTCATTGTAGCATGGCAATTTTTGCGAGGAGGTAAACGAGAAAAAAAGACTGCGTCGATATTGGATTCACCCGTTACTTAAACATAATCTCTTACACAGTTCAGCAGTTGTCCCTCAATCCTGAAAAATTTAGAGAATTCTATCGGATGAGCCAAGAAAGTTTTAAGCAATTAGTGGAATTGATAGGTCCGAATAACTCACCCGTGTCTTTTATTTCTTTGGCTACCTCTGCCCATGCTTTTTCTGTTATATTTCTTTTGCTATATTCGGATAAATTAAATTATAGTTTCATAAACTAGGATGGTTTTCAATTGAACGAACAAAATTAATATGAAAAATTGGGTCGTTAGTCGACGCTATTTCGTTCTTAATAAATATCTTACCCCGGTAAACGCGCAGCATTTAATGCCATCAGATACGCAAAGAATGTTGCATGCGATTTATGTAGCGAGATATACAGGGTGTTATGGAAATGACTTATTATTTTTTAACCCGTAAATATATAGGTCGAGACGAATTGGGGAAAAATTGCTATAAATGGCGCTCGAAGCTAGAAATTCGAGAAAAATGCCTTCAAAAATTTAGGTCCAAAACACCTACGCGCCAATGACCCAAACAGCTGATTTGGGTAATTGTTTACTTTAGTGCAAATGTTGAATTTTTCGCTAAAATTTCGTATATAGGCTAATTAAGGGTAGCTGATCACAATTTTCCTTTTGCGTTTAGGCGGCAAATGCACTGGTTTTGAGAAAAAAAATGTTAAAGTTTTTCTAACTCACCGGTATGTTATTTTGCATGTAATCCTAAAATGTTGATATTTCCAATAAAATATTACTTGTCGGAGTCATAGTATACACTTCTGAGTTGAAATAAACGAAATATGCCACAAGGAAACTCTGAAAAACGGGATAACTTGTAAGCGAACAGAAAACTCTACGTTATCTGGAAAAAGACGGGAGACAGCTCACTGACAGCTGGCCAAAAAAGCAGAAGCAAACTGCACCCATGTTGTCAGATTGTTAGTGTATTATAAATTGCCTATACTCTTCAATACATTTTTATTAATTGAATGAATCCTATTGGCTCGAGCTAGCATATCATTCTCCTGGATGGAAGCCATTAATAATTACAAGAAAAAGAAGAACAATCTGGCAACGTGAGTGCAATGAATCTGAAAACAGACGCTTTTACTTTGTCGGCGTATTAACAACGAATTTAATTAAATTTGTGCTTTTTCCATTGTTTTTTTGCTAAAATGTTGTTCTTATTTTATGAACAGATAGTTTGGTGAAAGTTTTATCACATATTTTGAAGGGAAAACCATAAAATCTAGGAAATTGAAGACATCCTTACAAAAGAATACCCTAACCTGTAAGTGAAAAACTTTAAAATTTTTTTTTCTCAAAACCAGTGCATTTGCCGTAAAAACGCAAAAGGAAAATTGTGATCAGCTACCCTCAATTAGTCTATATACGAAATTTTAGCACAAAATTCAACATTAATTGCACTAAACTAAACAATTATCATTCCAGCAGTTTGTCTTGTCAAAAACACATGTGTTCAGGGGCATTGAACTATCATGGAAGGCGCACATAGTCCGGTTTTAAGGTATTTTACATAATTCAAAATACTTCCGATTTTAGAAAAAAAAACTATCAAGTGTAACTCTAGACCACCTCAGGAGTGGCCCCTTAAAATATAATAAGTCATTTCCATAACACCCTGTATATACCGCTGTTGCTCTGGTGTACGAGAGTAGGGCGATTATACATTCATCTGAGCGGCGCATGTCTACTTGCAGTATTTACCGCTTACCGCATGTTTCATGCATCCTTGGTGTACGAGCTGCCTTACAGATAGCTCCGGTAATGATATGACGTCACTTACAAATGGTCTCGTCAATAGGGCCCCATCGGTGATGTCTGATTTTAGCCATAACATTTCTGATCTCTTAAACAACAAAAATATTGGCATGAAGGAGGTTGTTGTTCTCATGCAACAAATGCATTTGCAACTATATACTGCTATTTCGGATCAGAATACTGCCACACAAAATATACTGCAAGAGATAAAGAGCATTCAGGATGGAGTTATTTCACAATTGCAGTCTGAAATTGTGGTATTGCGAGAGGAGGTGGAAATACTAAAATCTACGAGTGGTATTGCTCAGTCTGCCAATGGACCCAGTGCTCATGTGGACCAGGCTTCGATACTGACGGAACTGCAGGATAGAACAGCTCGTAGTTCTAATATAATGCTTTATAATGTAACGGAGAGCAAATCAACTGACATACAAACTCGCATTAATTATGATACCTCAAAGGTGGAAGAGATATTTGAAATTCTTAATTTAGAACCCGGAACATTTAAAGCTGTAAAGGTGGAAGAGATATTTGAAATTCTTAATTTAGAACCTGGAACATTTAAAGCTGTTAGGGTGGGCAAACCCACGGCTGAGAAAATTAGGCCCATAAAAATTATTTTATCTAGCAATGATATCGTGGCTTCTTGTCTGAAGAATAAATATAAATTGAAAAATTCTGGTATAAATTTGGGTACTGACCAAACAAAGTCGCAACAGGATTATTATAGGAGTCTGCGCTCTGAGTTGAACAACAGACTGGCTGCTGGGGATAAAGATTTGATTATTCGCTAAAAATTGGGAGTGTCATATATAACCAAGGCTCGGCGGAATCGACTGGATGCGGTTTCAAAAAACGATTGAACTGTTATTTTCAGAACGTTGGTGGTGTTCGTACAAAGACGTTTGAATTGAGTAGGTCAATGAACTTATGTAGTTATGATATAGTTATTTTGTTGGAAACTTGGCTTTCAGGTGATATTGATACATGTGAATTTAATATTTGTGATTTTGATATATTTAGGTGTGATAGAAGTCTCACAACAAATAGTAAAGCGAGAGGTGGAGGAGTGCTAATAGCCATTAGGAAATGTTTGAAGTCAAGACTTTTAAATATAAATTGCAATACAATTGAACAGGTTTTTGTACAGCTCGAGACGTTTAGGAATAGTTTTATAATTGGTGCTTGCTACATTCCTCCCCGCTCCGATACTTCAATATATGAAACATATTGTACTTTGGTTAAGAGTCTAGTCGAACAGTATCCTGACAGCAATTTAATTTTAACGGGTGATTATAACATGCCAGACGCGGTATGGTCAAATAAAGGATTATTGGTCGACAGCCTCCCAGGCTCTAATGCAATTACTGTGAGTGAATGTTTTTCATTTCTGGATTTGAAACAGGTTAATTGTTGCCCTAATAATAATGGTGTCTATCTGGATTTGGTTTTTTCAGGCATGTCTGGTATTAATGTATCAAGGGCGTGCGATAAATCATTTAACGATAGTTTCCATCATATGAGTGTTAGTACCAACAAGACTCTTAAATATAATGTTCAATATTATGACTTTAGAAATGCTAATTTTGTAGCTATAAATGACTATTTTGCTTGTTTAGACTGGGACTCGATTATTAGTAATGACGATGTGAATGTGGCAAGTGAACGTTTTTATGATTATGTATATTTTGCTCTCGACTCATTTGTTCCCATTAAAACTTTTAAAAATAGCAATTTCCCGAGCTGGTTTTCTCCCCAGCTTCGAAAATTAATTGTTGAGAAGAAAACTGTGCATGGTAGGTATAAACAGACAAATGACCCATACTATTACTCACGTTTTTCAGATCTTCGTTCACAGTGCGCTGAACTTCATAATGAATGTTATAGAAATTATATTCAAAGATTGAAGGGTGAACTTCAGGATCGTCCTCAGACATTTTGGAAACATGTCAACAATTTGAGAAAGTCTAATGATTTTCCAGATACCATGTATCTAAATGGAGATAAGAGTGTGAATGGTCAGAGTACAGTAAATCTTTTCGGCGACGTTTTTAACGAACTTTCTCAACTGCCCACCTCTTTGTCTTTTAGGCCGGACGGCGTCCCCCCCTTTTTCCTAAATCTACTATTTGTGGACGACCTTAAAATGAACAAAGTTATAAAAAATAATCATGATGCAACAGCTCTGCAAAAGGACTTAAGGGTTTTGTCTGACTAACTACTGGAATGCCACGTTCACTTTAAATTGGTTTAATCTTATCTTCAGTCTTTATATTTTAGTACAATGGAGTGACTTTTGAAAAATCAAAATCTTGAAATCTTAGGTTCTATAGTTAATTATTTCCACCATATAGGTAGTTTTTGATATGATAAGGAAGATAACTACAGGAAACTACTTTATGATGCTCTATGAGCAGTGTGTATGTGCGAATAAAGTAAGGTGGTTCCAAATTAATGAAGTTCTATTTGCCTTTGCTTTAGTATACAGATGTTACTGCCAAAATGTTTTATTATTTGTAACGAATCGTAATAAGCAATAACTATGTACCCACGCTACTGCTGCACCGTTCGTGGTGACTGTTTTTATTAAAATGAGCATAATATAAGTTTGCGACGATGATACGTAACGATGCTATGCGACATGAAACACAATGATGACACGCGTCGAAGTTCGCATCGTTAAAAAAAATGTTCACGACACGTCACGTGACTATCTGTTTTTCATCATCGTATGTTGATTTCATATGTAGTTACAAGATGGTAGGTATAGACAACCTTAAATTTTTAATAAAGCGTTTTTTTATGATAAGGTACAGCACTGCAGGATGATTTCTTCATGGCGCTCTGCGAGCGGTGCGTGTCCACAGGAAGCAGCTAACGTTTGTCTGAAATCTTTAAAGAATATACTCGTTGGCAAGTGATGGCGAGTGATGACGTTCTCCAAATGAAATAACAGTTTCGTACGAAGGATACTAAGCTGAACCAAGTACGGGTGGGTGTCAGTAGCTCGCCGTGTATTTCTTCCATGCACCATTTTAGATGGATTCAAGTAGGCAATCTTAGTTTAACACTTGCCATGAAAATATATGTAAAAGAGGCTCAAATCACCAACCTGCCTTCGAAGTACTAGGGTTTCAAGGTTGTTTGTCAGATCATGGTCACCGATCAAGCGAATGGCTCTTCTTTGAATGGCATTCAGCAGTCTCAGGTTATGTTTAGGGGCAGACCTGTACCTGACTCTACTGACTAAGATGTTAGTCGACTTCCCCAAGAGGTCTGTCCAAACACCTCTGGATGTCGGGTATAGCTATAGTATAGTCTCCATGTACATCATGGCGGAATTTATAAAGAGGCACTAGGGACAAAATTTTTGTGAGGTATCGAGGAGATGGGAGGACAAATTCAGCCATATTTTTAACAGTTACCCCTCCCCGTTTTGAGGGATGATAGGTATCTTTGAAATTATAAATGGGATGATGACCTTCCGTTATTAACTAAATTTAAAGAAAAATTTACGCAACGACTGGGAAAAAAATAAATCTGGATACCTGGTTTATTTATAAACTTTTATATCTCTTGTATTTTTTCATAAAACTTACTTTGAACTAAAAAACTTTGAAATAAAAAAAATAAAATATTAAGCATTACATGTAGGGACGAAGAAATATTTTAGAATAAAAAATTTAGTTGACCGCTGTCAAACACAGTTTTATTTTGCACTTATATTGTTTAATTATTTTCTGAACAGTCACATTTTAAAAATAATGTATTGACAAACATTTTTGAAACTAACCTATTATCAAAAATAAGCGCCAAACAATAATCGGGTGCCAGTGTAACATCTTCATCAATAAAACGCCAATGTAACGTTTTTTCTAAAATATTCTTGGGGTGCCAGTAGTCACCTTAGGATAACCTAAAATAAACTGCGACAAGGCAATCTATCCACCCTTCCTCTGGCAACATTACGCCCTGAAGAATGTGCTTCAGACAACAGACCCTAAAAATGACCTATATTGTGCTTCCTGAAAACTCACCCCTTAGCTAGCTTAACTCAGGGTAGGTTCGCTATTTTTTTTCTAGTTGAAAGGTTTTATCACCCTTATATAAGTAAGTTAAAGTCAAATCCTGAAGGCGCCACCTTAGTTTTATTTTACTTAAAAGCCTTTAAATCTTCTAGTGTTTGGCCTCGGAAAAAAACAAACTAGGAAAAAAACAAATATGTCACAATCGGTATACATTAGCTTCTCATAAGCTCTCATTCACTCAAGTCCCTCAAAGTCACTCTATTTAAAATAAAAGTCAAATTTTCGCAAAGGCCAATACAAATATTTATTCTTAAAGTTGTGTTAAGCCCTTGGCTACTTGGATTTATAAATGCAAGCTCCTCTTACTTTGGTGGACAATAGGTACTTAAAGTTAAAAGATAGTTAAGTGAAATGTAATAACAAAATAGTTGTATTGGGTTTGAAATAAAAGTTCTGAAAGTTTAAATTACAAAATTATCATCAAGAGAATAAGTAAAAGTCAAACCCTGTTTGACAGGGCCTTGTACAAGACGGCAACTGTCGGATCTACACTGTAAAAAACGACTGTTTAGCCTAGTTTGGCAGCCACATAGACCTACATCCAGGACATTGCCTCAGACTTGGAACTTCCGCAAGGTCTGTGCAAGAACCTCTCACAACTAACTTAATTTACCATAAAAGCATTCTTAAAGTACGATACACAATCTTACAAGTACCTGTGGTTACTCGATAAGCATACTACCCACTCGGGCGTAGATAAGTTAAAATGTTAAAGTTACAAGTGTTAAATTTAGAAGAAACAAATGGCCTTTAGCCCGGAAACAAAAATATTTACTTTATAATAATAAATTGTAACTATAATTACAACGAAATTAGCTGTAACAGACTACCTAACGCTCTAAACTACTAAAGACTCTTGTGACGTCTTAACGCTATGTCGATATACGCTACACGTTTACAATGCACAAGCTCTGTACATAACATGAGTGCAATACTTTACCAAAACACTGTATATCGAACAATACGCACATTCAAAATATTAAGATTTTAAGTGGTTTCTATGTTATAACATACTCAAGAAAAATGGTACTTAGCTAGAACCTTACGTGCTACCCATGGTTCATAAAAACTCAATCGTCAGTAAAACACACACACATGGTCCCTGAAACAGCTAACGTGGATACTGCTACACAGCTAGTCTTCAAGAATTCCAATAGTACACCGCAACTGGCACGTCCCGCGTCCAGGCACCTCCAATAAAAAAAAACTAGTACTCGAGTTTGAGCTTTTAGACCCTATCATAAAACCCTCAAATAAATAACGAGGTTTCCAATCTACAGAATGGCGTCTATGACCGCTGGTTAAAGTTCATTGCAAAGCATTTTAAATCGGCATTCCGCCAAAAGAATAGGCTACAAAGCCATACCCTTTTTAAGACATTTGTGGATGTTTTGTCGGCACAACATATAGCCTTCCCTGCCCAAGAAACTAAACTTAGGGAGCTATTTCCACAAACATTCATTCGATAACATTCCCTCTTCAACGTACATAGTTACCAAAACAAACGACGACGAAAATTAGTCAAATCTATCTATGAAAACTAACCTCTTTTAATAACGAAAACTTGACAAACCGCGTCAACCAATCGCGACAGCAGAAACAGTACACAATTAACCAGACCTGGCCGTGAAAATGCACAGAACTGTCAATCTCTTCTTTTAATGATACTGCGTAACAAATTATCGATTTTCTTAAAAACAGCTGATTCACGACAGCCGAGACATTTCCTACATCTCAAATACAAGAAGTTATTTCTATTGATAACTTGAAAAGTTTATCAATTACTAATTAAGTAAAACCAAGATTTGAGATCAAACCTGTCTGCAAGTAGAATTAAATAAGGAACAGAAGAAATCAATCCACTTGGCTATGCCTTACAAGATACAAAACAATACTGGAATATATACATCAACAAAGGTTTCAAACTGATTGAAATGAATGAAAATATTGGCTATTACAGGTAACCTAATTAGTAATTAATGTTTAAGGTGAGAGTCTACCTAGGTACTTTAAAAAAATTAAAACAGAAAGCTTAACATAGATAACCAAACTTATGAAATGCAATTTTCGAACTGTAACACTATCTTCTAATAATGCACAAATTAAATCATTCTTTAAAAAAAATATTATTCAAATATTGCGACTCAAATAAAAACACAACGTCCTACGCAGAAGCTACTATCTTTTTTTATAGCAAGTTTTAAAAACGCCTGCCTTGCGATGTAATATATGCATTTATCCTACGCATCATTGAATCCCTAATACGCCGAAATACGCCAGGATTATTTCCTATAACATCATATGATCCAAAGGATTTAAATCTGGGTATCGAGGCGGTCAAGGATGAGGCCCACCTCTTCCTATCCAGCGGGTTTCAAGCTGAAATGTGCTGGAGCACCATCATGCATGTAATACTTGTTTCTTCTGGCTCGCAGAGGTAAATGTTCTAGTAGAGAAGGTAATTCTTTTTATAGAAAATGAAGATATGACTCACCAGTTAATATTAAAGGTAGAAAATGTGGCCAAATTAAATGTTCATCGACAATTCGTATCCAAATGTTAATGGAAAACATATATATGTCTAGATTCTATTATTGAATGTGGATTATCTCCAGCCTATACATGCTTGTTATGATAGTTTAGAATAGCATCTCTTGAGATACTAGCTTCGTCCGAAAAGAGAATTCTTGAACAAAAAGAAAAGGATTATCGGTATTTATTCGATGAAACCATTAGGAAATAATCATTCTCGGTTCGGAATCTCGTGGTAGAGCTTGTACCCTCTGTATATAGTAAGGATATAACTGTTGTTCTTTTAATATCCTTCATACAGTTGATGCATCAGTATTTAATTCCGCTGCAATTTTCCAGGTAAAGTCCGTTCACAGATTTAAGATAATTACTACCTGCCTTTAGTTATCACCCACCATAAAATTCTTTGTTGAAAAGGTTTCGAGGATCATAGAGTTAATAATTTTATTATCAAGATAGGGACCGTACTTGGCCGTAATTAATTTACAAAGCCTTATTTAATAATGGGAAAAAATCAAGTAGAGAAATCAGTGTTGCAAAAGCAGTCATTTTATTAGTTCGTGTGAAATAAAAACCCAGCTTTGATTTTCCAAATATGTGGTGTCCTAGTATAGAACAGCCGGAGGGAGTACAGGTACAACCACAGTGCGGAAATGAAAATGGAAGAAGACACTTATCTTTAGATTCTAAAGAGATTTTAAAAAATGTATATACAACTCTCATAGAACGTGAAAATATGAGTAAAATGGAATGTATTGAAGAAACAGCCACAATGACTAAAATTTCGGAAAAGCAGTATGGAAAATTGTGAATAAACCCATCACCGAAAGGAATAGAAGGAAAAATTATGGGGCTTGCAAAAATTAGATCGCCGCGATGAAGATTTAGTTCGACGCAAAATTTATAAGATGTATGAAGAGCATACGGTACCAACATTGGATAATTTACTGAAAATACTTGAGATAGATAACACGGATATCAATTGCGGTAGGACAACGCTGTGGAAGTGTCTTCAGCGAATCGGCTTTAAATTTAAAAAAGTCGATAAACGGCAAGTTATCATGGAATCGCAACGACTTAAGGCATGGCGATTTGAATATTTGACAAAAATCGCTCAGTACAGAAGTAAAAACATACCTATTATATACTTAGATAAAACCTGGTTTGATACCCATGATACCCCATCAAGAGGTTGGGTTGATTGAATTGAATGAGTATACTGTAGTTGCATTAATTAATTAAAATATATAATTATATTATATTCTATCTAAAATTGTTTATTATTTGTGTCAAATCATCCATGCTTGAAATACAATTCAGTGCGGGCCTGTGTAGACCCCAGCCTGGTTTTAAGTAGGCGTCAACACGAGTCGATAAGTCATTCTCTTAAATCTGTGAAAGAACTTTACTTGTCTAAGGTTGTGCTTCAATAATATTTAAAACAGCAACTTCTAATTTGGGTGCTTGAACCGAAAGTTCCAGATTCATGTAGCCTTTAATGAAGCTTGGTAAACATGCTATGATGAGGAGGTCTACGATTAGGATATGCTTGTGTATAACGACGACAAGCTTTCAAGGAATTTCCGTTTGTACGCCCGTACATAAAATGCATATCTGCCATTTCTGCGTTAGTGTAATTAACCATTATTTTTCTATTTATTTAATTAAAACTCTCATTACTGCACAATTAGATAGATCAGATAACAAATTTTTGATTAAATTAATCGTAAGATATTGTGTATTCAAACTAACTGAGCAATGTCAAATAAAGCAATATCAGAAACGTCCTAAAAAGCGGGCAACTAGATTTTTTTCTAAAAAATTTCCCGGTCCCGACATGTAATGCCTTATATTTTATTTTTTTTATTTCAAATCGTTAAGATTTATGAAAAAAATACAGGAGATTAAAAAGTTTCTAAATAAACCAGGCTATCCAGATTAATTTTTTTCCCAGTCGTTAGTTTTTCTTTAAATTTAGTTAGTAACAAGAATGATAGGGGTAGTCTATTTCAACCCCACCATTCACTTTAGAAAAGTTAAAAAGCGTATTTTCATAGTAGAAGTACTTCCACAGAATTTTATTATTCTATCGCTTTTCGTTTTTAAGATAAAAATAAAAACATTATTCTACCGCTATTTTTGTACCGCAATATCTCCCTAATGGTTGACTTTTGACCCAACGTATATATATATGAAACTATCCTTTATTTTAAACAAGGAATCGCCCTTTTAAGTTAAAATACCTTTTTTAAAAAGAAATGCACAAAGTATTTTTGGTTCTCTAAAAATGACACCAAAATACACCAAAGTATTAACCCTACGAGTGCAGTACCAGAACCGCTCCTGGCTTCTCTGGCTATGTACAGGGTGTCCATTTCTTGATGTTTTTGCAGAGTATCTCGGTAACTAGTAAAGATAGAGACTTGCGGTTTTACATTACTGCGCCACTTTTCCATGAAACATAAGAAGCCCCAAACAGAATTGTCATAGCATTCTTAGTTTCTAAGCTACAGGGTGTTTTCGGGAATGGTTGCTTTTCGACCACCCCCTATATTTCGGTTACCCTTTAACTTATAAAAAGATTAAAAACTGTTTCTAAGACAGTTTTCTAAGTAGAATTCAGTGGCGCGCTTACTTTCTTTCTGGGAGTCTTACTTTTCGAGATTTAAGGCAAGCATATGTTTTCTTAAATGGGAGACCCTAAATATCTTTCTGTTATTTTATTGGGCTATTTTTAAGCTTTTCAAAAATATCTAATAGTCGATAGTTACTATTAACAATAAACGCACAAACAAAATTGAAACAAGCAAAAAAATATCTATCTGACATGTCTATTTGTCAAAATATATAGGCAAAAATAACTTCTTGTTAGAATACATGCCATTATTTCACTAAAGTTTAAAAAAAATGGCAAAAATGTTGAATGAAAATTTTGAAAATTACATTATAGAGTGACATGAAAATAAGTAAACTTACAACTAATTTATTAGAGTTCTTACTTTCATAGATACCCAGAGAGAAGTAACATTTTCAAGTTTAAAAATTAATTTTAATTAAATTAATTGATCATTTATAAAACCGAGACCTAAATGTCCTAAATCATATGTAATAAAAGAAAATTGCGAAAGGGACGAAATGAACGTTATGGCTTTTGTAGAGGCACTAGGAGTTTGTGTAAAGTCATAGAAAAAGATCTTGAAGGAATAAAATCTTGTCTAACTATTAAATAAATAGCATTTGAAACACTATGACGTAAAGATTGTGCATAAACATATGGGTCCCCAGTTGTGAATGAAATATTAGTGTATTTTTATATAATTATTTTAGCATTAATGATATATTCTTTGTTTGTTCCACTGGTTTCATAACCTACCACCCTAATTTTCTAAATTTTTGATTCGTGTGTTTACTGTTAATAATAACTATCAACTATTATATATTTTGTGAAAAGCTTAAAAATAGCCCAATTAAATAAGAGAAAAATATTTAGGGTGTCCTATTTAAAGAAACATAGCTTGCATTTAAAAAAGTAAGCACGTCACTGAATTTTACTTAAAAAACTGTTTTAGAAACAGTTTTCAATTTTTTGATAGGTTAAAGGGTAGCAGAAATACAGGGAGTGGTCGAAAAGCAAACATTCTCGAAAACACCCTGTAGCTTAAAAACTAGGAAAGCTATGACAAATCTGTTTGCGGCGTCTTTTGTTTCACGAGAAAATAGCGAATTAATGTAAAAACCGCAATCTATCTTTACTAGTTACCGAGATACCCTGCAGTTAGGTACACCGAAAAATGGACACCCTGTACAAGAATGACTCTAGTATAGTTTCTTAGTCCATATAGGCTGTACAGGGTGTCCCAACGATAGAGTAAAGTAAGTTTTCGCTTAACTGATAATCTTTGTTACAAAATCGTATCCGCCATAAGGTAAGGTAGAAAAATGCGCACATTTTAAAAATATTGGAAATTATATAGGGTGTGCCACAAAAGTAGGACAGCAAAAAGTAAGATTTTTTTAAATGGAACACCCTATATTTGCTTGTATTTTTGGGTTCTATGTATTAATACAAACGTTTTTGGTCATATATGACATGAGCTGAAATTTGATAGTTTTTGAGAAATTTCGAAATAACGATGAAAATTAGAATTATCATGGTGTTGATAAATGGACAGTTTCTCCGTCAATTCATAATTGCAAACTTCAATATTTGGTAGGAGGAAGGACTGGTTACTATATTAATATTTAGTACGCGCAATATTTGCATTTGTTCTACAGGGTGTTTATTATAAGCGTCCAAATTCGCACATCTTCAAACTAGGAAATCTCAATTTTTTTAAATGGAACACCCCGTATATTTTAATTTCGTTTTATTCAGATTTAAACAGCCTTTCATTTTTGCTAAATATGTCCTATGCCTATCTTTAATAGTTATCGAGAAATTTCGATTTTTTCAAATTGCTACACGTTATATTCTATACCAGAGCATTGTTGGATCGCGATAGCCATGAAAAACAATAGCTAAGGTAAACAATTCATGTGCCAAAATGAAACGCTTAATAATAATTGTCGTGAATTAAAACCTTGTCTTGCTTTTTTCGTCTTCATTTCGTTAATTTTCTATTGAGCATGGATTATCCTGTAAATGAGTTGATTGATATGATCTATGTGTTAGGCGAAGCTGAGAGAAACCCTTTGTTGGCTCAGCGAATTTACAGAGTGAAATATCCTGAACGTCGGATGCCCACTGCTAACGGTTTTCGAAATGTGATGGAGAGATTTGATTCCAGCGGTAGTGTTAAATACTCTAAACGTGTAGTTGTTAACAAAAACGCAGCCAACGTAGAAAAAGAATTAGAAATATTATTGAATATTCAAGAAACTCCTCAGGTGAGTAGTAGGACGTTAGCGACATTATGTGAATCCTCCAAATCAACTGTGAACCGAACAACAAACAAGTATAAATATCATCAATACCACATAGAGCTTCATCAAGAATTGCGAGAAGGAGATTTTGAAAGACGAATTCAATTTTGTAATATTATTCAACAACTGCAGTTAAATAACAATTTTTTGACCAATGTTTTGTTTTCTGATGAGGCGACGTTTAGAAGTAATGGAGCTGTAAATCGGCATAATATGCATTATTATGCCACTGAAAATCCATTCTGGCTACGGGAAGTTCAAAATCAGGGTCACTGGTCAATAAATGTATGGTGTGGTATCCTTCATAACCAAATTATTGGTCCCCATTTTTTTAATGAACCTTTATCGGGCCGCAGCTACTTACTTTTCTTACGTGAAGAATTGCCTCAGTTACTTGAGGATGTTAATTTAGGCGTACGGCAAAATATGTGGCTGCAACATGATGGTGCACCTCCACATTTTCATCGTGAAGTCCGGGATTTCTTGAACAGACAATACCCAGAAAAATGGATTGGGCGTGGAGGCTTTATTTCGTGGCCACCACGGTCATGTGATTTAACACCGTTAGTCTTCTTCCTATGGGGTTACATAAAAGATCGGGTATATGTCAATAAACCAACCACCAGGGAAGATATGAAGAACATAATTAGAGAAGTTTGTCGAACAGTGACACCTCCTATGTTGTCGGAAGTGAGACACAACCTACAAAAAAGATCAAATACGTGTATTCAACACGAAGGCCATATTTTTGAACATTTATTGAGATGTAATGTTGAATAAAAATTTAAAATTCTGGACTATAAGCATTTTATTTTGGCACACGAATAATTGTTTTTCATGGCTATCGCGATCCAACAATGCTCTGGTATAGAATATAACGTGTAGCAATTTGAAAAAATCGAAATATCTCGATAACTATTAAAGATAGGCATAGGACATATTTAGCAAAAATGAAAGGCTGTTTAAATCTGAATAAAACGAAATTAAAATATACGGGGTGTTCCATTTAAAAAAATTGAGATTTCCTAGTTTGAAGATGTGCGAATTTGGACGCTTATAATAAACACCCTGTAGAACAAATGCAAATATTGCGCATACTAAATATTAATATAGTATATTAATATAGTAATAGTAAGTGAAGTTTGCAATTATGAATTGACGGAGAAACTGTCCATTTATCAACACCATGATAATTCTAATTTTCATCGTTATTTCGAAATTTCTCAAAAACTATCAAATTTCAGCTCATGTCATATATGACCAAAAACGTTTGGATTAATACATAGAACCCAAAAATACAAGCAAATATAGGGTGTTCCATTTAAAAAAATCTTACTTTTTGCTGTCCTACTTTTGTGGCACACCCTATATAATTTCCAATATTTTTAAAATGTGCGCATTTTTCTACCTTACCTTATGGCGGATACGATTTTGTCACAAAGATTATCAGTTAAGCGAAAACTTACTTTACTCTATCGTTGGGACACCCTGTACAAAGTTATGAAATTTGTTAAAATATACATTGTTGCTTGAAAGTTATTATCGAAAATATAACTCTTCAGGTGTCTCCATATCTTTGTTAGGAGGGACATTAGGAAAAATGATTATATGAACTACTAGTATTATTTTGACCTCCCTTGTAGGTAGGCTGGTGAAATATTGCCCTACACTTACCGGACACTTTGAATGTTGAAGTTAGTTTCTAAACCTCCCTTAAATATAACATTAGCTGAGAAATCAAGTTGTGGACAATTTTTTTCATCACCTGTAAAATATTGTCGCAGGAATTTTGCCAGTTTTCAAACTAGACGACTCACTAACTTACAGACATTACACTACGTAAATAGGTAAGTCATAATAAGATAATGTTTTTATTTTCACACATGTGTCACATTTTGTACTTGAGAATTGTTTTATATAATAAGTACTGCACATTAGTGCACATGTTTGTTAAATTGTTTCGTTATTTATTTAATCAATAACATAAAATATTATTAGGGGAACATCGGCTTGTACATTAATGTATTGAGTAAGCAATATTTACAGTGCTTCTTAAGGTCTAGAGTAGCAATATTTTATAATGGATGTAATATGCCAATGTCAAATACTTATATCGCTCTAATCTTTACAGAATGAGATTATAGAATAGCACCATATTAATCTTGCTAAGTTCGTTTTGGGAACAACGGCATGAGAGCGAGCAGGTGTAATTATAAAGCCACGTGACTGCTGAGGTAGCCGAGTGGAGTTTGCGCCGAACACATCTAGATGTAAGGCTAAACTGATTGCTAGCATGTGGCTCTTAATTATTGAATGCATAAGCTCATAATGCTCATATTATTATATGCCTATACTTATTATAGTTGTAGAGGTGTCAGAGTTGTGGGGACCGGAGGCTATGGACAAAATAATCTTTCTGTAGAAATGGCTCTTTTTAAGGCGAAGAATAATTTAAATAATAATAATTAAACAATATAATTGAAACACAACGAATATAATTTCAAATTGCGACGATTGTCTAGGTTAGTTCAGGTTACTTCTCTTTCCTACAGCTAATACAAACCGTCGCAGTCGTTTAATAGATATTTATGTTATAAGGATCATAATAACGATCATTATGGTACTAGCCGTGAGTATTATTGGACGAGGCGTCAGCCGAGTCTAATAACACGGCGTGTACCATAATGATTGTTTATGATCCGAATTTCATACAATATTTTATACTCCGACGGTTTTTGTGTTTTTTTTTTATGAATTTTAAGTTTTCGTCAGTTAACTAATTTTTCATTATAGTACTCAGTCCTATAATGAAATCATTATAGTACTGTCCTATAAAGTATGTCATTTTGACACTGAAAATGAAATCCATAATAATGTCATTATGACACGTCGGAATTTAAAATTTATTTTAAATCTTTTTTTTTTATTTTACTTTTTTACGGTTCGTCGGCGTATCTGAGGCCTTCTTGAACCGGTCATCGACCGTACGGTTTTTTTAATCGTGCGGTCTACCGACTGGGGAGTGTGAAACGGCACCTTCATCCTATGAGATTTCCGATCTCATCCGGCCTGTCCGGCGTGAATAGGATGGTTTTGATGTCGATTCATTTTACACTCTTCCCTAAGACAAGAGCACACGGTGTTTCCCAAGCGGTCACCCATCCAAGTACTAACCGCGCTCGACACAGCTTAACTTCGGTGATCTGACGGGAACCGGTGCTTTATGTGTCCTTGCCTTATTTTAAATCTATACGCTGGATTTTTTAGTTGCGGCGATACGAAGTCGTTCCGAGCGTTACATTTTGCAATATCCGAACGCTGAGCAGATCTACTCGAGCTCTCAGATGTGTATTAACGAACGGAAAACTACACTAGGGAGCAAAACGAGTCAACAAGTTTACTTAAACGCACGCAGTACCTAAAATGATATTTTGGAGCTTGTAAAAATGGAGCTCTTGGCACGGTTGGAATTTAATGCCCTTTGCAACGGATTATTCCACATTTGCCACGGCAATAAAAAAGAGCTGTTTCAGCACGCATAATTTTTATATTTTCCAACGGGTGCTGTTTTGCCATGCATACTTTTTTTTTCTTACCTGCCTAGATTTTATGCCTTTTCTTGCAAAACTACCTTAGAATTATACGTAAGTTAAGTATTAAAATATTTTTTTGTATACCATGTATTGGTTCTCATAATTTTTAATTTGAAGAAGATAATAAACATTATCGAAAGCTTGGCTAAGAAGAAAATTGTTTCACATGTTCTTTTATTTAAATTTGACATTTGTACAAATAATAAATTTGAGTTATATTAAAATTTACTTGATCAATAATGAATGCATAATACTGACTATCATTTTTTAACTGGTACACTAGTTCACAGATGTTGGGACTATATTTCCCAACATCACGATTGAGACGAATATGCCAACCTTCCAAATCATTGGTGGTAAGATGCCTTTCATTAAAACACGACCACATATCACCGATAATGTCATTTGCTAACCATTGATTTACAAAATAATCGCTAAATTCTTCTATACTTTTTAACTGTGGGGACGTCTCCATAATGTATAGCCATCCATCGTCGACTGCAGTAGGAGGCAGATGGGCCAATGCGGCATATTTCCTTATGTGTTTTTTTACGTCGATGTTTTCTACATACTCCTTTGACAATCCCAATGATTGAACTTTCCTCCAAAGATACTGATTAAAGTGGAAGTTACAACCTTTCAATCTGGCACCAGGAAATATTTCACGAAAGGCATTAAGTACTGGAATTTTAAAGTCAATTTTGAAGTTAATCGGATTCCATTCAGGAAATGCTGTTTAAATTAATCTAAATAGTCGTTTGTATGTGCACTCTTTCTTATTCGGCAGTAAAGAATAGAAAACAGGCACTATGGGCGTGTGTACTGCATATGTCCGCATGAATTGTATAAAGTTGAGAAAATTGCTTACAACAACTTTTGAAAGTTCCATCTCCAAAAAACGTGGTGCTTTGAACAATTCTGCTTATTCCTTTCTTGCTAGCAAATCCAAGAATCCTGTCATTATCCGTTAAATCATCAACTACTAGAAAACTATCGGCAAATTTCTGGGGTACTTTGGCTAGGATTAAACTTCTACTTTATATTCACATATTCACGAACTGTTAAAGCACATTGTTTACTCAACAAAACTTCTAAACACACTGACAAACATCAGCTGACTCCGCCACCAACGTTGCACAGCAGGCGAATTTCTATTGCGTGGAAGAACGATGAAATTCCGGAGGAATATTATCCTTTTTCCACTTACCAGTGTAATTTGGACGTAAAGCAAGCCGGCGATTTTATCGTTTTTGCGCTCAGCGGAAAGATATGAGTTATTACAACAAAATGGCTACCTCACTTTAATTCGCCATATTTTTGGAATTTTATTCTTTTTCCAATCACCAATTCAATTAATTGTCACTTTCGCGCGTTTTTTTATTCGATGTTCACAGCTTAACATGAAGGTGCAAACTGAAACCAAAATAAGGCCTAATTTTGTTAATAGGTATTATTGTATACCTGGTAATACATAATTGGACCATAAAGCCTGTCTAGAATTTGAAAATAGAAATTTCCAATATTCATATACTGATCCCATTGTGTAGACAAGAGCTTGGCAATAAACAAGGAAATTATAAAGGGTCGGATTTCAGATAATCATTAGTACTTAATGTATGTATACCAATTTAATAATAATATTGGCATGGGTATTATGCCCACAACATGTGTACACAATGGGATTGACCCAGGTAGCCTCACTGCCGTAATAGACGAAAGAACGAGTGGCGAATCTGCACTGACGTGTTAGGGTATCTAATTATCATGGCAAAACGCTACTAAAACAGGTAAATTTCCTTTTCGTGGCGAAACAGAACGTGGCGAACTAGGAAATTACCTTTGCAACGATGCATCATTTTGACCAAAACCTCGACCAGGCAATAAAGCAAACTAGTTTGTATTGTCTCAATACCGCATATTTGCATTTTCTTTAAGGTTCTTGACTCATTTTAGGCCTAAGTAATCACCATTACCAGGCCCGCGCCGTACATAAGGGCAAAGTCGTGTGGTGCACGACGGCGCCGAGGCGCCGAAGGCGCCGAAAAGCCTTAAAACTCAAAAGTAAAAAAAAGATAAAGCAACAAACAACATTGTCAAAACAAAATTTATAATGATAAAAAAAAACAGTAAGGAATTGCTAGCTATTACATTGTTTTTTATTTGTTTATTATTTTATTTTTTCTCTTTGAGACGAGGGAACCGAATTTCTCGAATCTCAATGAGAAAATACTTGTATGGCTTGTACTTGTAAAATATAAAAATAAATTTATGAATATACTTTTTAAAATTATTGTTCAATTCAATAGTGGATAATAATACCTAACTTAACCCGTATCTGTACTCACATATGAACGTTGAACGAATTTGGGGCGTTATTTTAAATTTGCACAAGGGCGCCAAAAGTGCTAGGCGCGGGCCTGACCATTACCCACTTCTCCACTTTATATACCTGGTATCAGGTTGTGATTAACACAATTCTGATATTATCATTTGATGAAACACTTTGGTTTTGTCATATAAATAATTATATTTGCGTATAACCACTCAGTTTAAATTGGGTCCAACCGCTCTTAAGGTGCTAGTTTTGAACCTCCAATTAAAAGGATCCGGTATATTATAGATTTATACCGTAATCCTGCTTTACTTAGTGGAGTTTTGATTCCAGTATCATTAGCCGTAAGCATGCATTATAATACAGCGTATAACAAATCATTAGCCGCAGGTATGCATTATAATACAGCGTATAACAAAAGTCTGAACCGCTTCATTAATACCGTTTCTCTGACTGAGCTAAAATTCGGTATCTATATGTAAGTGCTTAGTGCGGAGCTGCTTGTTACAGTGCTACTGTTTTACTTTTTCTAAGGTTTAAAAATAACTTACATCTAATTCATAATTGTTTAGATAATTTCTTAAATTGTTTTTAAACTTCTGAAATTTGTCAAATATATCGCAACAGTTTTACACGCAATTCTAATCATTCTAACTACAGGTGATCTTATAATGTGTTCCTATTTTTAAGACGTTTTTTTTAGTGTTAGTGTTCTTATGCTAATGTTGTCAACAGGCATATTATTTATAATCTTGTGAAAAAAAAACAACACTTGTATATAAGCGATTATTATATAATGATAGTGTAATAATTAATAAAAAATAAAAATTTAAAAAAAAATAAAAAAAAGATAAAAAAAAGATTCTTATCTCCTTTATTCAATTTATGATTGTTCTTGTTATATGTTTATTAATTAATTACTTGGGTCACCACGGCCACTCAGTTTTTTAATTCGCTTGAGAGCTAAGGTCGTAGATTTTATTCAGATAAGATTTTTGGGCGCCATCAACCAAAGGGGTTGAAAAAGATTATAAAGAAAATAGCAAATAGAATATTTAGTTCCCTAGCCCTGAAAGAGAAAGCAGTATGAATAAAACAATTATTTTAATCAATTCCTATTTTATTAATAAAAGAATAATATTTTCCAACTAACACCCACTTTATTCATATAGGAAGAAATAAACATAACATAGAAAAAGGATTTGAATAAAAGGCTAAGCAACTAAATCATAGAAAGAAGATATAAAAAATAACATAGAAAAAGTTATGACATGAGCTAGACAGCTCCACTAAAAGATATATTAGATTGTAGGAAATCAAACAGAATAAGAAGTGAGGATTCTTTCTAAACACCCAATAATAGGAGTCAAACACTAACTAAAAGCTTTGAACATAATTAAAGTGTAATTACTTTAAAGGTAGTGACCAAAATAAAACAGAATTTAAATTTAATGTAAACTAAATCAAATTATAGCATTCATTATGCCAAAATTGAAAATAAAATATTCTTTATAGTAAAGTCAATGAAAGGTCAATTGAAGCCCTTACGATGCCCCAAAATTTGGTTAAGATCCCTTGAGAAATTTATGATAACTTCAAGGTTATGTAATTAAAGACATTTACCCTTTTGCCCAGAATTCAAAGTAAAGCAGCATTTAGGGTAAAGTCAATATAAAGTCATTATACATATATATATAGCATTCCCTACGCCAGAATTTAAAGTGAGTCAGAATTTAGAATCAAATTCATAAATAGTAATATCACTTCCAGGTTATATTAATAAAGACATTTACCATGCCCTATTCCAAAATAGAATTGGGAAACTTAAAACTTTAGTTATGTTCCCAGCAAAAAAGGCTTAGGGGTGAAGATAAAGATTATCTAGCTAAGTCTAACTAATAGATATAACCAAAACCTAGAATGACAAAAAATACATACTGATGTTAACTAAAATATCTGGGTCAGTAAGTAATGCATTCAAAACCGAGATTATCAGTCTCTTATTAACCCGCTCAAAACAGATATAGATATATCCCTTACAAGGTTAAGTCCAATGAAGAGGTTACCGATATAGGAATATCTCAACAAATTTATAGGGATATCCTAATAAAATTAAGTCAAAATAGAGAAAATTACAGCTATAGAAATAACTCAATACTCTATAGGGATATCTTAATAACATTAAGCAAAAATAAAGAAATTACAGATATAATATCTCAATAACTTTACAGGAGATAATAACTCCAATATAGCTTAGGAAAGATTTAAAATTCATTACCCAAAATTAATTAGAGGGAAAATGCATACTTCCTGAGGAAGTTCTAGAATAATACTTTAAAATTAAACATTTAACCGCTACTTCTGTTAGAAAGTAAGACTTACGTTTTTTGTTTAACGTAAATCTCAATTTAAGATAATTAAAATAAACATCTTATACTCCTTGACGAGTAAAAGTTAATTTCATAAATCAAAACTAGCCTGTTCCAGCTAGGTAAGCATAAAACCTACTAGGGATTAATATGCAAATGAATTTACAATAAATAGACCAACCACTCAAGCATTCCTTGACGAGGGAGGTTTCGGTCTTAAATTGAAAACTAAGTTTTCGTATGATACAAGATAGGTAGTTTAGGCAATATATACATTACTGGAGTGACCCATCCACTTTAAGCGAAATCTACAAGAATTTACAACAGTCTTAAGCGAAGCTAGAGTAATTATACACTATACATAAAAATATACAGAGGGAAGAATATACAAATATAATACAGTCTACCAAATCACCACATAAAAGGTTTATAACATAGGAAATTAAGTTAAGGGTTAACAAATTGACTTTTAGTGGCTATCAGTCATCAAATAAAAAAGGTTAAGTCCGGTAAGTGTGGCATTGTGCCAGTCAAAACGTTACAAGTGAATAAAAAAGGGTTATTTTAGCAATATTACATAAAAAGGTGGCTCTAGGCCCATTAATAGTACATTACGAGTGATTTAACTGAAGTACAGAGGTGAAATTATCCTGAATTATTAGACACATGAAATTTACTTATTCAAACTCAAAAGAAGGGTTTTTTTGGTACTATATTTTATGAATTTTAATAAAAATTAGTCGGAGGTGATGTTAGTACAGTAAACAAGGAGTAAAAATATGCTACTTAGCTCATGTAAGGCAGGACTCTAGCAGACAGGCACGACGGATTATGCGTCAATCTCCAGCATCAGATCAATGTGGACGGTTGACCATACAGCACGTCGGGGTGACCGGCACATGCACCGAAACAGGAACTTCATCCAAAATGACACCCCCACTCGTCTTGGCCTCTCTAAGACATACATCCTCCATTCCAGACATGGGATCCATAGCAGGGTAAAGGATTTAGAGGAAGACTCCAGGTTACGAATACTGACTAAAGCACTTTCAACACATGGCTAAATCCATGTAGAACGTAGAAAATAGAAGTAGAAGGTAGTGACGGTAGAAGATAAAAGATGTAGGAGATAAAAGAACCAGAAGATAAAAGAAAAATAGACGGTAATCGAAGTAGATAAAGGAAATAGAAAAATAAGTTGATAAAAGAAAAATGAAGAATAATGAAGGATAATGAATAACGACAAATGAAGAATTATGAAGGATCATGAAGGATAATAAATAATGAAGCCTAAAACAAAACGTGAACATTAGGACGCCATTTTGTGAAACCCAAAAATACTACTCACCAGATGGTCGGGCTTCCTACGGTCTAGGTGACGAAACAATCCCATTTAAGGCTCAAAAGACAGCTTCTGTGTTAAATTCCGATCCGGCCATTGCCGCCACATATAAAATGTGAATATTTCAACACAAAACCATAATTTTTATATCTTCGTCACCTGCTGTTCAAGTCTTCTGGACCGGTATATAGAACGAACAGACCTAGGCACTACGCCGTAAAGTCCTTAAATAGACTTTCCTATCAAAAAAACAACTTCCCACTCGTGACTCGTACTGCTTCGAAAACCCATGTGACTTCCGGAAATGACAAGTAAAGCTGGAGGGCACTTTGAACTTGAAAACGGGAATCTACTCATTTTAACCAAAAAAGCCATGAAAATAGATGCACGTTTGACCCGAAACTAAATGCATCCAAAATACTAGGTCAGGCAACGTCGAATAAACGACAGTCATCCCCAAAAATGTAAAAGATAGCGTAATACCATCTGCGTGTGCAAGTGATATTCCGACAGCCAGTCATGCATATCGTCATATTACGGGTTGCCTATACGTAGGTTATTATTTTAAGAAGACCAGTCTGAGTCTAGAACCTTTTAGACAGGGACGTATTCCAAAATTTTTAAAAAATTTAATTATTTAAATTGGTCAAAATTTGATAAAAACTCGGGCTATCTACTAACGTTGTAACAAGCACAAAAAGATTGTTACAATAGTAATCCAAGATTTTGTAAATCCGTTACATATTCTGAGCTACGAGGGTATTCTCTATACATATAATATAAAGTAAGCACATTTAACATAATTTCCTTTGAATATTTTCTAGCATTAAAATATATTTTGTTTTAAAAGAACTTCATACTAAAGAGCAATATTCGGGTCTTGATTTTACAAAGGCATTATATAAATTATTTAAAGTTCTTATAGATCTAAACCCTTGCGAATTTCGTATTATAAGTCCTAGATTTTTGTAGGCCTTATTGATAATATTTAGGACATGGTCATTGAATGTTAGTTTAGAATCAAATACCACACCTGTTACTGATTAACATCTTTTAAGGTCAAATTGTGCATTTTGTACTGAAAATTTACTTTCTGGCGATGTGTAAATGATATTTTCTTACATTTTCCTCTATTAAAGTATAACTTATTTTCTATGGACCAATTATTAACTCCATCGATATCTTGCTGAAGTTGATTACAGTCGTCTTCTGTGTTTATTTGCTTATATAGTTTCATATCGCCTGTAAATAATAAAATTTAACCTCAATATATTTTGTTATGTTACTTATTTTATGAATAATAAAAAGACAATTCATGACAAGTTAGAACTTTGTGAAATTCCCGATATGGGGGTATAAGATTCAGTTTTAAAACCATTTACCATAACATATTATTGCCTATTTTCTAGATAGCCACTTAGTGATTCGATAAAATTGTGGGTAAGGGAAAACTTATGTAATTCACCTATTATCACTCTGTGATTTCCTACGGTGGATCGTTTTTTATGGAAGCCGGACTAAAATTCTGATAGCTCTATTTCTACGTGTGCAGTTATTCTAATATATATAATCATTTCAAAAATTTCAGACACATTAGATGAAATTGCGATAGGTCGGTAATTTTGAATTTCAGTACGACTTTCGCTTTTATACATTGAAACAACTCTAGATATATTAAATATTTCGGGAAGAATGTTCTTTTTAATGGCCATATTGAACAAGATAGAAAGATGTTTTATCAGGATTTCCTTACAACCCTTCAATATATAACTTTGGATCGAATTACAACATATTGATTTCCTATTTTTTAAAGCTTGAATTGCTGATAGGATACTGTTTTCTGAGATCTCCACTAAATCTAACAACAAGTTGTTCTCTAAGTTCACTATAAAACGCAGACCAGCTGTTAATGTTTCTCTATTAACCGACCAACATTTGATTCCCCGAGGGTGGTCGGTATGAGAGATTTTACTGTATTATAAACTCATCATTTTTTGACCTTTCACTGCCAATATTTCCACAATGGCTAAAGTGACCATTGACAAAGTACATATTTTTGAAAAGACAATTTTAGGATCTATTTAATAAATAAATGATATTATGTAGCGTGTCTCATTTAGAATAATTTACCCTAAGTGATAATATGCACCCTTGATGCTCAATTGTTTCTTTCGGCAGAAAATTCTGACGGTTTGGATGAATCCCTACAATTTTGGTTTGGAAAGTTTTTTTTTCTCTTTTAAATAGCAACGTTGCTAGAAGCTGTCAAAATATGAGGAAATACCCTGTACCTGTACCCGCCCTGTAGATAAAAAAATTAAAATCTGCAAGAGTTTCAAAGTCGACAACAGGAGCCAAATCTACAGACTGTCCACGGATAGGGTTTACAATAGCACAAATGGATGAAAAATTTCATTTTTCGGGAAAAAGTCATTCTTGATAAAAAGTTTTGCTTGTAAAAAAAATGCAATTTACGAAGAAAAAATTTTGATTTTTTATACAGGGTTCAAAAAAACTTCAAAAACATGATTTTTCTCCAAGAGTAAACTACCTTTATTTTTCATTTTTGACCAAAATGCCAATTAGAAAACTTATTTAGAATAACGTTTGGAATTTAAATACGAGATTTTTAATAAATCTTTGATTTTTTTAGTTTTTTTAATTTTTAGAGGTAAATGAAAATTTTTCTTGGATAGCATTAGCGGTCGAAATACATACATTATCAATGACTTTATATCTTACAGAGGGGCATCAAAAAATTTCAAAAACTGATTTGTGGTGTTGAATGAAATGACCCCGCAAATATCACAACCAAGTCTTAAAATAACAACAAATAATAATTTTATAATTTGCTATTCACACACATTTTTCCAGCTGTAAACGAATGTGGTCAAAACTTCTTCGAATTTCTTCAATGGAAATTGTTTGAACAGCTTTAACAATTCGCTGTTTTAGAAGCTGGTATTTACTGACACTCAACAGATATTACGCACTACCGCTAAGCAGTACGGCCTGAAATGCTAAGCACACTTTGATGATAATATTTTTTGTTCGCACGGCATATAGCCAATATATTGCTAATACCATGATACAGAAATGTCCGCAGTATGCGGCATTCTGCGGAAGCTTTGCGTCAGCGCAATTCGCGTCTACGTGAGATCCGGCTTTAAACTTATCTAACTTAATTTGTTTAAATAGGTATTGATTCATAAATAAAAGCAATTATAAAAAATCTTGGTATAATATGAAATATAAAAAAAAGTAAAGCATTCGTTTTCTCAAGGACCACACAAAATTATGAAAATTTTAGAACTTGTATTTTGGTTAGTTCAGGTTCAAATTTCGAATTTTATTAAGGTTTAGTTTCCGGAATAATAATAAGTAATAATGGTTGTTCTTAACACCGTAACAGGTGCCCGTTTTCGCCTGGTTCCTTTCTATCATTTTCTATACAGCATACGACGAAAATTTACTGTTTTTTTTTAAACAGATTAAAAGCAAGTCAGAATGGAGGTTTTGAATATTAATAGTATACTTGAGAAACATGTGCAGTTGCCTTGCCTTGGTACTTTGCGCGAAAGAAAATGAATACCTATGGTAGAAAGCATATAATTGTGGAAAGCCTGAATGCAGCATGTTATAAAAACGGTAAAATACTGCAACAAACAATTATACTGTTAATATATTTATTTTTTTTTTTAATCTTTATTTTATTATTATACACATTAACAATACATTCTTAATTACAGCTCTCAAATCAGTGCTTGTAGCTCTGGCCTCGAGAGTACATAAATACTATATACGGCAGAATATACATAGGTACCATTGCTTTAACTCAATTCTAGATGATTTCTTAACCTTTTAACAAACAATCTAAAATTATTTATATTTTTAAAAGGTTCAGGTAACTTATTATAAGTTCTTGATGCACCCACAATTGGATTATCCAAGCCTATATTTGTTCTTGTGTATATCTGATAAATATTTTGATGAGCTCTAGTTTCATAGTTATGTACCTCATTAGAAAATATTATTGTAGAATTACATTTTTGTTGTTTGTTTATTATTTTATACATCAACTTGCATTGTTCCAATTCCAATACCTTACCGAGCTTCCAGACACCCAGCTCTCCGTATAGGGCATCCGTGTGCGTCCTTCTATCATAACCATAAATAATTTTTAAAATTTTATTTTGAAATACTTGCATTTTATTATAGATCGTACTACCACACATACCTCACACAGGAAGCAGATATCGAAAGTGACTCAGAAAAAATGCATGATACACACTACTCTTACTTCTATTTGACAAATAATCTCTACACCTAAATATAATAATTGGGATCATTGGTCTTATTTTATGATAGATATAATTTATGGAATAAAACACAAAGTCTGCTCCACTAATTTAATAAAATAAGTTCAAATTGTATGCCCATACATGTTTCGAAGGCATAAACCTTCATCTTCAGTGGGTTATTATTAAGATGTAATTAATTTATGAAGAGACCAATGACATTGTTAAATTGTTAAACTTATGTTGCAGAAAATTTTTTTAAATTTTTATAAGAAAACATATGTGACGTTAATTAAATAACTAATACATTATAACTAATAGTAGTAAAAGATTTATAAATAAATATGGATTGAATTAAATTTTATTTTTATTTTATTTTGAATTTGAAAAAATAAAAAATAAAATTTAATTCAATCCATATTTATTTATAAATCTTTTTACTACTATTAGTTATAATGTATTGGTTATTTAATTAACGTTACATATGTTTTCTTATAAAAATTAAAAAAAATTTTCTGCAACATAAGTTTAACAATTTAACAATGTCATTGGTCTCTTCATAAATTAATTACATCTTAATAATAACCCACTGAAGATGAAGGTTTATGCCTTCGAAACATGTATGGGCATATAATTTGAACTTATTTTATTAAATTAGTGGAGCAGACTTTGTGTTTTATTCCATAAATAAAATATTACTCCACTGTGAGATGGACTACTTCCATAAAATAGATATAATTTACATGTTCAGACCAATTTAAATTTTCGTCCACGTGCAAACCCAAATACTTCATAACCGACATCCTTTGTAAAGTGAAGTCTTTGATTTCAATAGCCATATCTTCTACTATTTTATTTTTTGTTTAAATACCATATATTTTGTTTTTTCAATATTTATTTTAATCTTATTAGAAAGCAACCATTGCAAGTAGACCCTCAAGTCAGCACTTACTACTTGATTGAGTATTTGCCCCTCAGATCCTATATATATACAGGGTGTTATGGAAATGACTTATTATTTTTTAACCCGTAAATCTATAGGTCGAGCCGAATTGGGGAAAAATTGCGTTAAATGGCGCTCGAAGCTAGAAATTCGAGAAAAATGCCTTCAAAAATTTAGCTCAAAACACCTACGCGCCAATGATCAAACAGCTGATTCGTACTACTTGTCAAAAAAAATATTGTTGACAAAAATCTGACAGTTACTGTCAGATATTGTCTTTAGATATCGTCAGCCCAAAACATGTGTTTTGAGCAGTGTTGCCACATTTACTACATCAGTTTCATCAGATAACCTTTTTTGAATATTTAATTTTTTCTACTTAACTTTAATATGCTTTAGTTTCTACCCTATTACACGAAAAATTGTCTACGTATTGCTCTAGTTTTATTTGTACATACCTTGAAATAAAAAACATATCGGCAAGAAATCCACGTTATACCGTTACCATTTCAAATGATTCTAGCGGAACATTTATTCACTTTAACAACACATTAACTGTTCGGGACATTATCAAGTTATTAGCTCTTTAATTCTGTGTTATTAATACAAGAAATTACTAGTTATAGACTTAATACTTTATAACAAAATCCGGATTGAAAACAACGCGTTTTGGCCAGACACACGTTTGATACGGTTATGTAAATCAGCCAATCAGATGCGGTCAAACGCTCGCTAAGCCGATTGGTCGTCATTTTCAATTGGCGCGCGATTTAAATGAGTTAATTTAAAAAATGTTATAAAATGATATCAATTTAGGAATTTCTAGGTGTTAGAATAGGATAGCAGCATACATATTTAATGTTACAGATGAGTCTTGAGTTTTAATACTTTAGAAAGGCAATATCCATAAAAAAATAAAACGACCATTTTTGAGAGGGCCCTCGGAAAAAAATGTTGACCCACTTTGTTGCACTCGCATTGTTTAAGAAGGCTTGTGCATTACTAGTCGTAACTAATATTTACTGACCACAAACTATTCAAAAGAAGTTTTATATTGGCACTATTTGCTCTAAAAAAATGTATAAGTAGAATGCAGAGTTGTATACCTACCCACTCAAATAAAAGTATTTAAATGTATTGTAAATATCAAGGGCTTGGTATCTAAGTTATCCAATATTTTTATAATGTAATTGCCTTTTAAGTAGGGCCACCGAATCGTGTTTAGTGCAGGTATGGATAAAGTATTAGTTTATTTAAAATTAACGGTTTAGACTATCTAACTAAAATTTTACACCTTTCCTTTGGTATGTGTATCCACGTAGATTTTTCAGATGGGTAGTAGGGACCACTTTAGTTTAAAATAGCCTGAAACCCTTCAGGAACCTCGAAGCACTTGTAAGCCCTTTTTGCTAATAATTTTTAGAAAGTAATTGATTGAACAGCTCAATTTTTTGTTTTCAAAAAAAGGACCTCAAGGCAAATCACAGATAACAAGCCCTCAAGGTCTAATTTTGGCAGTGAATGCTTCAACCCGAGATGTGGGAAATGTTTAAAAATAATAAGCGAATTAACAATAGTTCTTTATTTTATGATTCACAAACTGTTAAGGAAAACAAGCAATAAAAAATGGTCCTAAACCAAGTTATTCCTGAACTCTAGTGGAAATTTTACGCCCGGATTGTCAGTTCAGTCAGTACTTCTGCTTTTGCCAACCATTTTCTTATGGTGCGTTTTCACGTTCATGCAATTTGCGCAAATAGGTTTGTACCTGCAAATTTGCACAAGTAAATTGTTGTGTGAAAACCAAAATCGTTAACTTGCACCAGCCAGAATTCAACAGAATTCAATAGGATTCAATAGGATTCAATGACTCAGTTCATTTGCGCAAATTGGCATGACAAGTCTACTTGCGCAAGTTGCACCGAGCGTGAAGACGCACCATTACAGTTAAACTTGATTGCAAAACACCTGGAAAAGTTCAAAAAACCATAGGGGCAAAAAACTTGACTAACTGGAGAAGCTAGAAATAGGACGAGCCATGGAGAGCCCCATTCTTACTTGTATGAACGATGTGTTTACATTCAAGTCCCATTTAGTCTTTAATTATCTTATTTAATTTTTCGTTTACAACAACCGGAAGGTCAGGGCTATCTGTCTATATTTTCATCTTCACTTCTATTCTTTTCTGTGTTATAAGTTAGGTGACCTTTGACCTACACCTACTGGAGCCTCATTTCTCTTTTTATTTTAGTCGTGGATTGCTCGTTACTTGTTAAGGTATGTTTTATACCCTTGCAGTTTATGTATTGCGTTTCTTTAGTTTTTTCATGTTCGTCTTTTAGGGTAGGAACGCTTTCTTTGTTTTAAATGAAAAATTGTTGTATCAAGCTTTTTCTGTATAACCTCTTCATGTCTTGTCGTTACTTGTAAGGCCTTAAACCTGTTGATTGTCCTAAAACAAAACGTTAAAAGGTTGTAAGAAACATATCATTTCACTTATCGCACATTAAAGAATAGTCTCCTAGTTGTAATGAATTATATTAACATTACCTATTTTCTGACTTTTACAATACGGGAGACATTTTGACAGCCATAAGCGATTGTGGTATTTACTCTTGCTTTGAAATGGGAATCCTCCAGATTGGAAGGACCTTTAGAACCCTTCTCTTATTAAGTCTCATCATAATCTGTACCTACAAGTAAAAAATACTAATTATCAAAAAATAAATACATTTTTGTAGTATTTTCTTTAAAGTATCAGTATGAGTAGACTGTTATTTAGTTAACAATAGTATTTCTACGCAGGACTTGAAGAAACAACACAAATGTTCTGCAATAGGTAGGAATGGATCTCTTCATGTCTGCTGTACGTCCAGTACAAATGTTCTGACTTACCCCCGGGAAAATCAAAACTTTTTAGTTTACTGTCCGCGCGATTTATAAATTTTATTTATTTATTTTTCATAGTATAAATTTAGACCAAAGAAAGAATGTGAGAGTTTACTGATTTGTCTTGGGGCGATAAGTACCTACCTATCTATTTTTTTGTTTTTTTTTACATATGGATGTGTCTTGTTTTCCTTTATAAAATTTAAAAATATTGTTTTTTAAATTTTATTTATTGTACTTTACTTTGTCAATCAGAAAAGTACCCCTTTTGGTAATAAAGCATATTTAACATAAAGCACATTCATCCCGAGTGTAGGTTATAGTATATTAATATTAAGATTTAATCATTAATAAAATAATAAAATTAAAATACCTTCCAAGAATACACTCTCAGGATAATTTAATATTTCTGATATCATCTTGCTGCATCCAATATCTCTAGGATTGATACTGAGAAACGTAGAAGTGAAGACCCTAAAACAAAAAATAAGTACCAGCCATCTGTTTATGCCCCTACTTGTTAAATTATTGTTTATTTTTGAAATTCCATTCAGATGATATTGATTAGGATTTAATTTTGGAGCAAGTCGCAGGTTAATTATATTGAACGCTTTCCGGATCGCGATCCGCCTAGTGAACGAACATTGGTATCTGTGACTCAGCAACTTAGGGACCATGGAACCTTTCACGGCTTTGGTGCTGCATGCGACAGAGGACGACCCCGAGCTGCAAATACGTTACACTACAATCTTAAACGCAGTGGAAAATAATCCCAGTTTAAGTACCCGGCGTATAACAACGCAAGTCGGGCGAGCGTCGAATTATATTACTTGGTGTACTCTTAATGAAGAACAACTCCACCCTTACCATTTACAAAAAGTACAAGCTCTGCTTCCGCAGGACTATGCTTCCCGTCGGAAATACTGCAGGTGGTTCGCGCAGAAAAGTTAGGACGAGCTCGATTGGTTCCGAAATGTGCTGTTCACAGACGAAGCTGGCTTTACTCGAAACGGAATTTTCAATCAGCACAATACTCGTATGGAGCAGCGAAAATCCTCACGCGTACCGTGAAACGCACCATCAACGGCAGTTCACTTTAAATGTTTGGGCAGGGATAGTCGAAAATCACCTTATAGGGCCCTACATCTTGTCGGCACGATTAAACGATGAAGGATACTTGGACTTTTTACGTAACCATTTACCAGGTTTGTTGGAAGATGTTCCTCTTGCAGTAAGGGAAAATATGTGGCTTTTACATGATGGAGCTCCATGTCACAATGCGGGAATCGTTAATCAATATTTGAATGAAAAGTTTCAAAACAGATAGTACTGCTACATTTTTATACGACCAGTGGCGTAAAAACCGCCCCGGCAGGCGGGGGGGGGGGGGGGGGCGCAGCAAAGCCAGAGGCGCCCTCAAATCCCTTGTTTCATCATTGTCACAATATTAAAATTAAAAATAAACAATAATGAATGAGAAATAATGTAATATGTGAGTAGATATAAAATAAGGGTAACGTAGTAAATGATAATTAACAATTTCAATAATTTATTATTATACCCCAATAACAGTACCTACATTATTTTAAAATTTCATTATTTTTACAACAAAAAATTGTTTTCTACAATACTTTATATCTTTCTATATTAAACAACGCTTACAAATGACAATATTTTTTACTATGGTGTAAGTGTGAAGGATTCAGACAGGTGCCAAATAGCAGGCGCTTTCAAAATTTTGCGGGGGAGCGCACATACCCTTAGTTACGCCACTGTATACGACTATCTAATTTATTGTAAACTAGAGAAATAATTCCTCCTTTTTTTGGTAGCTTCTTACAATTAGAATCTAGTATTTTACTATCTAACTGTGTTAGAATAAAATACGGCAAATTTTTCTCTATAATTCAGTGCTCCTCGAGAGGCATATAGCCCGGACAGTAGGTATATCAAGTCTGTGTACTAGTGTACTGTAGGCGTACGTACTAGGCCCGGTACTGTACCTATTATACAATTGTGACATACCTACACTAGGAACCGATTCTATAGCTACTTTGCTGATGCTACTGTTATTTTAGCAGTTGCAATCAGATTAATGATGGGACAAAATTAAATGGGACCCAATTAGTACATAATATTTTTGACCTTAAAGTTATTCAGCATAAACAATAACTTAATACTCAATTTAAACACATCTATGTACTTAGATGTCACCTTAGACCCTGAGCTATGATGGAGGGCAGATGTCAAGAAAAATAATTCCAAGAGGACATAAACTTCACCACCATGTAATCTCCCTTCTATAATTTTTTGATTTAAAGTGTGATAAAAATATGGAGTTGTATTTAAAACTAGCACTTAGAAGTATAATGCAACTTTAAAATTCAAAATGATTTGGATAAACCCTAGGTTATACTAGAAGTAACAATATACATTTCTAAAAGTTAGTTGGACCAATTATTAAAAGTTAAGAAATGTAAAATATTACATTTTTATTATTGTATTGGCAGTACTCAAAGGTTCGAACTTCGACGTAAAAAAAAAATTGCTAAAGATTGTAACAAAATGAATACAAGTAAAGCCGGCTTCAAGGAAGAAGATGATGACGACCCAACAGAACCATTACACGGAGAAAATAGTATTCAGTTTGATGGATAATCATCTTTACATTATTGACAACAACGTAAATAGCTATAGAGACAAAAAAGTGTTCTGTACAATACTGTAGAAAGGGAAAAAATAAACTGCATTTTATTGGTAGAGACAAAAACCACAGAATCCACCAACTGCAAGGACATGTGATAACTAATACTCGGGTTTGGAAGTATGGCACAAGTGCACCCTTCACTAAAAATTAAGAAAGCTAAAACACCCCAAATAAACAATTTTTTAAACGAATGCGTGCATGTTCCCATCCCTTTCCAAAATGATCAATTACACATATTTTTGGTTTATATGCATCCAACCTCTCGAATTGAGAAAACTATAATTGTAAAAGCATTACTAAACAAATATTCCATAATTATTGGTGATTTTAATGTAAACAAAAAATAAAAACAAATTAATGGTTATAGAATATGTACATCCTAATAATACAATAATAACTTAATCGTCATAAGTTGGCTAAACAGATGTCAAGAAATGAACGAGGCAAAAGAAAAAAATTTCTACCATAAAGTGAAGAAACTAACAAGGTACAGGACAGCGCTAACTGTTCCAGCAATCACTGAAGATGGCGCCACGTTTGTAACGGATTCAAAGAAAACCAAAGTTTTCTAAAACATTACCAGAAACACTACAGCACTGAGCCAAGCCCAAACTTTGACAACGACAACTTCAGAACAGTTGAGGAATGGTTTCACGAGTATTTTAACAACTCAAACATCAACTCTCAAGAATTCAGTCAATGAGGGCGAATATTTTAAAATATTACACCATCAAAAGAATACTTAACCAGTATAAGACAAAATACCATGGATACTTTTGTAAAAAAAACTTGACTACCCAATTTATAAGAATATTATAAGACTATACATATAACTTCTGCCTATCAAGCAAAACGTTTCTAGAAAAATGGAAAAAAGAGGTTAGAATAAATCGAGGCATCAATATACCAAAACCAAATACTGACCATAATTGCACAAAAAATTACAGATCCATCACTATATTACTAGTGCTCGGTAAACTTCTTGATAAAATTGTCAAAAACTTACTACAAAATATAACATTCCAACAAATACCTTTGTACCAGTTTGGCTTTAAACCTAAGTGTTCCACCATTTACACACGGTTTATACTAATTTCCAACAGACAAAGCGAAAAACACAACAACAAAAAATCTGCAGCACTGTTTCTGGACATTAAAAGGCTTTTGATAATGTCTGGCACACGTGTCTATTATTAAAACTCAAACAACTTCAGATTCCAGACACTCTCATTTGGCTCCTAAAACTATCTTGAAAACCATAAATTATCTATTAGAATTAACACTTCACAGTCGGAAGAATTTGTACCCCAACAAGGATTGCCCCAGGGATCACCACTATCACCTCTTTTGTACAACCTGTATTGCTGCGACCTCACTCCAATTCAAAATCCAGACTTCTACCTGCGGCCGCTTGCCGATGATACAGAGCGGTTATAGCTCATGGAAGAAACATATACATAGACAATAGAGCCTACAAAACCAAGTCAACTAGGTATACACTAAAATGGTTCAAGAAAAGACTACTTGTGAATCCAATAAAATCGCATTTTATAATTTTCAGCCATAAAATATCGCCAACATCCCCAAGAATAACACAGATACCACTCAAGTTGATCCAGCACCCTCCGCAAAATACTTAGGTATTAATATTGATCTCAAAGTTAACTTTAATAGCCACTCTAGAATAACAAAGAGCAGGCCACGTCTAGAGCAAAACACTTCAGAATACTCAATTACAAAAACAGAGGAATTGCCACGTGTCCAGATTTATAAAACCATATGCCGACCAACTATCGAATATGGACACATCCTTCTCGCTAATGATCGACAACCAGTCTGGACAAACATCAGCAAAGCAGAGCCCATCTTGACTAACACATACCCAATAAACCTCAGAAAGTCAACGCACAAAAACTGTGGCTTACAAAGGAAGACTTTAAGGAAATTCAAAAGAACCGATGGAAATTATCTTAGTGGACACAGTAAGAAACTCTCGAAGGAAAAAACCTCAAAACTTGCGCGTAAAAACTTACTTACAAATCGAGTGGTCTATGCCTGGAACCAATTGGACGAGGTCACTGCCTCTTCAAGCTCCATAAACAGCTTCAAAAACAGGCTGGACCAGAACCTGAAGTCTATCAATACTACATTAGTCCATTATTATTATTATCTGTGATATCCTGGTTAAGATGTGCTACCAACCTGTGATATAGCCTGTGATAGCAAAGTCAAGTTTGATACGAGTCGTTTTTTAATACAAAGAGCAACCAGAGTAGTCCCATCGGCATGCGCCGTCTACTAAGTACTCTGTAATAATAATAATAATAAATTATCTTAGTGATCAATACCAAAATAACAGAACCAAAACATACTTAGTAATAGCCAGAAGAAACTATGAGCACAACTTGCTCAGTAACACCAAGCAATTCTATTCATACATAGGTCGTACCTTAAATTTCAAAGCATGAAATCTTTAGCATAGTAGGTCAGGTAACAAACGCACCACTTCAAACAGACCACGAGATCTCCTCACAACAATTTCACAGCGTTTCTACCAAGTCGAGTACAAATGATGTTATGCGAACATTGTCCTCTAAAAACCGTGCGAATACTTGTAAATCTTCACAACCAACACCAACGAACAACTAAGAGGTCACACGAAGAAGTAAAAAAAGGAGAGGAGCTTTTGCCTGATTAGAAAAAATTTCCTGTCGAATCGTGTTGTGTACAAATGGAACACACTAAATGCGGACACACTCTCTGCTTCAAACAAAACCCTTTTCAAGAATAGGCCGGATGTGAACATGACCACTCTAGTCCACTACCTCTGACAATATTGTCTGACGGGTGTTGTAACAATGCCTATACTTACATAAAAAGGAAACAAAGAACTGGCTGTAAACTACAGGCCAATATGTCTGATCAACGCAATATGCAAGTGCATGGAAAAGATTATCGCAAAATAATTAAGATTTCCTCCTAGTCAACACATATCATACCAGCTCAACAGCACGGCTTTCTTCTGAAAAATCTACATTGACCAACCTATTAACAAGACTTAATGAATGGACACTAGCTGATGATAACCATGAACCGATCAATGTGAATTATCTTGCCTTCGAAAAGGCCTTTAACAAAATACCTACCAGACTATATAATTTACAAGATTGTCTACTTTGAAATCGGAGGAAGTAGTATATTAAAAGGGAAAAGGAAGTATATCAAAATCTATGAAACCACTCAAGATTAACCCTATTACGGAAGCTATAGCTGCTGAGAGCACAAACCTAAATATAACCCAAAAAACTTATCAAATCAAGCTATAAAGAGCAGTAATAAAACTAGCTCCGGATTGGCAGCGGCCTAAGCAATCATGGTTATATGTGGGAAACTTGAGAGTAGATTCTACTATTGATGATCTCACAAATCACTTAAAGAACAATAATATATCTGTGATGACCTGTGAGAATTTAAATTCTAAAAATAAGCATCTTTTAAGATTTAACTATAAAATAAAACTGTATATTTATAATGTTGATTTTTTTTTGTTTACCCTGTATAGTAATGAATGTTAAAAGTGGTTTTATAAATTTACAAAGAGTAGGACTTTTAAATGTGCCTATACATACCTAAACTTTTATTTTTTTAATAAAAAATGAAAATTTTAAATGTACTAACAGAGTATCTTAATAATAATAATATTATTATTATTAAGATTCTTTCCGTGAGCTTATTATTATTAATTTAACGCACCAGACCAGCGGCTTAGGTGGGGCTAAAATATTGCATATTTTTAACTTGGGTGTGTGACTGACTGTCCTGTACTTACCTCACTTCTTACTTTCAATTAAATCACAATTTTCTATGTCATATTCTGCCTTTGGTTGATTGAAGACATCTACGAGATCAATTATTGTCCTTGACATAGCTAGTTTCTGCTAAAGCTGAAAGTATATTGTATCTTTCATTTTTTTTAATTTACCATTACACGGAGGTCAAAAACTAGTTTCAGATATTGAAAATCGTATACATGGGGCAGATCTCCAATTATATAACTATCATTAACCGATAAAATAAAGATTTATTCACAATTTAAAACTGTATTTTTATGTTATACGACGTAAGGTGAATTATTTGCGGTATGGTTTTCTGTGAACTGGAAAAATAAAATTTAAAAATTGTTGCATACCTACCTTTATAAAATTGCATTGCATTTAAAATGGAGTGTAATAGAAGCATTTCGTTCCTTCTTCCGAGATCGTGTTCTACAGTAAAAAAACTCACGGAAAGAACAATTTAAATTCAACAAATAACGTTACGGTTATGTTCTTTCTCTTCTTCTGTGACTTCTGTTCTTCTTGGTAATGATAATAGCTGGTTGATTGTCGTCAAGACAGGTGGCCATTGCAATTAAGAATAATAATTACGGTATCCAATCCAGTCCTCTTAACTGGACACACAACATTTAAACACGATAGTCCAGGGGGCGGAAAATGTGATTTGTTGCTGTTCTGTGATTGGGTACTGAGCAGTTCAAAGTCAATGGCTTCATAAATTTGTTTTTAATATCATTTCTTATTATTCATTTAATTGCAACGGCATAAAATTTGTTTGCGTTTTGCTGCTGGAGTGTATAGTTGTTGAATAATGTGATACACATGTGATGGGAATGTTTTGTGATGTGATAGTTTATCTGTGTAAATTTCCAGACATAGGGCTTGTTGTTGGTATCTACGATTTTTACTCAGCGAAGTATTATGATAGCAATACAATTTCATGGGGTGAGTAAAAACTATACCTATTGAATAAGGCTTGTTTAATTGAAATCGCAGTATAGTTTTTGATTTAATCTTTTTTAAAAAACCTAAAAAAAAGATTTTCCCGAATACTTGGCAACGTCGCAAGGTAATCAGCTGTCTGTAGAAATTCCGCCAATTTGTCATGTCAAAAACACGTGTTTAGGGGTAATGAACTTTCATAGAGGCACAGATGGTCCGGTTTTAAGGTATTTTACAAAATTCAAAATACTTCCGATTTTAGAAAAAAAAACTATCAAGTGTAACTCTAGGCCACCCCAGGAGTGGCCCCTTAAAATATAATAAGTCATTTCCATAACACCCTGTATATATATTGATAAAGGGTACGTTGTCGCCTCCAAAGTAGATAACGAAGAAACGTTGTCACCTCATATATGACGTTGTCGCCTCCGATTTCGGAGGCGACAACGTTTCTCCATACTCTTAATGGTTCTGACGTCGGATGGCATCTAGCATCCTAAATATAAAATTTTGGTCGGAGGCGCCAACGTAGCCTCTACATATACAAAAATAGCTTTTAGTTCCGGTATAGATCACTGGCGCTAGTGTTGCACAAAACGGTTACGGGAAGCACGTTGTCGCCTCTTACCATATAAATCCTCATGTGTGCATCACATACGTTACTTTCCCGCCTCCGCTAAATGACAACGTCGGAGAAGAGGTTATAAGGACGTTTTCATATAATTTCATATAATATTTGAAGCTTGCGAAATAAATACGTGCTAGTGACGGTGCATAAGTTGAATGTAACCTAATAATATTAAGGACTGGGAAAATGTTAAAACTGTGCAGTAAGTACCAGCATCTTTTTTAACATGATCTAATTAAATTATTATTTTTAATTTGGCAACTGTTGGCCAGTCGATAGACTATATCTGAAAATATAATAGAGTGAAAATGCGCCTTAAAGTAAATAAATTTTATACAAAACTTTTTTTTTGTATCTCTACGAGTTTCTAAGAAAAGTTAGTCATCTTACGTGAGCCGTCCTATACAGATAACTCTTAACTTACAATAATTTTAAGATAGATCGCTAAAGAAGTTGATGCATTAAAAGAAGAATTTTCTTCATATATTGAAAAAAAAATGTACCCATCAACACAACAAATAAAAGATTTTCTTGAGAAGAAAAATATGAATCGAACCGTTGTAGTTGGAGAATCCAAACTGCAACATTTTATTAAACTTGCTAATAAAAATTAGTTGTTGTAAAGTATTCCCACCTAAGTTGAAATTTTATGGATAACTTTTTTTATTATAAATTTTTAAAGTTACTCTTCATAAAAAGCTCTGCATGATCTAAAACCTAAAATGCAACCATCAGATACTAAATTTTTTCAATCTTATACGATGTTTGTCCAAAATATGAATTTGGCTCAAAAGTAGAGTACTTACCTTCTTTTTTGACAATATCAAAAATTGCTATAAAGAAGTTGATCAGAATTCAAAACTACACTGAAATAGGTATGCAATTACATCCAAAAATCAGTTTTTGGTATTTTTCAAAAATATAATATAGTGAATAAAAAACTAAAAAGGTTATCACTTCTTTAATAAACAAAATGGATTAATATTCATTATTAAAATTAAAAAAAATTAAAAATGTAAGAAATCTGGAAAACTTGATAAAAAATAACAAATGATCTGATTTTTGAATGCAATTGCCTATTTGAATGTAGTTTTCAGTTCTGATGAACTTTTCTCTATAATTAAAAGGCACTTTACTTTTGAGCCTAATTCATATTTTTTGACAAGCCTCATATACGATTGAAAAAATTGAATATCTGATGGTTGCATTTTAAGTTTTAGATTATGCAGAACTTTTTATGAAAAATAGCGTGTTTTCTTAAAATTAATAATAAAAAAGTTTTAGTTAAGTAGACATACTAACTGTATGTTACTCATTTTTTTATATCTTTTTTTAGAACACTTTTACTTACTTTTTACTTATTATTACTTACTTTCTTTACACACTTGTACTTACCATAATGTATGTATCCATATAAATATATTCCTCAACATAATAACTGAGTTTATTTTTCTACTCAGGGGGTATACAGGGTGGTCGCGTATAATGTTACCCCCCCCCCCCCCCTTTAAAAAAGTCGTAGGATTTAATGTAAACTTTTTGCAAAATATATTTTCGTAGATACGTTGCATAAAAGCGTGACAGATCAAAGTTATATTTTTTAAATGGAATACCCTGTATGTTATTGCATTATTGGATTCTACGGACAATTCTAAACATAATTTCTGATTTTTGAGACGATTTTCCCAGCATATTGCTCGGAAACGGAACCAGATAGAAAAAAAGATCAGGAACAAAAATTGAGGGCTTGTAAGGGAGCATCTAGGAAGGGTAATTTTAGATACACAGGGTGTTTTAAAAATAGTAATATTGCTGCCAAGTCAATTTTTTTAAATAGAACACCCTCTATATTGTTAGTTTTTCGAAAAGCTTGTTTCAAGAGAAATTCAACCATACCATACTTGTTACGTTTCTAATTTAAAATGACTGAAATATGAGCGATTTATAACACTTTATTAAATTATGTAACAATCAATCGAAAATAAGAAGATAACTAAACAAAATTAATTACGACTTCTTCTCAAAATATGTTCAAATTGGTTACCACCCTCACTAATACGATATTTAAATCTGTTTATAAGATTTCTGGTACACGCTGCTATAATCATAGCTGGAGTAACAGTTCGACAAGCTGTTATGATTTTGTTTTGCAAATCTTCGACATCTCTAGGTTGGTTTACATACACAATTTCTTTAAGATATCCCCAAAGAAAAAAATCTAAAGGGGTCAAATCCGGTGACCCTGGTGGCCACCGGATCACACTATTTCGGCCAATCCAGCGCGAAGGAAACGTGGCATCTAAATAATTTGTAACTTGCCTGGCAAAGTGAGGGGGAGCTCCATCGTGCTGCCACCACATAGAGGCTCTTTCATTGATTGGGATATTTTCAAGTAATAAGGGAAGTTCGTTTTGAAGAAAATTTAAAAATCGTTCTCCATTTAGTGTCCCTTGGTAAAAGTAAGGACCTATAAGATAGCCATTAAATAAACCGCACCAAACGTTAACCCCCTAAACTACCTGAAAGTGAGTCTCCTTCATCCAGTGAGGATTTAAAGATGACCAGTAGTGGCAATTGTGGCGATTTACCATGCCGTTGTTGTGGAACCTACTTTCATTGCTCCATAAAATTTGGTTGAAAAAAAGACGGTCTTGTTCAAATTTCATTGACATCTCAGCAATGAAATTTAGGCGGCGTTTAGGATCTTCAGGTGTTAAGCCCTGCACCAGATGAATTTTGTAGGGGTGGTATTTATAATCTTTTAGTGTCCTTTGAACTGTACTTTTTCCAATACCTAATTCTTCCCCGAGGAGTCGAGTTGAGACATGTGGATACACTTGAACATAGGCCAAGATGTTAGTATTGTTGTCTTCTGTTCGGACTCGTTTTCTTCTTGGTGTTTGCGCCCTACCACTGGGAAAGGAACCACTTTTTAATTTTTGTTCAACATTACGAAACGTTCTATAGCTTGGTATTTCACGATTCGGGTATCGTTGACTATACAGATTTTGAGCACGTCTTCCATTCTTGTGACATTCTCCGTATATCAGGAGTATGTCGACATACTCGTCATATGTAAAAAGCGAAGGCATTTCTCACTACTTAAAATAATTAACAATGTAACTACTTCTGACTCGTGACATGACAGCCCCCGTCATACTCTTCAATATTTCGCTGGTGGTTATTGTTATTATTGCATATCTATCTGTTCATGCTTACGTAATTGATCATTTAAATCGCTCATATTTCAGTCATTTTAAATTAGAAACGTAACAAGTATGGTATGGTTGAATTTCTCTTGAAACAAGCTTTTCAAAAAACTAACAATATACAGGGTGTCCCATTTAAAAAAATTGACTTGGCAGCAATATTACTATTTTTAAAACACCCTGCATATCTAAAATTACCCTTCCTAGATGCTCCCTATAAGCCCTCAATTTTTGTTTCTGAACTTTTTTTCTATCTGATTCCGTTTCCGAGCAATATGCTGGGAAAATCGTCGTGGGACACCCTGTATAACACAATATATCTAAATTGATCCGTTATCGACTTATTGATGTTTGAAAATTACTATATATAAGAAATAAAAGGTCATGCAAGTCAAGATGTAGGTATCGTTTCCATGGATAACAGGATGACGATACTGAACTGAATATTTTGCCCGCTATTAAAAAAAAATCCCAAATAGTATTAGATCTTAGCTTAAATCAAGCACAAAATGATGAACATGTGTAATTAAACAAACTTTTAACTAAATACAATAAAGCAAAACTTTTATTACAGACTATAGAGCAGAAATATAGGTATTCTAAATATAGAGTTGTTTGACAGGACCGCCATTAACTTTAATGCACTTTATTAAGGTACTTCGTAATTTTTACAAGGAGTTTCTGATCGACTCAGGATAATAAGTATTTATTAGATTTATTTCATTTCTTATGAGTAGTTTAAGGTGTTCAAGATTCTCTATATTATTCGCATTGATTGTATCTTTCAGTGTGCCCTACAAGAAAGCATCTAAGGGTGTGAGGTCCGGACTGTTAGGCGGCCATTTAATCGGACCATTCCGTCCGATCCAGTTTTCAAATATTTGAGTGAGATAGTTCGTTACTCCAATTACGTTGTGCGGCGGGGCGCCGTCTTGCTGAAACGTAAGTTGGTTTAAACCTGCTAGTGGCCAATCTTCCAGAAAGTATCCTAATTCATTTTGAAGAAATCGCAAATATACAGGGTGTCTCAAAACTCAGTATCAAGATTTTAGGGGCGTATTTGCCAGGTCAAAATAAGCCTTTTTTTTCCTATAAGCATGTGTCCGCAAACGCTTCGTCACCGATCTACAGAGTGTTAAATTTTCAAAAAAATTTTATTTTTTCCTTCATAGCTCTTTTAGTTTTTGAGATATTAAGATAAAATTTAAAACATAGATTACGCTTTAGGGCTTACATCATCTAGTATACCAAGTGATTGTAAGAATCTACAGGGAGATATTTTTTCAGGGGTCATGCTCCCTTTTCTCCGCATAAACTTTTTTATAGTGCGCTGCTGGCGGATTCTGAAATATGCAGTACATTCTTTGTTTTGTTTATAAACTTTTTTATCTCTTATAATTTTTATGCATCTAAGATCGTTATCGAGAAAAAAATTTAAACAAATTTTTGTAATTCGCCATATTTAATTGAAATTTTTCAATGAAACAATAAAAAAAACAATTAGTGGGCTTTGACTGCTATTTTCATTTTGACGTTTACGCTTATTTTGAAGCATTTGACATTATTTAAAAGTTGGTTTATGCATTTGACATTATTTAAAAGTTGGTTTATAACTTATCGTATATTTTTTGATTTGTTTAACATTAAAATGGAAAATGGACCATATTCATTTGAACATCTGGCTGACATCCATTTCGTTTATGGTCTGGCTAATGGTAACGGGCTTAATGCTCAGAGGTTGTACGCGCTAAGATTTCCTAATCGCCGGCTTCCCAACTACAGAACTTTTATAAATTCCCATCAACACCTTAGGGAATACGGCAGATTTCAGACTCCAATGCACGATACTGGTAGACCAAGACAAGCACGCAACCCAGCAGTTGATGAAGAGATTTTAAATGTTATCGACGAAAACCCTGGTATGAGTACTCGACAAATAGCACGGCATTTGGATGTTTCCCGTTCAACTGTCTGGAGGGTTTTACACGAAAACATGCTATACCCATATCATATTCAGCGCGTCCAAGGTTTGCTTCCTCGAGACTTTCCACAGCGCTTGCAGTTCTCCAGATGGATACTGCGCAAGTGTACTGTGGATCCTGAATTTTTATCTCGTATCTTTTTTACCGACGAGGCTCAATTTACACGCGACGGAGTAGTGAATTACCACAATGTTCATATTTGGGCACTAGAAAATCCACACATGATCAGAGAATCTCGACACCAGGAACAGTTTAGCGTAAACATATGGGCAGGAATAGTAGGAGATACTTTAATTGGTCCTTTTATTTTACCACGAATTTTAAATGGTGACACATATTTAAACTTCCTACAGAATGAATTGCCTGCATTAATGGAGGATGTGCCACGTTCGTCAACAAATGTGGTTTATGCACGATGGGGCCCCCCCTCATTTTCGAGTCACCGTCCGCGATTATTTAGACACAGTGTTTCCCAATCGGTGGATTGGCAGAGCAGGTCCAATTGCTTGGCCCCCACGGTCCCCAGATTGCAACTCGCTGGACTTCTTTTTATGGGGGCATGTAAAGAGTCTAGTTTATGATGCAGGACCAGTGTCTTCCATCGAAGTTCTAACTGGACGAATTATGGATGCCTTTCAAACGGTAAGAAATAATCCCGGAATATTAGAACGCGTACGGCAGTCTATGAGAAGAAGAGTAGAGGGTTGTATCGCAGAAAGAGGAGGGCATTTCCAGCATCTTTTATAAAAAGTCAAAGTTGATTAAGTTTCTTATTTTTGAGGTAATGTTTAAATAATCTTATAACAAATAAGTATAGCGTCTTTTGTTTTCATTGTGGTATTTATTCCCCCCTGTTGTTATAAATGTTAATTAAATGTAGCTAATTACAAAAATTTGTTTAAATTTTTTTCTCGATAACGATCTTAGATGCATAAAAATTATAAGAGATAAAAAAGTTTATAAACAAAACAAAGAATGTACTGCATATTTCAGAATCCGCCAGCAGCGCACTATAAAAAAGTTTATGCGGAGAAAAGGGAGCATGACCCCTGAAAAAATATCTCCCTGTAGATTCTTACAATCACTCGGTATACTAGATGATGTAAGCCCTAATGCGTAATCTATGTTTTAAATTTTATCTTAATATCTCAAAAACTAAAAGAGCTATGAAGGAAAAAATAAAATTTTTTTGAAAATTTAACACTCTGTAGATCGGTGACGAAGCGTTTGCGGACACATGCTTATAGGAAAAAAAAGGCTTATTTTGACCTGGCAAATACGCCCCTAAAATCTTGATACTGAGTTTTGAGACACCCTGTATATTTCCATTTAATATGCCTTCAAATAAATGTGGCCCAATGATTTTATTATCAAGTATGCCGCACCATATATTTACAGATTGACGACCCTGATACTGGAAATCTCGGTAACTGTGGGAATTTTCTGTTGCCCAATGCCTCGTCTTGTGGAATACGTATTTTCTTTCTATTTAAGTTTGAATCCTCTTAAAATTTAATAAATATTTTTCCAATTGTCTGTTTACAGGGAACGTGCATACGCGCATTATTTCTTCGTAGTTCTTGCTGTGCCATTTTCACATTATTATTATTTTTAATATAAGCATTTAAAATAGTCTGCTTTTCTTGAATAGAATAAGGCATTTTTGAATAGAAATTCTTACTATTTATCAAAATTGATAATTCATGTTACGAAATTTACCAAGTGAACATTGTTAATATTGTTATCCATGGAAACGATACATTTTGCCTTGCATGCCCTTATTTCTTATATATAGTAATTTTCAAACATCAATAGGTCGAAAACGGATCAATTTAGATATATAGTGTTATTTTTAAATTACGTTTAGAATGGTCCGTAGAATCCAATAATGCAATAATATACAGGATATTCCATTTAAAAAAATATAACTTTGATCTGTCACGCTTTTATGCAACACTCTGTATTTACGAAAATATATTTTGCAAAAAGTTTACATTAAATCCTACGACTTTTGTATTTAACAGTTTTTTCTTAATTGCGAAACAAACAAGTTAAAGAGGGGTAACATTATACGCGATCACCCTGTACATATCACATTTGGTGCCGAAATAGAAAACGGCGTCCAGTCTTTCACAAATATTTATTTTAAAAAACCCAGCATGCAGATACAGAGGCGTCTTTATGACCTCCGATGAAGTGGCAACACTGTCGGAGGTGATAGCGATAACAAGATGTACGCGGATCGGAGGATACATCGTACTATCTGTGCTCCCCATATATGTTTATATATGACCCCTCAAAAATTAAAAAATACTTTCCCCTCTTAAGGAATCCGGATTGGTTATGATTTTAAGGCCCCATATATAATTTTATTTTCGATGTAAACCAATAGGAAGACCCGGAGGTCAGGTCGCCTTATCTATGTACCGGAGGCGACAACATACCGTGCACCAATATATATATCCTCCGATCCGCGTACATCTTGTTATCGCTATCACCTCCGACAGTGTTGCCACTTCATCGGAGGTCATAAAGACGCCTCTGTATCTGCATGCTGGGTTTTTAAAATAAATATTTGTGAAAGACTGAACGCCGTTTTCTATTTCGGCACCAAATGTGATATGTACAGGGGGATCGCGTATAATGTTACCACCCTTTAACTTCTTTGTTTCGCAATTAAGAAAAAACTGTTAAATACAAAAGTCGTAGGATTTAATGTAAACTTTTTGCAAAATATATTTTTGTAAATACAAGGTGTTGGATAAAAGCGTGACAGATCAAAGTTATATTTTTTTAAATGGAATACCCTGTATATTATTGCATTATTGGATTCTACGGACAATTCTAAACATAATTTAAAAATAACACTATGTATCTAAATTGATCCGTTTTCGACCTATTGATGTTTGAAAATTACTATATATAGGAAATAAGGTCAAGCAAGGTAAAATGTATCGTTTCCATAGATAACAATATTAACAATGTTAACCTGGTAAATTTCGTAACATGAATTGTTAATTTTGATAAACAGTAAGAATTTCTATTCAAAAATGCCTTATTCTATTCAAGAAAAGCAGACTATTTTAATTGCTTATATTAAAAATAATAATAATGTGAAAATGGCACAGCAAGAACTACGAAGAAATAATGCGCGTATGCACGTTCCCTGTAAACAGACAATTGGAAAATATTTATTAAATTTCAAGAGAATTCAAACTTAAATAGAAAGAAAATACGTATTCCACAAGACGAGGCATTGGGCAACAGAAAATTTCCACAGTTACCGAGATTTCCACCTTAAAGTACTCATGACAAATGAAATAAATCTAATAAATACTAATTATCCTGAGTCGATCAGAAACTCCTTGGAAAAATTACGAAGAACCTTAATAAAGTGCATTAAAGTTAATGCCGGTCCGGTCGAACAACTCTATATTTAGAATACCTATATTTCTGCTCTATAGTCTGTAATAAAAGTTTTGCTTTGTTGTATTTAGTTAAAAGTTTGTTTAATTACACATGTTAATCATTTTGTGCTTGATTTAAGCTAAGATCTAATACTATTTGGGATTTTTTTTTAATTGCGGGCAAAATATTCAGTTCAGTATCGTCATCCTGTTATCCATGGAAACGATACCTACATCTTGACTTGCATGACCTTTTATTTTTTATATATAGTAATTTTCAAACATCAATAAGTCGAAAACGGATCAATTTAGATATATTGTTATTGTGTTATACAGGGTGTCCCACGACGATTTTCCCAGCATATTGCTCGGAAACGGAACCAGATAGAAAAAAAAGTTCAGGAACAAAAATTGAGGGCTTGTAAGGGAGCATCTAGGAAGGGTAATTTTAGATATACAGGGTGTTTCAAAAATAGTCATATTGCTGCCAAGTCAATTTTTTTAAATAGAACACCCTGTATATTGTTAGTTTTTCGAGAAGCTTGTTTCAAGAGAAATTGAACCATACCATACTTGTTACGTTTCTAATTTAAAATGACTGAAATATGAGCGATTTATAACACTTTATTAAATTATGTAACAATCAATCGAAAATAAGAAGATAACTAAACAAAATTAATTACGACTTCTTCTCAAAATATGTTCAAATTGGTTACCACTCTCACTAATACAATATTCAAATCTGTTTATAAGATTTCTGGTACACGCTGCTGTAATCATAGCTGGAGTTCGACAAGCTGCTATGATTTTGTTTTGCAAATCTTCGACATCTCTAGGTTAGTTTACATACACAATTTCTTTAAGATATCCCCAAAGAAAAAAATCTAAAGGTGTCAAATCCGGTAACCGTGGTGGCCACCGGATCACACCATTTCGGCCAATCCAACGCGCAGGAAACGTGGTATCTAAATAATTTGTAACTTGCCTGGCAAAGTGAGGGGGAGCTCTATCTTGCTGCCACCACATAGAGGCTCTTTCATTGATTGGGATATTTTCAAGTAATAAGGAAAGTTCGTTTTGAAGAAAATTTAAAAATCGTTCTCCATATAGTGTCCCTTGGTAAAAGTAAGGACCTATAAGATAGCCAATAAATAAACCGCACCAAACGTTAACCCCCCAAACCACCTGAAAATTAGTCTCCTTCATCCAATGAGGATTTGCAGATGGCCAGTAGTGGCAATTGTGGCGATTTACTATACCGTTGTTGTGGAACCTACTTTCATCGCTCCATAAAATTTTGTTGAAAAAAAGACGGTCTTGTTCAAATTTTATTGACATCTCAGCAATGAAATTTAGGCGGCGTTTAGGATCTTCAGGTGTTAAGTTCTGCACCAGATGAATTTTGTAGGGGTGGTATTTATAATCTTTTAGTGTCCTTTCAACTCTACTTTTTCCAATACCTAATTCTTCCCCGAGGAGTCGAGTTGAGACATGTGGATACACTTGAACATAGGCCAAGATGTTAATATTGTTGTCTTCTGTTCAGGCTCGTTTTTTTCTTGGTGTTTGCGCCCTACCACTGGGAAAGGAGGTTATTGTTATTATTGCATATCTTTTCATGCTTACGTAATTGATCATTTAATCGCTCATATTTCAGTCATTTTAAATTAGAAACGTAACAAGTATGGTATGGTTAAATTTCTGTTGAAACAAACTTTTCGAAAAACTAACAATATACAGGGTGTTCTATTTAAAAAAATTGACTTGACAGCAATATTACTATTTTTAAAACACCCTGTATATCTAAAATTACCCTTCCTGGATGCTCCCTGACAATCCCTCAATTTTTGTTCCTAAACTTTTTTTTCTATTTGGTTCCGTTTCCGAGCAATATGCTGGGAAATTCGTCGTGGGACACCCTGTATATAAATTATGTTTAGAATGGTCCCTAGAATTCAATAATGCAACAACATACAGGGTATTCCATTTAAAAAATATAACTTTGATCTGTCACGCTTTTATGCAACGTATCTACGAAAATATATTTTGCAAAAAGTTTACATTAAATCCTACGACTTTTGTATTTAACGGTTTTTTCTTAATTGCGAAACAAAGAAGTTAAAGGGGGGGTAACATTATACGCGACCACCCTGTATACACCCTAAGTAGAAAAATAAACTCAGTTATTATGTTGAGTATTACATATATTTAATAAACTAGTGAATATTGGGGAGTGCAGCAAATGAAAGCGTACTCTTTAAAGTTATTACAAGCTTTCGGAAATCATATATTTCATTTCCATCCTCAGGGAGACTACAATTGTATATAAATTTAGATTAGGAAATTTGCTTAGAACAATAAATAAATGATTTTACTTACAACTTTGTTGAGATTGTTCATAAGGATGTTCATAGAATTAATATAGGACATGCGAGAAGAAAACGTGTTGAAACGCAAGTCAATTACAATTAAAACCAAACCATTCAACACGTTTTCTTCTCGCATGTCCTATATTAATTCTATGAACATCCTTATGAACAATCTCAACAAAGTTGTAAGTAAAATCGATTATTTATTGTTCTAAGCAAATTTCCTAATCTAAATTTATATACAATTGTAGTCTCCCTGAGGATGGAAATGAAATATATGATTTCCGAAAGCTTGGAATAACTTTAAAGAGTACTCTTTCACTTGCTGCACTCCCCAATATTCACTAGTTTATTTCTTAACTAGTCAGCAACGACTACCCTCTCGGTATTATATTTATATGGATACATACATTATGGTAAGTACAAGTGTGTAAAGAAAGTAAGTAATAATAAGTAAAAAGTAAGTAAAAGTGTTCTAAAAAAAGATATAAAAGAAATGAATAACATACAGTAAGTATGTCTACTTAACTAAAACTTTTTTATTATTAATTTTAAGAAAACACGCTATTTTTCATAAAAAGTTCTGCATAATCTAAAACCTAAAATGCAACCATCAGATATTAAATTTTTTCAATCGTATATGAGGCTTGTCAAAAAATATGAATTAGGCTCAAAAGTAAAGTGCCTTTTAATTATAGAGAAAAGTTCATCAGAACTGAAAACTACATTCAAATAGGCAATTGCATTCAAAAATCAGATCATTTGTTATTTTTTATCAAGTGTTTCAGATTTCTTACATTTTTAAATTATTTTAATTTTAATAATGAATATTAATCCGTTTTGTTTATTAAAGAAGTGATAACGTTTTAGTTTTTTATTCACTATATTATATTTTTGAAAAATACCAAAAACGATTTTCGGATGTAATTGCATACCTATTTCAGTGTAGTTTTCAATTCTGATCAACTTCTTTATAGCAATTTTTGATATTGTCAAAAAAGAAGGTAAGTACTTTACTCTTGAGCCAAATTCATATTTTGGACAAACCTCGTATAAGATTGAAAAAATTTAGTATCTGATGGTTGCATTTTAGGTTTTAGATCATGCAGAGCTTTTTATGAAGACTCACTTTAAAAATGTATAATAAAAAAGTTATTCATAAAATTTCAACTTAGGAGGGCATACTTTACAACAACTAATTTTTATTAGCAAGTTTAATTAAATGTTGCAGTTTGGATTCTCCAACTACAACGGTTCGATTCATATTTTTCTTCACAAGAAAATCTTTTATTTGTTGTGTTGATGAGTACATTTTTTTTCGATATATGAAGCAAATTCTTCTTTTAACGCATCAACTTCTTCAGCGATCTATCTTAAAATTATTGTAAGTTAAGAGTTATCTGTATAGGACGGCTCACGTAAGATGACTAACTTTCCTTAGAAACTCGCAGAGATACAAAAAAAGAAGTTTTGTATAAATTTATTTACTTTAAGGCGCATTTTCACTCTATTATATTTTCAGATATAGTCTATCGACTGGCCAACAGTTGCCAAATTAAAAATAATAATTTAATTAGATCATGTTAAAAAATATTATGGTACTTACTGCACAGTTTTAACATTTTCCCAGTCCTTAATAATTATTATTAGGTTACATTCAACTTATGCACCGTCACTAGCACGTATTTATTTCGCAAGCTTCAAATATAATATGAAATTATATGAAAACGTCCTTATAACCTCCTCTTCGACGTTGTCATTTAGCGGAGGCGGGAAAGTAACGTATGTGATGCACACATGAGAATTTATATGGTAAGAGGCGACAACGTGCTTCCCGTAACGGTTTTGTGCAACACTAGCGCCAGTGATCTATACCGGAACTAAAAGCTCTTTTTGTATATGTAGAGGCTACGTTGGCGCCTCCGACCAAAATTTTATATTTAGGATGCTAGATGCCATCTGACGTCAGAACCATTAAAAGTATGGAGAAACGTTGTCGCCTCCGAAATCGGAGGCGACAACGTCATATATGAGGTGACAACGTTTCTTCGTTATCTACTTTGGAGGCGACAACGTACCCTTTATCAATATATATATACATATCAATCCAGTGTCATCTGCAAAAGTAAAGTATTGACCCCGTGATGTGCTATTTTTAAATTTAGTACGTAGAGGGAATAGAGCAGGGGACCAAGGACGGATCCCTGCGGTACGCCATATGTATTTGTTAATATACCACTACACACTCCCTTATATTTGATGTACTGCTTTCTCTCACAAAGGTACGTTTAGATTAGTTTATAAATGCTACCTCTAAAACCCATTTTCTCTAGCTTATCCAGCAATATGTCAAAACTCACAACATCAAACGCTTTTTTGAGGTCAACAAATACGGCCACAACTATTTGTTTGTTATCTAGAGCTCTGGATATATGGTTCACAAGATCAACTGTGGCACTTAGTGTACTGCTATTTTTTACAAAACCATATTGGAACTCATCTACATGTATATATTCTTCTATAAAATCTAACATTCGTTTTTTTATTATTTTATCAACTATTTTTGATAATACACTTACCACCGATATTGGTCTATAATTATTCATGCAATCTTTTTTTCCACTCTTGTATATTGGGTTAATTCTGGTGATTTTCAGTTCTTGTTGGAAAATTCCACTCATTAAAACATTATTTATTAATCTTATCAAAGTAGGCATTATATCTGGTTTTATATCGTTAATATCCAATATTGAAATTTGATCATGCCCAGGTGCAGAATTAGCCCTGAGGCCCTGTATAATTTCATTAATTTCTATTTCATTAGTAACATTCAGAAACATATTGTTTTCACAGTAAATTTCTTCATTTTTTAGAAAGTCTGGCAGTAAGTTGATTTCTGTTTCTATTTCTGTAACAATATTTTTCCCTACTCCTGCAAAATGTTTATTTAAACTTACTTACTTACTTACTTAATTTCTTTATTTCAAATGATGCGGCATTTACAATTATTACTAATTACTAACTATAGACACAAAATGAAATGACGTCATACAGCATAAAAATCTAGACCTATTCAATTCCATACACATTATTACCTACTTAATAATATACCTATTACCTAAGCCGAAAACCTAATAACTAACTTTACATATTTCTAAAATCATCCTGTTTATAGGGTTCTAAATTCAGTAATAATTTCTTTATCTCAGCTTTAAAATTGTTTTCCCTATCTATTCTTTTAATTCTGTCAGGTAATTTATTGTACAACCTTAAACACATAGAATGAGGTGAATTTTCTGTTAAAGTAAGTCTATGTATTGGATAATTAACATTAACAGTTCTAGTGTTCCGCTGATGATTTATTGGGCTTTGAAAACAATTTTTATTTTTATAGAAAAACATCAGGCACTCGTAAATGTATAATGCATATATATAGTTAACAATCCTGTAGTTTTAAAGACAGACCTACACGTTTCGTTATGTTTCATTTTCTTAATTATTCTAAGTAGTCGCTTTTGAACCACGAATACATTCTGAATTTGATTATCTCTTCCCCAAAATATGATTCCGTATTTAACGCGAGCTTCAAAGTTAGCAAAATACAGGATTTTTAAAGTTTTCTCGTTCATATAATTGGCAGTAACACGAATACCATAACAAATCGCATTCAGTTTTTTAAAAATACACTTGACATGATAGGACCAATCCAGAACTTCATTAATTTGTACGCCCAAGAACTTAGTATTTTCAGAAAAGCTAGTATTATCGTCACTACTAAACTGTACTGGTTTTTGTACATTTGATGCCCTTGTTCCAAAGAAAACTACATTTGTTTTATTTTTATTTATGATAAGTTTGTTTTTTGAGAACCCATTTGTAACTGTATCCAAAAAGCTTCTGGATTCATTAATAAGTTGATCAATATTTTTGCCCCTATAATTAAGTTAGTATCATCTGCGTAATTCACTATATTCTGATTGGCTTATTAACATTTAGCGAACCAATATTTGTTTCGGTTGATCTATTTTTTACAAACTGATTAATGAACTTCCATCGTTTTTTTGGATTAGTACCTGCTTGGTCCCATTTATTTTGAAAATAGCGGTTTTTTAAAACTCTGATTTTATTGTTAATTTTATTTTTTTAAATTCCAATTCAATTTGTAAATTACCTCGATTATTTATTTTTAAATCATAGAGCTCATCACGATGTCTCATCAATTCGAGTACTTCCTTGTCCATCCAAGTATTATTTTCACGGATTCTAATTATTTTTACATATTCCGTTTCCGTTTTACATATTTTAATTAAATCTATCAGCTCTCGAAATGATTCAACATCCCGATTATTAATTTTGTTTTTAAACAATAATTTAAATTTTTTATAATCTACTAATTTAATCTCATGACTCACCTTTGGTTTATAAACTAAAATATTACTACTAACAGCAATTAACTTGAATTTATATTATCAAACTACAGTTAAGGTGTACCTATTTACACTAGTGTTATCCCGCGGGATCCGCGCATCCAATTGCATTTGTTCGTTGATGATACTGCGATTACTGCAACCTCGAAGTTGCCCTGCGTTGTAGTTCTTTACTTGCAATGCCAAATCAATCTCCTTCAGAGGTAGTTGGACACTTGGAAACTTTGTCTTATTGATGGTAAGACCCAAGCAATTTACTTTTCAAAAGCTATCACGAAACTACCTGAACACGAGTAAGAGTGGACAATGCACAAATTAGTTGGAGGAATAAGATTAAATATCTTGGCCTTACGTTTGACAGGAAATTATTGTGGAACGACAACGTTACAGAGAGACTTGCAAAGGCACAAGGCCAATTAAGTGCAGTCTATTCGCTATTGAACAAAAGAAGCAAAATAAGCGTCAAGACGAAAATGTTGATCTACAAGACAATAATAAGACCTGTACTTACATACGGTGTACCTACGTGGTGCACCGTAAATAAGACGAGACTGAAAATATGACAAATGTTACAAAATAGAGTTTTACGCATAATAACGGACGCTCAAAGACATGTACCGACATACATACTGCACAGGGACTTACGAATAGACGAACTAAATACTTATTATGACAAACTTATAACAAGATACCATATGCTAGCAAGTACATCCACGAATCGGCTTATTTTAGACACACACATACGGGTATTTTTCAATAAATTTTAATATCCTGAGGTACCTGATTTTCAAAAATGAAGTTTGGATTTAGGGTATAATTTTTTTGTTTATAAATAAAGTTATTAGTATAGAATCAATTTATGGAGCGGCAATGAATAACACCCAGCCGATTTTTTTTAACGCGGCTATATTTACGAGAAAGTCCCAAGTATAAACATTTCCGTCACGCATAGATAAGACTAACTAACTTTTTTCACATACTGCTACAATACTACAAAATCAATTTATTTTATATACTTTGAAGAAATGAACGGAAAAATAAAGGTTTTAAATAATTGCTGCATACAGATAGTTTTACAAATGAGCTAAACTTGAAAATTATAATAATAGGTCCAAAAATTACACTTTACTTTCGCATAACAGCAAAACCTACTATACGATTCGCATGGAATTTATTTTACATTATGTATATATATTACACTACAGGTATGGATCTAAAAAATGAGAAGGTTAAGGATATATTTTGAACTATATTCAATAGTTATGCGTGTGACGGAAATGTGAGTAGTGAGATGGTAATGTGACTAACGGGACGGTAATGTAAACATGCATACGCTTAATAAGAAATTAAGCTCTCTCTGAAAGTATTATAACAAAATCATTTATTATTTTGGTCACATGAGCAAACGGAAAAACTAGTTTCATTAAAAACGAAATAATATTAAATTTTAATAACAAACTAAATATGATTAACACAACATATTATTCCTAATAAGACAAATTATTTAAGCTCAGAATCGTTTATAATTTGATCTCTTAGACAGTCTATGTCATCAGATTTTGGGATTTTAAACAGTCTGGTGGAAATTTTTGTCGGAGAATCCAGTAGGCAAAGGATTTCTGCTTCATTGATAGTATGAATATCATCTTTGCTAGGCCAAAAATACAAATTCTTAGAGCGCTGCATGAACTTAATAGTCAGCATTTCACCAGCACGATTGATAATATATCCAGGATACCATATATCATCAAAAATAACTGCTACCCAGTTAACCTCTTGTATTTTTTGGACGGTATTGAATTGATTTTGATCTGCACTTGACGTTCCTGGAATGTCAGTGTTAGATGCATCTAGTATATTATTAAGGATAAATGTAATTTAACAACCTAAAATAGCTAAAAAGTTTTTTTTTGAAAGGATACTATTACTGGCTTCAACAGCTGTATGTATAAACTGAAATATTCCTGGAGTCAGAGTATAATGCGGACAATCTGCTTCGTTTCTACATTCTACGCAAGACAAATCTCTTAAATGCAATTGGGATTTAGTGGATTTTTTCCAGAAGAGTTGATGAAGCTTCATTGTATTTGGAAGAGATGACAATTTTTGACCTTCAAGTATTTTGTCAACTGTAATAATTGAGTTTTCATTTATCAAAAAAATTTCACACTTCAGTCCTGCAAGGCACTGTACGAAATCATCGATACAAGATACGTCATGGCCCTGGGCTACATTTTTGTCAGCTGTTCTTTTTATGACACCTCCCACACCATCAGCTATGCTTTTCCCGTGGCCGCTTTCACTGAAGTTCCAGGTTGCATTTGAGAATCCGGCTTCATTACAAAAATGAGTAAATAAAAAAAAGTTACTCTTGTTCCTGTACTGTGTCGTCGGTCCGTCGCTTACTACATGTAATATTTTAGCACCGACTACGCACTTCTTTATCAACTTTATAACTGGTTGAAGATGGGCCCATATAGCACAAGCATCATGCCTCAAACATGAAGAAACAGAGCAAAATGTTTGACATGATATTTGTTCATCAGTATTTTTGTAGTATAACGCCCCTGTGTGCAAGCTCAGCTGACCTTTAGAGGCACCAAAATGAACGCTCTGAATCTCTTTGGAATATTTTAAATTATAATTTTCTGAAAAGTCTATCACCAAAATAACTTCATTCGGAGTCATGGTTGTCTTTAAGGTTTTGGAAAAATTCAGTTGGTGCCAAACACGGTAAGAATGCGGTAGTATTTTGGGAATTTCGCTTTCGAATGTCTCCACTAGCTTCTCAACTGTACAGCAAACTCGTTGCTTAGAAGTCAATTTTACGACAACCTCTTTTCCCTTTATAGTTCTGGTTTCTGCACTTCTTAGCCATTGATAGTAAAATATTGTGGTTGAAAAATCCAGATTTAACTCCTTATTAATAATAGTTTTTGGTTTACATTGCGCGCATGTTCTGTACATACAAGCCTGCAAAGTAGTATTGCAACACAAGCTTTCTGCTACTCCGGATAAAGAATTGGCTTCAATAATATTATATTGCCGCAACTTCTGTAAAATAAATTTAAAATTTTCGTGTTTAACACACAAGCACGTGTCGCGGCTTGAAAGTTGTGGGTTGACTATCCAAAATGGTTTCACACGGTAGAATGTTGTGAAAGAAATTTTTGCGTTGGTCTGAGATACAAACTTTTTGTGTAGTTTCCATAGGCTTGAATTTAGATATCTTTTCTGTTTTTTTTTTACCGCCTCTGGATATTGTTGAATTCGTACCAGGTGTTATCATTGAATTTTCGTCATCTTCAAGAAAACGTGTAACTGCTTCTTTCAGTCTCGCAGCAACACTTCTTCTCATAGTTTTATCTTTTAAAACCTTACCTTTGGAGGACTTCATAACTTTTCTTTGGTTATGAGGACTTACAGGTGCCGCTGACATTAACTTGTACTTCTTAAAAAGAGGACCAGAAACAATTTCAGACAGTGCTTGTTTTTCTTGCAAATTAACACATTTTTCCTTGTTGCTTTGAATTTGTGCCGATAAGACCTCGCCTAACAAAAGTTTTCGCTTTATTTGATTTCTGTCACCAACATTTAAAATATTTTCTACCTTAGTACCGGGTGATTCAGGACTTTTATGTTTTGAAATATTTATTTTATTTTTTAATCTATAGTATTTCTGCTTATAACGTTCTGATTTCTTCCTGTTTTTTTCATTTTCCATTTTTACTTTAGCTAACTTACGGGCAGTAAGTGATCTTGACGCCAAAATTTTCTTTCTTCCCAGTTTTATTTTATTGGTCTGTGTGTTAACTTCACCATTTAATTGTACATCGGGTGGGAGTATAGCTAGTTCCCGCTTTTTCTCATAATACGTTTTATTGTTTTTTCTCCATTGTGCTCTTTGCTTTTTTTGGGCCCGCCAATTTCTTTCGGATATTGGTTTCAGCTTTCCTTGAGCTTTTCTTCTTTTGTACCTTTCCCTTTCCTTTTCTTTTTCTTGCTCGTGTTTATCTTTGTTGGTTCGAATTCTTTCTCTTTGACGTCTCTTTCTTTCAGCAGCCATTTCTCTTAATCTTATTACCTCCGCTTCGCTTTTTGGTTTATTTTTCTTTCTTTTATTCTCTTTGGTCTTAGTTCTAACCAAATTATCTAACTTTATTTTGGTAACTGCTTGAGACTGTTCAATCCGCATTTGAGTTAATGTACCGGTATTTTTAATTGTCTGTGGTAAATTTTCATTTTTTACATCATTTACAATTTTTTCTTTGTTATTACGGGGTGTTATTTTGCTTAAATCATTTTTTTTCTTATCCTTTATTTTTCGGGCAACTTTTAACATTTTCTTTTTTTCTTCCCTTTTTTTTTGTGAAATTTCTCGCATATTTTTAAGTTTCGCTTTAAGCAGGAGCAATTTTTGTGGTGATAACTTGCACACATTTTTATCTTTGTCGGTGGTTAAAGTGATAGAGTAGTAATGCTATCTGTGTTTCAACCCAAAACTCCATAAGAAATAACATTGCCCTGAAATCTGCAGTTTTATCACCATTTTAGGGCGTGGCACTTTTCCTGGAAGTCGCCACCCTCTCTTAACCCGAGCGGAACCCAACTACTATAGCCATCTAGTGTCTGATGTCATAACTACTCGCAGTAGATACAGGATCCGTATTAACCTAAGTGGCCCCCCTGGTATTACCAGGGGCCCCATTATTTGAAGATTCTAACCTAACACTATTCCCCATGGAACCCAAGTACCCACGGAGCCCCCCCAAATCCCCTTTAGTACATGACTGTGAACGATTAATTGTAGGGGTGCCACCTAACGGGGAGAGATGTACGTACCTGTTATCTTGAGACCTGTAGCGCCACCTGCTTTTCATATCTTGTTTACCGCGATGGTAGGTATGACGTTGTAAATCAGTTAAAATATTTTAAAATATAATAATAACAGAAAAAAAGTTTTTGTCCTCGGTGGGATTTGAACCATAATCCTCTGGGGCCAAACCTCAAAGCCTTGCAAAATACGCTACGAGAGCATATAGATTAAAACTGTTAAACAATGTTAGACAACGTGAAACCACGGGGGCACATCTGATTAGATTGCTGGAACAAAAGGTCCTTAAGTGGGGTTATGGTGGTGTTTTCTAATGTACAAAATTAGGGCAAACCATACACATATACTTAGTAAAACAAACTAATTGATATCTGAGTACTACCTGAAGTTAGGCAACCAGTGTTTCACATAAAAATAAATATTATAAGCGTAGGAAAATATTAACAATCTTGTGCATTCACCTATCTGCTATGCAACACAAGCATCAGCTTTCAATATTATTTTACAATCATTTACCCCGAAAGGGCTGCAACGTCTCTTATAGATGGATAGTATAAACTAAAAATCAGTAATTAGTCGAAGCGTCAAGTCTTTTAGCCGATTATTAAAAACAAAGACATCAGATTTAACAAAAAAAGTATTGTAATATAAACTGTTCCGTGTGGAATCAGATTAAACGTATTATGAACCCTGTCCAACAGACCCTGTTCCCCCGGAACAGACCTGTTCCCCCTGGAACAGACCCGATGAACAGACCCTGTTCCCCCAGGAACAGACCCTGTTCCCCTAGGAACAGACCCTGTTCCCCCAGGAACAGACCCTGTTCCCCCAGGAACAGACCCTGTTGGCCTCTCTATCACAGAAAACAGCCCCGATAAAGAAACAAAACAGTTAAGTACATCAAACAAATTTATTACCAAAAATATATAGGTATTCACCAAACAATACATAAAATACATATCATTAATGAACATTGTTAGAGGCAGCGCGGCATGTAATTAGACAACACGGGATCTAGTATGTCCTTTTGGCAAACAGTATTTTCAGGCGTCATCTATAATTACGTTCACGCACACTCCCGCTATCTGGGTACTACCTAAACTTATGCAACCAGAAGCCCCTATCAGCAAATATTGCCTTCACCAATTTATTAACAAACCTAAGTGTGGTGATGACGACAAAATGGCGGTAAACCTAGCTTTTATAATGCACTCACCATTTTATCGACAAACCAGTACTAATGGCGTTGCCAAACCAATATTTCCCCTTATTCAACATAAAAATTGTCGAAACGGCAACACCGCCGTTCCAATACTGAAAATTTAAGAAAATACGCTTAGGCCATATTGTAATAGCCGTTCGTACAAAAACACGTATAAAAGATATGCGAAAATGATAAGAAACAAAAATAATATCCCAGACGTTATAGCTCCATAAGCCACACTAATATTGTATCAAGAATATTATTCGATATACAAGATAATAATAAACCAAAACAGCTATATTAGAATAATTTAAGATCAAGGACAAACTTATTACCAACCTCGTATAAAATAATATAAATACTTATGATTATTATTAGGAACTTATTTGATGAAATTGTGGCCTTTCAAGAACACATTTAACATAATGTTATAAACAACTGCGTAAATTATAAGCCACACTGTATGTTTCATGAAGAAGAAAATTATACATTATTGCTGTTAAATATCAATAAGATCTCGTGCTAAAATTATTTAAACAAACGACCAACTATCACTACTAAACACACTGTATTTTCTGCAAACATTTGGTGATGTTAGAGAACCCAACATTTTGACTGGTGACTATGTTTTAAGTTGCAAATATTAACGAAAGACACAATCACAAGCCATTACGTAGGGGCTCAGTATCTGTTTTGTGCGTTGTACAGGTCCCACTGCATGAGGAATTAAGACATAAATGTAATTTATATTTAAATTCCAAGTACTAAAGTCTCTAAATATTCTTTTTAAATTTTTGAAAAACCTCTCAGTAACATCTTAAATAGTGTAAAAATATAATTTATATGCTCCAGAACTAAATATATTATACCAACAAGAACAAACTTATTACCAACCCCGTATAAAATAATACTTATGATTACTATTAGGAACTTATCGACAGGGTGATTAGAATTTAGCCTAATAATACCAAAACGCAGCTATTAAACTTCCCGAGAGCCAGAAGTAAATTTCGTCAAACCAGACTGCAAGCCAAAAATCTAAACCTCAGCTGGACCAGACAGCGATATTTGATATTAGAGGGCATCACGAAACTCTTTTTACCATTACACAAGATATCCAAGACAGTGCGTTTTTGGTTTTCAAGAGACGTACTGATAAAAATAATCTACATCGTAACACTAAAATTTACCACATGATTACAAAAACATGCTTATTTACAAAATATGAATAGAAGATAAATACAAAATCATATACAAGGTATTAGTTGACATAATAACCATTATATCGACAATATAATTAACATCAATCAAAGATAGTTAAATAATATGGTATATTTTATATCAAGGAATGCTAAAAATTTTTTATATTTTATAGTCTGCATATGAGGGAAAATAAAAGTTCACATAAAAAAGACAGTTATCACTAACCTCGTATATATACTACATTTGGACATAAAAAACCAGTGCAAAAAATAAAATGGCATATCGTCAAGTTCAAAAGACCCTGTATAATAATATTTGGAGTACAGTGTACTACTTAAATATATAAAACAAAAAATATTTTCAGATTAAAAATTATAAAATAAGCCATTCATTTTCCTGCAATTATAAATTTGAAGACCGGTAAATCCTGAGAAGGTCAAAAGCAGCATACACGAGTCAAAGGTCAAAGCAGTACCATTTTACTAATTCATCAACAGTAATCTGATATACTTACTTACAAAGTCAATTTTTAGGATTACTGTTCTGTTAGTCGTCTCTTTTGGGAACCCTGTATGGAAATTGAAATAAATAATTAGGATCCGTCTATTTAATAAATAAACAAGTTCTCATTAATAAATAATTACGAACAAAATATTATACTAAACCTTTACCTATATAGGCACAATCTAGCTATGAGTTAAGTGTCCAAGTTTCCCCATTTTAAAAATGTATTAAAATATAAATAATTGCATTTTTATCCGCTTTATTACAGATATTAAACATGAAAATATTGTTTAAAGAAAAACCACATATTGAAAGGTCAAAAATTATCATGAATAAAGCATTATCTAAACAAGACTCGCAGGTAACTGACGATCTGCATGATGATGTTACATTTTTAATTATTATAAACAATTTTAAATTATTTCTTCTTCTTATACAGAGCCAGAGAAAAGCACTTGTCTATCTAAGAAATAAAATAAATTAAAAATATGTTGGAAACACTACATTAGGAATATACCATGAAAAATATATATCTATCTTAAAAAATAAACAGTGTACTACTTAAATATATAAAACAAAAAATATTTTCAGATTAAAAATTATAAAATAAGCCATTCATTTTCCTGCAATTATAAATTTGAAGACCGGTAAATCCTGAGAAGGTCAAAAGCACCCTACACGAGTCAAAGGTCAAAGCAGTACCATTTTACTAATTCATCAACAGTAATCTGATATACTTACTTACAAAGTCAATTTTTAGGATTACTGATTACTGTTCTGTTAGTCGTCTCTTTTGGGAACCCCGTATGGAAATTGAAATAAATAAAAAAATTGATTTTTTATTAATATCTAAATGATCCTTTTATCGATTTTGTTAAAATCTGGCAGGGTTATTCATTGTAATAAGAAGTTGGCACTAACTAAAAGAAAATTATAAGTTCCAGTGGCGTCTCGGGGGGCAGTGTCACGAATAATATTGACAAAAAAAAAATGTATGCTACTGAGTTTTTTGAAAAATTTAAATTTTTTTCAGATTGGGCATCTACAAATACAACTTTTTTGTCTCTTAATATCTATTCGTACATAACTTCCTTTTCGAGGAAAAAATAAAAACGACTTCATTGCATGACGGATAATTGTTAAAATAAAATCAAGTTAACTTTGATCATTCTCGTGAAAAATATATAGAAATTTGAAACTTGATTATTTTGTCTAACTGACGGACGCTTTAAAGCAGGTTAAAGGGTGAACAGGTGAAACGGGTATCCATCTATCAGGTATTAATCTTACGGTAGACGAACATTTTCCGAATTTAAAACTGAAGAAAAAAGGTGTTTTTGAATTAAAAATCCAACAGTTTAGATCAAAATTTATATGAGAAATCGGATAAGCTCATTAAAAATACGGCATCTCATTTAAAAAAATATCAAAGTGACCCCTAGTACTTTTGTTTGATGTTCAATTGTTTCTTGCTGAAGATATTCGAATTCGCGGGAGAAAATGACTTAAGATGGCTATTTCAGTTTTTTATAAAAGTACAGGAAAAGTCAAAAAATCGCCTTGTCTAGTCTTGGTTGGATAACCCTGTTCAATGTTAACCTGAACACCCCTGTTTAACAGGCCCTGTTTAACAGACCCTGTTGACCTCTCTGTTACAGAAAACAACCCCGATAAGGAAACAAAAACGTTTGAGCTACGTGGGAAATAAATAAAAGCTGGCTTGTTGAAAAATTTAAATATTTATTAAGGTAAAGCTTAGTCTAAAAATATAGTACTTTGCAAAAATTATACAGTAAGCAATGAAAGTATCATTCAAAATTTTCAATAAACATTCAAGGATATCCAAGTATGTATATTATTTATTAACACAGTTGTATGTAACAATATCCAAAAAACTAAGGTTTACTAGAACACATTGTATACAGCATGGTAGAAATACTTTACATATTTCATATTCTAATGTGATAAAAGAATAAAACATAATTATAGTTTAAAGTCAAGTAAAAATCCAATTCAACACATGGAAAGTGGTCATTTTAAAATATATTCTGCACTTGGCATATAATTAATTCGATTATGACATTTGTAAAAATACCCGATACTCCTAAACTTTTGCATAAAATAGATGTAATTTTAGATAGCCTTGATATTAAAATGCATATAGTTTGAATACCGAAACAGCAGAAATTTTAGAGTAACGAGAAATATTATAAACATATTTAAATTATGCGTAGATCAGAGAGAAATGTATGTATCTACCAAAAACGAAATTGTATTAATTTATTCTATAAAAAACAACGTGCATACGGGGGAAGCTAATAAAAAAGTCATTTTTATTTTATTACATTTTTCCAAAAACTATTTAGCTAAATTATTAAAATTTAATACACAATGACGCCTAATTATGTTGATACATTGTTAACAAAACTGGTGTTTTTCTAGTCACCCGTTTCTGATATAGGTACATTTTGATATTTGATTATTAGTAATTATATAAAACGATAGGTAAAGTCGATACAAGCACGGCTTTTTAAAACGAAGAGGGTTAAACATTTAATATTTATCAAATGTAAGATACAAAAAAAATTAAAGTTCTACTTGCAACCTAGAATATAAAGCTAAAAAGCCAAATTTTTGTCAGATAAACGCTACGTTAAGGTACCGTTCAAATGAAGGAAATGAAAAGTTTGCCAATTTTTGCAGAAATTTTATATCTACGAAATCATGGATCGGGGAAGCTTCTATGACCGCTAGGGGGCGTAAGAGAACTTTCAAAATAGAAATGCCGATTTTCTCTTGATTTTTCTTAATAAAAATATGTTAAAAATATAAGCATTGTATTCTTCATAAAATTATGCAACTTTATGTTAGGAATCGTTTTTTTTCTATTTTCAATAATAAAGTGGTGGGAAAAGGTCAAACTTTTTTTCTTTCAAACGCTGATATCTCTGCTTTGGATAAACCGATTTTATTCAACTTGGTCTTGAAAAAAAGCCCTTCTTTTCCTCTACACTTAGATCTATTAACTATACCATATTGATTCTGATGGTGGCCACTAGATGGCGTTTTTCTGTAACTCCTCAATGAATAAGGATTTTCTCAAAAAAATCAAATGTTATGATATGGTTTTTTCATCATATTTTATTTTAGGCTTATAATTTTATATCTACGAAAACATGGTTCGGGGAAGCTTCTGAAAAAAACTTTGGAACAGGTCTGTTCAACAGGTCTGTTCCGAGGGAACAGGGTCTGTTCCGGGGGAACGGGTCTGTTCCGGGGGAACAGGTCTGTTCATCGGGTCTGTTCCAGGGGAACAGACCCGATGAACAGACCTGTTCCCCCGGAACAGACCCGATGAACAGACCTGTTCCCCTGGAACAGACCCGATGAACAGACCTGTTCCCCCGGAACAGACCCGTTCCCCCGGAACAGACCCTGTTCCCTCGGAACAGACCTGTTGAACAGACCTGTTCCAAAGTTTTTTTCAGAAGCTTCCCCGAACCATGTTTTCGTAGATATAAAATTATAAGCCTAAAATAAAATATGATGAAAAAACCATATCATAACATTTGATTTTTTTGAGAAAATCCTTATTCATTGAGGAGTTACAGAAAAACGCCATCTAGTGGCCACCATCAGAATCAATATGGTATAGTTAATAGATCTAAGTGTAGAGGAAAAGAAGGGCTTTTTTTCAAGACCAAGTTGAATAAAATCGGTTTATCCAAAGCAGAGATATCAGCGTTTGAAAGAAAAAAAGTTTGACCTTTTCCCACCACTTTATTATTGAAAATAGAAAAAAAACGATTCCTAACATAAAGTTGCATAATTTTATGAAGAATACAATGCTTATATTTTTAACATATTTTTATTAAGAAAAATCAAGAGAAAATCGGCATTTCTATTTTGAAAGTTCTCTTACGCCCCCTAGCGGTCATAGAAGCTTCCCCGATCCATGATTTCGTAAATATAAAATTTCTGCAAAAATTGGCAAACTTTTCATTTCCTTCATTTGAACGGTACCTTAACGTAGCGTTTATCTGACAAAAATTTGGCTTTTTAGCTTTATATTCTAGGTTGCAAGTAGAACTTTAATTTTTTTGTATCTTACATTTGATAAATATTAAATGTTTAACCCTCTTCGTTTTAAAAAGCCGTGCTTGTATCGACTTTACCTATCGTTTTATATAATTACTAATAATCAAATATCAAAATGTACCTATATCAGAAACGGGTGACTAGAAAAACACCAGTTTTGTTAACAATGTATCAACATAATTAGGCGTCATTGTGTATTAAATTTTAATAATTTAGCTAAATAGTTTTTGGAAAAATGTAATAAAATAAAAATGACTTTTTTATTAGCTTCCCCCGTATGCACGTTGTTTTTTATAGAATAAATTAATACAATTTCGTTTTTGGTAGATACATACATTTCTCTCTGATCTACGCATAATTTAAATATGTTTATAATATTTCTCGTTACTCTAAAATTTCTGCTGTTTCGGTATTCAAACTATATGCATTTTAATATCAAGGCTATCTAAAATTACATCTATTTTATGCAAAAGTTTAGGAGTATCGGGTATTTTTACAAATGTCATAATCGAATTAATTATATGCCAAGTGCAGAATATATTTTAAAATGACCACTTTCCATGTGTTGAATTGGATTTTTACTTGACTTTAAACTATAATTATGTTTTATTCTTTTATCACATTAGAATATGAAATATGTAAAGTATTTCTACCATGCTGTATACAATGTGTTCTAGTAAACCTTAGTTTTTTGGATATTGTTACATACAACTGTGTTAATAAATAATATACATACTTGGATATCCTTGAATGTTTATTGAAAATTTTGAATGATACTTTCATTGCTTACTGTATAATTTTTGCAAAGTACTATATTTTTAGACTAAGCTTTACCTTAATAAATATTTAAATTTTTCAACAAGCCAGCTTTTATTTATTTCCCACGTAGCTCAAACGTTTTTGTTTCCTTATCGGGGTTGTTTTCTGTAACAGAGAGGTCAACAGGGTCTGTTAAACAGGGCCTGTTAAACAGGGGTGTTCAGGTTAACATTGAACAGGGTTATCCAACCAAGACTAGACAAGGCGATTTTTTGACTTTTCCTGTACTTTTATAAAAAACTGAAATAGCCATCTTAAGTCATTTTCTCCCGCGAATTCGAATATCTTCAGCAAGAAACAATTGAACATCAAACAAAAGTACTAGGGGTCACTTTGATATTTTTTTAAATGAGATGCCGTATTTTTAATGAGCTTATCCGATTTCTCATATAAATTTTGATCTAAACTGTTGGATTTTTAATTCAAAAACACCTTTTTTCTTCAGTTTTAAATTCGGAAAATGTTCGTCTACCGTAAGATTAATACCTGATAGATGGATACCCGTTTCACCTGTTCACCCTTTAACCTGCTTTAAAGCGTCCGTCAGTTAGACAAAATAATCAAGTTTCAAATTTCTATATATTTTTCACGAGAATGATCAAAGTTAACTTGATTTTATTTTAACAATTATCCGTCATGCAATGAAGTCGTTTTTATTTTTTCCTCGAAAAGGAAGTTATGTACGAATAGATATTAAGAGACAAAAAAGTTGTATTTGTAGATGCCCAATCTGAAAAAAATTTAAATTTTTCAAAAAACTCAGTAGCATACATTTTTTTTTTGTCAATATTATTCGTGACACTGCCCCCCGAGACGCCACTGGAACTTATAATTTTCTTTTAGTTAGTGCCAACTTCTTATTACAATGAATAACCCTGCCAGATTTTAACAAAATCGATAAAAGGATCATTTAGATATTAATAAAAAATCAATTTTTTTATTTATTTCAATTTCCATACGGGGTTCCCAAAAGAGACGACTAACAGAACAGTAATCAGTAATCCTAAAAATTGACTTTGTAAGTAAGTATATCAGATTACTGTTGATGAATTAGTAAAATGGTACTGCTTTGACCTTTGACTCGTGTAGGGTGCTTTTGACCTTCTCAGGATTTACCGGTCTTCAAATTTATAATTGCAGGAAAATGAATGGCTTATTTTATAATTTTTAATCTGAAAATATTTTTTGTTTTATATATTTAAGTAGTACACTGTTTATTTTTTAAGATAGATATATATTTTTCATGGTATATTCCTAATGTAGTGTTTCCAACATATTTTTAATTTATTTTATTTCTTAGATAGACAAGTGCTTTTCTCTGGCTCTGTATAAGAAGAAGAAATAATTTAAAATTGTTTATAATAATTAAAAATGTAACATCATCATGCAGATCGTCAGTTACCTGCGAGTCTTGTTTAGATAATGCTTTATTCATGATAATTTTTGACCTTTCAATATGTGGTTTTTCTTTAAACAATATTTTCATGTTTAATATCTGTAATAAAGCGGATAAAAATGCAATTATTTATATTTTAATACATTTTTAAAATGGGGAAACTTGGACACTTAACTCATAGCTAGATTGTGCCTATATAGGTAAAGGTTTAGTATAATATTTTGTTCGTAATTATTTATTAATGAGAACTTGTTTATTTATTAAATAGACGGATCCTAATTATTTATTTCAATTTCCATACAGGGTTCCCAAAAGAGACGACTAACAGAACAGTAATCCTAAAAATTGACTTTGTAAGTAAGTATATCAGATTACTGTTGATGAATTAGTAAAATGGTACTGCTTTGACCTTTGACTCGTGTATGCTGCTTTTGACCTTCTCAGGATTTACCGGTCTTCAAATTTATAATTGCAGGAAAATGAATGGCTTATTTTATAATTTTTAATCTGAAAATATTTTTTGTTTTATATATTTAAGTAGTACACTGTACTCCAAATATTATTATACAGGGTCTTTTGAACTTGACGATATGCCATTTTATTTTTTGCACTGGTTTTTTATGTCCAAATGTAGTATATATACGAGGTTAGTGATAACTGTCTTTTTTATGTGAACTTTTATTTTCCCTCATATGCAGACTATAAAATATAAAAAATTTTTAGCATTCCTTGATATAAAATATACCATATTATTTAACTATCTTTGATTGATGTTAATTATATTGTCGATATAATGGTTATTATGTCAACTAATACCTTGTATATGATTTTGTATTTATCTTCTATTCATATTTTGTAAATAAGCATGTTTTTGTAATCATGTGGTAAATTTTAGTGTTACGATGTAGATTATTTTTATCAGTACGTCTCTTGAAAACCAAAAACGCACTGTCTTGGATATCTTGTGTAATGGTAAAAAGAGTTTCGTGATGCCCTCTAATATCAAATATCGCTGTCTGGTCCAGCTGAGGTTTAGATTTTTGGCTTGCAGTCTGGTTTGACGAAATTTACTTCTGGCTCTCGGGAAGTTTAATAGCTGCGTTTTGGTATTATTAGGCTAAATTCTAATCACCCTGTCGATAAGTTCCTAATAGTAATCATAAGTATTATTTTATACGGGGTTGGTAATAAGTTTGTTCTTGTTGGTATAATATATTTAGTTCTGGAGCATATAAATTATATTTTTACACTATTTAAGATGTTACTGAGAGGTTTTTCAAAAATTTAAAAAGAATATTTAGAGACTTTAGTACTTGGAATTTAAATATAAATTACATTTATGTCTTAATTCCTCATGCAGTGGGACCTGTACAACGCACAAAACAGATACTGAGCCCCTACGTAATGGCTTGTGATTGTGTCTTTCGTTAATATTTGCAACTTAAAACATAGTCACCAGTCAAAATGTTGGGTTCTCTAACATCACCAAATGTTTGCAGAAAATACAGTGTGTTTAGTAGTGATAGTTGGTCGTTTGTTTAAATAATTTTAGCACGAGATCTTATTGATATTTAACAGCAATAATGTATAATTTTCTTCTTCATGAAACATACAGTGTGGCTTATAATTTACGCAGTTGTTTATAACATTATGTTAAATGTGTTCTTGAAAGGCCACAATTTCATCAAATAAGTTCCTAATAATAATCATAAGTATTTATATTATTTTATACGAGGTTGGTAATAAGTTTGTCCTTGATCTTAAATTATTCTAATATAGCTGTTTTGGTTTATTATTATCTTGTATATCGAATAATATTCTTGATACAATATTAGTGTGGCTTATGGAGCTATAACGTCTGGGATATTATTTTTGTTTCTTATCATTTTCGCATATCTTTTATACGTGTTTTTGTACGAACGGCTATTACAATATGGCCTAAGCGTATTTTCTTAAATTTTCAGTATTGGAACGGCGGTGTTGCCGTTTCGACAATTTTTATGTTGAATAAGGGGAAATATTGGTTTGGCAACGCCATTAGTACTGGTTTGTCGATAAAATGGTGAGTGCATTATAAAAGCTAGGTTTACCGCCATTTTGTCGTCATCACCACACTTAGGTTTGTTAATAAATTGGTGAAGGCAATATTTGCTGATAGGGGCTTCTGGTTGCATAAGTTTAGGTAGTACCCAGATAGCGGGAGTGTGCGTGAACGTAATTATAGATGACGCCTGAAAATACTGTTTGCCAAAAGGACATACTAGATCCCGTGTTGTCTAATTACATGCCGCGCTGCCTCTAACAATGTTCATTAATGATATGTATTTTATGTATTGTTTGGTGAATACCTATATATTTTTGGTAATAAATTTGTTTGATGTACTTAACTGTTTTGTTTCTTTATCGGGGCTGTTTTCTGTGATAGAGAGGCCAACAGGGTCTGTTCCTGGGGGAACAGGGTCTGTTCCTGGGGGAACAGGGTCTGTTCATCGGGTCTGTTCCAGGGGGAACAGGTCTGTTCCGGGGGAACAGGGTCTGTTGGACAGGGTTCATAATACGTTTAATCTGATTCCACACGGAACAGTTTATATTACAATACTTTTTTTGTTAAATCTGATGTCTTTGTTTTTAATAATCGGCTAAAAGACTTGACGCTTCGACTAATTACTGATTTTTAGTTTATACTATCCATCTATAAGAGACGTTGCAGCCCTTTCGGGGTAAATGATTGTAAAATAATATTGAAAGCTGATGCTTGTGTTGCATAGCAGATAGGTGAATGCACAAGATTGTTAATATTTTCCTACGCTTATAATATTTATTTTTATGTGAAACACTGGTTGCCTAACTTCAGGTAGTACTCAGATATCAATTAGTTTGTTTTACTAAGTATATGTGTATGGTTTGCCCTAATTTTGTACATTAGAAAACACCACCATAACCCCACTTAAGGACCTTTTGTTCCAGCAATCTAATCAGATGTGCCCCCGTGGTTTCACGTTGTCTAACATTGTTTAACAGTTTTAATCTATATGCTCTCGTAGCGTATTTTGCAAGGCTTTGAGGTTTGGCCCCAGAGGATTATGGTTCAAATCCCACCGAGGACAAAAACTTTTTTTCTGTTATTATTATATTTTAAAATATTTTAACTGATTTACAACGTCATACCTACCATCGCGGTAAACAAGATATGAAAAGCAGGTGGCGCTACAGGTCTCAAGATAACAGGTACGTACATCTCTCCCCGTTAGGTGGCACCCCTACAATTAATCGTTCACAGTCATGTACTAAAGGGGATTTGGGGGGGCTCCGTGGGTACTTGGGTTCCATGGGGAATAGTGTTAGGTTAGAATCTTCAAATAATGGGGCCCCTGGTAATACCAGGGGGGCCACTTAGGTTAATACGGATCCTGTATCTACTGCGAGTAGTTATGACATCAGACACTAGATGGCTATAGTAGCTGGGTTCCGCTCGGGTTAAGAGAGGGTGGCGACTTCCAGGAAAAGTGCCACGCCCTAAAATGGTGATAAAACTGCAGATTTCAGGGCAATGTTATTTCTTATGGAGTTTTGGGTTGAAACACAGATAGCATTACTACTCGACAAGTTGGCCCTCACAATCACTTTTGCTATTTTGTTCCAGTGCAAATCTGACTTCAGTTGTTTGTTGGTCCATTTTTAAAGATATAACAACGCTGTTGGACAAAAAAATAATAATAATATATTCTGTTCACATAAAAACAAACCACACATTGATTTGGCCAAACTAATTGATGAAAACACTCTAAAATAAAACCTCTATATATAAATATCACTACTTTTTACATTACCGTCACGTTGCTAATTTTCGCGATCGTGACGGTAATGAGAGTGACGGAAATGTGAATGTAGCTATATCCCACGCTTTCAATTCTCTGATTTCGAACGTAGAAAAGTGAGGTTATGGATTTAAATTAAGAAACATCGATTTTATTTAAATAATAAACTACTTCATGTATAATCGATTTATAAAACAAAATATTGGTAATGACGGAGATGTGAAAGGAAAAAATATTTTTTAGTTCCTTACCTTTTAATCTCATTAAAGCATACACTACAATCACACTACAATCAAAACATAACGCCGCAATGATATGCACGTCACCGAGCACCACAGAATAATGCACCATCGAATACGATTTTTAGTGATTGGTAGTAAATTCAACGAATATTACCTGTGACGGTAATGTTACTTAATCATGGTATCATCATAAATTCTTTACATGGAAGAAAAGTAGCTCTTTTGGTTCTAATGTTACTTAAAGATTTACAAAATTTAGGTGTTGTGGATTACTTTAAGTCTAAAATATTGTCGGTGCAGACAAGAATACACTCGCTATAAGAGAAAAAAATTTATGAAAGTGCTGAGTGACTGTGGACGGTAATGTGATTAAGGATAAGTATGTATGAAGATAAAAATTAAAAACAGCTATTAGTAGCTATTTTTATGACTGACTTGACAATTAAGGCCACTAGAAGTAGTAATAAAAAATAGTCGTACTAGAAAAAGATGCTGAATATTTTTATTTTCGGTGGTTACGGTAATGTTAACAGTTATTGAAAAATACCCATACACTCATTACCAAACTCGAAACACAAATTCCCTTAAAATTGGCTCCACCCCTGATAAATAATACAGACATGTATTAAAGAGAATAAGAAAAGCACGTAAGACCAAAACAGAAGAGGATGAGAAGAACATCAAATACAAAATTCAAAATCAAAACCTTTCAAAATTGTGATCGACAAGATATCTACAACAAAAAACAAGAACGAACGACTGATGTCTGGCTCACCAAAATTAATTATAAGAAGAGAAAAGCATTTTAAAAATATTTCACTCTTAGACATTCCATAACCAATGATTATTAACATCCACAATTTGCACTGAAAAGTAAATAGGCAACCATCAACTTAGTATTACCAAAGCTTTGCGTAGCTATAATTTTCTTTAAGAAAGAGTTTTTTATTACTTTTGTACTTAGTGGTAGTTTATTGAATAAAACATAATATCAGTAGAGCGCTTTCGCCAGTTACGCCATCATCAGTACTACCTACAAACAAAGAAACTTATAGCTACGCAATAAGTTTCTTTGCTACAAAGCAAGAAAAGAAAAATCAACAAATTGTGAAATTTTACGAATTTTTGAGGGTTGAAAATCTTAGATCAAACTGAATGTAAAAATTCTCACGAATTTCTCGTTACTTACTTTGTCATAAAAATATAACCAACTACAAAACACAACATACAGGTATATGTATAACACTTAAAACATTGAAATTTGGGGCCTAAATTAACTGGTATTAAAATATATTAAAAGCGTCCATTTTACTAGAGGGAACTAACCTTGATGATCTAAAAAGCATGCACCACGCATGCTTGTGTGTGCAGGAAGTACCATTGACATATTGTTGGTACTATTTCCTGGCGGTAAAATTTGAATTTAAATTTAAACATTTTGTATGTTATACTAAAGAACTCAATATAGGCAACATTGTTATAAGTGGTTGAAAGATGGTGGTATAACTTGCAGCCGGTAAATTTTAAATTTGTTAATATGTATGAAAATTTTTGTATGTAAGGTTGAATTCATCAAATTTGTCAGATGTTAGGAAAGGAAAACAGAGACAAAAATAGATAATTCAAAGAACTCGCAAATGTGATGTAAGGATAAGGTTCTTAGACAAAACAAAAGTTTTTGTGTAAACAAAATAGTTACAAAGAGAGACAGAAGTCAAAAATAGACGAAAATTTTTTAAAAAGTTTTTTAAAATATTTTAGGTTATTCTGTTCTAAGGTCGTATAAGTAATGAGTAATTAAGAAAGAAACATGATGTGGTGGAAAGTTAGTTAGATTAATGTAATTATGGTGTGGAAATGAAGTGTGCAAAGGATATTGGTCAGTTGGAAAGAAAGGAAACGAAAGTATGAATATTAAAGGTTAATCAGGAAGATTATTTTAGGAGTAGTAAAGGGGTGGGGGGGTTACAGCTGATATGGATGTGAAAATGATTATTGGATGCCACCGTCAAACCAATCGTCTATGTAGAGGTACAAAGTTTCTATTTAAATTACCATGTGTGTTCAGGCAAAGGTCGTTATTCTTAAGTTATTGTGAAATAGCTATGTCCTCGAGAAAATCTAGTCTATTGAAGTTTTTTGACAAAACATTGTAAATAATTTTAGAATTCGAATGAGGACTGAAATTATGTTGACAAGTTTAGAGGTGTTCCCCAAAAGCTGAAGATGGCCTGCTTAAATGTTCTTTTATACGTGTATTTAAGGGTCTACAAGTTCGACCAACATATGTGCTGTTGCAAGAGTTGCATTTCTAGCTTATAAATACTACTTTTTGAAAGAGTATCGATTTTATCTTTTGAATTGGTTAAATGTGAGCCTAAGCTATTTTTTGTTTTGTGACAAATTTTAATATCATTAAAGGAGTCCTTAAAAGCTTTGGAAATTTTATCTGACAAATCATTCTAATGTAAGGGATGGATATATATTTAGAATCAAGTTTTATATTGGGATAAATTGTTTTCTTTTATTTATTGACTTTAGTTTTATTGAATTATTTGTCAATAATATTAGGATCATAACTATTGTTGAAGGCAATTTGTTTAAGAATATTTACTTCTGTATTATAATTTACTGTATCCATGGGAATATTAAGTAAGCGATTTACATAGCAATGAAAAGCAGCCATTTTGTGTTGATATGGGGGATTAGAAAGATTAGAGATTACGTGATCTGTTTAAGTCGGTTTTCGATAAATGGAAAATTTTAAGCTGTTATTGACAGTTTTTTGTATGGAAAGATCTAAGAAAGAAAGAGTTTTTTTATTATTTTTGATTTGATTTTTTAGATCATCAAGGTTAGTTCCCTCTAGTAAAAAAAAAAACAGCTTTTAATATATTTTAATATCATCATGTAATTTACATCGCCTTTAGGCCCTAAATTTCAATGTTTTAAGTGTTATACATATACCTGTATGCTGTGTTTTGTGGTTGGTTATATTATTATGACAAAGTAAGTAACGAGAAATTGGTGAGAATTTTTACATTGAATTTGATCTAAGATTTTCAAGTAACTTTAACCTTAAAAAAATCGTAAAATTTCACAATTTGCTGATTTTTTTTTTCTTGCTTTGTAGGTAGTACTGATGATGGCGTAACTGCCGAAAGCGCTCTACTGATATTATGTTTTATTCAATAAACTTGCACTAAGTACAAAAATAATAAAAAACTCTTTCTTAATCTTTTATGGTGTACTAAGCCTTTTCCTAATTTGTATAATTTTCTTTGGCATTACCCAGTACAAATAAATTAATAAGTATAAAAAAATCTCTACCCCAAGTAAACTTGATTGGAATTATACAGAACAGTGTAAATATATCGGTAACAAATATTTTAAAAATTATTTAAAGTACAGGTAAGTACCTATTTACCTGAAGAACTGAATTTTGGTCAATGGCCAACAATTGTTGCAAAGCAATACCAATAACTATAAACTATAACCTAAATAAACCTAAACTATAAAGGTCTAATCTAGTAGGTAACCAGTTTTTAACGTAAAGAATTGAAAATCACGCTCACAAATCTCACGATACATACGCCAAATATTTGTGTAAATAAAGGATAAAGGGACAACCGGCTCTGAACAAGATAAACGTCAATTTTAGTGAATATAAATTGTAGAAATCCGACGTACTGCGCATGAGTAAAGCTCTTGCGAAAGAAATTGTGAATGTGCATACCGGGGACAACTTTAGAATACTCAGCCATTAGCTTATGGTGGGAGATTATTGGTTTAGTGCAATCCTTTAAAGTTAGGTTGGTCTATGAAGTTAGTAATGAAATACTCAGTCAGATACCGACGCCGACGTCCTTAGGGTCAAATAATTACAAATTCTGGTTCTTTCAAGGACGAAAGTTGTGACCTCAGGTTAAAAACCCTGACGGCGATGCGACGTAAAAATGCTTGTTAGATTAATAATATAGGTGCACATTAATTAGAATCAGAGAGTTCAAATAAATCAAATTTTAGTCATAGCCAGTGCGTGACAATCATAAAAAAAAAATTTCAAAACATTTAAATAGGTTATTAACTTAATTGCCCAATTTCCTTGATTACTAAAAATAATTCAGTCCAGAAAAGAACAATCAAAATATCTATTAATTAGATCACAAAATAAATACACACCCGTTATAGGTATAATATTATATAAAAGAACACTTAAACTTTTTTTGAAGTGGGCTAAGTTCATATTACTGGTATTTACAATGTATTTACATGAAATGGCGTTTTGATATTTATAAAAAAAAGCACGTAGACGTTAAAGTAAATTTATGTAACTAACAGGAAATGCTCGGGCCCATCAAATTTTTACTTGCGTAGAGGCGGTTTTAAGTTATTATCATTTGCGACCTCCATACCTATGTGTATATAGGAAATTGAATGTCAGTGATGAATTTCCTACACAAGATAAAAAAAACTTTATAAAGATCCTTAAAATCTTTAAACAATAATAGAATTATTTGATCGGTATAGCAAACTCGACAGCTATTATTGAGTCCATCAACAATTTTTAAATAAGAAATATTTAGCTTCATTTTAAAAAATGTGTAGGTATCTACCTATAACCTATAACTTCCAAGCACGAGGCTTGCCCTATGAAAATAATAAAGAAATATTTATGATTTCTATCGTGGAATATCCTAATACATTATAATTTGATCTAATTATTCAAATCTGGCAACAGGATCAGCGCGATGAACTGAAAGCAGTGGGCCAGAGAAAGTAATTTAATTGACTCAGGTCCCACATAACCAAAAAATACTAACAAGAACCAATCTACAGGTAGCAGCAGTGTAGCATCCTACCATTGAAAATATAGATTCCTTCCCCTCTTTCCTGTAGTTTCTGCAATCTGAGTTTGTATTTTAATACTAACAGTGTTAGTCAAACCACGTCCAATTCTTATTGTATAAGGTCTCAACCAGTGGCTTTATTCGACGATGTGTTAGGTATTTTTGTTAACAACATACTACGGTATAGGGCGTTGTCTAATACAAATCACAGATCGTTTTACTAAATCTTTCAATAATTGGTTTTCGAACCATTGTTAAAATGTTTGCTAATTCATTTCTCTATGGTTGTCACTGAGTAGCTTTAGAGCAAAAGAATTGCCTCTGCGCCCTCATTAAAATCATCTTCACTACCAGCATGAAGTATTATATACCTTGAAAAGTATGTATTACCTAGGTAGATTTCCTATACATTATATATTTGTTTACTGCACACTTTTATCACCAACTTTAGTAGATCTAACACTTCTTTTATTTCCATCTTGCCAAGATCAACCAATGAATGATGCCATTCTAAAAAATCTATGTTTCATTCAAGACAATGAATTGGTACAAGAATGCTCCTTTTTCTTTAATATATTCTGTCAAAAATACCAGTTGTTTAAAGCCACATGGGAAAGTTCCATAAGCCCTCGCCTCGGTTCATCTTTTTTCCATCCGAAGCCTATTTCCTTTAAGAGGCTTCTTAAAGAGTTAAGACAACCATCAAACAGTTGTGTGTCTTTTAAAGATTTCAATGTTATATGATTCTAAAAGAGGTTACAGCTTAAGCATAACCAATGTAAAATATTATTGTTTTTGAATAATACAACTTGTCTCGTACATTTCATAAATAGTGTCACGGATACAACTTATATCCAATCTTGACAAATTTACAAGTCTTTTTGCATGAGAGTTTTTTTTTAGGCGAGTCTAATAATTAATTTTTGTTACCTGTTGTTGAAACTAAGCTTACAGTATAGGTATTCAAACTTAGGGCAGCTGCTAAAGCTAAAAATTAGTAAAGTAGAAATAAAATATATTTACTTTAACATAGGTACTCTTTAAAGTTACTTCTCTAACTGCTATCAAGGGTAACAATAGGCCATTTTTGTTAAGTTCTACCTGAAAATAGCTTATTAGAGAAGCTATAAGCTCTTTTCACCGGCTATTTAAATGCTTCGGCAATTTCAGAAATAGTGAACCACGTAATCGACAGAGATATGTATGTGCAATTTTGTTGTTCTTAAAAGAACAGTTTTTTAATGATATTTATGAAAAGATCTGGAGTTTCGTTCAAAAAATAGACGCACGACAACACGAAATGTGCCACACCCCTATTTCTCCTCTCTGCTCGCTGACGTCACTAAAGTCGATGCTGGTTTGCCTTTACTCTTAAGAATATACTATTGACCGGGTGACTATAGGATGTCATACGTACAGGACGTTATCCATATCCAAAATTAATCATATTTTTTTCTAACATATAAAATCCTTCCCAAAGGCGCCGCATCCGCATCCGCCGAATCCAGAAACAATAAAGGTTTGTCTTTCACGAAACCTAAACAAAACGTCAAAACAAGCCAACCAACGCACTGGCGCCACCGCACCATTGACAGTTCTATTGCCAACTGTCAGCCAATAAAATTGAAATTAAATCAATTTTTGCAAGCTGAAATAAAGAAAATATTTGCTCTAAGTGGATTCGAATCAAGGAAGAATACCTTAAGTTTGTATTACATTTAATATCGAAGAACTATAGTTTAGGATTAGATTAAGGACATAAACCTGATTATCATAGGTACTGAAATTTCAATATTCTACCATGAACAGTTTCATTGATAAAAAAGGGAAACCATCTTCAGAGTACCGGATTTCGGAAGCTGCGGCGCCTTTCGGAAGGATTTCCGGGTTGTTATATGTTTCTAGAAAAAAATATGATTAATTTTGAATATGGATAACGTCCTGTACGTATGACATCGTACAGTCACCCGGTCAATAGTATATTTTTAAGAGTAAAGGCGAACCAGCATCAACTTTAGCGATGTCAGCGAGTAGAAAGGAAAAATAGGGGTGTGGCATATGTTCACTAACCCTAAAAATTTTCAGTTGTTTAAGTCCTAAACAAAAAAAAATCAACGGCAGGATTGAAGCTCTTTCCATTAAATTTTAAATAATACTATAAGTTTGTTTTTTATCAAGTTCTATGACAAATCTTACATTACACATAATTTATATAGGTTATTAGCCTGATTGCCCAATTATTAGGAAACAATAAACAACTAAAAAGTTCAATGACAAGAATGACATATTTAGTAAATGTGCACCCCTATCGCTGTCTATTATTAGTTTATCACATGGGTACTCGAGAATTTTTTGTAGTGGGAAAATTTCGCCATCCGATTAATATGTTAATGGAGAATATTTATTTTTAGGCTGCGATGGATATCATATCTGGATTAATTCTAATTCTAACAGTAGTTTTATGCCTCCCATTATTTAAAGAATACAGAAGACAAAAGGCTATTTCAAAATGTATAGACCATCTTCCTGGAGAAAAGAAATATCCAATTTTTGGGACTACCTTAAAAATAATTCTTAATAAAAGGGAAAGTAAGTACATTATCCAATAACCCGTTAATACATTTTGCATATTTTTGTACGTTACAAATATTAGCTTGACGTCCAGATCAATGACTTTTGCTACTGGTTACAATGAAAGACCAATGGGCAGAATTCATTTCGTTTATTTTTATATAATGAGAAAAACTTATTTATTTTAGTTATTGATCAAGACAAAAAGTTTGTTATAGAGTATTTGTCTAAATTCATTTAAAATTCAGCGCTGTGTTTCCTGGGAAAGCTCGGGCTCGTCGATTTTTATTTCTTTATGTTTTCTTTGATGGTAAATTCATGTATACAGGGTAGCCCAAAAATAAATTATAACCATCACCTTCATTTTTTCAAATGAAAAGGTCTATTTTTTATTTTATTTTTGAATTTTGCATCAAATTCTTAGTATGTTTCATGTACCATATCCTATACCTAAACCTCCCAATTTAAAAAGAACAAAACAACAAATCAAATTAAATGTTGAAAATGTGCGCCATTTACGGCTTGACAATATCCAAGGCGATCAATAAACTCTCTTTGCACGTCTTTAACCATTTCCGGAGCTATGGCACGCACTTCTCTTCGAATCCTCTCTTTCAACTCCTTCAGATTGTTTGGCCTGTCAACAAATACTTTCGATTTGAGGTAATCCCACAAAAGTAGTCCAGCGTAGTTAGGTCTGGCGTCCTAGCAGGCCATTCGATGAGTCCTCTCCTTCCTATTCACCGATTGGGAAAGGATTCATCCAAAAATGTACGCACAGTGGTAGCATAATGCGGAGGAGCACCGTCTTGCTGGAACATCAGTTCTTCGTCAGAGGAGTCTGGGTCCAATGGATTCGGAAATAAAGCAACTAATGCTGGAATTAATTCAAATTCGAGAAATTCGAAATACACTTGTCAAATTACTTTTTCGCGCACTGTTCCACACCACACATTTGTTTTTTGAGGGTGCTGGCTGTGAACCTCCATCATCCAATGCGGATTTTCTGTTGCCCAAGAATAATAAATTTGTCTGTTTACATTACCATTGGAACAAAACGTAGCCTCATTGTATGAATAATATTTTTTACTACTTTGGTTCTTGAATGTTTTTTTACGTCAGGTCTAAAACCTTTAACATCAATTGATTCTTCGTTTAGCTTTTACACCTTATCATTTACAAAGAATGTAAAATTAGCATTTCTTGCCTTGATGAGTGTGTCTTGTTATCTGGCTGGAAGTATTAGTTATGCAGTAGTATGGCGCCTCAAATACGTTAAATCATAACGTAGGTACAGTGCCTCTCTACTATTCTAGTGCCTCTCAACTGTATTTTAGTGCATCTCTACTATTGAGTTTGACCGATAATAGGTAAAGGTAAATAGTCTTTAGGGAGTTTGTAAGTCGAGTCTGGTTTTGTTCTTGTATGTGAGTTGGTGATTTTTGGGTTCGTCGATACATCTGTGCGTCTGTAATAGTCTGTAATAATTTTGAGAAAAAATTGGCCTAGAGTTGGAATTCGAAAATCTTGATGCAGTATCCAATTCATCGTGTAACGGGGGGCATCTGCGATCAGTTTCAGAGCCCTATTTTGAATAACCTGGAACTTATTCAGCTCAGTCCTGCTTATGTTGCACCACGAGGGCGCACCATAAGTCAGAATCGGCCTGACCAGTACCTTGTAGAGAATAACTTTGGTGCGATTACTGAGTCTACTCCGCCTGTGAAGCAGGGGGTAGATGGAGCCCAATTGGCGCAATGCAAGCTTGACTCTATTGACTGAGTTCAACCTCCAGTTCAGTTTCTGGTCAAAGATAAGTCCCAGGTATTTGACCTCCTGGCATCAGTTCAACTCGATTCGATTGACCCTAAGCCTTGTTTCAGGCCTTCGTACTCGACTTTTTGAAAAGAAAATGACCTCCGTTTTGGCGGGATTCAGACGAATCTTCCAATTCGAAAGCCATTTTTTCAACTGATTAATATGGCGCTGCATTCGGGTAACGATCAGCCACGGTTGCTTAGAGATAGTCGTAATTGCAGTATTGTCAGCGAATAGATAAAGCTGATTCTGCCTATCGCGCGGAATGTCATGTGTATATATATTATACAACATCGGGGAAAGAGGTGAGGCTTGCGGCACTCCCGCCCTGTATTTTTCATCAAGGAGAGTGCGTTCTCTGACGAGACTGCAAAACTTCTATTCTCAAGAAAAGAAGCTACTACCTTGATGATGTAGTTCGGCGCTCCGAGTTTTATCATCTTCAGTATGATACCGTTATGCCAGACCTTATCAAAGGCTTTACTATCGTCAACGAAAATTGCTCCCGTATGGGCTCGTCTGTTGACGCCCTTTTAAAATGTTTGAAGTTATACGTGTTGTCTGCCTGACTGTGCAATGTTCGGCTCTGAATCCAAACTGTTCATCAGGCAGCACATTTCGCTCAAAAACAAAGCCATTTAAGCGACTTAGAATAATTCTTTCGATTATTTTACCCAGGCTAGACAGCAGACTGTAACTTGTCGGTGCCGTGGGGTCCTCACCTTTCTTGTGTACAAGGATAACTTTTGCATGCTTACATGCACTCGGAAAGTGACCTTCTTTGATTATCGCCTGGGCAAATTTACTATATTCCCTAAAGCTCTGTCGGGTAAGTTTCGCAACGCCGCATTCTTTAAACCATTAAAACCCGGGGCTTTTTTCCTATTCAAAAAGTTAACAAGGGACTTTACCTCGTTCAGAGTAATCTGAGGAAACAACTGAACGGGGTGGTTGATTGTCTTATAAATTTGCACCGTTCTGGCGACCCTAGCATCTCTAGGCACGTCATTACTTGGAATTTCACTGAATTGGTCATAGAGTTTGTCTGCTAGCAATTCAGCTTTATCCTTTGCGTCAATCAGAACTTGACCCGTTTACTGATTTCTCAGGTATGACATCGGGGCTGTAACGCATCTGATCAAAGTTGTGGTCATCCTGAAGACAGAATTATCTTCGATGACAAGACTCTGAACTTTATCGTCCCATAAATTGGACTCGCGCTCGATGAGCATTTGTCTGATGACCGCGGCCTCCCGATTTGCCTCGGCCTTGATTCGAGGATCTCCAGTACGGTACGCCCTTATTCTTTAGTCGATTTTTAATCCTGATGCGATTTTTAATATCGTCTGTCAAAGCCTCGTATTTCGAAAATTCGGACACTTTTGTGACTGATGACTATGCAAGACGCATATTGATATCATCTGTGATCTTAGCTACCGCGTCATCAATCTCCCTCACGTTGCGTGGCGGTTGCAACGGATCGACACTTGCTAAGAGATTGTTGTATCTCATCCAATTCGTAGAGGTGTGGGTAATGAAACATCTTCCTCTCTCCAGCGGATTGCCCACTTCGATAATTACTGGTATATGGTCTGAGCTAAGATCACAAACGGCTACCGGTTGTGATAGCTGTACTGAGTTCTTAATCACAAAAATGTCCAGAATATCCGGAAGACCACGCCCAAGCATGTGGGTGTGCTCCTCCGGCGGTGGAATGTGGTAATTTAAAGCTTCGGAAAAATTAAATAAGGTGCGTTATTGAAATAAAAGTTCCCTCAATATGGGGAGAGTTGTTAGGACCTGGCACAACTTGCGCAGATGTGTGTTTTTTGACCAGAATCATGGTTCCGCCCCCGCGTCTATTTAGGCGATCGTTCTGGAACACCGTGTAGTTCAGAAACGAAAACCGTTCTCCCTTAAGCCAAGTCTCTTGGATAAGAAACACATCAATCTCGTTTCTCTCTACAAAATCGATAAGTTCGATTTTCCGTTGCTTTATGCTACAGACATTAAAAGTAGCCATTTTGAAATAAGCCGTTTCCTGTTGTGCGGCCATTTAAACAGTTGTTTTTAAAAAGGAGCTCGCGATGTTTTTAAACTGAGCTTCCATTAATTTGGTGAACTGGGCAAGGAAGCCTTGGACTGCAATTCGTGCTCCATAACTGCTGGTATTGGTTGGGCCCTTGCGGTGGATTTGAGACGTTCCCAGTGCCATCGCTACCCAATTTTTTATTATCTTGTTGCCCCCACTTGAATGTATTTCTTGACGCGGTGCTCTTGTTGCGGTTGTTGTCATTGTGGGTTATGTGAAGTGGCGCACTTTTGCGCAAATTGTTGGGGTGCCTCGGACAACCCATATAGTTGGCCGGGTGGTCACCCCCGCAATTCGCGCACTTTGCCTTCTCCTCACGTGGTTTAACGCACTCGTAAGAGAAATGGTTAAGGGCACATTTTAAGCACTTTATGGGTGCAATACGACGAAACTGTGAATGTTCATACAATTGACAGCGATGGCATCGGGAGATGGTGGAGCGCGCGCGCTGTGCCTCCACTTTTATGCACATATGATTAAGATCCCTTAAATCAAAAAAGAATTTCTCCGATCGCGGTAAGAATACCAAGACCAGAGGTAATGGCGCACCACTGCGGCTGTGCCATCTTATTATTCGTGATGGGTTAAAACCCAGATCTAGCAAATCTTGCTTTACCTTGTCCTTAGTCCAGGTTTCCAGGACACCTCTCAAAACTACATGTAGTTCCTTCTCGTCCTGGAACCTAAACGAGTGATGGTGCATGTTGTTGGCCACCAGAATCTTGATAATCTTATGGTAGTCTACCGGCGTGGGTGGATGTATATTCACACCTTCCGGCACAGTCACAGCTCGTCCGTAATTCATTTTCGGGTGGAACGTTTTTTGAATCTTGAATCATGTTTGTTCTTTAAGTGAGACGTATATACCTACGTCTATTACTTCTATTTTTCTCAATAATACGTCTTAAGCAGATCTTTTTAGAACGGTTTGGTTTAATTTAATTATAGAGGTTCATGAAAAGTTGCTACTTTTAATTATTGAATTTTTGGATTATAACTAATCATTAGGGTCGAGGTCAGCCCCTAAGTAGTTTATATGGTTTGTTGGGACTTGCATGTAGATGTGATCATGTTATGAGTTCATTCTGCGAGACGTCTGTCTGTCTGTAATCAATTTATCAAAATGTTCTGTCAGAGTCGGTATTTGTAGGTCTTGTGTACCGTGGTGCGTCCGCGATAATTTTTAGTACTTCGTTTTGAAATGTCTGTAGTTTCTTGAAGTGTGTCTTATTAAAAGTACACCAGGCAAAGATTCCCTAGGTCACTACTAGCTGAAAGTACTAGTTATAGGTAAGTCGATTCTGCTTCGTTTATTAGGGAGTGAGAAGATGGTAACGAGTTGACCGCTTGCTTTTTCAATCGCTGGTTAGCATTTTTATTCCGCTTGTCAAAACAGAGACCCAAGTATTTAATATTATCACTCCGATGTATCCTGGAGTTCTGACCAACAAACCGGTTCCAGGAAATTTAACACAGGACTTTGAGAAGTAGATAGCTTGGGCTTTCGTGTCGTTTAAGCGAATTTTCCACTTATTCCGCCATGATTCTAAAAGTTTGTTATGTGCTTGCAACTTTGCGACCACTAGCCTGAGCTGTTTGGCAATGACAGTGACCGCAGTATCGTCAACACACAGATATAACTGTGTTTCACCAAATTTTTAAATATTGCAGGCATATATATTGTACAGGGCCAGCGCAAAAGAGAAGTCTTACGGCACTGTCAATATCGTTTCTTACAAAACCGCTAAAACTCTGTCCTTTAAAAAAGAGTAAATAATTAAAGTAATTTGGCAGTGTCAGACCTTCTCGAATGCTTTGCTTACGTCGAAGAGTAAGCTAAAGCGGCCATTAAGACACTGTACGCCATTCTAGCCGTTTGGCGCATCGTACAATGAGCAGATCGAAAACCAAACTGCTCTTGTGGTGAAATGTTTTTGTCGAACACTGGTACGGCGTGAGCAATTATTAAGTCCCTGGCTGGTCTCTCATTGCTACTGCTCAAATTGACATTATTCTGAATACCCCACTTGAAGGTAGACGAGGAATATTTGGTTTGACAGGTGGATTGGCTTCATTTCTGCTTTTTGAATTGCTGGGGTGCCTTGGACAGCACTGATGGTCACCCGCGCAATTTTTGCATAAAGGCTCCTGCACTCGAAAGAGAAATGGTTTTGAGCGCACTTCAAACAGCATTTAATAGGCGCAGTACATTTAAACTGCTAGTGCCTGAACAGTTGATACCTACGGCATTGTGAAATAGTGAATTAAGACTTTTGTGCTGCCACTTTAATTTTGAGAAAATCTAATGTTGTCAAATTAAATATGCTTTTCTCTGACTTTGGCAGAAAAGCCAACATCAGTGGCATCAGCTAACCGCCCTTATGCTCAGGATGCGTGGAAGCCTCCAGGTTCTCCTTGACCGTTAGCTCAGGTTAGGTTTTTAATACGTTTCTCATAACAACATGCAAATCCTTCTCCTTTGGAAACCGGAAGGGTGAAGCTTTACATCCTCTTCGGTAACCGCTTTCCAAAAATTGATTTTGTTAATTCGAAAAAGTTTGCTTTTTTATTATATTTAACTTTCTCGGGTAAAACAACTGGGGAACCGGCAGTTTTTTAAGTACATCAGTTGTGTTGATTGTTGTTAAGGAAGTGCCTTTGGGAGGAGTAGGAATTTGTTATTTGGTCATTTAATTCTCTTTTGCAAGCAAGCTTGGTCATGTTAAATCACAGATAATTTATTTCTTAGGAGTTGGTGTGACACTGCTGGTGTTGCTTAGCCTTTTTCATATATATTTAGGATCATGGTGTCGTCGTCGGTATGTATTTGGTCATCGGAAAACAAATTGTGTGTATCTTGTGTAGTAAAGTCGTGTTATTGTTAATGCTTGGTGTGATTTGTGCATTAGAGATGAAAGTATTAGTATTGGCGTTTGATTTGTGTCGGAAAGGTGGCAGGATCTTGGTCTCATGCGGTCGTTCGATGTTCCTGGCGACATTGTCAGGTTGTTGCTTCAATATGGGTTCTATTTCATACATTTATCGCTCCAATCTGCATTTTAGAGAGTCCTCATTTTTAGATAGCTTCGTCTTGGAGTAGTAGATACTCTTCAGTGGGTCTATGATCAGATTTGCCATCACGACTATCGCTCGTTACGTTTGATTACTCAAGAAAACTGACAAATTAATAAAATTCAAGATTACTCTCGAAAAGCACTTTTGACTGTTCAAGATAGACTGAAGTGAAATCGTGTGATGGCGTTGGCCCAATACAAATCCGGAACCTTCCTTTTAAAGAAGAAATAGAAAATTAAGTAGTTTTACCGACTAATGAAAACACATTAATAGCCCAAGAGAAATTTAGCGATTGTGAACGGAACTTAGGGAGCTTACAAACGTAGAATGGTTTGCATTTTTACTAGTGATATTTTATGATTTTATGTTTCTTAATATATTTTTATCTTAAAGTCGTTTTTACCATTAATAAAGGAGGACATCTTCATTAATAAAATTAAAATGTCTCAAAGTCAAATTGCATAAGCTTGCATCTATCATACACAGTTGAAAAATAATAACATAGGTTATTAACTTTAGATATGTTTTGAAAATATGGGGAAAGAAATTGGGGTCGGTCTGACCACACACGCAGTTGTTAAATATTTTATCACGCCAGTTGGGGGTTAAATCCCTCGACGCTTTACGCCTATTGGTTTAAAATTGACGCCAGGGCCATAATAGCGTTTGTCTAAACCTTAGTTAATAATAAACTATTATTTATAGTTTTAAATACGTACAAAATAATATAAAATTAATACCTCCTAAGTACACACATTGTAGAGTGGATGATATGTTATTATTGTAATTTTGAGAGTACAGGAAAAAGGCGATCAGGGTCCATTATTGATACAAATCGAATATAATTTTAAACATACATTACATATTGTTCCGTAATGTCAAACAGTAAGATTTTTTGGCAGCTAGAAATTAACTTTTTTCAGGAGAGTACGTTTTTTATAAATCTAGAGACACAGAAATTGCACAATCAGACTTTATATCAAATTCTGAAATCAGGGCGGACAATAAATAAAACTGTCTAGTATCCCTAGATTGGTGTAAAACATTTAATACCGGAAATCATAATATTTTAGTTGTTAGTTATTAGAACACTAATAATATTGGAGCAAGAGGTATGATGGTTTGCTGTTGTACTCAGAATTATATTTATTTGTTCAAATTGGGAACTGCAAAGTAACAAAAAAAGAATTGTTCAATACCACAAGGTTCTCCGACGTGCGGTTGGTGGAGCAATCTGGTTTCATTCTCAGTTTCATCCCGATTTTTCTGTTTTGAAACAGACGCTGATGCCAATCCTTTTGTTAGAACCTATAGCCTCACTGACGAGCTGTTATACAGCGAGACGCGTCTGAGGATGGTTCTAGCAGAAGGAAAAACCAAGACCTAGGGTTTAAACCCCCGTATCATGCGCTGGCTCTATACGGCGGTCACTAGACCGAGAGTCGCCTATGGTTCTGTGGTTTGGTTACCTGGAGCGGAAAAGGTCACCGTGCGCGCCAGAGTGGCAAAAGTGCAGAGGCTTGCAGGCCTGGGAATAACCGAAGCCATGAGAACCATGCCCACGGCTACATTGGATATCTTGCTGGGGCTGCTGAGGCTTTCTACCTGGATTCAGAAGAAGGCAATGGCTAAGAAGCGGGCCACTGGATGCTGAAAAGGAGTGGGCGACGTAGGTCACACTAGGATAGCTCCGAGGGTGGAAAGGGAAATCCCAATACTTTACTTTAGAGCAATACCAGTTGAAGGAGTGCTGAGGCTGAACAGAAAGTTCACTCTCACAAAGTGAAGGAAGAGCAATTGAAGTTCGACGACGATGCTTTGGAATGCTACACCGATGGGTCGCGCATGGCTGGAACTGAATCATCAGGGGCAGGAGTACACTCGGAGAACAATAATATAAGAAGAAGCTACCCAGTGTGAAAGTTCACGACGGTTTTCCAAACAGAGGTATATGCCATCCTCTCGGTGGCAAGTATGAGAGAGGTCATGGGCTCTCAAGAGCGGACTGTATATATCTGCTCGGATAGCCTAGCCGCCCTCAAGGCAGTCTGCCAACCTAGAAGCAGTTCGATCCTCGTATAGAAGGGTGCGGACGCACTTGAGAGGCTCACAGAACGGAAATAGGTATTCTCGGTTTGGGTCCCTGGACATTGCGGAGCACATGGCAACGAGACGGCCAACGAACTCGCCAGACTTTGAGGAGCAGTTCCCTATCCAGGACCCAAACCAGCTATAGGCATATTAAAACAGCAGGTAGTGAGAGCCCTGAGGGAATGGGCCGCCAACTTCTCCAAGGAGGAATAGCGGCAGACGACGGGCTGTAGAGAGGCCACATATTTCATAACTTGGCCTGATAGGGCTAAGTTGGAATGGACTCTTAATAACAGTAGACATGCCCTGAATCCTTTAGTAGGACTTCTGACAGAACATTGCAAGTTAAGGAAACACCTGCAGGGTATGGAGGAGGACCAATATATTTGGTATACTCGGAGGACGAGGAGATACTACTGCGTGTGCTTATGATGCCTTGGGAAAGCTCGGACAGCAAGTTTTTGGGACAGTGGTGATCCAAAAGGAGGAAGTCAGCACCCTTGCTTGGAATAATGTTTTGACCTTCATGAGAAAGTCGGAGAGGTTTGGCGAGGGCCTGGGTGGTTAAGTGGATGGGGAGACCCAGGGGTAGGTAAAAAGGATCGCCTTTGGTCTACTTGTCAGGTCTGTGTGCCTCCCCTTAACTACTACTACTCCCACAAGGTTCTAAACTGAACTGAACTAATCTAAAGTAACCTGAATCAACCTTTATGGCTATATAACTAACTATATGCATTCTATGAAACTCTGCCCAAACCATAATCTGAGCCAAGCGCACCTTGGCCCGTTTTCAGTTCTATAATACCGTACACAAAGATTACATGAGGTCACGAAATTGCATGCGGCAATAGAGATTTAAGAAGGAATTATGGGACAGAGGCTATTTAGTTTCGTTGTCTATTTGTAGCTTGAAACAGCCGACTGACGCGCTAGAGTTTTTCGAGTTTGGACTTATCTAAAAAGTGAAAATTAGGTAGATTATTTGAAAGATAATAAACAATATAAACAATTCATTAGTGAAACATCTTTCCTCGAGGAAAAAATATATATAAAAGGACTGGGAAGACCACCTCTTCCAGATTTATAAATAACAAGAAAGAAAATTTAATAGGAATTTTTAATCTAAACTTATAACTGAACTTGTGGATGTGACAAAAAAAAATGCATTCTGTGCTTTCCATGTGTTCTGTTTGGTGTTATCATGGACCAGAGAAATGGTGACACAGATTTAGCCAATAAATTACGAGAAAATTAAAACACATGATAATTTTAAGATCCATGTTTATGAAAATGATGACGGAGATGTTAGACTAAATTAGTTTGTACAAATTGAAGTACAAGAATTATCGGAAATATTTAAACACAAATAAAATAAATATACAGTGTGTATCAGCCAAATGGAATAAATTCGATGATAAATACATGGGGGCGTGTCCGAAAAAACGCTTGGACACGTCGTCGATTGGTATTTTTAGTTGCGCATTTTTTTCAATTAAAGCTTTTTATACAGAGTGTGTCATGTAACAGTGGCCAATGCTAACTTTTTTAAATACAACACCCTGTATATTATTCAATTTTTGGATTCCTCAGAAAATTTTAGACATATTTCATGTACAATACCCTCTACCTATCTTCAACTCTTTCGGAAATATTAAGTGTTTTCAGATTTATTGCAAAAATCAACAACACACTAAAAAACTAATAAGTAATACTGTTTATTTCTTGATAATGTAAGAAACAAAAAAAAATTAACGTAAGGTATGTTAAAAATTGATGTTAAAATGTTTTTACTGATATGAAATAAAAAAAAGGTGTAAATACTTTTGCTTACTTTTGTTTTGAAACGTCTGACCTTAGCAAATTGTTGTCTGCCTGCATGACAGTAGTTGTCAGAGTTATAGTCGTTAAAATTTCGTTAACTGCATATCAGAAAAATTGTTTATTTAACAGACCTGCACAAAATAACAATTCTACAGATGGCTGGTTATGGAGATAAAACACGGACACAAATGGAAGTTGCTCGCTTATTTCATGAAAAATTCCCAAATTTGCCGCCTATAACTCAAGGGACAATTAGTAAAATAGAAAAGCAGTTTCGCCAGCTTAGACATGTAAAGCAGATAAAAAAAGTAGCTGCCAATGCAATAAGTGATGATACCAAATTAGATATTATGCTTCAGTTTCAGAAAAACCCACATACTTCTAGTCGAAAAACAGCCCCAACGTTCGATGTTTGCCATTCATCGATTATTCCTCAGACGAACAGATTATTCGAACATTACAAGAAAATAAAATGTATCCCTATAAAATGATACCTACTCTGAGCTCATGGAAGACGATTTTCATAGGAGAACGTATTTTTGTGAACAAATTAGAACATGTTTTGTTTTCTGATGAGTGCACCTTTACACTTCACGGTCATGCTAATCGTCAGAATTGCTGCTATTGGTCTAGGGAAAATTCTCACTGGATGAGAGAAGAACATACGCAATATCCTGAAAAGGTTAATGTTTGGGCAGGAATTGTTGGAGATCATATCATAGGTCCCTTTTTCATTAGTGGCAATTTAAATGGTGATAATTATTTAGCACTACTCCAAAATAATGCCTTGCCAACTTTGACAAACTTATATCCTGATTCAGCAAACCCACAACTTCCAGCGAATATGATATGGTTTCAGCAAGATGGAGCAGCGCCCCATTACCAAATCAATGTCCGGCAGCACCTCAACCGAGTATTTCCCAATCGGTGGATAGGGAGGCGTGGATCGATGGCCAGCACGATCCCCTGATCTGACGCCATTAGACTCCTTCTTATGGGGTTATGTCTAAAATATTGTATACAAAACTAAACCCCGCGACTTAGCTGACTTCACAAGACGAATAACGCTTGCGATTAGATCGGTCACGCCTGAGATGTTCAGTAACGTTAGAAGAAATTTCTATTTAAGATTAGGATGTTGCCAAGACGTTCGCGGCGAGCATTTCCAACATCTTCTACATTAATATTATTTTTTGTTTTTTACATTATCAAGAAATAAACAGTATTACTTATTAGTTTTTTAGTGTGTTGTTGATTTTTGCAATAAATCTGAAAACACTTAATATTTTCGAAACAGTTGAGGATAGGTATAGGATATTGTACATGAAATATGTCCAAAATTTTCTGAAGAATCTAAAAATTGGATAATATACAGGGTGTGACACACTCTGTATAACAAGTTTTTATTGAAAAAATGCGCAACTAGAAATATCAATCGACGTATCCGAGCGTTTTTCCGGACACGCCCCTGTATTTATTATCGAATTTATTAGATTCCATTTGCCTGATACACACTGTATAATATAAGTGCCGCATTTTCTATTTAAAAGAAATGGATGTGGTATTTCTATAGGGAACCACTTTCGGGCAATTCGGCGCATATAGTAGGATTGTTGGGTATCGTTTAAAAAACTTAAAAATTGTTTTCGTTTTAGTGTTATGGACTTTACTAAAAGATCGACATACACGATTTGGGCCAATCTTTCGATCATGGATGGGAAGCATTCCAATTGTGAGCATATACAAGGCGGAACACGCGCAAGTATGTAATGTAAAATATCACTTAGAACAATAATGTACGAAATATGCTAGGCACAATGTTTTAATTATCTAGTTTTGGCGTTATCAAGGTGAAAGTACACATCCAAAAATCTTTGTATATTTATTTTGACATTCATATCGGCAATCAAAAAGTTCTATTACACAAACTTAATCAATAATAATAATAATAATTATTATTATAGAAATATGGGGGGTAATGTCCGTTTATTTATTTAGAGTGATATATAAGTATGTGATTGTTGATGTATTCCAGACGTGAGTGCTGAGAAAACTTTCAGCACTAGTGAGGAATAATGCAAAGTGACTAATTTCAGATCTGATAACAGTGTTGAAAGTTGTTTCTTTCTGCACACCCGTAGAATAAGTTTTTATTTTTAAAAAAATTACATTACTGTTATTGTCATTGCATACATATACAACAAAGTACGAAAAAATTATAAATTTAAACTTAGTAAGAGACGTCCACCAGTCCAACTTCAATTTACAAACATATTTTCATTCTTCTTTTTATAGCAATGAAAACATTGGTGATCACTTGGGGGAAGGAGTTGTTAGTCTCCCTGTAATTTATTTGTAATTCATTCAAGGTTTCTAAAACTTCATGATGGTATCACGCCGAACTGAGATTATCTTAAAGAAATGTGACTTCTCAGCACTCCACAGGTAAAACCACGCCTCGTTAGTAGAGAAGGTTTCTTAAAAAACGTATTCATTATTATGCAAATTACCCATAAACCAATGAGAATTACATTCGCTGCGGATTGTCGTTTGGTATTAGTTTTTGACTGAGCTCATACTATAAACAATTCACATTTCAGGATTGTATTGCAGGTTCCGTGGGATACATTTACTGACTGGCTTAAACGCCCAATAAGGGTTTGTGTTAGTTCATTCAATTTTTAATGGGTGTAGCCATTCCTACGCTACTGGTTGAAGGAAAACAATTTTAAGAAAGAAAGAGAATACTAAAACACAGTGTTTTAATATCATGTTGCAAAGATTCAGTGTAATATCTGAAACTGTTCCGAGAAATTTTCTAAAAATCAGAAAGAAATCAAAGCTTTAGTATTCTTTATGTCGCATGCCAAGCATTTAACATTGGGCCTTGATTGGGTTTTTAAGTCAGGAAATACTTTTGACATCTGTCCTTTGATCGAAGACTTTTTGGCTCTTGTCGCTTAGTTTTGAATTTTTATTCAGCTATTGCCATATCCGATTTTGCGTCGTGTGTTGTTTGTGAAGGCTGGAAAACTCCATTGTTCTTGGCGCCTGTTACCGATCCATTAGATGATGATGATGGTAGTGCTTTTCTACTGTTAACAATTTATGTCAACGAGGAGCCAATCTTTCGGCAGTTTCTATGTAAAGTTTGGTGTGGCCGTCGCGACGTGTGCGAGTCCCTATATTGGTCGGTACGTCCGTACGTCTGTAACAGTCTGTGAATATTTTTGAAAATAATTTATTGATTTACGGTATTCTAAAGCCCAGATGTAAAACACGATTCACTGTATATCTTGGGACACTTGCAATGAGTTTCAGCGCCCTGTTTTGAATCATCTGGAACTTATTCAGCTCTGACTTACTTATATCACACCAAGATGCGCTCCATAAGTACCAGTGGCGGTCCGTGGTTAGTTTTATAGGAGGGTCATAGCCAAATTTTTTGGGGCCACGCCCTAATTTTGCTTTATGGCCGGTTTTTAATAAAGAATAATAATAAAACGCTTTTTCATATATAATAAAAAACTAATGCGGTTTTTATTTATTTATTCAACAAATTTTTTATACTGTTTTAAATTTAAGATCAACCCTTCATTCTTTAACATTTGCAAAATGATTTATAACCCGTTCATTAAAATTAACAATACTGTTAATAAACGGTTTGTCTATGCTTAACATGGCCAAAGCAGACAGTCTTTCTTGTCCCATAGTATTACGTAAAAATGTCTTTATTCTCTTTAATGTTGAGAAACATCGCTCGCTTTCGACAGTTGTCATCGGTAACGTACACAATATTTTTAACAATTTAACAGTTTCCGAAAAAGTTGCACTACGATTATTATTAATAAATAATTGGAGCATTGGTACGGCCCCAGAACTTTTACCGAAATCATCCCGTTCATAAATAACTTGAAGTTAAGTTTTAAGCTTTATATAATTTACACCAGGGAAGTTTTTTTTTACTGATTTAAAAATATGCTCCGGAAAATTATTTTTGTATTGTTCAAACTGGTCGCTATAAAATAATTGAGCAATTATTAAATGATCACTAAAACTAAAACGGTGGGTTATTTCAGATATTATTATATCACAAACTTCCAAAGAAACTTGACGATTAGAACCTTCATTTTTTTCTTGGTCTTTTATTTGCAGTAAGTGTGGAAGATGAAGGGTTTTCTGAAGCTATTTCATTAACAATTTTGTCTCTGACATTTTGAATTGAAGCTTTAAATGAATCTATGTAATTTTTTACCGATATAATATCAATACCGCGTTTTTGAAGTAGATTAAAAAGAACTTCGCAATGGGGCATTACTAAATGAAAAAAGTTTAACCAAAACAGAAAATCTACACTTTGTAAAAATGTCTTTAAACCAATTGCCTGATTTATCGTATTTGAATCTTCTTCCTTCTCAATTATCTTCTCTAGAGAAGCCATAATGTCAACCTGATATAAAAATACAGTTTCTACACAACGTGCGTTAAAAGACCATCTTGTCGGTGCAGCTCTAGGTAAACGAACTTTAACAAACTCGTCGAGAACGGCTGTACGTTTTGGCGACCGACTGAAAAATGTAGAAAACCCCTGTAAATTGGCGAAAAAACTGTTTACGTTTTTATTCTGACCGGCTGATTTTTGCAATATTAAGTTTAGTTGGTGGGCATAGCAATGAATAAAATTAGCTGCAGGGTATCGTTTAAGTACGTACCGGCCTGAGCAAAACCTTGTAGATGTTAACTGTGGTTCGATTACTAAAGCTGGATTTATAAACTCGAAAAGTTGGTAAGGTTGAAGTTGTGATCAAGTTTGTGAGGTTAGATATTCCGAACTCCGAGCATAAAAATTGGTTATCTCGAACTATCCGGGAAGTTTTCGAACCTTACATGAGCTTTACATGAACAACATGAACGAGTGTATAAATGGAACTGATTGTTCCCTTTAGTTTAAATTGAACTCCTATCTCCAACACCAACTGAACCTCAACCTCGCCAACTTTTCGAGTTTATAAATCCAGCTTAAGTCTACACTACCTGTGAAGCAGGGATAGGGTAGATTGAGCTTAATTGACGCAACGCTACCTTGATTCTATTAATTCGATTTAATCGACCCTGAGCCTCGTTTCACACAATCTAACGCGACTTTTTAGGAGAATGGTGACTTTCGTCTTGGAAGGATTCAAAGGCGTTTTCCAATTAGCTTATATGGCTCTGCATACGTATAATAACTAACGTGACGTAACGTGACGTGACGTGACGTGACGTGTTGACAAGTTATCCTGAAATTATAACAATGGACTGGAAATTGTAATATTTAATCATGAGCCAAGCACAACACTTTCCAACTAAATGTTTCAACTTTCCTAGAATAGAGCCGGATTAAGGCCAAAATTATTAATGTCCTGTTAGTGAAAACAGCCACATAACTTTCATGACAATAATAAAATTATTGTTTCAACAATAGTACCCTTAGAAGTTATCTTGTAATTAGAGTAACAGGACATTTATAATCTGGGCTTAAATCTTTTTTTTTTTTTGGTAAAATCTTATAATTTAACTTAAAAAGGAATCGTATTTTTCTTCACTTGCATTCTTTTTCAGATCATCTTTAAAAGTAACGTCAACCTTAACAAAGGAAAATATTACAAGTTTTTCAGACCCTGGATGGGAGGAGGATTAGTCACTGGCAATTGTAATTAAAAGAATCATACGATAAATATTTATTATATTTAATGGTCCGTGTTTTTTAGTACCAAAATGGAGGCACCATAGGAAAGTCATCAATCCTGCCTTCCATTATAAAGTCTTGGAGGGTTATGGAGACATTTTTGCAGAAAAGGGGGAGGAATTTGCGCTTTTCCTAGATCAGTTTCACGGAAAAGGATATGTTGATATTACACAATATGTGAATCAGATAACATTCGATGTGATATGTGGTAAGTTATTGTTAACAATTATTAAAAGTTTTGTTGTGGAACTTTATGAAGAAGTAACTAAAATCAATTAATTATTATTAATCAATTATAATTAATTTAACCACTGGGATCGGTCAGAGAGGAGATAGATCGTACAGCCAAACAACTTGCAATAAGCAAATGGACAGAGCTAACTGCCTGTTGGATCTCCACGCAATTGTGGCCACTACTTGATAACAGGAAAACCGCAGCGTTATTACAACGCAGTCTGAAGGACCTGAGGAATATCACTGCCGTGGTTACCGGACACTGTCTTTTCGGTAGACATGCCGAACGTATGCAAATACCAGCTAACGACTTCTGAAGAAGTTGCAGAGACGAAGAAGAGGAGGAAAGTATTCAACATTTCTTGTGTGAATGCCCTGACCTTGCAAGAAGAAGGTTTAATGTCTTGGGCGAACCATTTTCAATAATCTGGAGGAAGTAAGTAGCTTACAACCGGGTCGACTTACTAGGATTATTAACAGTAGTGGCTAGTTTGAGTGCATGAGCTGCCAAGATTCTTCTACGCCGTACTTCGCACTAGCCATCAGGGAGCTGATGCTGATAGGTTCCGCAGAACATGTGTGGTAACACAACGGTCCTTATAGGACTACGTGGGACTGTCGGGATAGACCAGAAGTCTGCCACTCTTACCTAATCTAACCTAACCTAACTAAAATTAAACAAAATTTCCCGACCAGACATATATAATAGGTCAAAACACATACCTAATCGATGTATGTAAACAACACTGAAAAATTATCCATGCAAGTGTGTTAGATAGTAGTAAACTGAATTCCTTATCACTTTTAGGTCTAAAATAATGTAAAAGTCTTATATACCCAGTGGCCTAATCGTATGACAAAGTAATACTATTTAAAATAAAAAAAATTAAAAAATATTTTGAAATATACAGGGTGGTATAGAAAAGTAGGACAATAAAGAGATGTTGTTTCTTTTGAATGGAACAGTCTATGTATTTAAGCATTGTTATTTTCCCCACGAAATTATCCATATGACGCAACATTTGTTTTTTATTTTTTACAACGTTGCCAAACAAAATGAAAACTTAAAATTTTAGGAAAAACCTGATAGTATAAATTATCTGTATTTTTCCATCTAATCTCTAATCTAAAGTATAAAATTTCTCGCAAACTTCAAGCAGAGGGATAGAAAAACTGTTTTCAATCATAAAGTAGTTGGATTTTCGTATAGGGTATTTTTTGTTGACATTCGAATATAGAAATTTTTTTTCTAATACAAAATGCTATATATTTATTAGGCTCATCCTATAAAGAGTTGATTTCTTTTTTATTCTTGTTAAGTCATAGTCTCCACCTACGTTTACTAGTTTTGTTCATATTTCGATTTTTATTTAAATTTTTGTAAAAATTGTTTGATTTTCCTTTTTCTAGTTAGCCATACTCCGGTCAATAAAAACAATGTATTTACAATTTTTAATGTCATGTAATGGGTATTCCAAATTATACCGACAAACTTTAAAGGATGGTAGAGGACATTAAAACAAACTTTTTTTATTTATTAGACATATGTACGCAAATGAACCGTTTGGGCTGTAGAGCAATAAAATCTTTTTTCTACTCCCATCTGCAATTTAGCTATTTCTTGCACAATCTACAGAATGGATAAGTAGGCCATTCCAGTTAACTGAACGGATATAATTTCATATCCATCCTAGTTAGGATATGAAATCGACCAATCACAGTAAAGCATCAGGTACCCAGGTAACTATTCGATTTTAAAATAAGTATTGTATGTCAATGTCCAATTATTGTCAGACGTAAATTCTTGCAAATTTTAAACTTAAAAATATGAGCGATTCCGACGAAGAAACGATAAACAGCACGCCGCCAAATATTCGTTTAGAAGCCAATCAAACCTACGAAGCCCTATTACCTGAAAAGTCCAAAAGTAAATACGAACTATCTTACAAAAAGTTTATGGACTGGATGCTGGAGCATGAAGTCAAAAATATATCAGAAAACGTTTTAACTGCATATATGAAATATTTATCCAAAGACCTAAGACCGTCCACTCTATGGACAACGTATTCTATGTTAAGAACAATGTTAAATATAAAAAAAAACGTTGATATCTCTACATATTGTAAATTGAAGTCATTTTTGAAGTTAAAGAGTAGTGGCTATAAACCAAAAAAGGCAAAAATTTTGACATCCGAAGAAATGAAAACGTTCCTTCTGGAAGCACCAGATGAAGAATATTTGTTTACAAAGGTAAGTTTCAGTAAAGTACCCTTTATATTAATATTATATCAAAAATATCTCATTTTGCACGAAATCCTATCGAATAATTAAATAAACCGTTCTTATATGCGCTAGACATTCTTTCAAGTAAGCGCTGGTTCAGCCTAGTGGTAAAGTCGCCGTACCTAGAAAGGGTCGGATAAAGTTGGTTCGAATCCCATAGGGGGATAAATACTTTTTATTTTTTTATCTGATACCTATTTGATTTGTTGTCTTAATAATATAATAATTATTAGGATATTGATTTGATATTTCTAATTTATTTTAGGTGGTATTGATTTTTGGTATTTCTGGCGGATGCCGTAGACAAGAACTAAAAAATTTAAAAATCGATCATATTCGAGACTTGGGAAATGAATTTCAGGTTAGATTAATCGACACCAAAACAAAAACAGATCGTTTATTTGTAATCCCTGGTCTGTTTTACAAGGTTTCAAAAAAATACATGGAGCTTAGACCACTAAACATGGAGCAATTTTTCTTAAATTACCAAAAGGGTAAATGTACCAAGCAAGTAGTTGGCATCAACAAAATTGGTAATCAGCCGAAAATAATTGCTGAATTTTTAAATTTACCGAACTCAGAATTATATACCGGACACTGTTTCCGTCGCTCGGGGGCCACTCTCCTAGCAGATGCAGGTGGCAACACCTTAACCATCAAGAACTACGGTGGCTGGAAATCAACTCCAGTGATGGAAACTTACATCGAAAATTCTTTAAATAAAAAAAAGAAGATTGGTAATACTATTGTTAAATCAGTTCACAATCCGCAAATAGAGAATATTGCATCGACTTCTAAAGAAAATCTTGCTTCAAATATGTTAGCATCTACCTCGTATAATAGTGTTATAGAGAATAACGTTGCAAATTGCAATTTAAAAAAAGAAGCTATTGCATATAACAACTGTACATTTAACAGTTGCACATTTATTGTAGAAAATAAACAGTAATCGTATATTATTATTATATAGATCTAATAGGTTAATAATTATTGTTAAATAAATTTCGTTGTTTATTGTAAATTTAATTTTTTTTTAAGTGTAAAGTTTCTTTAGTCGTAGAAAAAATACACTATACAACTCGAGTGGATTGTCCATATCGCACTCTAACGATTGAGCACTCCGCCTACGGCGTCGTGCTCAAGTTACGTCATCGTGCGATATGGACATCATATCCACTCTTGTTGTACAAACTACTATTAAATCATATCCAAATAATTAAATTAATTCTTGATTTAGTTGGGCACCACTGTCTTTCATTTAACATTTTTTTATCGCAGAAGACCGTAGTTTGTGACCTATTTATTGTAACATTAGCTTGGTTGATTGTTAATTTAAGATTTGTATTGAAAGTGAACGATCATTTCCTATTTCAGAACTTACCAATATGCACCTTGCCTAGGGTACAGCAAAAGTGTAATGGAAAAGAACCTGCACGCTTACATGAACACAGATATCTGGAACGCCGCCAGCCTTATCATACAACCTTTGCTTCCATCCATCGTCACCTTAGAGACAGTGGGCACCTCAAGCGTCCTGGTGGTGGAGGTCGTCCAAGAACAACTCGTACAATTGAATTTAAAGAAAGGCTTCTACACCGTGTGGAGGAAAATGAATCCACAAGTATTCGCGCAATTGCACACCATATGGGATCCCTCAAGTCGGCGGTATAGCGTGTCTTACATGAACAACTTTTCTACCCTTCCCATTTACAAGGCGTGCAAGCTTTAAATTCAGAACAATATCCACATCGATTCGCTTTTTGCTAATGGTTTTTGGGTCACAATTTCATAGAACCTCACTTCGGGAGAACAGTTTTTCTTTCTGATGAGGCATGTATCACGCGCGATGATTATTTTAATAGTATAAACAGCCACATTTGGCATGACGAAGTTTCTCAAACTGTGGTCTCTATAAGACACCAGCAAGCATTTTCTGTAAACATGTGGGCTGGTACTCTTGGCGATTATCTAATAGTTCACTTGCTGCCTGATAGTTTGAACGCAAACATTTATCTCCATTATCTGTACCTACACATTTTGGTTTGAACGTGTGCCAGTATCTGGGCCAGCGATTTCCCCGCTAATAGATTTGAAGATGAGGTCCCGTTGCCTGGCCCGCGTGTTTTCCCGATTTGAACCCTCTGGATTTTTCCTTTGGGGTTTTCTGAAATCTTTAGTCTACGAAACGCCTATTCGTAGTGAGAAAGATCTCTTAGCAAGAGTAATGGGCAGTTGTACATGTCGTGTAGAAGCTATTCCCGGAATATTCCGACGGTGTAATCTTTGTATTGAAGCAAATGGTCAACATTTTGAGCAATTATTGTAAACCGTCATTTAATGAGAAATAGTCTAACACGACCAAAAAGTGATTAACTAATGGTCTGCTGAACATCTTTGTAAATTAATATTAATTAGTTATCACTGAAATAAACAATACTGACCAAAACAATTTTTCCTTCTTTACACGAATACGGCTCATTTGCGGACAATTGTTTTAATGTCTTCTTCCACCCATTAAAGTTGATCGGTTTTTTTTTGGGAGTCTTACTTTTCCGGATTTAAAGCAAACGTATGATTTTTTAAATAAGACACTCTATATTTTTCTCTTATTTGATTGGGCTATTTTTAAGCTTTTCAAAAATACATAATAGGCGATAGAGTCAGAGTCAATCATGAAAGGTACAATGACGTATGTAACCGACGGAGAGATTCTTGAGCGACTCTCTCTAGACGTCGCGTCTCCAGTGGACCGAATTTGTATCAGTGTTGCCAGGTTTGGTGAAATTTTACCAGAGCTGGTGATTTTATGAATATTATGGTGATTGGCAACAAACTGTTCGTAAAAGTTAATTTTCTGGTATTCTTTAGATTATTTCAAAAAACTTACCAATTTTTAATATTTCAAATAGGTACTTAAAGAAATTTAGGATTTGGTTTGTACTTACACAACTTTAAGTCAAAATAACATTAGGTAGTAGGTATGTGTGTCTATATTATTATCTATTATGTATTTAGTGAATGTTTATAACTGTTGGAAATGGAACGGAATGGAAATAATAGTTTGCAATTAACCTCTAGCGATTTGTATTTTTTTCACCTGGCGGCACTGTTGTATATTTTGCCACCAAATGAGTGACGACCCACATTTTTAACTACAGTTTTCCCTCCGCCGTATCCTACGTCATTGTACCTTTTATGATTGATTCTGACTCTAGTTATTATTAACAATAAACGAACAAATCGAATAATTTTAGAAAATTAGTAGTAGGCTATAAAACCATTGAAACAAACAGAAGAATATATCATTACTGCTAAAAGTAAGTCGTCGCACAGCATTCCCAGTACGTAAAGAGTGCACAATCTTTACTTTATAGGGTTTCAAATAATATTTCTTTCATAATTTTCTGGACAAGATTTTATCACTCCGAGATCTTCTTCTATGACTTTGCACGAACTTCTAGTGCCTCTACAAAAGCCATACCGTTCATTTAGTCCTTTTTACGATTCTTTTATTAAATATGATTTAGGTCTTGGCTTTATAAATGATCGATTCTTTAAAAAAATTAATTAATTTTTAAGCTTAAAAATTCTAATTGATTGGGGGGCCGCCTTCTCTCTGGATATCTATGTAAGTAAGAACTTTATAAATTAGATATTTATATTACAAGATTGGAAACTTACCTATTTTCATGGCACTCTATAAAGCAAACTAACATGTCGTAATTTTCAAAATTTTCATACTACTACATTTTCGTTATTTTTTTAAGCTTTGGTGAAATGATTACCTGTATTTTAACATAACGTTATTTTTTGCTATATATTTTGACAAAGAGATATGCCTGATAGACATTCTTTTGTTTGTTTCAATGGTTTCATGACCTATACTACAATAATTTTCTAAATTTCTTGTCTTGTATTGTGCGTTTATTGTTAATAGTAACTATCAACTATTATATATTTTTAAAAACCCTAAAAATAACTCCATCAAATAGGCTAAAAATATACAGGGTGTCCAATTTAGAAAATCTTGTTTGCTTTAAATCTCGAAAAGTAAGACTCCCACAAAATTTTCGGGTGTAATACCACGAGTGCTTTAAAATTATCCGGTTAGTTTTAAAGCACGCATGGTATTTAAAGGAATATTTCACGAATCCAAAAACATTCATTTTGTTAAATTTGAAATAATAAATAGAAATTTGTCAACAAAGTGACACTGACAAGTGGTATTTTCGTTTTGGTGTTTTCGATTTTGTATATCCGCTGTAAGTTTTCGAAAATACCACTCTCCTTATGGGATTTTTTATACGTGAGTGGAATATTCGCGAAAATTTGCGAAAATTCGGTCGAATCTTCGAGCGAATATTCGCAGTACTATTTTTGAAGTCAATAAAGCAGAATTTCTTTGAGAGTTAACACAAAACATAGCAAAAACCGATATTTAGGCGAAAGAATTTATTTGGATCTCATCCAACACAGTAAATTCAGTAACGTGGTGGCAAGGAATGTGTGCTAAAACATGTTTGAAAGATGTTCCAATAGCCATCTTAAGTTTACCAGCATCCTCAGCGGCAACAGAAAGGTCATTTAAAGCAAACTCAATAATACATACCTCCAAACCAAATCGCCTTACTATCGGTAGAACAGCAAAGTTAACATTTATAAGTCATAACTTAAAATTAAAAGAAATCAAAAAGAACGAACAAAAAACAATTAACAATTATAAAGGAAAACACATAGAAAATCCAGATATTGATTTGGAAGTGGCTGGACCTTCAACACGAAATCTTAAAACAATGACATTACATTTGTTCACTTATGCAGCAGCAGCAGCAACTTCAATGGAGATGAAATTAGCATTGATACTGACATGTCAGAAGAGTCAGCTACAACAGCTTCTGAAGAAAATTAGAGTTTATAGTAATATTTAATATTTGTTTCTTGTTTGTTTAAGTTAATAAACATAAAATTAAAAAGTGCTTTTCACTAAGCTATAGCTTGTAAGGGTTCATATAAAAGATCTTTAAAAGTTGTAACATAATTTATATTAAAAAACAAACCTTCGCGAATATTCCCGAATATTCGGGAACGATCTTAAATTCTCGGGAATTTAACATCTCTACACGCCACTGAATTTTACTTAGAAAACTCTCTTAGAAACAGTTTTAATTTCGGCATCTCTTGTCTCACGAAAAAGTAGCGCAGCAAGTGGTAATGTAAAAACCGCAAGTCCCTAACTTTACTAGTTGCCCAGATACCTTGCAATTTCATAGAAAAATACCCTGTACATGGGGGCCACTTCGAACATTTATATAGATTATTACGTTTAACATTTTTCCGTCTTTTTGGTTTTTATAAGATGTTTTGTTGTATGGGTTAGTTTAACGTATTTCAAGTTGACATTAAAAATTGTAATTAGATTTGTTTTAATTTTCTGGGTTATGGCTGACTACGGATAGGAAAATAACACTTTTAAGAGAATTTTAAAAGAATCGAAATATTGATAAAACCAGTAAAGTTAGAATGAGACTTTTCTATATTCGGATGTCAGCAAAAGAAACACCCTGTACAAAAATTCAAGCACTTTATGATTTAAAACACTTTTTTTTATCTCTAAACATACAGTTTACAAGACATTTTATATTCAAGATATTCTAATTCAGAAATACATATAAATTTGTACTATCACGTTTTAAATAAAGTTTAAAAAAGTTTTTATTTTATTCACAACGTAGTTAAAAAATTAATACCAAATATGGCGTCATAAGGACAGTTATTTGGGGAAACTAAAAATGCTAAAATATATAGGGTGTTTTATTTAAAAAATATATATCTCGAACTTTCCATGGCCAACTTTTAAAATAATTTTAGAATATATATTTTCTTTTCCCTACAACTTTTGTAAAAAAATTTTAATATCTTAAATAGTAAATCTGTTTGTCATTTGTCACACAAATGGGCCAAGAAATCATTTTATCTGGCTTATTCCATATAACAAGGTTAAAGTTCAATATCGCATCAATTTAACGCTATTAGGGACCAACATAGGTTAAAGAAGTTATGTCTCATACCAGACTCAATAACAAGCTATCATGCAGTGATGAAGATATGCCTCATTCCATTCATAATTAGTGTTGATATTGTTGATATTGCTATTTTAATTGTTAATTAAGTTCAATGTCACCCGTCCCCTGGATCCGCCACTGACCTAGAGTCCCTTAACTAGGCCCATATTATCTGCCACCCTCATTCTACTATAATATTAACGACCTCTTAGAAAATTTAAAAATCCACTTGATAAGTGTAGAGAACGGTATTTAAAAAAGCCTGACAGTGATGAATGAAATTAGACCGACACACCATAATATTATTATATTCTCATTCTAATTAGTTCTCTCATACCAAGTCGATCAAAGGCCGTGTAATTATTGCCAGTGCTACTGCCACTTACTATCGGGTCACTGAAAAAAAATGCATTTACGTTTTTTTACAAAATGTAAGTCAACTTTACTGCTACTACTACTGCTACTACTTTTTTTGTGATCAATTAGCTTGTTTTTAAATAAATATAACTTGTTGTCTAGCGCGCAGCACGGATTTAGACAGAAATATTCTACAGAGACTGCCAATAGGCAGTTTATATAAACAATTTTTAACTATATGGATACTGGTCGATACATTACCGGAGTGTTTTTAAATCTGTCTAGGGCGTTTGATACTGTGGATCCGAGTTATGTTGCTAAAAATATGTACAACCTGGGCATTACTAAAACATTAAATAAGTGGATTGTATTCTACTTACAATATTAAAATTTCGTTATCAACTTTGGATCGAAACTTTTGAATCCACAGAGTCTTGCGCTGGGAACACCTCAGGGAAGTTTTCTTGGTCTCTTCATATTTCTATTGTATATTAATAACTTGCCAGAACATGTAGTTACTGACAGTATTTTTATATATTATGCTGATGACATTAGTGTCATTGTAGGTGACCAAGACCCAGATGTTTTGCATATGAGGGTATACGATGGCTACTATGGCATGGTGTCCCCAGGTTTATCTTATCATATTTTAAAGTGGGGACAGCAGTGGCGTATTAAGGATTGTGACACGGGGGGGGGTCCACTGATCTTCCTTAAAAAAATGCGCCGCAGGCAAAAATTTTTTAGGTGCCACGCCCTTTTTTGGACTGTCTAAACTTGCAAATTTTACGTTTTGATAGCCCGGCTCAAAAAAAACGTAGAAATAAAGCAATTTTTAAATATAAACGCCAATACATATTTGCATTTGAAATATTAGTTTTTTGAAGGTATGTATAACGGTGCCTATACTATTTTACTCACCTGAATTAGAAAACACGGAACAAAAACTAAAATTCAACAATTATTAAACTAAAAGAAATCCCCAAATATCTGAAAAATTTGAAATAATGTTTCATGTTATTTATTGCAAATAAATGAATGTGAATTTCAGTTTTCTTTACTACTGAGTCCACGGGGGGGGGGGGGTCCAGACCCCCCGGACCCCCCCCTAAATACGCCACTGGGGGACAGGCAGTAAATGTAGGTAGAGTTTCTGTTGCCCGAAAGCGAATTTTAGAAATATTTAATTTATGTTATAGAGACCCAAGTATAGATATATTCCGCGCTCATGTTATTATGACAGTTATCAGCATTTACTTATTTAAGCTCCTACGTTATGTTTATGTGAAAATGAATCTTGTTTTGCAACAAATGGTAAAAATCATACCTGCAATACGCGAGGAAAAGGAAAATTTAGGATACAGAAATTTACTGTAGAGAGTCGCCCATATTCGCTGTTCTGTTCATTAGGCAGGTTGAAACTCCAGGCAGGTTTAGGTTCTTGCTAAAGCAGTTTTTACATGGGCATAGGTTTTACAACATTAATGAATTCGTAAGTCTGAATCCCTACTGAATTTTGTCAGATATAATTATTGATCTTGATGCTAAATGTATTGGTTATTTATTTTTATTTGTGTGGCGTATTCTATCTATTTATTATAACAACCTAAAGGAAAGAATAAAGTTCTTATTCTTAGTCTTTGCTCAGGTAGTCTAACATAAAAATTCAGGCTAAACTTAGAACGGAGCAGTAACGAAATAAAGGGAATTTTAGATCAAATGACGTTTACCCTTCCTACTCAGTTGTTTTCATTTAAGAACTAAAGCGAAATAATAATACGCATAGAACCTGCTTTTACAACAAACATTGAAAAATGCATTTTTGGTGGGTAATAACATATTTCACGAAAAAAGAATTCTTCTTCTTTAACATTCTTACTACCAAAGCTGTTTTCCTAAATACTGCTTTTCCCAAACCTGCCGTGGGATTTAAAATATATATAATTAATAAAATAATAAAAAGACATTAAAAATAAATTAAAGAATTAACGTAAGATTGTTTTGATAATCAGTGCCGGCTTTACCACCGATTATAAATTTACACTTTTTTATATTCTTATTGTCCCCATCTGGTACGAACTTGGAAAAAAATCCATAGCAGATGTATACTTGTATTGTGTATGTTCACTTATATTTTTTATTATTATAGAAACAGCAATGGGTGTCCAACTAAACTTTTTAAAAAATGCAAAATCTGACTATGCCGATGCAGTTCATGGGTAAGATTTATATGAATATTTACTACTTAACATCAGGTATTTGTAGAACAAAACAGCTAATTTAACTGTCTATGAAATTACAGCCCCATAAATATTTGAAGATACCCAAATCATGAATAACTAACCGGATTCATTAGTGCTTTCGTACAAATATTTTTTAACTTTGGCTTTGCTTTACTTTATAAATAAAGATTGGTATTTTTTCTTATTTATTGCTTTCAATTTTGACTGCACGACAATTTAAAGATATAACGGATAATAAAAATTATTTCTCCATAAACAGGCATGTTGTACCCAGCTAAAATATTTTTGATTTGCATCCAAGAGGGCTTGGAATGAAAAGCGTAGGGTTGGTTTAGTTCACAATTATAAGGGGACGATATATCTACCCAAATCTAGGTTAAAATCTTGTCAAATTCTTAATATAATATGAATTCTTATTATGATATTTTGAGGGTGCAATGTGGACTTTCACTACTCCACATGCGTGTATTCTGAGAATTCAGAAACCAGGCTTCAATAGAAAAAAATGTCATGTCTAATAAATCATTTATTAACAATAAATTTTGGGTAAACTACTGACAGTAGTTCCTGCCTCTTTTAAAACCTGCAGCTCGTATTCCTTGGAATACTTACACTTCATAAAGAAACAAATTTAATTATTGTTAGGAATAGTCTTGAATGTTCCATAAGATCTTCCCACTTCTAAAGGCAGGCATTGTACCGGGTGTCACACTAAGAATGGCTGTCGGCCGTATCTCAGAAAGTGTTAGTCGTATGGCTTGCGGAAAAAAATATATTAGGTAAAGTGGTCATGAGAAATTGCTGGAAATTATTTTTAAGTTTCTCATACTGGCGCTACAGGGCGCAACAGTAACGGTAAATATGAATCACGAAGTTTCCTCAAAAGTCGCCTAGTTACGGTATACCGAAAATAACATTTTTGTATATTTCGAAGATTTATTAATAAAATTCACCTATAGAACGTGTTCGTCACTTTTCAAATAAAGTGGTGGGGGAAGGTTGAACATTATTTGTAATAAATGCTGATAACACCGGTCTGGCTTAACATAATTTAGTAAACCTAGTTTTGTTAAAAAGGGCTTTTCTCACTCTATATATCATCTTATGAACTACGGCAATATGTGTTTTATATTAGGCGCTAGGGGGCGCTGTCTTACAACTTCACAAACATTGCGCGTTTTTTCCATAATTGTAAATATAATAGTATATTAAATTTTACCTGATTACAAGGACGATTAAAAGTCTAAGAAGTCAGCGAGAACCGCAAGTTAATATCTATTTTCAATCCGAAGGTATCAACAACAATAATCATAATTACGGAACATTATAAGGCCTATTTGACTCTTAAAAAACCTTTACAATGGCAACTTGAAAATAATATTTCGCGAAAATCGTCTATGCACAAAGACTGATTGTATTGTCACCCACCATTTACTCTAACCCCGTTTCGACAGTTAACGCCTCAATCATGAATTTTTTGTGCTGTGCCGTAAAACCCATTGCGTGAATTATTTAACAAATTGGATAGATTAACGATTAATTAAATTACTTGTAACGACTTTTAAAGATGACAGAACTGATTGATTGACAATGCGCTGGTATTTACTGACGCCAAACAGTTATTAAGAATACTTAGATGATAATATTTTTTGCTCGCATGGTACTAGAAATTACTAGCAACTTTAATATTTTAAAGGCACACTTTGTGTATTAACAATCTCTACTAGTTAGATCCATAACTTTCATATTTCCCTAAACATATCTGTTATCGTTTTCGAGATATTAATTAATTTCTATTTTTCATTTTTTTTTTGAACATGACCTGCAATAAATGCTGATATTTTTGAACTGTGAGATGCAAAGGCGCTAAAATTTGGTTGAGAGTTAGGTAATATCCGAGCTTTTGACGCTATAGACAAATCCCAGTTGCAATATTCAGGGCGCTCCAAAAATACAGAAGTGTTCAGAAGTGTTGTGTGTATTTATTTTAGTGTTGTGTTTAACTATTTTCGGCAATATTAATAATTATTGTTCCTTGGCCAGTTTAAAGTTGCAAAGAACTCATAAATGCACTTGTTGGGTACACTTTATGGCAGATCTAATTTCATTTGGATCTAGATATTGAAATGCTTGGTTGACCCGATGCAACAACTTTCCAACTAGTGATATTTCCCTAAAACATATTACACAGGTAAAAATCTAGAATATTAGAATCGGGTGATCTCGGAGGTCAATTTCGATAATGACAGTGGTATGGCAAATAATGGTCGAATGGGAATATCTTTTTCAATGCATTTTTGAAATAATTGCGTATCATAAACTTCACTATAGTTAGGTATACGAATGGCATTGGTAAATGAAGAACAAATTGCAGCAGCTTTTTAACGCAGTAAAGTTATAAAAGGTATTTAATTTCAAAAAACGTAATTTTATGAATTTTTGAAGTAAACAAAGTACCTGTATTTTTGCCTAATTTTTAACCAAATTTCAGTGCCTAAGTTTTCCAGATTTTAAAAGTATTAGCATTTATTGTAGATCATGTTTTAAAAAATGAAAATTAATTAATATCACAAGAATGACAACAGACCAATAAAGGGAAACCATACAGAAATTTGTTCAGGATCTAATAGAGATTGTAAGAATAAAACTAGGTAGATATAGGATGTTCCGTTTAAAATATCGAAGCTGCTACTACTTTCTAGTACACCACATTGTTGAAGATAATTTAGCTGGCTGGCTGGCTGGGATAATGCGTGTTTTTTAAGTCAGTCATTTATTATAGAGTGATTTTATATCACTGTGTTGCTGTTGAGCGGGACGTGATTCGGGGGCTGATTGCGGGACGCTATCCATATTTAATGTTTGCAGTGGGCAGTAGACAGCGGGGCAGTAGTTGACTTAATATTTCATCACGGTTCATCCCGGAGGCTGAGAAAATTTTAAATGGGTAGAGCATGCCCTTTTAAGGAAAACAACTAATGTGTGGTACGTCCCGTTGACTGGTTCACAATAAAAGTAACCTGTAAATTTATTGCCAAATATAGACAAGCTACATTAGGTTTACAAAAAGCAAGAAAACCAACTTTACAAATTGTAAATATACACTTCTCCAAGAAATTAACATACCAACAAAAAATAACAAAATGTTTATAGTAAATTTTTGTCAAAACTACTTGTCCGATTTGAATGATTTTTTTTTGAATAAGAGGTTGACTCTTCCAGAAAATTAGTGTGCTACTACATTTGCATATATATTTATTTTTGTATAAATACGGGGGAGTAGTGATAGTTGGAGAGTTCTGCGCCATAGGTGCTTCAATGTTAATTTTCGGAGCAATTTTTGACCTACGCTGATTCTTCAAACAGGTTTCGCTGTGTTGTGTTGACGTTGTGAACCTGTTGTGTTGACGTTGTGATCCTGTTGTGTTGACGTTGTGATCCTGTTGTGTTCAACGGACCCTGTTGACCTGAACAGCCCTGTTTAACAGACCCTGTTCCACGGACCCTGTTGACCTGAACAGATCCTGTTCAACGGACCCTGTTGACCTAAACAGCCCTGTTCAATGGACCCTGTTAACCTGAACAGACCCTGTTCAACGGACCCTGTTGACCTGAACAGCCCTGTTCAACGGAACAGGGCTGTTCAGGTCAACAGGGTCCGTTGAACAGGGTCTGTTAAACAGGGCTGTTCAGGTCAACAGGGTCCGTTGCCACGCCCTTTTTTGGACTGTCTAAACTTGCAAATTTTACGTTTTGATAGCCCGGCTCAAAAAAAACGTAGAAATAAAGCAATTTTTAAATATAAACGCCAATACATATTTGCATTTGAAATATTAGTTTTTTGAAGGTATGTATAACGGTGCCTATACTATTTTACTCACCTGAATTAGAAAACACGGAACAAAAACTAAAATTCAACAATTATTAAACTAAAAGAAATCCCCAAATATCTGAAAAATTTGAAATAATGTTTCATGTTATTTATTGCAAATAAATGAATGTGAATTTCAGTTTTCTTTACTACTGAGTCCACGGGGGGGGGGGTCCAGACCCCCCGGACCCCCCCCCTAAATACGCCACTGGGGGACAGGCAGTAAATGTAGGTAGAGTTTCTGTTGCCCGAAAGCGAATTTTAGAAATATTTAATTTATGTTATAGAGACCCAAGTATAGATATATTCCGCGCTCATGTTATTATGACAGTTATCAGCATTTACTTATTTAAGCTCCTACGTTATGTTTATGTGAAAATGAATCTTGTTTTGCAACAAATGGTAAAAATCATACCTGCAATACGCGAGGAAAAGGAAAATTTAGGATACAGAAATTTACTGTAGAGAGTCGCCCATATTCGCTGTTCTGTTCATTAGGCAGGTTGAAACTCCAGGCAGGTTTAGGTTCTTGCTAAAGCAGTTTTTACATGGGCATAGGTTTTACAACATTAATGAATTCGTAAGTCTGAATCCCTACTGAATTTTGTCAGATATAATTATTGATCTTGATGCTAAATGTATTGGTTATTTATTTTTATTTGTGTGGCGTATTCTATCTATTTATTATAACAACCTAAAGGAAAGAATAAAGTTCTTATTCTTAGTCTTTGCTCAGGTAGTCTAACATAAAAATTCAGGCTAAACTTAGAACGGAGCAGTAACGAAATAAAGGGAATTTTAGATCAAATGACGTTTACCCTTCCTACTCAGTTGTTTTCATTTAAGAACTAAAGCGAAATAATAATACGCATAGAACCTGCTTTTACAACAAACATTGAAAAATGCATTTTTGGTGGGTAATAACATATTTCACGAAAAAAGAATTCTTCTTCTTTAACATTCTTACTACCAAAGCTGTTTTCCTAAATACTGCTTTTCCCAAACCTGCCGTGGGATTTAAAATATATATAATTAATAAAATAATAAAAAGACATTAAAAATAAATTAAAGAATTAACGTAAGATTGTTTTGATAATCAGTGCCGGCTTTACCACCGATTATAAATTTACACTTTTTTATATTCTTATTGTCCCCATCTGGTACGAACTTGGAAAAAAATCCATAGCAGATGTATACTTGTATTGTGTATGTTCACTTATATTTTTTATTATTATAGAAACAGCAATGGGTGTCCAACTAAACTTTTTAAAAAATGCAAAATCTGACTATGCCGATGCAGTTCATGGGTAAGATTTATATGAATATTTACTACTTAACATCAGGTATTTGTAGAACAAAACAGCTAATTTAACTGTCTATGAAATTACAGCCCCATAAATATTTGAAGATACCCAAATCATGAATAACTAACCGGATTCATTAGTGCTTTCGTACAAATATTTTTTAACTTTGGCTTTGCTTTACTTTATAAATAAAGATTGGTATTTTTTCTTATTTATTGCTTTCAATTTTGACTGCACGACAATTTAAAGATATAACGGATAATAAAAATTATTTCTCCATAAACAGGCATGTTGTACCCAGCTAAAATATTTTTGATTTGCATCCAAGAGGGCTTGGAATGAAAAGCGTAGGGTTGGTTTAGTTCACAATTATAAGGGGACGATATATCTAACCAAATCTAGGTTAAAATCTTGTCAAATTCTTAATATAATATGAATTCTTATTATGATATTTTGAGGGTGCAATGTGGACTTTCACTACTCCACATGCGTGTATTCTGAGAATTCAGAAACCAGGCTTCAATAGAAAAAAATGTCATGTCTAATAAATCATTTATTAACAATAAATTTTGGGTAAACTACTGACAGTAGTTCCTGCCTCTTTTAAAACCTGCAGCTCGTATTCCTTGGAATACTTACACTTCATAAAGAAACAAATTTAATTATTGTTAGGAATAGTCTTGAATGTTCCATAAGATCTTCCCACTTCTAAAGGCAGGCATTGTACCGGGTGTCACACTAAGAATGGCTGTCGGCCGTATCTCAGAAAGTGTTAGTCGTATGGCTTGCGGAAAAAAATATATTAGGTAAAGTGGTCATGAGAAATTGCTGGAAATTATTTTTAAGTTTCTCATACTGGCGCTACAGGGCGCAACAGTAACGGTAAATATGAATCACGAAGTTTCCTCAAAAGTCGCCTAGTTACGGTATACCGAAAATAACATTTTTGTATATTTCGAAGATTTATTAATAAAATTCACCTATAGAACGTGTTCGTCACTTTTCAAATAAAGTGGTGGGGGAAGGTTGAACATTATTTGTAATAAATGCTGATAACACCGGTCTGGCTTAACATAATTTAGTAAACCTAGTTTTGTTAAAAAGGGCTTTTCTCACTCTATATATCATCTTATGAACTACGGCAATATGTGTTTTATATTAGGCGCTAGGGGGCGCTGTCTTACAACTTCACAAACATTGCGCGTTTTTTCCATAATTGTAAATATAATAGTATATTAAATTTTACCTGATTACAAGGACGATTAAAAGTCTAAGAAGTCAGCGAGAACCGCAAGTTAATATCTATTTTCAATCCGAAGGTATCAACAACAATAATCATAATTACGGAACATTATAAGGCCTATTTGACTCTTAAAAAACCTTTACAATGGCAACTTGAAAATAATATTTCGCGAAAATCGTCTATGCACAAAGACTGATTGTATTGTCACCCACCATTTACTCTAACCCCGTTTCGACAGTTAACGCCTCAATCATGAATTTTTTGTGCTGTGCCGTAAAACCCATTGCGTGAATTATTTAACAAATTGGATAGATTAACGATTAATTAAATTACTTGTAACGACTTTTAAAGATGACAGAACTGATTGATTGACAATGCGCTGGTATTTACTGACGCCAAACAGTTATTAAGAATACTTAGATGATAATATTTTTTGCTCGCATGGTACTAGAAATTACTAGCAACTTTAATATTTTAAAGGCACACTTTGTGTATTAACAATCTCTACTAGTTAGATCCATAACTTTCATATTTCCCTAAACATATCTGTTATCGTTTTCGAGATATTAATTAATTTCTATTTTTCATTTTTTTTTTGAACATGACCTGCAATAAATGCTGATATTTTTGAACTGTGAGATGCAAAGGCGCTAAAATTTGGTTGAGAGTTAGGTAATATCCGAGCTTTTGACGCTATAGACAAATCCCAGTTGCAATATTCAGGGCGCTCCAAAAATACAGAAGTGTTCAGAAGTGTTGTGTGTATTTATTTTAGTGTTGTGTTTAACTATTTTCGGCAATATTAATAACTGTTGTTCCTTGGCCAGTTTAAAGTTGCAAAGAACTCATAAATGCACTTGTTGGGTACACTTTATGGCAGATCTAATTTCATTTGGATCTAGATATTGAAATGCTTGGTTGACCCGATGCAACAACTTTCCAACTAGTGATATTTCCCTAAAACATATTACACAGGTAAAAATCTAGAATATTAGAATCGGGTGATCTCGGAGGTCAATTTCGATAATGACAGTGGTATGGCAAATAATGGTCGAATGGGAATATCTTTTTCAATGCATTTTTGAAATAATTGCGTATCATAAACTTCACTATAGTTAGGTATACGAATGGCATTGGTAAATGAAGAACAAATTGCAGCAGCTTTTTAACGCAGTAAAGTTATAAAAGGTATTTAATTTCAAAAAACGTAATTTTATGAATTTTTGAAGTAAACAAAGTACCTGTATTTTTGCCTAATTTTTAACCAAATTTCAGTGCCTAAGTTTTCCAGATTTTAAAAGTATTAGCATTTATTGTAGATCATGTTTTAAAAAATGAAAATTAATTAATATCACAAGAATGACAACAGACCAATAAAGGGAAACCATACAGAAATTTGTTCAGGATCTAATAGAGATTGTAAGAATAAAACTAGGTAGATATAGGATGTTCCGTTTAAAATATCGAAGCTGCTACTACTTTCTAGTACACCACATTGTTGAAGATAATTTAGCTGGCTGGCTGGCTGGGATAATGCGTGTTTTTTAAGTCAGTCATTTATTATAGAGTGATTTTATATCACTGTGTTGCTGTTGAGCGGGACGTGATTCGGGGGCTGATTGCGGGACGCTATCCATATTTAATGTTTGCAGTGGGCAGTAGACAGCGGGGCAGTAGTTGACTTAATATTTCATCACGGTTCATCCCGGAGGCTGAGAAAATTTTAAATGGGTAGAGCATGCCCTTTTAAGGAAAACAACTAATGTGTGGTACGTCCCGTTGACTGGTTCACAATAAAAGTAACCTGTAAATTTATTGCCAAATATAGACAAGCTACATTAGGTTTACAAAAAGCAAGAAAACCAACTTTACAAATTGTAAATATACACTTCTCCAAGAAATTAACATACCAACAAAAAATAACAAAAAGTTTATAGTAAATTTTTGTCAAAACTACTTGTCCGATTTGAATGATTTTTTTTTGAATAAGAGGTTGACTCTTCCAGAAAATTAGTGTGCTACTACATTTGCATATATATTTATTTTTGTATAAATACGGGGGAGTAGTGATAGTTGGAGAGTTCTGCGCCATAGGTGCTCCAATGTTAATTTTCGGAGCAATTTTTGACCTACGCTGATTCTTCAAACAGGTTTCGCTGTGTTGTGTTGACGTTGTGAACCTGTTGTGTTGACGTTGTGATCCTGTTGTGTTGACGTTGTGATCCTGTTGTGTTCAACGGACCCTGTTGACCTGAACAGCCCTGTTTAACAGACCCTGTTCCACGGACCCTGTTGACCTGAACAGATCCTGTTCAACGGACCCTGTTGACCTAAACAGCCCTGTTCAATGGACCCTGTTAACCTGAACAGACCCTGTTCAACGGACCCTGTTGACCTGAACAGCCCTGTTCAACGGAACAGGGCTGTTCAGGTCAACAGGGTCCGTTGAACAGGGTCTGTTAAACAGGGCTGTTCAGGTCAACAGGGTCCGTTGAACACAACAGGATCACAACGTCAACACAACAGGATCACAACGTTAACACAACACAGCGAAACCTGTTTGAAGAATCAGCGTAGGTCAAAAATTGCTCCGAAAATTAACATTGGAGCACCTATGGCGCAGAACTCTCCAACTATCACTACTACGGGGTGTTGCATTGATAACCTGATTTTTTCATAAAATTTTTAACACCCTGTGGAGTTCAGCAGTTACAATATCAACTTAAAATTAAAATGTTTCTGTAACATTTTGTTTTTTGATTTACTCTATTTTCTTGGTCACAACAAGAGAAACACAATATTATAGCATATAACATGTTTTTATTCATTTTAATTTGCATTATATGCACTAAAGTGAGGAGCAGGTTATAAAAAAACATAAGTTACAGTAAATTGTCATTAGCTAAATACAGGTGTCAAAAAGGATTTCATAGAAGTGTATTTTCAGTGTTAGTCCTTACGTTTTTTTTTAAAAACCTTTATTTTGATTAATATGCAACGTGACACCCGAAACTTACTCGCGTACAATGTGCCCAAGCATTAATATTGTCCGAGGAAGGCTGGAATTACCGAAGAATTTATAGACGATCTAATGTATGTGATACAACCGTTTCACTAGTTCTACAAAGACTTAGAGAGACTGGAAGTCATGATCGCAGACCGGGACAAGGAAGAAATCGAAAAACAACCCCTATTCAGGAGCGGCTTTTAAGACTATCAGCATTAAGACAACGTTTTGAAACAGCCCGGACCCTTCAAACCCAGCTTCGAGGTGCTAATGGTTTACAAATTTGCGGTGAAACAGTTCGTCAGCGACTAAGAGAACACAATTTTAGACCTAGAATTGCTGCTCGGGGGCCAGCTCTAACTAGAGATCATCGAAGAGCGAGGCTGAATTTTGCCAGGGAACATCGTAACTGGTTAGAAGCTGAATGGCAACAGGTACTATTTACGGATGAGTCAAGATTTTCTTTGTACAATAATAACAGGCGCATGCGTGTATATCGACGCTCTAACGAGCGATATGCTCAGTGTAGTTTCTCAAATACCACATTATTTGGAGGAGGATCTTTGATGGTCTGGGGAGGTATCTCTTTGACTGGTCGCACAGAACTTGTGGTCATAAATATTGGAAGCGTTACAGCTGAAGGGTACATATTGGAGGTTTTAGACCAACATGTAATGCCATTTGCGCCATATATAGGGCAAGGATTTTTGGTGATGCAAGATAATGCCAGGCCTCATGCTGCTGAAGTTGTGAGGAAATATCTACAGGAAGTTGGCATCGATACCATCTCTGGGACGCTCTTGGGAGGAGGTTACAAGAGGAACGGAACTTGAATACTATGGAAGACGTGGGGAGGCGACTGATTGAAATATGGGAAGAACTTGACCAAAATGATATACGGTCACTTATTTTAAGTATGAGCCGTCGTTGCCAAGCAGTTATTTGTGCCAGAGGCGGAAATACTCGCTTCTGGTATTTTGTTTACATTTTGTTTCTTTGTTTTTCGTTGTTAAATTTGGATAATAAATTTTAATAAAAACATGTTATGTTATAAAATTGTGTTTCTCTTGTTGTGACCAAGATAATAGAGTAAATCAAAAAACAAAATGTTACAAAAAGATAAAGCTACAGTTTACTTTTAATTTTTAGTTGATATTGTAACTGTTGAACTCCACATGCTGTTAAAAACTTTATAAAAAAAATCAGGTTATCATTGCAACACCCCACCCCGTATTTATACAAAAATAAGTTTGTATGAAAATGCAGTAGTACACTAGCTTTCGAGAAGAGTCAACCTGTCATTAAAGAAAAAAATCATTTAAATCGTACAAGTAGATTTGACAAAAATTTAGACTTTTGGTTATTTTTTGGTGGTGCGTTAATTTCTTGGAGAAGTGTAGTTGGATGAAATTATTTAGACTTTAAACATTGAATAATCAAAGGTTTAGAGGAGATGTTCATAAAAGAGCATTTCAATTGTTTCAATCCGGTATCATTACTAAAATTTATTCTATCAATCCAGTCCTCGAGATATTCAACATTTGGCCTTTGCTCAAAACTACTAGTGATTAGGTTCAAAGATTATCTCTTGCCCCTTCATAACACTATACACTATACAGGGTGTTACTTAATGATAGGCTGTAGTTCCAATGGTGCATTCCTAAACCAAAATCAAGTAGAAAAGTTCATATAAACATGTGTCCTGAAAGATCTGGTTTTCAAGATACAGGGTGTTAAAGTTAAAAAAAAAAACACACTTTGTAGGACACATGTTTATATGAACTTTTCTACTTGGATATGGTTCAAGAATGCGCGTTTCGAATTACGGCCTATCATTAAGTAACACCCTTTAAAGACTAAAAATGATTTATTTTAAGGTTTCTTCAAGGAGCTTACAAAAGAATGCATAATCCACTTTTACAAATTGATTTTATATTTAATTTGACTAGTATTGGAAAACTAAGCAAAAGATCTATTGAGTATATTCGTGATTTTAACAAAAAGGTACGTAATTGTTACATATTATGATAAAGATAACGATTACTTATAAAAAGGAATTATAACCGTATTCTATATTTATACATACAGGGTGAGGATTTTAAAGTATTCCAATGCAAAATTCGAAAAACGGCTTTTTTGAATAATATAACAGTTAATAGAAAAAGAATAATTTTCGAATAAACAAACTTAGGACACTTAAAACTATCATACTACATTAAATTTAACGACGGATCGTGCGTTGCAATTCTGTTTTGACATAAGTTTCATATTTTTGGGTGTGGTAAGAGATAAAGCCATAACTTTATCTTTAGTAAAACTCACTCTGCAGGCCAGTTCATAGGACCACTACGACCAATCCATCTGTTTCCAGACATTTTATTTAGTGTATCTCAAGCTTGTCGCGCAAAGTGTGGCGGGGTAGCATTTGGCTGAAACCATAGTTCTTGCTAATTTGCATTATTATCCAGAAGTTTTGGCAAATTGTTCCTTAAAGTAAGGATTTTGAGATGAGGTGCCCAATAGTCTAAATTGTGCCGGTTGACCTTAAAATAATAAAATCAAAATTGATTTACTCAGTACAAAATTAAAACTTAAAATAATTCACATTATTTTAAATAGTTACCTGGCCACAATTGTAAATGTTACTTCATCAGAAGAAAAACTATCTTTCCTCAAAATGCATTGTTTTATTGAATGGCAAATCTTAAGCAGTTAACAAAATGTTAAACTATTTAGAAAATCTTAGCCATACAATTTCTGCTGAAGACTTATGTGGTAAAGGTAAAAATTGTGCTTCTGTAAAATAGCCGGTACCGATTTTTGGCATAATATATATTCCTGAATCACGAGCAAATTCCCTTGAACCAACATGAAGTTTTATACCGGCTACACCCAAAACTCCAACGGCCTTATCGTCATTCGGTTTTGTTTGTCTTTGAACTCTGTTCTTATTTCAAAAGTTTCCAGTACTGCATCCTCGATCTTCTAATCGCTTAAATGCCATACGAGATTTTTGATTAGCGGGGAACCTAATAGCCGACAATTGCGCAGCTTCTCGGTAGGTCCTCCTACATTTTTCCAGAATTAATAACATGTTCATTTCAATATCGTATGATTGTTCTATAATGGCACTAAATAAAAGAAACTCAAAAAATATCTTCGAATCAGATTACGACTTTCGCGAAGTCAAAAGCATCTAGAATTTTGGGATACCACGATAATTAAAAGTTTTGATAAACAATCAGTGGAGGTAGTTAGGTATCCTAGTTTAAAATTTGTAGTTTCATACTGTTGGTTGGTTCAATTCTCTATACATTTAAATACTCTCTTGCCGTCCTAGTATCATAGCGTATCAGTTTAGTGTGGATATCTTTTGCATCGCGACATAGACACTCGAGATGGCGCTCTTGTGCTTTCACTGCTGAATCTATTCTACATTTATTACTTAAAGCAGTGGAGGGGCAATATTAGAGTTGGGGTACCCAGGTTATGGCAATCTGATGAGTTATAATAACCACGACAAAACTGTCATTGTCTACTGGTGCAATGCAAAAGATGTTTATACTAAATACTTTTCGTGCGGCCTACTGGTTTATTTTAAAACTTATTTTAGGTGATCGAGCAACGTAAAGAAGAGTTTTCAAGAAGCAAAGGCATCAATTCGCCACAGGAAGACGAGTTCGGGCAAAAAGAAAAAATGTCGTTTTTGGATATCCTTTTAGCTCATCAGGAAAAAAATAACTTTATGTATGAAGAAATTGAGGAAGAAGTAAACACGTTCATGTCTGCCGTAAGTATTTTAGCACCCTTAAAATAAAAAACGAATTAAGTCGGCCACTTAAAAATAAAATTGTTTGTAATAGAATGACGATGAACTAAATCACCACCTAATAACTTAAGATAAGGAAAAGAAAGACCTGCCTCACAGGAAGCTTTGACATTTGGACAAATTAACATACAAATATCCAAATGTGTGGAGTCGGCTTTACAAAATTACTTGAATTTAACCTAAGTTGAAATAGGAAATTAAAATTTCAAAACTTAGTGCAAGGATTTTTTTTATCTTAGGGTGGTTCTTTACATATCCAGTATTTTTTAATTAGAATCTGTTGAGAAACGTGTGTTAATCTAAACAAAATCCGGACAAAAACTTCTATTTTTCTGCAAAGTAGAAATATTCTGCTAAATTAAATAAAACCTCAGGAATATTTTATACTTAGACAAGCAGCAATTGACAAAGAAATTCGCCTGTGACAAACTATTTTAAAAATTAAAAATGAACTAAACCCGGCTAACCGTTTCAGAAAAGACCGTTAATATCGGCTTTGTTCAAAAAATATACCGTCAATGTTAAGTACGGTTCCAGAAATTATTATTTCTGAGGTAAGATAAAAAGCTACAATATTCTAAAGTAAATCTATTTATAACTTAAAATCCTTTATAGGATATTATAATAGGTATGCTAAAAAGGACCTTTGTGAAGCGACGACACAACGGAGTAACAACAATTTATTCTACAAGTCACTCGTCTTCTGATTGGCTGTGTATAAACATGGCCGCGACGGTAGTTGCGATAACGGACTACGTGGGCCGGTGCCCCACATGTTTAAGAACGGCGAATTTAGGCAAGGACTCGCTAACAACACTTTGACGAGAGAAGCTCGCTTCGCGACTGTGTTCCACGGGACCGCTTCTATTTTGAAGGCACAAATAATGTGTTGTTACTGCGCTTTCGTATACATTTTTCTCTACGACTTGGCCGTGACAAAATTCTCGTATGTTGATCACAAAGGTGCGGTATTATTCTGTATGGCTCTTTCGAACAAAAGCAAAGTAGTCATTTCCCGTCGGTATGCGACATTTAATCAAGTATTGTAGCACAAAATGTGTTCCTTTGTTTTCCATAGTATAGTACAAATAAATCACACAGATACATACAGTGCAGTGTGTCAAACATCAAAAGATTTTTATTAATCAAATGTAATAGATTCGCAAGTTAAGAAAATAAATTAAAAGTGTTGTAAAATCCTGTCAAGGACTAATGAGAATGAAATAAAAACATGTTATTTTTGGTTAAACGGAGTTTCAATTAAATATATCAGTTATTAACCAACCAGCCTTATACCATGGCAAATAGTGTGTAAATGACGGCAAACTAGTAGAAACTTGTTGCTTCAAAATCCTTGCTTAGTTTCTTTTTTCGGGGATAAAAGAAACACAACTTATAACAGAGATTCTGGCGAATCTCACAAGACAACTGTAAAAAAAAAATATTCGACGTTTGCTTTCCGTTTCGCAACCTTTAGTTCAGGTACTGCAATATTAAGACAATAACGTCATCAATAAAAATCCATATTACTATTATTAAATTGTTTATTCCAAGCTAACTATTATAGTTTATTATAGGGAATATAATACCAACGTAGAGTACTATTAACTGAAACAACAGATGAAATAATAATTTCACAACAAAGTATCTATTCTATTTCACAAACTTTTAACAAAATCATTCATCCAGAATTATTTCTGTTGTGTCTGGGATTGCAGTGAAACCCGAAGACTATGGGGTTTGACATAAGGTCTCAGGGGCCCGGATTACTAAATATTTTCTCCTTAAACCGTATTTAACAAAATAAAAAAACAAAAATATTACAATCTTTATGGCAGGTTAGTTCAGGTTAGAAAACAAAAACAGTGGACACAAGGATATTAGCATGCCGAGGCCCAGCACATTCTGTTGTTTAAAAAAATATTCAAATCGAATCAGGGTAGCTTAAGTAAAGGCAGAAATATGAACTAAATTAAAGTTTTAATATAACTTATCGAGAATTTGCTGAACGACTGAGAATGGCGAACAAAATGCTTAATTAAAAATATGCCAAAGTAATCCCAAAACCTTTAAATTCCAAAAATCTAAAAAAACTTATATAAAGAAATCAATGTATATTTGATGAACTTTGGAATTTTATTTTCGTGGATGTACCTAAATATTCCTATCAAAGCTTTTTTTGTTGTTTTTGGTTTTCTCAAGATGAATATAATTGATAACGGTATTTTCTCTACACAAGCTCTATTATAGCAATAAATTAAGATTAACTGTTTTAGGGTCAAGAAACATCGGCATCTGCTCTCACCTTTGCATTTATGGCCTTAGGAAACCATCCAGAGATTCAGGTAAATATGCCTTAAGTCAAAATTATAGTCTAAGTTAGTTAGGTTTAGGGCAAACTGGAGACACGGAGCAAAACTCGTAGCCCTGTATTTTCAGTTGCCTACCATGGGTGACCATTTTGCAATTAGTATAAACGTCAATCGATTACAGCTGATAGCTGACGCTTCCTTTTTTTTTATTTATCTTCTTTGACTTGTCACTTGCATTAATAGTATATTATTAACCAAGGTTTAGACAGCCATCATCATGGCCCGAGCGGCAAGTTTAAATCACGAGGAGCGAAGCGACGAGGGATTTAAGACGCGAGGGCTATAAGCTGTCTAAACCGTGGTTAACATAATATTTTTTCCACTACTACAAACATTTATAAGACATTTATCTTTATAGTATTAATAATTATAAAAAATTATAGGTAGGTATAAGTATATTTTTTAATCAAGTTACCTGCGCTTTGGAATTGGCAAAATATTTTGTTGTTTTGTCAGGTGGCTTTGCCAATGTCAATTTTTGTTTATTTATGTCTTCAGATTTCACGAGTTTTCCGTTTTGTTAAATGAGCGAAGAAAATGTTAGTGATATTATTATGTGTATACCTCCAGAATTAAGGATGGAAGCAGAAAAAATGTTGATTGTACCCATCGATATTTTACAATATCAGGCGTCTCTAATAATCTAATATGTATTGATAATTGTCTGGTTGCCTAACCACAAGAAACGATGTTTATGAATTCATGTTGTAGAATCAAAAAATCAAGTTGCCTGCGTTCAAATAGACTCTTGAAGATCGGTCAATAATGGATTTCAATGCCTTATTATTGACCACGGTCAATAATAACTTATTAGGTAGAGAAAAACGATTTCTAACGTTAATATAATCGGTCAATAATGGCGATGTTATAGGTTAGTAGTGGAAAAACGTTTTTATATGGTTTGGTATTATTTTGGCGCTGATTAAAGAATAATCAATAAAAAAAAGGTATTGAATCTGCTTATTTTATTTTAATGTGATTTTGTTTGATTGTTTATAAGATTAAAAATGTTTCTTACACTTAAAGATTCCAATAAAGAAATGCGAACTAATAAGAACAAGAACCGCAGAAAAATACACAAATTTTGTTTAAGTGTAAATCACACTTTCTTCCAGTGTACATTTTAAATTATTCGTATTCTCCGATATTTTTTAAAACTTTCTTCCGATGTACCAATTAGGAGAAACATCAATGTCGCCGATACGTCGATAAAAATCTGGCGACACAAACATCAAAGGGTCTTGTGTCACTTCTGTTTCATTTAGTTTTCTATGTTAAGGGTGTTGGTAATTTGGTTCCCAGCAGGTTTTAAATAAAAGGTTGGTACCTAACTACCTAATCTATTATCAGTACGTAAATAGGTTCCCTAACCCGTCAAGGTAAATTGGTTTCCAATCAGTAAATTATCTGAAAACAGTTATCTACTACTCCTTTCATATAGGAAAGGGAAGATCGGGTGCTGCTCTCCACACCACCCGATTTCGCAATATGTTTTGAGTCTTGAAAGGTCGGAATGGCTCCCCTAAGTAAATATAAAAAAATCGGATTTACGCTTAAGGACTAGGATCAATTGACTTTAAGAACTTCCATTTCTTAGCTCCGCATGTCTATATTTAAATAATTGGCGCTGGAAATATCCCACAGGCAGGGCATATCCCTATATAGCTCGAAAAACTCTCTCCAAGCCTGCTTTTGCCTTTCAGACATATTTGATTCAAGATACTAAAGATTCGCGGAAACTCTCGGTCAGAATTAAAACATGACGTGCCCCATCAACTATCGATGAAAATCGACCCAACCGTGCTTCACACGATCAGACTTGCAGGGCGTTAGAGTGGAGAATCGGGAGATTTTATGGTTGCCTCAACAAAACGCCCAATCTGGATCTTATCGGTCCGGCATGCCTACACACACCCAATATGTAGCGTCCCTGCAGATTGGACCTACAGATTAGGTGGTGTGTTGAAAACTTTTAGGCAGGCTACGTGGGCTTGGTTTCAGTGGGTAGTTGGATTTATTCTCATTAAGTTATACCCTTTTTCTGTTTTTATTTTGTTGATTTCGCTTGGGTTTAAAGTTGTTGAGTTGTGAATTATTCTAAGAATATTTTTACGGTGAATTCCGAAATAATTTTGAGTGAAAGGGGAAAACAGTTATTACCTGTTACTAACTATAACTATGGTTCTCAAAATCCTTTGAAAAGTTGTGAGAAGCGGCGGACTTGCACAAATAGAAAGTGCAAATCATTTACCCTCACTCTGGGCAATAGTGATAACAATATAGCAATTAGAAAGCACATACAAGAACATTTCCTTGATGCTTCCTTGATGCAAATATGGGGGGCTTAAACCGACAAATTGGTAATTCTGCTTGCAAAAAAATCAGATGTTACTTGCGTCAAAAGAAATCCATACAACTCGTAGAAAAATGCAAACAAGTTTGCCTAAAAACATCGAGGAAACTTTCGACTCTCTGGATGAGACAAACATCCAAACCCATAGAGGCGAGCAGTTTCTACTCATCAATGATATAACTGATTAGATAGTAGGGTGGAGCGATAATCGCAAAATTTTAAAAATTTTGGAAAATCGATTTGGAATACCTACCAAAAGTTACCTTTGGTAATGTTAATAAAAAAGTATTTTTACAACTTTTTGATCAGATCACATCTTCTGCCCTCTACCGGCCTTTAAAAAACGAAAAAAAAAATATAATTTTTTTTTTTTAAATAGATTTGGAATACCCACCAAAAGTTATCTTTGGTAATGTTGAGAAAAATGTTTTATTGCAACTTTTTAATTAGATCATATCTTCTGCCCTCTACCGGTCTTTGAAAAACGAAAAAAAAAAAGTGAATTTTTTTTTGGAAAAATAGATTTGGAATACCTACCAAAACTTACCTTTGGTAATGTTGATAAAAATGTTTTATTACAACTTTTTGATCAGATCACACATTCTGCCCTCTACCGAAAAAAAAGAGCTCTATTACGGTCCTGACTTCACCAGCGCACATGCTGCGCCTCGTGAAATCGCCGAATTTCGGCAGTGTTCGGCACGCTGCGTACTTTCGTTTGACGCATCATCTCACTGTTATATTATATTAGTTTGCAATTAGTCGTGTTTTATATAGCGTTAAGTCGTTTTTTAAGTGACAATTTAACAGTTTTGTGGTTTTTGGCGATCGTGCAATAAATATGAGTTCTAAAAAGATACGTTATACTAGACAAGATATTGAGTGTCCGTTAATTGGTGCTCCTGCAGATTTTAAAGGTAACTTACTTCCTTCGAAAGCTGATGTTTTAAAGTGTTATTTATGGTCAAGGTATAATTTAAAACCTCCAAACTCAGGGAAGGAACCAACGGTATTTGAGATATCTAATGTACTGTCTGATAAAATTTTAAGTTTGTGGCAAAAAGCGTCAATTGCTACCGTAACAAGAAAACGTGTTTTACAATTAATAAAAATCCTGCACGACAAATATTTAAAACTTTTGAGGTATCCGGAGGTAAAGAAAAACGATAGTTATAAAATACGTGTGCAGGAATTTCAAATCGAGAACACTGGTCTGTTTGATGTCAGCGCTTGCAAATGCGAAATTTTTGAACAATGTTCTTGCGATAAAGAAAAAAAAATACCTAAAAATGAATGGAGTTTTTTACTAGATCAGAGGGGGCCTAGAAAAATGATTATTGGAAATATTGATGTAAAGGAAACCTCTAAGCTGATAAATAAGGCTAGCAGATTGAAAAAAGATATGGAAAGGAAAGAACTACAACAATCCGTTCAACATGAAAGCGACATCCATTCATCAATAAAGCGGAAGCCAGAAACTGGTATCAAAATAGATCATGACTTACCTTCCACTTCCTATGACAGTATTGACAGTATCAGTACAGAAATGCAGTGTACAAAAAATTATATCAAACTCCCTACCTTGGCCAAAGTTTGTGACCGCTACGGACTATCGGATAGATCGGCAGCAGCAGTGGCAACGGCAGTTCTACAAGACCTTGGAATTGTTACCACAGCTAATACAAAAAACGTAATAGACCGAAGTAAGCTGAGAAGAGCAAGAGAGCAATCAAGAAAAGGTTTTACGCAAAACTCAGAAACTCTAGAAACTTTGAAGGCCATATACTTTGACGGACGGAAAGATAAAACCTTCGTTATCGAAAATATTGAAGGCAAGTCCCACAGAAGAACCAAACTCGAAGAACATATTTCTTTAGTTCAAGAACCTGGCTCTATATTTTTAGGGCATACAGTACCCCTTTCCGGATCGGCTCAAAGCATTTGTCAAAGTATTGTCAACTTCCTGGAAAGTAATGAATATAATCTCGAAGAACTAGTGACAGTCGGATGTGACGGAACTGTGGTGAATACGGGAAGAAAAAATGGTGCAATTTCTCAACTAGAATTAAAATTAGGACGCCCTTTACAAAGATTTGTCTGCCAGCTTCACGCAAATGAATTACCTTTAAGGCATCTTTTCCAGAAGCTTGACGGTCAAACTACGGGTCCAAGAGCTTTTGCTGGAACTATAGGAAATCAAATACAGCAGTGCGAAAATATGCCAGTTGTAAACTATAACATTATTGGCTGTGAGTTACCAGAAGTAGATTTCCTTGACTTAAGTGCCGATCAGAAATATTTGTTCGAAATTTGTATTGCAGTTTCTACAGGGGAGTGCTCCGTGGATTTATTGAACCGAAGCCCAGGAAAGTTAAGTCATTCTCGATGGCTCACTTTGACCAATCGCATCTTACGTCTTTATGTTAGTACCGAAAATCCAACCTCAGAATTAAAGGAACTGGCCAAATTTATTGTCAAGGTTTATGCTCCTTTGTGGTTTCAAATTAAATGCAACTCATCGTGCGTAAATGGTGCAAAACATGTTCTGCAAACAATAAAACGTAGCCGGTACCTGGAGCAAGATTTGAAAAGTGCTATAGACCCTGTAATTCAACGAAATGCCTATTTTGTTCATCCGGAAAATCTTCTGATATGTATGCTGCATGACGCTCGCCCCTATATAAGAGAGCTTGCACTTCGTCGCATTCTAAATGCAAAAACTAAAAGCAATACTTCAACCAATATCCGACCTTTTATTATTCCACACATTAATTTCGACGCAGATGACTATGTTGATCTGATTGATTGGCAAGAAAATAAAATAACTTGTCCCCCCCCATTGCTTCAAACTTTGGAAGTGGATGATTTGAAAAATATTATTTCCGGTTCTACCGAAAAAATCATCGACATCGCTGCATTTCCCTGTCACACCCAATCAGTAGAGAGATGTGTGAAACTTGTCACCGAAGCATCTTTATCAGTTGTTGGGTTACAAAAGAGAGACACTTTTATTAAGGCAAAAATAGATTCGCGGAAACTTATGCCAAAATTTGAGTCAAAAAAAGACTACAAACAGTAGCTAATTAAAATGTATTTATAATAACTAAAGGTACTTACTACCTAACATTTGAACTATAAAAATCATAAGTAAGTATGTATTTTTATTTTTTTATTTTTTTATTTTTTTATTTTTTTCAAATCCCGGTAGAGGGCAGAAGATGAAAAAAATTTGAAAAACCGAAAATGAACATTAGTTTTGTAATACCAACTGGCAACTTTTGCGCACTATTCCAAAACGATTTTCCAAACTTTGATTTTTCGCTCCACCCTATTAGATAGTGGTGTTTTCGTGTAAATAAAATATTGAAATGTTAGAAAAGACCACGCAAATTTATTTAGATTGCACGTTTAATTATTGTGCGCAGTTTTTCTGTCACTTTTTTACCTTAGGCCGTTACTATACCAAGCATTTTATTCCATTAATTTTTTCATTACTAAATCAAATCAAATCAAAAAAGATTTATTTGTGAAATAGTGGCGGTGCATAAATAATTACATGGTTTAAGAACATATATATAAGTTAAAACAAAACTTTTAAGTTTTGTTTTAATTTATATTACCTAGTCCACTGTAATTATGGACTACTTCTTCAAACATATATATAACTTTTAGTATAAAATTGGACTGTACCGCGATCATGTAAAAACAGGTAGTTCTGCGCTCATATAGTATGAGTGCAGAATGGTACAGCCCATTTAAAAAGTACGTTTTTCAAAGTACTGTCCTAGTCAATAAGAAGAATGGGCTGATGGGAACAGGGGAGTGGATGCATGCCATTTGACGGCATCCATTGACCGAAAAACCCAGAAGAATCTTTCTGTTTCTTTGTTGTTCCATTAACATGCTTTTAATAAAATTAGAAAAGTTGTTTGGTGATAAACCCTTGACATGGTTTTGAAGATTATTCTTTAGAGAGGGTGTAACAAAAGAAAATTATTTTTGGAACTGAGCCTTTCGGTGTAAAGGTATTTGAAAATTATGCGTGTTTCTCGTAGCGTGGTTGTGTGTGCGTTGCATAAGATTGTTTAAGAGGTATAGTGGTTTGCCGCTTTTAATTGTTTTATATACAAAAAGACGCATATGATATCGCCTGCGATTTTTCATATTTAGGATATAATTTGATTATCATTTAGATTCGACGTTATGTGATTTCTATATCGTATGTTAAAGGAAAATCTTACACAGCTGTTTTCAAGTTTTTGAATTGAAGACAGATGCATATCAGCGACATATAGAGAAAAAAGTAACGAGAATAGTATTGAACCCTGTTGGGTAAGAAGTTTGATTTGCTACTACTGGTTTCCTTTTTAACCTCGACACAGCTTAGTCGCTAGTTAAGGAGATTTCTGAAAAACACAATTGAATTTGGAGAGAGGCCGAAATCTAACATGGTGATGCATATACTCTTTTTATCTTCCTCATTATACAGTATATTATTTAAAACATTCATTATCAACCTTGAAAATGTACTATAGTTCTGTCTAATTCCCGACTGCCAATCTGGAATAAGATTAAAAGTATTTGAAAGATGCACTATTTGGCTAAATATATGCTTTTCTAATGTTTTGAGGCGGTAGGTAGAATTGCAGTAAATGTTGTGCCATGGGAGATGCATTGCGTCATTTTCAAATAATTCCCTATTTATGTTGTAGTTCCGAAACAAAACAGTATTCTTTCTTTCTCTCTTTTCGTCTATGATGTGAAAAGAGGCTTATATAAGATTCTGATCGGTTATTGTTTCAGATATCGTTATTGAATGTTGTTTCTTTAGTTAAAAATTAACTGCTGCTAGTTATTATTACATCTATTAAGCTTGAATTATTTTAATTTATATTTATACGTTTTGGTTCATTGATGATTAATGATTTGTAAGAGGTTGAAAATTTGGAGAATGTTCTGCAGTCTGTTTCTGAGTGGGGATTCTTGTAAAAAATCTATTTATATATCACCCACAATATACGTACAGAAAATTATGAAAATATATTTAACTTAATTATATAGATTTGTGAAGATTATTGTGTTACATTAAAAATTTTCAAAAATTGTTATTGATTGAAAGCTGCCCACAACGCAACAATTTTTTCCTTTAGCAGAAATAATCGACTGCCGGTTTCGCCTTGTCTAGTCCTAGTATAGAAAAATTCAGGAATACGGCCTAATACCCGTATATAAAAACGAACGTTCTCTCGTTGGTAGATGACTGCGAATTACTTTTGGACTGACTTTTTTATGTTCTGATGATGTTAGCGACTGTTTTGTTTTTAATTTACTCGCAATTGCACTGGAGGAGAAGGGCTTCTTAAAGTCACATCCATTCTACAAAAAAAGTATTAAACTTTAAGTTTAATTTAAAAATAATAGAATGTACATATAAATGTTTGAAAAATTACTCTTTTCATCCATAGGGGCTGGGCAAATGAATTTAGGTTAATGAAACGCAACTGGAAATGTATACTAATAAACTATTTATTTAAAACTATGTAATATTCCTTATAATAAGATTGTCTATGTATTAAAAAATGTCTAAACAGCTAAACCAATTGAAGTAGGTACTTATAGTTAGAACTGTTCACTGTCTATAGAAAAATGATTGCAAACATACTGCAACAAATAGTTATAACACTTGACTACTTCTTGTAGTAACCAAAAAACTTAACTAATCATTACTCCATAAATACTAAAATCTTTATTGTTTTTTTTTTTACTAATAAAAAAACGCACAAATTCTTTAAATGTCATTAATTTCACTAGAAAATGTGATGTTGTGAAATTAGCTTATCAGGAACAAAAAAATACTCTACATGCACCTTAAAAGGGCCGATGATGGCATAAATAATGGAAGAATGTCATTAAGTTGTGGCATACATTCATACATGATATCATAGGAACCGGCCGTTCAAAATTGACATCTAAATTGGGATCCAAAACTCTACCATTTGTTGAGATTGGACAGCTTGAAGACGTAGACAATACTTGTACAATATTGCTATATTCTAAATCCCAATTAAAAAGGGAAATACAAAAGGTGCCGTTGTAGGCAAGGGGTACTGGGTGGGTGAGCGGCCTGAGTAAACGACTGAACTGTTTCAGTGTAAAAAACCAACTGACTTTCTTTTTCTTTGTTGCGCCTGATTATTGCCTAGCAATGGCACGGAGAATGATATAATTAATTTAATGTACCAGGTGGCATGTTTGTATGTGTTTAAATAATTTTTGTTGGGGTGTTTCCCCAACATGCACCAAAAGACGAAAATGTAAAATAATATTCGGAATGTGTATCGGAATTCTCTTTCCGCCTTCCCTTTGAGCTCAGAATTCAGATGAACTTACACGCACTACCAATGATTGCAAATATTTTCACAAACACTTCAATACGCCCTTTTATCTAGCGCATTCCAATATTTTAATTTTTTTGGAAAAACTTAAAGAGCTTTGAACTTATGTAAAATTACAGAGTGTGAATATCACATATCATTCATTATCAATAATGAATCTCATTCACAAAATGAAATTAATCAATTACATTTTATTAAAACTGTTTCTTTTTACTGTGCTTTTATGGAAAACTGAAATAAAAATCTGTTGTTGTACTCAGTATATATGTTAAAATATTATAAATAAATAATAATAGTTAATATAATACGTTTTATTGCCTGATGACCTGTTTTAAGTATTTTAATACCGGGGAACCAGTTTACACATAAAGATCAGGTAAACGAAAAATTGCTGGAACCAATTTACATCTAACTTTTAACCCCCGTTAACTTGGGAACCGGTTGCATGTATCCGTATATTATAATGTGGTGGAAGAAATAAATAAATACGCTGATGGTGTGTCTTCAAAATACGCATTAGAACATTGTATGTCTTTGTATAATAGATATATTTTTTAACGCGACCTCATCATGCACTTTGACATATAACGCCGAAAGCATCAACCCAGGCATAAAGAAGTTTCTTAAACCAAATAATTAAATGTAAAAACAGTACAAATTATGTTAATGTGTTTCATGTATTATACCCTAGTCAATGCTTTCTTTTGTCTGATAGAAACGAGTACAAGATGAATTAGATGCGTTGTTTGCAGACGATCCAAATAGAAAAGTAACCACAAAAGATGTAGCTAAAATGGATTATATGGAAATGGTCATAAACGAAGTATTAAGACTGTATTATTTTATCCCCTTTATGGGCAGAGAATTATTAGAAGATGTTGATATAGGTGGGTATTATTTTTTTTGATGTATAAAAACTGAAATGTTTATGATTACCATGCTCGACGTATTTAATTATTAAGATTATTATTGTGGCAACCTTTCTTTCAATCTCCTGACGCTTCTCGAAATCAATGAAATTTAAACACAACCAAAGGCCAATTGAAACGAATCACAGAAACTCAAAATATACTAAGGCCCGGTACTTTCACGTCCGAAAATCTTTACTTTCAAAATGATTGTTATAGTTTCAATTGTGTCGACAATTGTTTCCATAGGTATTATTCGACGAAAAGCGCTATCCGTAGATGAAAATATCAATTCTTAAGGTTTATTGCCTCGGAATTCTAAAACCAAAACTGATTTTAAAATTCATGGACACAATTTTTTTTTTTTTAACGCTTGCATATACATCAGGCCCATATATTGCTGAGACCATGTTACAGAAATATCCCCAGTATGCGGTGTCTTGCGGAAGCTTTGCGTCTGCGCAGTTCGCGTGTACGGCACTTTATAAGAAAGCAGATAGCTAGAAAGCGTAATTGTGGAAAGCCTCAATGCAGTGCACTATAAAAACAATTAAACAGTAAAGCAAACAGTTAGGATATTAATATATTTATTTATATTATGGCACTACAGTTAAGTGGACTATTAAAAAAAAATGTGAATATTCAGCACATTGAAAAATAAAGGAGTTGTGTAGGTATAGAGTTATTGTTTATTTAACCAGGTAAACCTATCAAGAGCATTAAAGATGAATATCCTAAAAAACCGTTTGGTATTTTGAACCTTAACAATAATCTTTCTTGATAACAGGTTTCTTCCTTAATTCTGAAAGTTGGCATTAAATGGAGCCTAGTAAGAGTTTTTTTCTTACTATGAATTAAAATATATTGAGTCCGTATTTGTTAAAGTTTTTTTCCTTCTTTCAGATGGCCTCCATATACCGAAAGGAGTAAGTGTAACAATATCTGGGCACGATCTACATCATGATCCCGAACACTATCCCGACCCTTGGAAATTTGATCCGGATCGATTTCTTTCTGAAAATGTAGAAAAAAGGCATCCCTATGCATTTGTACCATTTAGTGCAGGACCTAGAATTTGCATAGGTAATACTTGATCCATATTGTTATTTTTAAGCTATTGATCTGTATGACATTTTTTAAAGCCGTTCTGAACAGCAATAAATAATATCTTCATTTTTTTAGGCCAAAAATTTGCAATGCAAAGTATAAAAACAATCCTGGCATACGCCTTAAGAAGACACAACGTGAAGTGTACACAACAACCGGAGGACATCAAGTACTACTATGAAATTATCTTAAAACCTCAAGATGGAATACACGTAGCTATAGAACCGAGACATTAACACTAAATAATTTTGTGATAATTAAAATTTCGGAGTAAAGGAATAGTCCAAAAACTTTATTATAGCAAGTTTAATAAATAGCGCTTTAAGTTAGGAAAAATTTTGTAAGGTACGAGGAAAAGTTACTTTGAAGTTTTCTAAGATATGTACTTTATTACACCATCGCGTAGCCCGACAGAAGCAGCCTCGTTGTTTTTCAAGTTTTTCAAAGTGATGCAGCCTAATTTACTTTTATATTATATACAGTGGTGCAACTAGGAGGTGGCTGGGGGGTTTGTCCGCCCACAAACTCAAAATAAACTCCTCACTTCCAGAGCGATTGTACGCATTCATAATACTGCTTAATTACATGTATCGCACTTGATTGCAAACCAAAGAGTTTTACTTTGACCTTGCTTGATATACTTTAACAGAAAAATTTGTTTATTCACTTACGGTGAATGGAACATTAACGTTTATAACGAACCAGTCAACGAACCAGCTAAAATATGTTGGACAATGCGGTGTTACCGCTTCTGTTAAAAAGTAGTAACAACTTATATTGTAAACAAATCCTATTCTTATAATCTGTATTAGTTTCTTAACTGCATGAACATACACCGGCAAATTCTCAACGGCAAACTTTGCAGTAGCGGATGGACCTTCGAAATACTTGGCGGTGCGGTGGCTGATTACCGTTTGGCAGCCACCGCTGGACCTGTAAAGACGGCATGTGGTTGAGGGGTGGGGCCCTTGAATCTAATAATGGGTGATCAGTGATACGGATGGTGAATCCCGGACACTGTGTGATATTCGGATAGTTTGAGGTAAAAGCCTTAACCCAAACAATTGGCAACGGAGTCTCGCATATACGGGTCTGATGCTGTTTCGGATGGTTCCAGCATTCCCGCGGCATGCATAACTCTCTAGGCTGCACACTAAGATGTTTAAGGGCTGGCTTAAGGGCTGGCTCGTTAAGGTTTGTGATGAGCAAAGAGACGTTAATAATAACAAGACCATAAAAATACTGTGCCTAAAATAATATCTGCCGGTTATATTGTGGTTAGGAACACACGGTAAACTATAGGTCACATCTGGCTGACATCACCCAGACGTTGGAATGAGGTCGACTAAAAAGCTCTAAGCTAACCTACTTGCTTGACGTCAAGCCTTCTCATCCATCACTACTACTACTATTTAATAATTTTTTTTGTTATTTTCCTAGACCTACCTATGTGTATCCGTTTTTTTTTCGAAAAACCTGACCTGCAATAAATGCTAATATTTTTAACTGATATCTCGTTCGAAGTTAGACAATACTCGAATTTGAAAAAGTTAAAAATATTATTCTTATTTGGTTTCTAGTCAGTGTGCCATGCAGTCTTATGTTTTATGTCACTATTATCGAAATTGACCCCCGATCTTAATCAATTCCATTTTACGTAAGGCGCATGTCTAAAGAACAAAATTTGCAATTCACCAGTCAATGCTAGATAAGAGTTGCTGCATTAAGTCCATTGGAAATTTTAAGATCTAGTTCAAATAAAATTAGATCTGTCACGACGAGTGCAGTCAACAAGCGCATTTCCTTGCATTGTTCAACTTTAAATAATGAAACAATTCTAAAATGTGCTGATCTTATTTAATTTGGATCTAGATCTTAAAACGCTCGATTGCCCAAGTGTAGCAGCTTTTCTCTAGAATTTACTGCTGATTTGAAAATGTTTTTTTTAACCATATCTCCCAGGTAAAAATCTGATGGATTAAGATCAGGTGAGAAACCAATTCAGATAATAATAGTGACATGACACATGATACACTGACTAGTATGGGAATAACTTTTTCATAAATGCTTATAGGTCAAAAACTTGACTAGTTATATTGGTATAAGTTAGATAATAATATACCTACACAAATGCACAACAAATCTCAGCAGCTTTTCAAATCAAAAAATGAAGTAGTTAAAAAAAGGAAAAACAAAAGAAAAACAAAAGAAAAAAAAAAGAAAAAAAAAAAGAAAAAAAAAAGAAAAAAAAAAGAAAAAAAAAAGAAAAAGAAAAATGAAGAGGAAAAAAAAGAAAAACATATAAATACGAAATTAGTTAGCTATAAATACATAATTAAGGGATTTAGAGTTACACAAAATACACAGAGTTAAGCATAGGAACAAAAATATAAGGTACCTGAATTCAACGAACAAAATAAAATTGAGAGATGTAACAATAAAATTCACGAGCTAGCCATTTATTTCCATCATAGCTATAAATTTTAAACACGCATACACACCCACACTTTTCATATCAGTAATAACATACAGGATATTTTATTAGAAAAAAAATCTACTTTTAGCAATTTTTGAAAAATCCAAAATACCTGTATTTTCAGATCACCCTGTATATTGCAAGTAAGATTTGGTCACGGCGAAAAAAACCTCCTGGTCCTAAACCGAATTTCAGTGAATTAGTATCTCCGAGTTTAAAAACATCAGCTATTTTAGCTATGCAGATCATGCTCGTTTTTGCAAAAACAAAACATTTTTGGAACCGCGCGTTATCTGGTTCATCATTAACGTCCGATGACGTTCCATTCACCATGAAGTGTTTAGATGAAGTTAACGTTACAATTTTTATGACATCGAAACTTGCAAAACATATTATATATAAAAATCGTTGCATATACATCGTTTCTTAAAAATTTGATTAATCATCTAAACAGCTTTATCTTAAGGCTTTAACCCCAAAATCACTGTCTAGTTACGCCACTGATTAAATAAATTTTATAGAGGCCTCACCACTGTCGATATCGAGTTTCGCATGTCGGTTTACAAATTACACAAAACATGGTAACAAAATAATTTATTGAAATCGATAGTATATTATTTTATTAGTCTTGTATATCGTTCTCTTAAAAATAAAAAGAAAATCACTTTAATCAAGATTTATTTCTTTATCCTGTTCATAGATCTGGTCAGAATTCAGCGCCGCTAGCTGCTTGCTAGTCATTTCAGCTAATTTTATTACTTTTGCTTTAACTCTTACAAAGCAAGCAATAAGCTTGTTTGTTGTTTTGTCTCCAACGGGCCCGACACATAGATCTGAAATGATATTTTTTACTGGATTGACATATCATTGTGTGTATATTAACTTTTCTTTCGAATTGTATAAAATTGTATGGCCCCTTGCCCATTTAACCAATGTAAACGTAGTGAAGCCGAGGTTCCTTGTCTCATCATTTCGCACAGTGCGCATGCACGAGAAAAAATAAATAGACGTTTGCCTTTACGGGGAGAAAATAAGGTTATGCTGCTTTTCAGTCGCATTTGACTTTGACAACAGGACAGTAATTTCTAAACAAACATGTTATAGTTTTACCCTCGTAGGTCGTTAATAAAACTTGGATTCATATAACTTTAATAACTATTTTATTTGCAACCACACAACTCCGCCATTTTACAAAATCACTTCTGAAACGACTACTTTAGTTTGAAAACGACTAACTGAAAACTTTTAATATAAACGTGTAACATTTCTTCTTAACCTAAATATCATACAATATGCAGTTCGCCATTGCTAACCTAGGTGGCGCTAGACATACAAACAACAAAACATTAAAGTTCTTCGTTTGTTTAAGATTTTGAATATTTCGAATGAGGAAAGGAAAATAGCGCATATTTTTAGAGTTCAACAAGTAAAATATAGGTTTTTGGATGTCTCTTTGAATTACATGTAATTTTCGGTAAATAGAGGTAGGTACCAAATTAGGTATATCAACAGCAGCAGAGGAAATGGAATACAAAAACCATTGTTTCCTCACAAAATTAACTTAAGTAAGTTGAAGGAAAGAAAGAAAGAAACATCCCGTCTAAGTAAATTACCTGTAAAACGATAAATCTTTGTTCACATTTTTACGCCTGTTGTAAATAATGCAAGATATTCTGTTTTGCCTCGACATCAGCACAAAATTATCACGTTTTACACACACAATCAAAATTTGCAGAAAAGTAAAGATTAACACTACACAAAAGCCGTTAACAACACGACTCGAAGAAACGAATTGTGAAACATATCAACATTTGCTAGAGATTTCGAGGTTATGTCGAGTAAAAATGATACGTTGTTATGTTGCCAGCCTCCATATATATGAAATCTTTATTTGACGCGTTTTAGTTTACAAATAGAATCAAATAATTTGAAAACACTTGTAATTACCGACTCAATGCTTTTTTTGCAATTTTCTAGCAAGATTTCTACTAATTTTATCATTGCTCTAGTTTTCTACAGCTCACTTTTGTACCCGGTTCTAAAGAAATAAAAGTACGTTTTTCAATGTTCTTATAAAGCATGCGCAGAAGTCGAAATGACCCTGAATATTCTATCTTCATTGTTGCTTCAACTTATTCGGGGTAATAGCCATAGCATTATATATTATAATACATATTATATAAGTTAGCTTAGGTCAGTTTTTAAGGGTTTTCCATTTTTGTATTTCATTTGTTCCACTCATGGCAGTCTTTGTTTCCTCTAGAGTTCATCACGGCACATTTGAATTTGTTTCTTTATCTAACGCTGTAATCTCTAGCATATACTAAATGTAAGCAAATAAAAACCTTATAGGAATAGTTTAACCTGCAAATATAGTATTTTCCGGGGCTACTGTTTGTAGAAATAAATTTAATGCGCTTTAGTAGTTAAGCAAAATTACCGAAATTTTAGAGATTTTTTACTTAAATTAATTTTTATAATTAGGAAGATAAAAACATTTTTTTAGTAATTAGAGAAGATCGTGAACATATTGTCTAAAACCAATTTTGGTGTAAACCTAATTTCTCCAATAATAAACGAATTTTGGCATAATTTTTTTAATGGTTTAAGAAAAATTAAAAATAACGAGAAATCTAAAGTTTAACCAATATTCTAAAAGTAAACATTAAAAAGAAATTTTGAAAATAATTTGATCTATTCGATCTAGTCTCTATACAGTGTCAGACATAAAACTTAGTATCTTTTTCGTTTATTAAATTGAAGGCCGTGACTTCGTATTCGGACATAACTTTTAATTCTAAACAACTTTTACAAATGAACATTGTATTAAAACAAAATATTGGAGTACTTTACTTTCGAGCAACCTTAAGAAAAATGAATCCTCCACGAATGAACTAGCATTGTTTTCAATTTTATTAAGCGCTTTTTTAGTTTAAATGGACGCAAAAACTTTTATCAAGAATAAAATTTTCTGAGAAATCAATAATAAAAAAGTTTGGAGTGAGAATTCTGCCGGTCACTGTATACATTTAAAATTATTTGTGTTATAATCAGATATTTATTGTTCTTTTTATAAACTTTCTTTCCTCAATTTGCCACCTTTATACCCATGGTGAATAATAATCCTTATCATTGCATTAAGTATTTAAAGTCGCAGATGGCCGATACGCGACATGATTAAATAGGCAACTAGACCACCATATTTCTTAATATTGGTATTTCCGTCAATCGATTTGTTTTAGCGATGACAATGCAATTTGATAAAGTTAGTCATCAGTATAAAAAAAATATGGTAAATCCATGCGATGGTCCTCCTACCACTGCCGCGACTTCCTAAGAGACGTCAATTTTTTTCAAAATAGTATAAAATTTAGTACTATTATAATGATTGGGGATTTAATAAGGTCGCTTTAATAGAAAATGGACTTAATTTCCAACCATCATCACAACTCGGCTCTATTCTGTTGTAGTTTATTGCCTTCTATAACTAATCTGAATTCCTATTTCTTGGATATTGTATGTATGTATGTTTGTGGCTCTGGTAAAACCAAATGGCCAGCGTCTCTCTTTATTTAAGAATTTTCTTTCTCTTGTCTCGCGTTTATATCCAATTTTCCGATATTTCTCTTTTCTTTTTTACATAAACTCTATTGTAGCATACCTATTCTATAATACCGTTATATTTATTTGAGGTTGCCGATGTTGTATTTTAATTTTTACATTTCTTTCTCTGTCTTCTTTTTATTTTTTTTTTTTTTGTTTTTTTTTTTATATGTATACGTAATATGCTCTATGTTGTTTCTTAGATATTTCTGTTTAATAAGTACCTATAAATGATTTCATTAGTAAAGGTTTAGATAATGGCCTGATTATTGTACTGTATTTATGAAAATCGACTAAGAGTGTAAGGCAAATGGACATTTTTGAGAAAGTAAACACACTTTTTACTTTATTTCCACTATATTTGAAACTATAAAGAATTATTTATAAACTAGACGAGTTACGCTATCACTGTAGCTTTATGAAAAATGAATGATATAAAAGTGAAGGTTTATAAAATGGATAAATTCTGGTTTTCCTAAGAATTATATATATAATTAGGGTAGGTACTAAAATAGATTTAACAAAAAAGATTTATTCAAGTCTGTTTGACAATTCAATAAGCGGTCGGTATTTTGAAGTTTATTTATTTCCAGGTATTCCAACAAATCTAATTTAGGGCCTATATTTTCAGTGTGGAGAATTTGGTAATTATTGTTAAATTTATGATTGCATTCTAATAAGTGATTGGAATAGTTGGAGTTGAAAAATGTTTCTTTATTCTTTTAAAAAAAACTTCTGCCAGATTGATCTGTACATGTTTTAGGGCAATCATTGCATGTTAATTGACAAATTCCCGATTTACTGTCCTTGTCTACTTTGGTTTTGTTATTTTTTTTTTATTAAAGTGCCTATCGAATTATTAGTTTTAAAAGCGATGTTAACATTGAGTTTGTTCAAAAATTTAGCGATGCTTTCACTTGCTTGACCGATAAAGTAATTACTTTAAAGTTTTTTGCATTTTCTCTGGTGAAGGAAAAAGTCATATTAATGGCTTTTTTGTAACGTTTTTTATTTAAAATTATGTATATTATATGGGAAGTATATCCGTTGTTTGTAGCAATTTGCTTAATTATGTTTAGTTCTTTTTGAAAGTTAATTTTATTAATAGGAATTGTATTTATTCTGTGTGTAATGCTGTGTATTTATGTCATGTAGGATGACAAGATGATTTGTGTATAATTGTGTCTGTGTGTGTTGGTTTGTGAAAAATAGAAGAAACATGTTTAACATTTTCTCGCGATATTATTAGATCTAGCAAGTTGATGGCATTGTCTATTTCTTTTTCTGTTATGAATTTTATATTAGGGTGAATATTATTTATATAATCAAGAAAGAGTGTTAATTGTCAATCAGTGCCGGTGAAGCAAGCCAAAACATCGTCTACGTATCTATACCAATAAATAAATTTGTTGAACAGGGGGTTATTACTTATCCTACTTTCTAACGAATGTATGAATATTTCAGCCAATAAAAGACTAAGTGGATTTCTCATAATCAGTCCTTCACGGCTGGAATAGATAGTTGCAATAAATTCAAAATAGTTTTGTTCTAAATATATCTTCAACATATTTGTACATTCTAGTTGCGAAATTTAGTCTATTGTCAAGAATACAACGCCTTTTAGCTGATGTTAAGTGGAACAGCCAAAAATTTTTAAAATTTTAGATTTATGGCCTTTTCAAGGAAATCAAGCGGCAGGAAACTGAGAGTGTAAACTGAGGAAAAGAACTAATATCAATCGAAATTGACGTTTATTTATCATTTATTTTACAAATAATAGATATGCTTCTAACCGTTAATTTGTAATAGTCCAAGTATCTTGAAAATAACGAAAATTAGGTCAATTTTTGGTTTATACTTATTCCGAGACTTATTCTATACCTAAACCAGTCTTGAACAGGAACTTTAACCATTATACTATCTTTGGGCTTTAAGCAATAATTCTAAGACACATGATAAAAAGGCTCTTTTTACAATAAATTAACAAAATTATTGTTAACAATCTGAATTTGAACGACACCTAAATCTAGTGTAATAGTTCAAGTCACCCACGCGGCTGTATTTTTATTTTTTTTTAATTATATCAAATAAAAAAATTACAGGGGGGGTACATTATACGCGATCACCCGGTACAATAAATTTTTTAGAAACTTTAAATTCCTATAATGTTATTAAATACCCTGAAACCATATTTATAAGATCGAAAAGGGCCCACTTTTATAAAAAATTTCGATATTATAAGAGTTCTATAGAAGTTGTGTACCACACTTTTAATGCAATTTAATGCTACAGCTTATAAAATTGTTTTCTAGTGTATATTTGGTGATATTTATACAACAATATTTTATCGAGATTTTAAAAGTCTTACACAAATGTAATATAGTGATTGTATGATGCAGTCTGATAATATATCAATTTAAAAAGATACTTACGTACTTTTATAGTGCAGAATTTTAAAACCAATCATTTTAAGAATCTCGGATTATCGCTAATAACTCAAATTTCATTGCGTTGGAAATTTTATTGATACACTATGTATATGTTTGTGGCACAAAAAAGATGCGCTCTAGTTTTGGCCACGTTTGCTTTAAAATTAAAAAAAAATATATATAGTTGATGCAAAACAAAAACCGATGTACGTCATACCCTTTGAGGGACGTCAGTTATCGATAGTACTGCCAGCTTGTAACCAAAATATCCTAGTGAGGGAATGACACAGTTTTTTTTTCATAAAAAGATAAACATACAAAAATTTTCTATAGTTTACATATTTGTTTACTGCATAATACCTTTTACCACCAACTCTAGTAGATCTAACACTTCCTTTATTTTCATCTTGCCAAGATCGACCAATGGTACCATTCTGAAAAATCCATGTTTCATTCAAATCAAAACGATTTGTTACAAGAATGCTTCTTTTTTTTTAATATATTCTTTCAAAAATACCAGCCGTCTGAAAGATACATGGAAAAGCTCGATAAGCAAACAATTAAGGTTAGTTTTGCATGAAATGTCAAATCAAGCCAACGTGCTTGCGTTGCCAACTATCGGCCAATAAAATTCAAATTATACTTATTAATTTTTACAAGCTTAAATAAACAAAATATTTGTTATAAGTGGGTTCATATCAAAGAAGAATACTTTAAGTTTATAGTAAATTCAATATCGCATAATGTTTTAATACTTTTTGCCCAAATTTAATTTCCTGGTGTTTTCGTACGGATTTACAATTTATTATCAGCTGATTGATGACGTGCATCGGTTTTTGTTTTGCATCAACTATATAATTTTTTTTTTATTATTTCGATATTTTTTATGTATAATATTAAGTTTTTATTTTATTTAAGGATAACGTTAGAGGTAGTCTTCCAAAACTAATAAAATAACGGTAAAGTTACATTTTTACGTCTTCGACTTACTTTTACATGATGGCGGCAGTCGCGGATCCAACAAATCATTATTTAAACATGGCGCAATATAATACAACCATTTCATATCAAATAAAAGCATTTAATAATATTCTAGTGTAAACTAGAACTGTATACGATAAAACGGTTTTATAGTGTTGCATATTGCGGCGTTTTTTGTATAACGTGAAAGCAAGATGTTGGTGTTGCAATGCTTTATAAGTTGCCAGATTTCGTAAAGTCAAGACTTGAAATATAATAATCGTTATAATATTCTTATTAATATATTTCCCTACATACAACGGAGCCCTAAGTGACCAAACTTGCCAGTCGAGCAAAATCGCCTCCAGGCACTCACAATATTTCGTGTATTATCACATTGTAATTACTAACTATGTAGTTTGTAAACCTGTCCATGGCAGAGGGAGCCAAACCATTTGCGCCCATTTGAAAGGGTTATTTTATTTATTATTTTCATGTAATAAGATTGCACTTCAAAAATTCGACTACGATAAATTTTTCATGCAAGGTACTTTTTAACATTTTAAAACTTCGGATTGACTTTAATTGAAAGATTAATTAGTTGTCTTTTTATAAGTCTTAGGATTTCGAAATAATATTTATAAAATTAACTTGTACCATTGTATTTTCAATTAACTCTGGCAACACTATTTTTAAAACTTTGATAAAACAACATAACGCATAATTAAACTTTGTTACACAAAATGGTTATTCTATAATGCATGAATATGCGCACTATTCAATCTTTCTGTTCTATAACGTTTCAATAAACTTCATAATAGGACAAATTTAAATCTAACTTTAAAAAATATATTTATAAAATATTAGGCATTTTTCTACATTAAACATAGCTATAAAATGATTTTATAAATAGGCGCAAATCAACGTTAAACAATAATTTTATCATTTCCCTTATATAACCTTAATAAAATATGTATATACAAGTATTCTATTAGGCGCTAATTAAAAGCAGTTTGTGTAAGTATACGACTCTTTCACAATATGGTTGCAATACTTTTAGATTTATATTTTTAAAGGTTGTATCTCATATTATAATACTTTTATAAAATTCTTAAACAAACACGAATCATTTATACTACAGTAAAAGTTGTAAAAGCCGTTATAAGACAATTTGATGCAAGTATTTTCCTTAAGGAACAAAATTATCGCAACGATACGCTCTACAAAACAAAACTATTCTTAAGGCAACGCTATTCGATAATTATAAAATAATTTGCTTCTTTTAAAATTCTACTTTGCTAGTTGGGCTCTGATTACAGTAAAAAGAATCGTGTCAAATCCCATCAAATCAAGAAAGAAGCGTAAAGATGCCGGTTCCAATAAGTGTTTCGACGAAGCCGACAAGGACTTGATAAGGCGGAAAGTCTGCACCATGTACGAAGAGCAACGTTTACCTACATTAGAAAAACGAGTATAATTACTTAATTTCCTTAGTCCGATCCTTTAGTTTTATTGTAGTTAAAAGATCAAAACCATTTATTGTGAAAATAACTATACAATTTTTTTATTCTGCCGCTTCCTAGATTTGGTGATTGGTATTAAAGTAACTGACAGCTTTTGTGGATTTTAGGTATAGTATATTTTAGCTAAATCATATAATTTTGAATACTGATGATAATGTAAGAATAGTAGGTAAAGTCTGTGCGTTTTAAGAAGTCCGATATCGGATTAAATCACCAAGGGATGTTATCGCTTTTAAAACAGTAACAGCCGTATGCGCGGTTTTTGAAATTAACTGGAGTTTGTTAACTAGCGTTATCAAACGAAAGTTAATTCCTTATGCACCGAACTCAGTTTACTTAACTTGCGTCAAATCCCGCGACAATCTGGCAGCGTCGCGATATCTAGGTTATTTCTGTTTCTAAGATTGCCTACCATGGAATTTTTGACTTTGACAGTCAAGCCAAGCCGCATTTTCCGCATTTTTGTAGACAATTTTGAACAGCTGCGATTTTATTCTCATTTTATGGTTGATGTCTCAGAATTTGTGTTCGTCTGAGGTTGATGTTAAGTATTAATTATTGGCAAACATATTACCTATATTATATATTTATACGAAATATTCGCATGAAAATGGAAGCATTGAAAAGAAAAAGGGCTCCGAATTTTACACCACATCATTATCAGCATCAAGATCGTCATTAATCATGATTTCCTTCTCAATTTCCATCGTGTAAATTAAAATATTAATAAAATAGCGACACAATTTTTAATGAAAATGAACAAAACAGAACTTAAACTAGGTTAGGTTAGGTCATGACAGGCGTGACGTCCTTTTGTCGATATTTTTTTTGGTTCTGCGCCTGCGCACATTGTTCAAGTTTGTTAACTGATGATTTAATCCCTGAAATTTGGGGGATTAATTTAAACTTTTGTTAAGACCAATTAAACTGACGGTGCATAACAATTTTGAAGTTAACTACAGTTAGATACTTAACTACAGTCAAAACCCTTTGGTGCATACCACTGTAAGTCGGTTAAGTTACAATATCTTCGCACCTTCGCTATACTTGATCACACCGAACATCCCACTGGTTTACTGTATTCTATTACTGGGCGAAATCAGAGGTTTCAAAACAAAATTATCTTAGAATTACGCGTTGAGCATAAATAATAATTAAATAGATAATTAAATTATTTTGCTATTATTATAGTTAAATCTATATAATAATCGCTATTTTCCAAGAACCAATTAAAATTTGCTCAAGTGCGGGATGGTTAAATATGTTAAAGATTTTGTCAGGTATATACTTTTCCGATAATGACATTATTTTGGGATTATTATAATTAAATCTTCATAATAATTACTATTTTCCAAGAAATAATTAAAATTTGCTGAAGTGCGGGATGGTATGTTCTACTTTATTTTAAATAAGTAGTTGTGCTTTTCACTTTTAGTTTGTTTCTTATTGTGTGTGAATTAAAATCAGTTATTAAGCAAAGTTATGGAAAATGTTCAGCAAGGTGGCACATCGCCTAGAAGGCATTTATCTCCAGGTGAACGCCGTTTGGTATTACAAGTGGAACGTTATTTTACTTTAGAAAAAGATAACTTGGGCCCGTTAGAGTCTGTTTTGGCAGTGCAAAAATAAACGTCTGATGCTTGCGGCATTTCAGAGAAGACCTTAAGAAGACTTCGAAAAAAGAGTGAAGAGGATTTGGACAGACCATATAAAAGGGTTCGACTCCATTCAAAAACCTTGGATTTATCCCAAGGGATAAAACTCTCTATTAGGAATATTGTTTATGATATGTATAAAGCCAAGGAATATGTTACCCTCAAAGCTATTCTTGAAAAGATAAAGCAGAAAAAACTTTGCGATATTGGAACTAACAGTTTGTCCATCATCTTAAAACATATGGGTTTCAAATATAAAAAAACGAACAACAGAAAACTGCTTTGCGAGCTGTCCAATGTTGTTTCAAAAAGATGGCAATTTTTAAGGGATTATTTAAACAACAAAAAATCGGAATTGTCAAGACAAGTTGTTTTTCTTGACGAAACATGGGTATTTGCAAACGGAACTTCAACAAAAACGTCTTGGCAGGATGACTCAAAGCATTGTTATTCAAGTACCCGTGCAAGTAATGGAAAAAGGTATATGATATTACATGCTGGTAATGAAGAAGGTTTTGTTTTAAATGCCAGTTTGATATTTTCATCAACAAAAAAAACTGATGATTATCACGGCAATATGGATGCTGAAATTTTTGAGCATTGGTTCGAGGAAAAACTTTTAAAAAGTTTAGAAAAACCTTCCTTAATTGTTTTAGACAATGCCTCTTACCATACGAGACTCGAAGAGAAATTCCCTACAAGCAGCTGGAAAAAGGAAGAAATAAAAGAGTGGTTGTCAAAGAAAAACATAAACCATGAAAATTTATATTTAAAAAGTGAACTTTTAAGCAAGTGTAAAGAGCAGTCATTTAAAAAAAAGTATGTTGTTGACGAATTAGCCCTCAAATATGGACATCAAGTTTTGAGATTGCCGCCCTACCATTGTCATTACAATGCAATTGAATTGGTATGGGGTATTAGCAATTAGATTTCGTAGCGGACTAGGCACACGCGAAGCCCTTTTCTGCATGAGGACATTATTGCAGAAGAGCTGTGAATTTCGAAAAAATATATATATATGTTTTATTGACTTTGAAAAAGCGTTCGATCGAGTCAAACATACAAAACTCTTCCAATGTCTAAAATCATACAACGTAGACTATCATGATATGCGCCTTTTGTTAAACCTGTATCATGGTCAAACAGCAGTGGTCAGGCTAGATGACAGCATTACAGACGAAATACCAATAAAAAGGGGAGTAAGACAGGGATGTGTTTTATCACCCCTATTGTTCAACCTTTATTCAGAGAACATATTTCGAGAGGCTTTATATGGCAGGACAGAAGGAGTAAAGATAGGTGGCGAAATCATAAACAATGTAAGGTACGCGGATGATACTGCCATTATTGCAGAAAGCATGGAAGATTTGCAAATGCTGCTGGACGGAGTGTATGAGGCTGGTCGAAGGTGGGGTATTGCTGTGAACATAAGGAAAACGAAATGGATGACTGTAGGAAAAATAAACATAGAACCAATTCCGATTACAATCAACGGACACAACATTGAACTGGTATCACATTTCAAATATTTGGGTAGCTGGCTGAACAATGACATAACGTGCGACGAAGAGGTAAGAGCGAGGATTGAAATGGCACGTAGGGCGTTCAGCAAATGGAGAGCAACTCTCACTAATAGAAACCTCACAGTTAAGACGCGGCTAAGGACACTCCGCTCATACGTATGGAGCATTCTTTTGTACGGATGTGAGACATGGACGCTTAAAGCCGACATTATGAATAAAGTGGAAGCGTTTGAGATGTGGTGCTATCGGAGAATCCTCAAGATCCCTTGGACTGCACATACCAGTAATGAAGAGGTACTCAGACAGCTGAATAAGGCTCGAGAACTCCTGAATACCATAAAAACAAGAAAGGTCAGTTATTTCGGGCATATAATGCGAGGTACCAAATATCACATCCCTCGACTGATCATTCAAGGAAAGGTTGAGGGCAGAAGATGGATAGGTCGCAAAAAGCTATCGTGGCTACGAAATATTAGAAATTGGACCGGACTGGGAGTAGAACAACTATTCCGAGTAGCGACGAATAGAGACCAATTCAACCAGATTGTCAAGGAGATGGCCCACGCTTGAAGACAAGCACGGCACTGAAAGAAGAGAAGATTAGCAAGAACTATTATGACAAACATGACTGTAAAAATATCGGTAAGCCTAGCGTTATAAAGTTATGGGAGGAGACGCTTAGCCAAGCGGGCAAAGAAGAATGGCGGAAATGCATTGAACACACAGAAAAAATTATTTTTGAATCTTATGAGACAGAACAGGTTATAGACGAAGTAAGACCGTTAATTATTACAAATGATGATGATGATGACGATGATGTTGATTCTGATGAGTCTGAAAGCATGATTGAAATTTCAAATGCAGAGGAAGACTACTTTTAGTAGTACCTATCTACAAGTAGGTACGTTCTGTCGCAAGACTACAAAATCGGTTCTTTTTAGAACCAAAACTTTATAAAAAAGAATTCGTAAAACTAATTTGTCTGAATACTACAAAAGCTAAAAAATTATTATTTTTCTTTACCTAAACTAATTTTTTATTTACTTTAAATTATTTTATTTAGAAAATGTAATTCATCAACATCCAAAATTACCTTCAATATAATTTATTGTTTGAGAGCCACCGACATAATGCTCAAGAGGTTTTATGCCTTAGCGGACTTCTTAAAACGCACAGACTTTATGCAAGTTTTTACCATACTTATTTACAATATTCAGATAGTTCAAGCCAAGTTTAAGCCAATAATTTAGAGTACTTTTCCCGGATAATTGGGGCTCCACTCGACCATAAATGTGGATTATGCACTTAGGGGCGTTGCAGGACCGCTTCGCCGCCCTAACTCGGTTATAACAATAATTTTGTTACAGATAAAAGCGTGCTCGCCTTTAAGGTCAGGAATGGTTATAGTACTCCAAACAGCCTGTTGTTACAGAATGATAAAATAAAATAAGATAAAATTTAATTGTAACGGTAATAATGAGAATATTTCCAAAAGTATGATATATGTCGGTAGGACAGAATATCAATTTAATTAACTGTAAAAGCATAGTTGTACCCTCAAGCCCATAAAAATGAAATATACAAAAAGAAATTCTATACAGGTTATCCCGAATTTATTGGGTAATATTTCTAGGACAGGTATACTTATCAATAAATGATGAAAATATTAAACAAATATGCCTCGTATATGCGCCTTATATAACAACGTTAAAGTCCACCGAAATACGAGCCCCAAAAAAGAGTTTTCTGTAATATACTATACTAATTTACTATCTGCAACCGTTTCACGTATATAGACTCACGAAATGTGTTGACTTTGAAACTTTTATTATCTTACACATATTTCTTTTTCCAATGTTCTGATTTTTTTCAGGAGCGTCATATTCAAATTAGGCACATTTTGTTCCATATTTTTAAAAATTTTTGATATTAAATTATGAAACTTGGTTTACAAAGAAAACGCAAAGCATAAAGAGACCAGCGGGCGCTCTCGTAAGGTTTCGCCCACTTCGATAATTTTTTTCAATGCACACGCACGCAAGCGAAAGAGCGTGAGGTACGCAAAAAGTTCGTTCCTCGTTCAGCGAGTCTTGTGGCCTGCATCCTGACTCACCTGCTTAGGATGCTGCCGGCACACTTAAACTTTTACGCTAAGAGTGCCTGCTGGTCTCTAAATGCTGTGGAAAAGGTATTTGTAGTCAATCTTTTACCCGTTTCCTCCTTCAGCCCTCTACGGTTCACTCATAAACGTCGGCCTCTCTGAGTGTCTGTCATGTTTATCGACTTTGGGCTAATTGTACCCAGTTCCTACTAGTTATTTCTCTGATGCCATCTAACCAACGCCTTTCTGGTCTTATTCTATTTCTTCTTGCTTCTCTGGGTACCCGGACGCCTGTAAATGTGGGCCCATCTATTGTCATTCTATCAACATGTCTCACTTATCTCCATTTCATCTCGACCATGTAACAGGTTATATCGGTTACCTTTTGTTCGTTTTCTTATTTCTTTATTTTAGATCCTGTCTCTTATGAACACTTCTATATGTTGCTACTAGTAATACGCACATATCATAAACTATGAATAACTAGAGGCAGTGTTTAACAAATTTACAGTACTACTGTTAGTGCCGAAAACACTTTCAGCACTAGTGCGAAACGTAGTTTCTTTCTGCGTGATCCTACAAATACCTTTTCCTACGATCACTATTCAAAGTAGGCTTTTGCGCTTTGAAAAGTCACCGCCAAGCTGACGTTTTCACCAAATTTGTTATAATTTGACATTATTAGTGCTCTATAGCGCCAAAGTAACTTTACTTACAAATAAAATAAAGGCAGTCATTACTTTAAAAGAAACTGTAGACTAAAAATAAATATTTCCGTAAATTTTGTAATATTTAAAACCATTCAAACAGCAGTCAAAATAATTAAAAGATTAAAGTTTTGTAAGAATAATAAATAAAACTGCCGAGAAAAATGATCATACGCAGGCAACACAACATACGCAAAAAGAGAATATTTGCGTTTGTAAGTTGTAAACAATTTTTCGTTTCTAATCAAGTAGGAACATGTCAAACAAAGCGGTACGTAAATATTGTAGTAACAATTTTTCGTTATTAATCAAGTAGGTAGTACATGTTAAACACAGCGGTAAATATTGTAATAAAATTTAATTATGGCCATTTTGAGACCTATTTAAATAGTTTTGGTTTAAATCACAAAAAAATTAAGAAATATTTTGAAAATTTACTGTTAACATATTTTAGACCAAAATCACAAACTTTAAAGTTATCAACTCTATAGTCACCGTATTCAATGCTAGGACAAACTTTGAAAATAAGAAATGATATTGACATTAGTCATGATGCGAAATTCATTGCATATCTGAAAAAAAGTCATTGGGATAAGCAAAGCAAAGGAATCATTAACATTATCCAAGAAGAATATTATAGAGACATTTTATCGCAATGCACCTGATGATGAATATTAATGCAAAAGGTATGATTTTTAATATTACTTTAAATGTATGTGTCACGTTCAGTATTTAAATTAAAAAAGAGACGAGTTAGTAAAAATGAAACTATATGATATAGGATATAAAGAATCCCTTCTAATAGTGCGCATTCCGGATTCAAAAACGAATTAATGTCGCACATTTACATTATAAATGACAAAGCAGTAAATGCCATTGATTACTTTGCATATTATAAAAGTACATCCATCTGAGAACAACGCTTATTTTTCCGATATTCCAATAAGGAACGATGCACAAATCAGGTTGTAGGAACGAATACCATTGGTAAAATACTCAGTGATATTGCCAAATATTTGAAATTGCCGAATCATAACTTCTATATAGGGCATTGTTTTCAACGTATTTTGGTTATGTTATTGGTGGTGATCTAATACAGCTAAAAACATGTAGGTTATACAAACTTTTCCAAAAATATCTGAAGAAATCTGAAACAATATCAGATTTTATATTTTCTGAGATTTGCAACCCTTCTGAACCATCAACATCAGGAATAAACATTAAAAAGTTTAATAACTTGCACTTTCAATTTTAATATTGTAAATAATAAATAATAAGTCAATTATAAACACAGAGTGTTATTTAAGTACGTGGCCAAACTACATGGGGTGATTCTTTGAGTGATTCTTTAAGTGACTCTAAGACGAGAAGTTTATATAAATATAGGTCCGCCAATGCTTCATTTTTAAGATACAGGGTGTCAAACCTTAAAAAAAAATTGTTTTTTCGTAAATATCTTAATAACCCTTTAGCCGATTTTCTTGAAACTTATTTAGGGTAGTAAGGGGCTAATTTTGATATAATGATTTTTTTGCATTAGGCAACAAAAACTACAACTTTATTATTTTTCGTATTTTTTTCGTATCTTGCTTAAGCAAGATACATTTGTTCTTGAGAAAAAACATAAGAATCATAATTTCGTGTTTTATAAATAATCGAAAACTGTTTTTATGGTTGTCCATGGACATGGAGTAAAGTGATTTTTATTTATGATTAAGCAATCAAAATGAAACGAAATTCATCTTTTGAATCTCTTTGCTAAGATTAAATGTTTTTGATAAAACAAATAACGTTATTTATGACTGCGGTCTTTTGTTTTGAAAGAAACAGAAAAGTAAGAGCGCCATGAAAGGAAAAGCAATTGTTGCTAGTTGTTTATTGTACTTGGCTTTTGCAACAACAGGTAGCACCTCCGACGTTTCTATCCCATATAATGTTTTTCCCGAAGTTCAATTATGAACTTTTATAACAATCATATCTGGGCTGAAGAAAATCCCTATAACCCCATGTGGGTATAGAAAATAATTATTAACAATAGTTTTCCGTGAATGTGTGGGCTGATTTTTTTTTGGGGGGGGGGGGGTGATTATCTCATTAGACCTCATTTTTTACCACCGAGATTAAATGATCAAGAGTATCGTCATTTTTTTCCGAAGAATTTGTGTTATCTGAACTATTAAAAAATGTTTCACTGCCAGTAAGAGGAGCAATATGTCTCATGCACGATGGGATCCCACCTCATTTTAGCATAGTAGCACGTTAATTTCTGGATGCATGAAGAAAAGCGAATCGGTCGCGCAGGTCCACAGTCATGGTCACCCAGGCCACCGGATTTAAATCCCTTAGATTTTTTCCTTTGGAGCCATTTAAAGCGCCTTGTTTATAAAACTCTAATCAACACTAAAGAAGAATTAATTCAACGGATACGGGTTTCATGTGATCAGATAAGACATACGCCGGGAATATTTCAACGTCTTCGGCAGTCGATGTTAAGATGAGGTAATGCTTGCATTATAGTTAAAGAGGACATTTTCAATAACTATTGTACGTTTCGTGTTACTTATTGTTAACTGTCTTCTTACTAAAAAAAATAGTGTACCATTTGCTTAAGTGTGGTTTTAATAAAGCGTTTTTCTTGTTTGTTTGTTTGTTTGTTTAATTTCCAGCGTTACCACTGTGCACGCCACTGACAAAATGCGACTTTTTAACTTAAAATATTTTATGGTAGAGGAAAGTAAATTCGTTCTTATTTCAGTTTCCTGACACGTGTTTCAACCCTTGCGGATCATTCTCAAAGGCATATAAGACCAATACTAAATTCTACATGTCATTAAAATAAAAATTGATAGATGATGGGTTATTTTGGTCCTTAATTTACAGGTATTGGCCAAAAGTACAACTAAATTACAGGTGTGATTATAGAGGTATTTACATCTAAGTAATAAAATTAAGAAAATGATATTGTGTATATAACTATGAGTTTTTTTGCTCGTAATTATTGACAGTGTTTATTGCATATTTATCTTAAGTTAGTAGGCTATAAAGTATTAGATTGGCACCTCAACACAAGGGTAGAAAACTCAACCTATTAGAAACATTAGCAATCAAAAAAGCCTTCAAAAATCGATGTAATGTTGTTAATAATCAAATTGAAATACCTTCAGGTGCCAATCTAATACTTAATAGCCTAATAACTTTAGATAAATATGCAATAAACACTGTCAATAGTTACGAACGAAAAAACCCATAATTATATACACAATATCATTTTGTTAATTTTATTACTTAGATGTAAATACCTCTATAATCACATCTGTAATTTAGTTGTACCTTTGGCCAATACCTGTAAATTAGGGACCAAAGTAACATCACCTGTCAATTTTTATTTTAATGAAATGAAATGAAATGAAATGAAATGAATTTATTAATCCGAAACAGATCACAAATAGGATGTAGGACAAGTCAACATATTATTTAACATAGTACATAATATATACTTAAACTAAATAAATTAAATTACTTTACAGTGAAAACATACCTTAGAAATTCATCCACTGAGTAGAAAGCATTTTCCAGTAGTATTGCTTTTATTTTACAATTGAACTTCCCATTACCTAACTCTCTAATATTAATAGGAATTTTGTTATAGAATACTGCGCCTATATAATAGGGATTTGATTTATATAACTCAAGTCTATGAAGGTCATACTGCAAATCACTCCCAAATCTTGTCTCATAGCAATGGTATATATTTTGAGTTCTAAAATCGGAAATATTTAGTCTAACAAATTTCAGAATTTCAAAAACGAAAATTGAAGGTAAGGTCATGATAGATTCATTGATGAATGTTTGTTTACATGATTCCCTAAAACCAAGACCAAACATAGACCTAATCGCTCTTTTTTGCATTGAGAATGCCCGTTGTGCGGCAGATGAACCACCCCAGAGAATGATACCATATCTAATGATGGATTCAAAATTAGTGAAGTAAAAGGTCTTAACAATGTTCTTACTTAAAATCTGCCTCAAGCGATATAGTGCAAAACAATTGCTAGCACATTTTTTACACACATAACTAACATGCTCTTTCCAATTTAATGATTGATCAATGTGAATACATAGTAATTTAAAAGATGAAACCTGTTCAATGGATGTATGATTCAGATAAATAAGCTGACTCTTTGTAGCATATGCGCTATATGGATGAAATTGTAAAGTAAAAGTTTTGTTTTGATTAAGGACTAATTTGTTATGAGAAAAGTAGTATTTTAACATATTTAAATTATGTGTCAGTTTATTTATCATTTCCAACTCATTGCTGTGAAATGACAACAAGGTTATGTCATCAGCAAACTCACAGTGATATGCTGCCAAGTAACATGAAATATCATTTGTATACATGAGGAACAGCAATGGGCCAAGAACACTTCCCTGTGGAACACCAACCTCGACACACGCCTGCGCAGATTTCGCTCCACCAAACAGGACATATTGTTTGCGATTTTCTAAATAGGATTTTAATAAGTGGTAACAATTCCCTCGAATGCCATACAATTGCACCTTCTCTAAAAGGAGTTCATGGTCTACGCAGTCGAATGCCTTAGATAGGTCCACGAACAGAGCCATCACCTTCTCACACATATCTATATGTCTATAAATGTTGTCCAAGATTGAGGAGAGTGCTGTAATTGTCGATTTTTTACTACGAAAACCGTGCTGAGTATTTGATATAAGGTTGTGCAAATCAAGAAAGCTTACAATGCGTTTTAATAGTATTTTTTCGAATATTTTTGAGAAGACAGATAACAGTGAAATGGGACGATAGCTTCCGATATCTTTATGATTTCCTTTCTTAAATAAACATATGACTTTTGATATTTTTAGAAAGCTAGGGAAGACAGATTCTGAAAAACACATGTTGATTAGGTATGTTAGTGGAGGAATAAACTGACTTGAACTAATGACATGTAGAATTTAGTATTGTCTTATATGCCTTTGAAAATGATCCGCAAGGGTTGAAACA